>OV050030.1:54437081-55637081 GCA_920105625.2 Clusia tigrina
CAAATCGTGCCGCTAGTCAGCTACAACTCAAAACAACCAAATAAAAAACCCAAGTGTCTGGAATTGGTGAAAGGGATTTTGTGGCTGACCAAACTGTTCATATCTGTTTTCAATCTCATGATGAGGTTATCATACCTCAATCACAGCCGTTGCCATTCCTTCGATCACCGACCATCAACCCAATATCTCTTTAAATGCAACATTTTGGAATATACCTGCAAATATAACTCTTGCCGACCCAACATTCTTCAAATCTCAGCGTGTGAATATTTTGATTGGAGCCGGACTCTTCTTTGATTTGATGTGCGTCGGCCAAATTCGATTGAGCCCAACCTTACCACTCCTTCAGAAAACAAAGTTAGGCTGGATTGTATGTGGTGGAAGACAACCTTCCACTAGTAAAATTGTATCTTTAGCAGTCGTCGATAAACGTGCTTCAGAAAATGATTCTGATGGCTCTTTAGAGCAGCTATTAAGGAGTTTTTGGGAGGTAGAGCATTTTGTTGAGACTGAGCGTAAGGCTACTAATGAAAGCTCTGAGTGCGAATTGCACTTTAAAAACAATGTTAAACGTTTAAGTTCTGGCGAGTACTCTGTGCGTCTTCCCACAAAACATAGCATTGATCTCCTTGGTGAATCGTATCAGCAAGCATTATTGCGCTTTAAGTCTTTAGAAAGAAAGCTTCTTCGAAACACTGAATTACGAATTCAATACTCATCATTTATTAAGGAGTACAGAGATTTAAATCACATGTCACTTGCCGACGATTGTTACCTTGGCACTCCAACGTATTTTTTGCCTCATCATTGTGTTTTTAAGTCAGACAGCACAACAACAAAATTGCGAGTTGTGTTTGATGCGTCGGCATCAACTTCCACTGGCTATTCGCTTAACGATTTGCTGTTGGCTGGACCTACAATCCAGCTAAATCTTTTCAGTATTCTATTACGCTTCCGAACCTTTGTGATCGCTCTAACAGGAGATATATGCAAAATGTACAGATGTGTACAGATGTCTTCAATGCATTTTATGGCGTGATTTTCCAGAGGAAAATATACAAATATATAAGTTAGATACGGTCACATACGGTACCAAATCGGCGGCATTTTTGTCTATTCGTACCATGCATCAATTAGCTTATGATGAAGAGCGAGTTCTGCCAATCGGTGCAGAGACAGTTCGTAGAGATTTCTATGTTGACGACCTCATTTCAGGAGGAAATTCTGAAAACGAAGTCACGGAGACTATGCGTCAAACAACTGAGCTCCTTAATAAAGGAAATTTCAAATTAAGAAAATGGTGTTCCAACAATTCTAAGGTGCTAAACCAAGTTCCAGAAGAAGATAAAGAAGAATATTTAAGATTTAGTGATGGGAGCGACGTGACCAAAACTCTTGGCTTGGTATGGGATCCTGCGGCAGATTCTTTCTTGTTTTCATTCATGCCACACTCACTTCCGTGTAAAGTGACAAAACGATCGGTATTGTCCACCATTGCCCGATTTTATGACCCATTAGGCTTGATTGGTCCTGTCATCACTAAGGCCAAAATCTTGCTTCAACAACTATGGAAGGACAAGGTAGACTGGGACGAGAGCTTACCCCAGACACTTTATTCAACTTGGGTAAATTTATTGGAAGAATTTAAAACAGTAGAGAGTTCTAAATTTCGTCGCTTAGTTTTGTTGCCATGCTCGAAGGTGGAAGTTCATGCATTTTGTGATGCAAGCCTGTCGGCATATGGTGTGTGCATTTATATTCGATCACAAAATAAGAACAGAATCAATGTAGATTTACTTTGTTCGAAATCACGAGTTTCACCACTAAAAACCCCGACAGTCCCAAAACTAGAGTTATCTGCAGCTATGCTCCTATCGGAACTTGTAAGCTCAATTTCAAAATTAGGAATTTTTGAATGTGATTTTCACTGCTGGTCAGATTCCATGGTGGTATTATCATGGTTACGAAATGAACCGTCAAATTTCACAGTATTCGTTTCAAATAGAGTGAATAATATTCAAATTCTCACTGCAGGAATGAAATGGCATTTTGTACCAACCACAATGAATCCTGCAGATATCCTGTCAAGGGGATCCACACCACGTGAATTACTGAAATGTAAGCTTTGGAAGCATGGCCCTCCTTTTCTTCAAGGCGATCGAGATACGTGGCCAGATTCCCCAGGTTATGTTAAAGAACTACCCGAGAAGCGCAAGAATATTTTGCTTTCAACATCAAACATGTCGGTTATCATTAAAATGCAAATTTCTTAACTCCTTTGGAAAGCTGCAACGAGTATTCGGCTATATTTACAAATTTATTTCGCGAGGCAAGGACCGAAGGGGTCCACTTACAGTAGAGGATGTTCATCAAGGCACATATTTATTGATTCGAATGGTACAACAAAGGCACTTCCCAGATTACAAAATACTCAAATCTGGTAGTCGCGTAGCATCATCTAGCAAAATCTGCTCTCTCACACCATTTTTAGATAACTTTGGTTTAATGCGAGTGAGAGGACGCGTCCAGCATTCAGCTCTGGACTTTGAATCGAAGCATCCAATTATATTGCCCCAAGGGCATCCGGTTACAAATTCGATAATAGAATTCTTTCATCGCAAATTATTGCATGCAGGGACGCAGGCATCATTAGCCGCAATTCGTCTACAATATTCGCCAGTAGGTGGGTGCAAGGCACTAAGCCACATCATTAATAAGTGTATCAGGTGCTTGCACGTACGGCCTAGGTTAACGGAGCACATCATGGGAGATTTACCGGAAGGAAGTGTAAAGGCAAACAGAGCCTTTCTAGTGACTGGTACGGACTTTTGTGGGCCATTCTACTATCGGTCTGAAGTTCGGAATAGACCACCAATAAAATGTTACGTCTGCCTATTTATTTGCTTTTCTACAAAGGCTGTCCACTTGGAACTGGTAAAGGATTTGTCTACTCCAGCATTCTTGGCAGCTCTACGCCGAGGAAAACCGAAAACCATTTGGTCAGACAACGCAACAAATTTCGTAGGGGCGAAAAATGAATTGGTTTCTCTAAAAAGTTTGTTCTTTAATGAGACACACTTAAGGGCAGTTGAGCAGCAATGCCTCAGCGATGGAATTGATTGGAAATGCATACCACCTAGATCTCCACATTTTGGAGGACTCTGGGAGGCGGCTATTAAAACCGCCAAGTTTCATTTTTATCGAGCTGTCGGTTCAAACATTCTAAATTTCGAAGAGCTCCGTACTCTTGTGTGTCAAATATCCGCAATTGTAAATTCACGTCCTCTTTGTCCCATTTCAGAAAATCCTGACGATTTAGACGTACTAACTCCTGCCCATTTTCTTATTGGCGGTCCCTTCACCGCTATAATAGAACCGGATGTCACTCCTTTGAATTTCAATCGATTAAATCGTTGGCAACGCGTTTGCTATATGCAGCAAAAATTTTGGAGAAAATGGAGTTCGGAGTACTTAACTCTTCTGCAGCAAAGAACCAAATCTACAAGTGGGAGCTCTTGTTTTGATAAAGGACGAAAATATTCCACCTTTAAAGTGGCAAATGGCCAGAGTAGCGGAAACAATTAAGGGTGATGACAATGTTGTTCGTGTGGCGGTTCTTCGCACATCAAGTGGTATACTCAAACGAGCCGTGACCAAACTATGCTGCCTTCCCACAGATTCTGGCAATGTTGTAAGCGTGACCCTTCCAACGGGGGGAGGATGTTCGTAGTAGCACTATATTTAATTATAAATACTTGTATTTTAGTAATATAACAATGTCTCTTAATATAACAATGTTTAACTCTCTTAATTTAACTCTCTCTCTCTCTCTCTCCTCCTTTAATTTTGTATATGTATTTTTGATGTATTAGCATTGCTTGCACTGTGCAAATAAAATTCTCCCCAGTTGATCATATACCTTAAGCACACGTAGTTGCAGTTTTTATTATCGGTCGTTTAAAAAATGAATAGTTCAAGCGGTTGGTAAAAAGGCTTACCATTCCCATAACCATGCACTTTATTTCACAAACCATTAGTCACTTCATTTACTAATGAATTTCACCACTTTGTAAATCACAAATACTGCTGCTTTGATTATAATGCTAGATGTGCACACTGTTACGGTCTCTGATCTACTGTCTTCGACTTTGAACAGTCTTGTCGCTTTTATAGTTTTCGAATGGTTGGTGTAGAAAATTCCACGCCATTCTCGTATTTTCTAGAATTTTCGATCCACTTCGACAGAAGTCGAGAATATTATTTTTGATATTACCGACTGATGGTTCTTGAATAAGCTTTTATTCGAATAGTTCGCATCTTGACTCACAGGGGGCACTCATTTTCCAGATGGGATCCTAAAAGTATGCAATCCCGTTTCACTGATATGCAATCACGTTTCACTGCCCTCCGCTTAATCTTGTTCGTCCCGAACAAGGATAGTACAGCAACCTTTATAAGGAGATAGCCTCTCTAAATGAACGACTTTCATTTTGCTCCTGGCATTTCTCGCCAACTGGATGCGGTATACTACATCGTTGAGTCGCTTTATCACCTTATAAGGGCCTTCCCAGTGTGTTTGCAGTTTTGGCGATAATCCCTTTTTCCTTTGCGGATTATGAAGCATAACTAGCTGCCCTTCCTGAAATCCCTTGGAGTTTGCTCGTAGATCATATCTGGCTTTCATTTTATCACTCATCAGTTGTGTGCGCTTTCTGATGGTTCCATGAATTTCATTCAGCTGTCTTCGTTTGTCAGCTACATAACTGCTACATGAAACTTCCGTAGATGAGTAGGCACCGAATTTCAGATCTGCAGGCAATCTTATGTCACAACCGAAAATAGCCTTAGCTGGTATTGTAGATGTTGTATCGTGAGTTGCCGATCGGTATGCCCTTAAGAAGAGGGGTATGTGTTGGTCCCAATCTTTCTGGTTTCTCTCCACGACTTTCCTTAGGTGTTCCTCAAGCGTACGATTAAATCTTTCAACCATTCCATCGGATTGTGGGTGCAAAGGGGTTGTACGAGTTTTGCGTATGCCCATCAATTCACTCATTTCCCTGAATATTGCCGACCCAACATTCTTCAAATCTCAGCGTGTGAATATTTTGATTGGAGCCGGACTCTTCTTTGATTTGATGTGCGTCGGCCAAATTCGATTGAGCCCAACCTTACCACTCCTTCAGAAAACAAAGTTAGGCTGGATTGTATGTGGTGGAAGACAACCTTCCACTAGTAAAATTGTATCTTTAGCAGTCGTCGATAAACGTGCTTCAGAAAATGATTCTGATGGCTCTTTAGAGCAGCTATTAAGGAGTTTTTGGGAGGTAGAGCATTTTGTTGAGACTGAGCGTAAGGCTACTAATGAAAGCTCTGAGTGCGAATTGCACTTTAAAAACAATGTTAAACGTTTAAGTTCTGGCGAGTACTCTGTGCGTCTTCCCACAAAACATAGCATTGACCTCCTTGGTGAATCGTATCAGCAAGCATTATTGCGCTTTAAGTCTTTAGAAAGAAAGCTTCTTCGAAACACTGAATTACGAATTCAATACTCATCATTTATTAAGGAGTACAGAGATTTAAATCACATGTCACTTGCCGACGATTGTTACCTTGGCACTCCAACGTATTTTTTGCCTCATCATTGTGTTTTTAAGTCAGACAGCACAACAACAAAATTGCGAGTTGTGTTTGATGCGTCGGCATCAACTTCCACTGGCTATTCGCTTAACGATTTGCTGATGGCTGGACCTACAATCCAGCTAAATCTTTTCAGTATTCTATTACGCTTCCGAACCTTTGTGATCGCTCTAACAGGAGATATATGCAAAATGTACAGATGTGTACAGATGTCTTCAATGCATTTTATGGCGTGATTTTCCAGAGGAAAATATACAAATATATAAGTTAGATACGGTCACATACGGTACCAAATCGGCGGCATTTTTGTCTATTCGTACCATGCATCAATTAGCTTATGATGAAGAGCGAGTTCTGCCAATCGGTGCAGAGACAGTTCGTAGAGATTTCTATGTTGACGACCTCATTTCAGGAGGAAATTCTGAAAACGAAGTCACGGAGACTATGCGTCAAACAACTGAGCTCCTTAATAAAGGAAATTTCAAATTAAGAAAATGGTGTTCCAACAATTCTAAGGTGCTAAACCAAGTTCCAGAAGAAGATAAAGAAGAATATTTAAGATTTAGTGATGGGAGCGACGTGACCAAAACTCTTGGCTTGGTATGGGATCCTGCGGCAGATTCTTTCTTGTTTTCATTCATGCCACACTCACTTCCGTGTAAAGTGACAAAACGATCGGTATTGTCCACCATTGCCCGATTTTATGACCCATTAGGCTTGATTGGTCCTGTCATCACTAAGGCCAAAATCTTGCTTCAACAACTATGGAAGAACAAGGTAGACTGGGACGAGAGCTTACCCCAGACACTTTATTCAACTTGGGTAAATTTATTGGAAGAATTTAAAACAGTAGAGAGTTCTAAATTTCGTCGCTTAGTTTTGTTGCCATGCTCGAAGGTGGAAGTTCATGCATTTTGTGATGCAAGCCTGTCGGCATATGGTGTGTGCATTTATATTCGATCACAAAATAAGAACAGAATCAATGTAGATTTACTTTGTTCGAAATCACGAGTTTCACCACTAAAAACCCCGACAGTCCCAAAACTAGAGTTATCTGCAGCTATGCTCCTATCGGAACTTGTAAGCTCAATTTCAAAATTAGGAATTTTTGAATGTGATTTTCACTGCTGGTCAGATTCCATGGTGGTATTATCATGGTTACGAAATGAACCGTCAAGTTTCACAGTATTCGTTTCAAATAGAGTGAATAATATTCAAATTCTCACTGCAGGAATGAAATGGCATTTTGTACCAACCACAATGAATCCTGCAGATATCCTGTCAAGGGGATCCACACCACGTGAATTACTGAAATGTAAGCTTTGGAAGCATGGCCCTCCTTTTCTTCAAGGCGATCGAGATACGTGGCCAGATTCCCCAGGTTATGTTAAAGAACTACCCGAGAAGCGCAAGAATATTTTGCTTTCAACATCAAACATGTCGGTTATCATTAAAATGCAAATTTCTTAACTCCTTTGGAAAGCTGCAACGAGTATTCGGCTATATTTACAAATTTATTTCGCGAGGCAAGGACCGAAGGGGTCCACTTACAGTAGAGGATGTTCATCAAGGCACATATTTATTGATTCGAATGGTACAACAAAGGCACTTCCCAGATTACAAAATACTCAAATCTGGTAGTCGCGTAGCATCATCTAGCAAAATCTGCTCTCTCACACCATTTTTAGATAACTTTGGTTTAATGCGAGTGAGAGGACGCGTCCAGCATTCAGCTCTGGACTTTGAATCGAAGCATCCAATTATATTGCCCCAAGGGCATCCGGTTACAAATTCGATAATAGAATTCTTTCATCGCAAATTATTGCATGCAGGGACGCAGGCATCATTAGCCGCAATTCGTCTACAATATTCGCCAGTAGGTGGGTGCAAGGCACTAAGCCACATCATTAATAAGTGTATCAGGTGCTTGCACGTACGGCCTAGGTTAACGGAGCACATCATGGGAGATTTACCGGAAGGAAGTGTAAAGGCAAACAGAGCCTTTCTAGTGACTGGTACGGACTTTTGTGGGCCATTCTACTATCGGTCTGAAGTTCGGAATAGACCACCAATAAAATGTTACGTCTGCCTATTTATTTGCTTTTCTACAAAGGCTGTCCACTTGGAACTGGTAAAGGATTTGTCTACTCCAGCATTCTTGGCAGCTCTACGCCGAGGAAAACCGAAAACCATTTGGTCAGACAACGCAACAAATTTCGTAGGGGCGAAAAATGAATTGGTTTCTCTAAAAAGTTTGTTCTTTAATGAGACACACTTAAGGGCAGTTGAGCAGCAATGCCTCAGCGATGGAATTGATTGGAAATGCATACCACCTAGATCTCCACATTTTGGAGGACTCTGGGAGGCGGCTATTAAAACCGCCAAGTTTCATTTTTATCGAGCTGTCGGTTCAAACATTCTAAATTTCGAAGAGCTCCGTACTCTTGTGTGTCAAATATCCGCAATTGTAAATTCACGTCCTCTTTGTCCCATTTCAGAAAATCCTGACGATTTAGACGTACTAACTCCTGCCCATTTTCTTATTGGCGGTCCCTTCACCGCTATAATAGAACCGGATGTCACTCCTTTGAATTTCAATCGATTAAATCGTTGGCAACGCGTTTGCTATAAGCAGCAAAAATTTTGGAGAAAATGGAGTTCGGAGTACTTAACTCTTCTGCAGCAAAGAACCAAATCTACAAGTGGGAGCTCTTGTTTTGATAAAGGACGAAAATATTCCACCTTTAAAGTGGCAAATGGCCAGAGTAGCGGAAACAATTAAGGGTGATGACAATGTTGTTCGTGTGGCGGTTCTTCGCACATCAAGTGGTATACTCAAACGAGCCGTGACCAAACTATGCTGCCTTCCCACAGATTCTGGCAATGTTGTAAGCGTGACCCTTCCAACGGGGGGAGGATGTTCGTAGTAGCACTATATTTAATTATAAATACTCGTATTTTAGTAATATAACAATGTCTCTTAATATAACAATGTTTAACTCTCTTAATTTAACTCTCTCTCTCTCTCTCTCCTCCTTTAATTTTGTATATGTATTTTTGATGTATTAGCATTGCTTGCACTGTGCAAATAAAATTCTCCCCAGTTGATCATATACCTTAAGCACACGTAGTTGCAGTTTTTATTATCGGTCGTTTAAAAAATGAATAGTTCAAGCGGTTGGTAAAAAGGCTTACCATTCCCATAACCATGCACTTTATTTCACAAACCATTAGTCACTTCATTTACTAATGAATTTCACCACTTTGTAAATCACAAATACTGCTGCTTTGATTATAATGCTAGATGTGCACACTGTTACGGTCTCTGATCTACTGTCTTCGACTTTGAACAGTCTTGTCGCTTTTATAGTTTTCGAATGGTTGGTGTAGAAAATTCCACGCCATTCTCGTATTTTCTAGAATTTTCGATCCACTTCGACAGAAGTCGAGAATATTATTTTTGATATTACCGACTGATGGTTCTTGAATAAGCTTTTATTCGAATAGTTCGCATCTTGACTCACAGGGGGCACTCATTTTCCAGATGGGATCCTAAAAGTATGCAATCCCGTTTCACTGATATGCAATCACGTTTCACTGCCCTCCGCTTAATCTTGTTCGTCCCGAACAAGGATAGTACAGCAACCTTTATAAGGAGATAGCCTCTCTAAATGAACGACTTTCATTTTGCTCCTGGCATTTCTCGCCAACTGGATGCGGTATACTACATCGTTGAGTCGCTTTATCACCTTATAAGGGCCTTCCCAGTGTGTTTGCAGTTTTGGCGATAATCCCTTTTTCCTTTGCGGATTATGAAGCATAACTAGCTGCCCTTCCTGAAATCCCTTGGAGTTTGCTCGTAGATCATATCTGGCTTTCATTTTATCACTCATCAGTTGTGTGCGCTTTCTGATGGTTCCATGAATTTCATTCAGCTGTCTTCGTTTGTCAGCTACATAACTGCTACATGAAACTTCCGTAGATGAGTAGGCACCGAATTTCAGATCTGCAGGCAATCTTATGTCACAACCGAAAATAGCCTTAGCTGGTATTGTAGATGTTGTATCGTGAGTTGCCGATCGGTATGCCCTTAAGAAGAGGGGTATGTGTTGGTCCCAATCTTTCTGGTTTCTCTCCACGACTTTCCTTAGATGTTCCTCAAGCGTACGATTAAATCTTTCAACCATTCCATCGGATTGTGGGTGCAAAGGGGTTGTACGAGTTTTGCGTATGCCCATCAATTCACTCATTTCCCTGAATATTGCCGACCCAACATTCTTCAAATCTCAGCGTGTGAATATTTTGATTGGAGCCGGACTCTTCTTTGATTTGATGTGCGTCGGCCAAATTCGATTGAGCCCAACCTTACCACTCCTTCAGAAAACAAAGTTAGGCTGGATTGTATGTGGTGGAAGACAACCTTCCACTAGTAAAATTGTATCTTTAGCAGTCGTCGATAAACGTGCTTCAGAAAATGATTCTGATGGCTCTTTAGAGCAGCTATTAAGGAGTTTTTGGGAGGTAGAGCATTTTGTTGAGACTGAGCGTAAGGCTACTAATGAAAGCTCTGAGTGCGAATTGCACTTTAAAAACAATGTTAAACGTTTAAGTTCTGGCGAGTACTCTGTGCGTCTTCCCACAAAACATAGCATTGACCTCCTTGGTGAATCGTATCAGCAAGCATTATTGCGCTTTAAGTCTTTAGAAAGAAAGCTTCTTCGAAACACTGAATTACGAATTCAATACTCATCATTTATTAAGGAGTACAGAGATTTAAATCACATGTCACTTGCCGACGATTGTTACCTTGGCACTCCAACGTATTTTTTGCCTCATCATTGTGTTTTTAAGTCAGACAGCACAACAACAAAATTGCGAGTTGTGTTTGATGCGTCGGCATCAACTTCCACTGGCTATTCGCTTAACGATTTGCTGATGGCTGGACCTACAATCCAGCTAAATCTTTTCAGTATTCTATTACGCTTCCGAACCTTTGTGATCGCTCTAACAGGAGATATATGCAAAATGTACAGATGTGTACAGATGTCTTCAATGCATTTTATGGCGTGATTTTCCAGAGGAAAATATACAAATATATAAGTTAGATACGGTCACATACGGTACCAAATCGGCGGCATTTTTGTCTATTCGTACCATGCATCAATTAGCTTATGATGAAGAGCGAGTTCTGCCAATCGGTGCAGAGACAGTTCGTAGAGATTTCTATGTTGACGACCTCATTTCAGGAGGAAATTCTGAAAACGAAGTCACGGAGACTATGCGTCAAACAACTGAGCTCCTTAATAAAGGAAATTTCAAATTAAGAAAATGGTGTTCCAACAATTCTAAGGTGCTAAACCAAGTTCCAGAAGAAGATAAAGAAGAATATTTAAGATTTAGTGATGGGAGCGACGTGACCAAAACTCTTGGCTTGGTATGGGATCCTGCGGCAGATTCTTTCTTGTTTTCATTCATGCCACACTCACTTCCGTGTAAAGTGACAAAACGATCGGTATTGTCCACCATTGCCCGATTTTATGACCCATTAGGCTTGATTGGTCCTGTCATCACTAAGGCCAAAATCTTGCTTCAACAACTATGGAAGAACAAGGTAGACTGGGACGAGAGCTTACCCCAGACACTTTATTCAACTTGGGTAAATTTATTGGAAGAATTTAAAACAGTAGAGAGTTCTAAATTTCGTCGCTTAGTTTTGTTGCCATGCTCGAAGGTGGAAGTTCATGCATTTTGTGATGCAAGCCTGTCGGCATATGGTGTGTGCATTTATATTCGATCACAAAATAAGAACAGAATCAATGTAGATTTACTTTGTTCGAAATCACGAGTTTCACCACTAAAAACCCCGACAGTCCCAAAACTAGAGTTATCTGCAGCTATGCTCCTATCGGAACTTGTAAGCTCAATTTCAAAATTAGGAATTTTTGAATGTGATTTTCACTGCTGGTCAGATTCCATGGTGGTATTATCATGGTTACGAAATGAACCGTCAAATTTCACAGTATTCGTTTCAAATAGAGTGAATAATATTCAAATTCTCACTGCAGGAATGAAATGGCATTTTGTACCAACCACAATGAATCCTGCAGATATCCTGTCAAGGGGATCCACACCACGTGAATTACTGAAATGTAAGCTTTGGAAGCATGGCCCTCCTTTTCTTCAAGGCGATCGAGATACGTGGCCAGATTCCCCAGGTTATGTTAAAGAACTACCCGAGAAGCGCAAGAATATTTTGCTTTCAACATCAAACATGTCGGTTATCATTAAAATGCAAATTTCTTAACTCCTTTGGAAAGCTGCAACGAGTATTCGGCTATATTTACAAATTTATTTCGCGAGGCAAGGACCGAAGGGGTCCACTTACAGTAGAGGATGTTCATCAAGGCACATATTTATTGATTCGAATGGTACAACAAAGGCACTTCCCAGATTACAAAATACTCAAATCTGGTAGTCGCGTAGCATCATCTAGCAAAATCTGCTCTCTCACACCATTTTTAGATAACTTTGGTTTAATGCGAGTGAGAGGACGCGTCCAGCATTCAGCTCTGGACTTTGAATCGAAGCATCCAATTATATTGCCCCAAGGGCATCCGGTTACAAATTCGATAATAGAATTCTTTCATCGCAAATTATTGCATGCAGGGACGCAGGCATCATTAGCCGCAATTCGTCTACAATATTCGCCAGTAGGTGGGTGCAAGGCACTAAGCCACATCATTAATAAGTGTATCAGGTGCTTGCACGTACGGCCTAGGTTAACGGAGCACATCATGGGAGATTTACCGGAAGGAAGTGTAAAGGCAAACAGAGCCTTTCTAGTGACTGGTACGGACTTTTGTGGGCCATTCTACTATCGGTCTGAAGTTCGGAATAGACCACCAATAAAATGTTACGTCTGCCTATTTATTTGCTTTTCTACAAAGGCTGTCCACTTGGAACTGGTAAAGGATTTGTCTACTCCAGCATTCTTGGCAGCTCTACGCCGAGGAAAACCGAAAACCATTTGGTCAGACAACGCAACAAATTTCGTAGGGGCGAAAAATGAATTGGTTTCTCTAAAAAGTTTGTTCTTTAATGAGACACACTTAAGGGCAGTTGAGCAGCAATGCCTCAGCGATGGAATTGATTGGAAATGCATACCACCTAGATCTCCACATTTTGGAGGACTCTGGGAGGCGGCTATTAAAACCGCCAAGTTTCATTTTTATCGAGCTGTCGGTTCAAACATTCTAAATTTCGAAGAGCTCCGTACTCTTGTGTGTCAAATATCCGCAATTGTAAATTCACGTCCTCTTTGTCCCATTTCAGAAAATCCTGACGATTTAGACGTACTAACTCCTGCCCATTTTCTTATTGGCGGTCCCTTCACCGCTATAATAGAACCGGATGTCACTCCTTTGAATTTCAATCGATTAAATCGTTGGCAACGCGTTTGCTATATGCAGCAAAAATTTTGGAGAAAATGGAGTTCGGAGTACTTAACTCTTCTGCAGCAAAGAACCAAATCTACAAGTGGGAGCTCTTGTTTTGATAAAGGACGAAAATATTCCACCTTTAAAGTGGCAAATGGCCAGAGTAGCGGAAACAATTAAGGGTGATGACAATGTTGTTCGTGTGGCGGTTCTTCGCACATCAAGTGGTATACTCAAACGAGCCGTGACCAAACTATGCTGCCTTCCCACAGATTCTGGCAATGTTGTAAGCGTGACCCTTCCAACGGGGGGAGGATGTTCGTAGTAGCACTATATTTAATTATAAATACTTGTATTTTAGTAATATAACAATGTCTCTTAATATAACAATGTTTAACTCTCTTAATTTAACTCTCTCTCTCTCTCTCTCCTCCTTTAATTTTGTATATGTATTTTTGATGTATTAGCATTGCTTGCACTGTGCAAATAAAATTCTCCCCAGTTGATCATATACCTTAAGCACACGTAGTTGCAGTTTTTATTATCGGTCGTTTAAAAAATGAATAGTTCAAGCGGTTGGTAAAAAGGCTTACCATTCCCATAACCATGCACTTTATTTCACAAACCATTAGTCACTTCATTTACTAATGAATTTCACCACTTTGTAAATCACAAATACTGCTGCTTTGATTATAATGCTAGATGTGCACACTGTTACGGTCTCTGATCTACTGTCTTCGACTTTGAACAGTCTTGTCGCTTTTATAGTTTTCGAATGGTTGGTGTAGAAAATTCCACGCCATTCTCGTATTTTCTAGAATTTTCGATCCACTTCGACAGAAGTCGAGAATATTATTTTTGATATTACCGACTGATGGTTCTTGAATAAGCTTTTATTCGAATAGTTCGCATCTTGACTCACAGGGGGCACTCATTTTCCAGATGGGATCCTAAAAGTATGCAATCCCGTTTCACTGATATGCAATCACGTTTCACTGCCCTCCGCTTAATCTTGTTCGTCCCGAACAAGGATAGTACAGCAACCTTTATAAGGAGATAGCCTCTCTAAATGAACGACTTTCATTTTGCTCCTGGCATTTCTCGCCAACTGGATGCGGTATACTACATCGTTGAGTCGCTTTATCACCTTATAAGGGCCTTCCCAGTGTGTTTGCAGTTTTGGCGATAATCCCTTTTTCCTTTGCGGATTATGAAGCATAACTAGCTGCCCTTCCTGAAATCCCTTGGAGTTTGCTCGTAGATCATATCTGGCTTTCATTTTATCACTCATCAGTTGTGTGCGCTTTCTGATGGTTCCATGAATTTCATTCAGCTGTCTTCGTTTGTCAGCTACATAACTGCTACATGAAACTTCCGTAGATGAGTAGGCACCGAATTTCAGATCTGCAGGCAATCTTATGTCACAACCGAAAATAGCCTTAGCTGGTATTGTAGATGTTGTATCGTGAGTTGCCGATCGGTATGCCCTTAAGAAGAGGGGTATGTGTTGGTCCCAATCTTTCTGGTTTCTCTCCACGACTTTCCTTAGGTGTTCCTCAAGCGTACGATTAAATCTTTCAACCATTCCATCGGATTGTGGGTGCAAAGGGGTTGTACGAGTTTTGCGTATGCCCATCAATTCACTCATTTCCCTGAATATTGCTGACTCGAAATTTCTGCCTTGATCCGAGTGGAACTCGAGGGGAGCTCTGAATCTGCAGACCCAATTATTGATAAATGCATCTGCAACGGTCTTAGCTTCTTGATCGGGAATGGGGTATACTTCTGGCCATTTACTAAAATAGTCAATTACGACGAGAACATATTTGTTGCCGGAATCACTAATTGGAAACGGACTTGCGATGTCCATTGCAATACGCTCAAATAGCGCTCCATGTTGTATAAATGCATTTTCCACTGACTGCGACGGTTCGGTCCCTTGGCAGCTGTACACTTTTCACAAGCACTAATCCAGTCAACTACCGATTGCTGGCAACCAACCCAATAAAATCGTGTTTTAATTTTCTCGACTGTTTTTGTTATTCCCAAATGTCCTCCGCTTGGCCCACTATGGTATTCCTTGAGAATTTCGCTTATTCTTGCTTTGGGTACCACAATCAAGTTCTTCCTGGTTTTTCCATCTTCGCTCTCCCACAGGCGGAATAGGCATCCATCTTGCAGCTTTAAGCTATTCCATTGAGCCCAATATGCTTTAGTTATGGGACTTTCAGTCGAGATTTCGTTCCAATCAGGCCGTTTTCCTTCATTCTTACTTGATACGATTTTTGCCAAATCTGGGTCATTTCGTTGTTCTTCTTTTATCTTTGCCGCTGTCGTCTGGTAAACCAGCCAATAAGCGCACATCGACTACTCCTTCTTTCCCTTCAGCTTTAGAACAGTGCTTACATTCCATACTGCAAGGACGTCGTGATAATGCATCAGCATTCCCGTGGTTTCCACCTCTGCGATGTTCTATTGTGAAATCGTAGCTTTGGAGTCTCTCAATCCATCTCGCAACCTGACCTTCGGGATTTTTGAACTGTAATAGCCAACGCAGAGCAGCGTGATCCGTTCTCAACAAGAACTTTTGTCCATACAAGTACTTGTTAAAGTGCTTCACGCACTGCATAACCGTCAAAAGTTCTCTCCGTGTTACACAGTAATTTCGCTCTGGCTTTGATAAGATCTTGCTGAAGTAGGCTATTACTCTCTCATGTCCGTCAATAACTTGCGACAGGACACCTCCAATCCCGAATCCACTTGCATCTGTATCCAAAATAAATTTTTCGCCAGGTATTGGATACGCAAGGATCGGAGCTGTACACAATAGCTCTTTCAATCTGTTGAATGCCTTCTCCTGTTCGCTTTTCCACTCAAAAGGACAATATTTCCTCGTTAATGCATGCAGACTACCAGCCCCGTCTGCAAAGCCTGGAACAAAGCGTCTGTAATAGGTACAAAGACCCAAGAAGCTGCGTAGCTCATGCAAACTAGTTGGTCTTGGCCACTCCCTTACTGAATCTATCTTATCTGGATCTGTGTGTACTCCTTCAGGTGTGATTTTATGTCCAAGGTACTTGACTTCTTTCTTGAAGAACGAGCATTTCTTTGCACTCACCTTCAACCCTGAAGCTCCTAATCGCATCAATACTTCTTCCAAATTCTTCAAGTGGTCCTCGAAGTCCTTTCCCATAACAATGATGTCATCTAGGTACACCAGACACGTTTTCCAGTGGAGACCCTTTAGCACATGTTCCATTAGGCGTTCAAGTGTAGCTGGAGCATTACATAGTCCGAATGGCATCACCAAAAATTGCCATAGTCCATCACCGGCGCTGAATGCTGTCTTTTCTTTGTCTTGGTCGTCTACTGCCACTTGCCAATATCCGCTTTGTAAATCCAGCGTTGAGAACCAATTTGAACCAGAGAGTGTGTCCAACGTATCGTCGATGCGAGGTAATGGATAACTATCTTTCTTCGTTACCTCATTTAGTTTACGATAATCTACACAGAAACGTGTGGAGCCATCGTTCTTCTTGACTAATACCACTGGAGAACTCCAGGGGCTCGCTGATGGCTCTATGACGATGTTTTGATGCATTTCCTTCTCACCCGTATCCAATGTTACCACGATTTTTCTACCATTTACTACTCTGTCGACAGTTAGGCTGTTGATTTTCCGTGCCATCTGAGAAACGAAGATTCTGGGGCTACATGTTGTGGGAGTCAGATCAAGCCCCTCGAGACTGACTCCATCAAGTTTGTCGACGGCTTTTCAACATTTTCTGATTCCCTACTTTGGAATCTGACTTGCTTTGGAGGTCTTACCGGTGAGCGTGATCTAGAACGTTTCCGTCTCGATTGGCAATTACGGGCAGTTTGGGAGTTTTTATACCCAAACAACCTTAATCACCATGATCATCCCCACGGTACCATGCAAATCCACATCTGGTATCCCTGGATACCAATATCAACATTACATATGCATAAGCCAGCTCATATTTACATACATATTAACTAAGGCAAATCAGTCAAGGTTTTACGGTTGTCGTTTTCTCATGATTTGTGCATGCATTCCCTTTACACCGCTAACAATACCCCTCAAGTTGGACCTACACATTAAGCAACAGTTAGAGTTTTTTGTCTCTGTTGTTTTGCGCTTGTGTTTTGTTGTTGTGTTATTGGAAGTAAATGCAGTTTCTGCTGTAGAGTTTTTTAACATTAACTTCGAGAAGAAGGTCAAGAAGATTTTAAATGAGTATTAAAACTAGTGTTGACTAATGAAGAGCTCCTCAAGAACAATAGAATTAAATAATTAATAGTTAATAAAAATTCCTTGTAAAATTATTAAGAAAATAATAAATGAACGGAAGAAAAAAGATAAAATTAATTAATAAAAAATGACTTTTTATTAAAAGAAAAGAACACCTCGTTTAGGCTTCTTAAACAGAAGCTCTCATACATAATAGTGGTGCCGAAACCCGGGATCTGTCCATGTGCTGACACAAATCCCTCATATTTTTACATAAAAAAGTTACTGCCGTCGTGCTACGGATAACATAACCTCATTTTGTTGCCACGAATTTCGCGCTAAATTCACTACAAAATGGAGACAGTTACTTAAGATCAACATAATATAATCAACTATATCGCTCGTATGGAGCAATCTTTTAATGCTAAACCAAAGGAGCGTAAGTCCAAAGGTTATGCTCAAGCTGTGCTCGAAGACTTGGAGCAGAATTTCAAATTATTTAAAGCTGGCCACGAGTTGGTTATGAGCATAGTTCGAGAACAGTCCCTCGCGGAGAAGCATGTACCCTACCTAAGTACCAATATGTATTACACTTGTTGTGATACATATATCTCATTTAAAACTAATATTCTTGATTTAATGTTTGAATTTGATTCTCCACAGACTCCAACCGTCCACGCAAGTACATTCGCCGCAAGCAGCCGCAACGAAACATTTGTCGCCGGAGTACGACTGCCAAAAATACAACTTCCAACATTTTCTGGAGATTATCTCAATTGGGTCTCTTATCGCGATACGTTTGTGTCACTAGTTCATGAACCAGCGTCACTCACTGATATCCAGAAATTTTTATATTTGAAAAGTTCGTGCACAGGTACTCCCCTTTCTATGATCAACGAATATCCAGTTGCCGGTTCTAGCTATGCACTTGCATGGGAAGCTCTCGAGAGGAGATTTCACAATGAAAGAAAGCTTGTCGATCAAATCTTAAAGCGATTATTTTCCATACCGCCCACCAAGGGAAACGTTTATTCTATTAAAGAACTTCTCGATACCACCAGAAATTGTTTAGCTCAACTAAAAGCATTAAAAATCGATACTACCACCTGGGATTCGATTTTGATTTATTTGACGTCTCAGAAGCTAGACGTTCAAACCCGCAAAGAATGGGAGCAGTCGCTCAAGGCCAGTACAACGGTACCTCCTATGACTGAAATGCTTGTTTTTTTGGAAACTACTTTTAGAGCTTTGGAATGCGTTGAAGATGCAAATATTCCAAGCAGTTCAAACAAAAGTTAGGGGGACCACAAATTTGAAAATCGTCGTAAGCCAACGAAAATTGTTCGAGCCCACACAGCTACTTCTACTATGTTGGATGAAAACTGCCCGTGCTGCAACAAACGTCATCCGTTATACAAATGTTTTAAATTTGCAACGATATCTTCAGCAGAGAAGAAAAACATCGTCAATCAATATCGGCTGTGTCGAAACTGTCTTCGTACCGGACATTTACAAGCCGCATGTAAGTTGAAGTCAGTTTGTCAAAACTGTAGTGAGCCACATTACACTGTTGTCCACAACGAATACTATTCTGGAAACACCTCGTTGACAACTGCTACGACACCAAATGCTACAGCAAACCAGACTTTTGCTCAACCTCCTACTACTTCTACTCCCACAACTGCATCTGTAAGTACGCTTCACTCCAATATGAATACATGCCATATAAATCCTGCCTTACTTGCCACAGTAAAGGTAATTATAAAAATTAATAAGTCTGCTTATAGTGTAAAAGCCCTTGTAGACCAAGGATCTCAGGTCTCATTTATATCTGAGGAATTAGCCCAGCTATTGCCCATACCGAAATTAAAAACGCATGTCGATGTCTGTGGGATTGGAGGAAACAAATCCGTCACGGTGAAGAAGTCCGTAAATTTAAATCTCTACTCCACATATGATCAACAATTTGAATTGCCGATAACTGCACTTGTTGTACCATCAGTTTCATCATATATTCCCCCCAAATTAAATTTGATCACAATTCCAGATTTACCAGAAAATCATCTTGCCGATAAAGATTTCTTGTTAGCAGAAAAAATTGATCTCCTTCTCGGAAATGACGTCTATGGTGATCTATTACTAGCTCAGACGAAAAAATTAGAAAATGGTCTATTTTTACAAGAAACTCATTTTGGATACATGGTTTCTGGGTCTCCAAGATCAAATTTGTCCGCAGCAACAATTTCTGCTAATTTGTGTTCGCTAGAAAATCAGCTACGCCTATTTTGGGAACAGGAAGAATTTGTAGATGAGAAACAATTCACACCCGAAGAGATGTTATGTGAAAAATTGTTTAATGAAACGCATACTAGAGATGATACCGGACGCTATACTGTCCATTTACCCTTCAAGAGTATACTTCAAGGTCAACCCCCTCCAACTTTTCCCACACGGACTACAATGCGCTTAAACGGTTAAAGCAGCTGGAATCTACTTTCAAAAATAAACCGAAATTTGCTGAGGAATATAAGAAATTCATGATGGAGTATGAAACGCTTAACCATATGGTAAAACTTGGTGAGTACCCTCATGCAATACCGAAAAATGCTTATTTATTTCCCCATCATGGTGTACTCAGAGAGAGTAGTACAACAACAAAATTACGTGTTGTTTTTGATGGTCGAAATCACAGACCCCCTCAGACTTCTATAAATGAGGAACTATCAGTCGGGCCTGCACTGCAAAATGATTTGTCTACTATTATATCTCGATGGAGGAGATATCGAATAGCTTTCACAGCTGATATAGAAAAAATGTTCAGACAAATCAATGTCTGTAAAGAACATCAGCGTTCACAATGTATACTTTGGAGAGATGAAACTACAAATAAAATTAACATTTACAGTTTACTTACAGTAACGTATGGTACTACGTCAGCTCCATATTTGGCAATCAGAGTACTACAACAGCTCGCCGAAGATGAAGAGAAACAATTCCCACAAGCGAGCCAAATACTTCGCTCAGATACATATGTCGATGACGTCATATCTGGCGCTGATAGTTTTGATGACGCTCTAAAATTACAGCAACAACTTTGCTCTTTAGTGAAATCTGGTGGATTTCACCTTCGAAAATGGAACTCTAATTCTTCACGATTAATTAATCACATTCCAGAGGAAGATCGTGAAAAGAAAGAGCTATTTACACTCAATGAACCAAACATGGCGAAAGCTCTTGGTCTTTATTGGGACATTACAACCGATTCTTTTTGTTTTACAATAAATTTTACATTTGCTCAAACTGTTACTAAACGCACCTTGCTTTCAGATGCAGCTAAGTTATTTGATCCCCTAGGCTGGTTATCTCCCACAACTATAAAAGCGAAAATTATGTTCCAGCTACTATGGAAACTAAAACGCGATTGGGATGATACACTACCAGAACAGATTCAAAACGAATGGATAAATTTTCGATCAACGCTGAAGTCTTTTGAGAAAATACGAATTCCTCGATGGCTTGGATATACATCTAAACAATCTACAATTGACCTTCACGGCTTTAGTGATGCATCACTAACTGCCTACGCTGCTGTTGTCTACGCTCGAATTGTAGCTGAATCTGGTGAGATAATTATTAATTTATTACAGGCAAAAACAAAGGTAGCCCCTTTAAAAAATGAAACAATTCCGAGACTGGAATTAAGTGCAGCTACGCTTTTAGCAAAATTGATCGCTAAAATTAAATCAAACAACAATTTCAACATTGGGCGCATCGTATACTGGACGGATAGTACCATCGTTCTTGCGTGGCTAAAAAATTACAACAGACGGTTGGAAGTCTACGTGGCAAACAGAGTTGCACAAATTCATAAGCTTTGCGACGTCACCGATTGGAGATATGTTCCATCAGCTGATAACCCTGCAGATTGCGCTTCTCGCGGATTATTTCCTGAAGAACTTATCAAGCATTCATTATGGTGGACTGGTCCATCATGGCTGAAAACTGATTCAAATGATTGGCCTTCCTCCCCGGCAAATTCATATATTGATAAATCTACTGTAAACGCTGCTACAGAAGACAAAATTTACAACAACAATGTTATTGTCTGTCACTCAACCAATACAGAAACAGCAACAGCATTCCCTAAATTCCTGTCGAAATATTCCAGTTTCACTACGTTAATACGTGTGATGGCATACCTTTTTCGTTATTTCGAAAATTTAAAATGCAAAATACAGAAGATCGAAATAGATACAAGCTTTTTAAAAACATGGGAACTTACAAGAGCAAGGAATCATCTAATTCGAATAACACAAGCTGTAACATTTCGGGAAGAAATACAATGCTTAAAATCAAGTAAACCTCTTCCTAATAATAGCCGAATTCTGAAGTTATCACCATTTTTAGACGAATTGGATATTGTCAGAGTTGGTGGTCGCATATCTCAGGCCGAGATTCCATTCCACACGAAGCATCCTATACTTTTGACCAAACAAAATCCTATTTCCCTTCTTATCTTTTCAGAAGCACATAAAAAGACTTGCCACGGTAGTCTTCTGCTAATGCAGGCCTATGTTTCACGGCATTATTGGGTAGTCTCTGCTCATGACTTAGCAAAAAAGGTGCAACGCAATTGCATCGTGTGCTTCAAATACAAAACTAAGACTTGTCAACAATTAATGGGTAACCTGCCAGCTGTCCGCCTTCAGCCAGCCCGCCCCTTCAAGCATAGTGGGCTCGACTACGCCGGCCCCATCAATATAAAAACATCATCCTTAAGAACGGCATCTACTTCTAAGGGATACATTTGCCTTTTCATATGTATGTGCACCAAGGCAATACATTTGGAAGCCGTCACCAGCCTTAATGTAGATGCATTCTTAGCAGCTTATCGCCGTTTTATTGCTCGTCGAGGAATTTGTACGGACCTATTCTCCGATTGTGGTACAAATTTCGTTGGTGCGAATAAAGAGCTGGGAGTCATTTATCAGCGCAATAAATTACCCCTTCCCGAGCATCTCGCTGAAACAGTGGCCAGTCAAGGTACGAAATGGCACTTCATTCCTCCTGCTTCGCCTCATTTTGGTGGACTCTGGGAAGCAGGAGTAAAATCCACAAAACATCATTTACGTCGAATAGTCAATGATCGTCTCCTCAATTACGAAGAACTAAGTACGCTTCTCGCACAGATTGAAAGCATTCTAAACTCCAGACCTCTATGTCCCCTGTCAACTGATCCCCAAGATCACAACGCGCTTACACCTGCGCGCTTTTTAATCGGTGAACCTACAGTTTGCATTCCGGATGAAGATTTATTGGATGCAAACGTTGATCGACTCTGTCGTTGGAAACAGATTGTACATCTTAAGCAACACTTCTGGGAAAGATGGAAAAGAGAGTACATGTGTCGACTACAATCACGCCCCAAATGGAATAAAATAATCGATAACATTAGAGCTGGCGACATCGTACTCTTACTCAATGAAAAAAGTGTTCCTGGTCAGTGGCCTCTCGCAAAAGTTGAAGAATTACATCCTGGTAATGATGGCTTGGTTCGAGTGGTTACTCTCTACTGCAACAAGAAATATATTAAACGTCCAATTGCCAAACTGTGTCGATTACCAACAAATGACATCACGTCAACAGAAGATACGGAATCATCAAGCAACAGTCCTAATTAAGAACAGAGGTTCTTGGCGGGGAGAATGTTTGGGAGTTTTTATACCCAAACAACCTTAATCACCATGATCATCCCCACGGTACCATGCAAATCCACATCTGGTATCCCTGGATACCAATATCAACATTACATATGCATAAGCCAGCTCATATTTACATACATATTAACTAAGGCAAATCAGTCAAGGTTTTACGGTTGTCGTTTTCTCATGATTTGTGCATGCATTCCCTTTACACAGCTAACAATACCCCTCAAGTTGGACCTACACATTAAGCAACAGTTAGAGTTTTTTGTCTCTGTTGTTTTGCGCCTGTGTTTTGTTGTTGTGTTATTGGAAGTAAATGCAGTTTCTGCTGTAGAGTTTTTTAACATTAACTTCGAGAAGAAGTTCAAGAAGATTTGAAAGGAGTATTAAAAATAGTGTTGACTAATGAAGAGCTCCTCAAGAACAATAGAATTAAATAATTAATAGTTAATAAAAATTCCTTGTAAAATTATTAAGAAAATAATAAATGAACGGAAGAAAAAAGATAAAATTAATTAATAAAAAATGACTTTTTATTAAAAGAAAAGAACACCTCGTTTAGGCTTCTTAAACAGAAGCTCTCATACACGGGCCATGTATGCCTCCGCAGGTGAAGCATTTGCCCGTGAAACTTTGGCCGCTTTCGACTTGTACCTGACGGGCTCTGTATACTGGCTGGCACACCAAGGCTGCTGTCTCTGAAGTTAAAGCGCTAGCTACTGTCTCCGTATATGTAGCTATCGGATTAGTTATCGCAGAACGCTTTATCTCCGCATCGCGAATGCCATATACGAAGGTGTCCATCATACACCTCTCTGTGATCTCCCCTGGGTAGGCAAGATGAGCTAACCGCTCCACTTCCGCCGCAAACTGTTGAAGAGACTCACCACTCTTTTGTCCACGTGTTCGTAGCTCTACTTGGTACATCTGCTTCCGGCGTTCACTACCATACTTGCGCTGAACGGCATTCATCAAGCTTTCATAGCAGTCTCGCTCACTTTCTGAGATAGTTTGAAGCACATCAGCGGCAGCACCTTTCAACGAAACTCTTAATGCAGCCACTTTTTCGCGAGCACTCCAACCATTTGTGCTAGCGGTAGTCTCAAACTGCATTCTGAACACGCTAAATGTCGTGGTTCCATCATAGGTAGGAGGCTTCAGTTTTATTGAGGATAAAGCTGGCACAGGCAATGCACCTTCCTGTAGTAGGTGAAATCTTTGCTCTATTTGTTGCTTAAATTCGTTTTGCTTTTGCTCGTTCGCAATGAATTTTTGTTCTACACATTTTTCGAACGATTCCTGCCGAATACTTTTAGGATCCCATCTGGAAAATGAGTGCCCCCTGTGAGTCAAGATGCGAACTATTCGAATAAAAGCTTATTCAAGAACCACCTGTAGGTAATATCAAAAAGAATATTCTCGACTTCTGTCGAAGTGGATCGAAAATTTTAGAAAATACGAAAATAGCGTGGAATTTTCTACACCAACCATTCCAAAACTATAATAGCGACAAGACTGTTCAAAGTCGAAGACAGTAGATCAGAGACCGTAACAGTGTGCACATCTAGCATTATAATCAAAGCAGCAGTATTTGTGATTTACAAAGTGGTGAAATTCATTAGTAAATAAAGTGACTAATGGTTTGTGAAATAAAGTGCAAATAATAACTAAGTAAACTTTAAGCCTAATATTAAATGTGTAAATAGCAATAATTAAATAAATCTAATTATTTTAATTTAACCAGCGATTGTTTGATTACTACACAATCCAGTGGTACGAGTCCGAGTACAGAGAGTTAGAGGAATTGTCAGGAGGGCAATTTCGTAACAATTGGTGTCAGAAGTGGGAATGTGTATCTGTAATAAACAATGGTT
Source organism: Clusia tigrina (assembly GCA_920105625.2). Classification (NCBI taxonomy): domain Eukaryota; kingdom Metazoa; phylum Arthropoda; class Insecta; order Diptera; family Clusiidae; genus Clusia; species Clusia tigrina. The sequence goes on from OV050030.1 coordinate 54,461,986, forward strand.
AAATTCGAAAAACTGAGATTGGAGCAGCTCAAGAAGGAGCTTGAGCGCTTAAATTTGCAAACACAAGGGCTTAAAGCGGAGCTGCAGGTGCGATTAAGAAGCGCTTTAGAGGAGCAAAGTATAGACGTCGATGAGCATGAATTCCAGTGTGAAGAGCCAACGCCATCTCGCCACGAAGAAACACCACAAGAACCTAACACGGGTAACTTTGACATGAGCGCACTTATCGGGATAATGCAATCCTTTAAACAGGATATGCAGCAGTTACATCAAAGTTCTCAAGCAGCCGAAGAGAGAATGCAGCAGAGAGATGAGAAGATGCAGCAGCAGTTACAACAAAATTCTGAAGCAGCCAATGAGAAGATGCAGTTGCGAGATGAGAGGATGCAGCAGCAATTACAACAAAATGCTCAAGCTGTAAAGGAACAGTTACAACAAAATGCTCAAGCTGTCAAGGAGGAAGTCAAAGAGCAATTACAGCAGAGTGAAACGACTGGCTCTACTAGCGGAACAAAACTCACAGCAGAGAAAAGAAATGTCCGAGATGGTAGACAGGAAGGTTTGTGAAATTGAGACACGGCAGGAATCGTTCGAAAAATTTGTAGAACAAAAATTCATTGCGAACGAGCAAAAGCAGAACGATTTTAAGCAACAAATAGAGTAAAGAATTCACCTACTACAGGAAGGTGCATTGCCTATGCCATCTTTAACTTCAATTAAACTGAAGCCTCCTACCTATGATGGAACCACGACATTTAGCGTGTTCAGTATGCAGTTTGAGACTACCGCTAGCACAAATGGTTGGAGTGCTCGCGAAAAAGTGGCTGCATTAACCGTTTCGTTGAAAGGTGCTGCCGCTGATGTGCTTCAAACTATCTCAGAAAGTGAGCGAGACTGCTATGAAAGCTTGATGAATGCCGTTCAGCGCAAGTATGGTAGTGAACGCCGGAAGCAGATGTACCAAGTAGAGCTACGAACACGTGGACAAAAGAGTTGTGAGTCTCTTCAACAGTTTGCGGCGGAAGTGGAGCGGTTAGCTCATCTTGCCTACCCAGGGCATTCGCGATGCGGAGATAAAGCGTTCTGCGATAACTAATCCGAAAGCTACATATACGGAGACAGTAGATAGCACTTTGTTATCAGAGACAGCAGAATTGGTATGTCGGTCAGAATGCACAGCCCGTCAAGAATGTGTCGAGAACAGACAAAGTTTCACGGGCAAATGCATTACCTGCGGTGATGTGGGGCACATGGCTCGTGATTGTGAGTTGAGATGGAAACGTTATGCAACACACGCTCCGGTAAGATTGCCAAAGCAAGACAAATTCCGAATTAGGGAATCGGAAAGATTGTCAAGCCGGGAAATGAATGGACTCCCACAACTGATGGCTCAAGAATCTTCGTTTCTCAGATGACGCGGAAAAATAACAGCCTAACTGTCAACAGTGTAATAAGCGGAAGAAAAATCGTGGTTACATTGGATACGGGGGCATCACATTCCATAATCAGAAGGGATCTCGTTCGGGGAATCGAGCCGCTTCAGGGAATAAGTTTGCGTACGGCAACTGGAGATGATGCACCGGTACTTGGAAAAGTTACACGGAAAATCTCTATCGGCACCACAACAGTGAAGCACAAGTTTATAGTTGCAGATATTGTGGATGAAGTAACCTTAGGTGTGGATTTCGGAATGGATTCACACTAGATTTTAAAAACCGAGTACTGAAATATGCGAACACCGAAATAACGTTATTTATAGGTGATGATAAGTATGGAGTTGTTTAACAAGCCAATATATCGCGACGGACAAAAATCGCACCCAAGTCAGAGGCAGTTATACGGGCCAAAATGGGCGGAGATGTTGGGAAGCATAAGAGCCGAATCGTACCAGAAAAAGTAGTGAATATTTCAAATACCGCTGAAACCATAGCGAAAAAGAAGGTAAGGTGCCACAGAATTTCAGCAATTGTAAACTGTGAGAGGCAACCGCGAGTCACGAAAAGCAAGATACGAGCTAATAAAAAGGTACCCGACGATCTAGCGAAAGAATGGTCTAAAGAGTCATCTACAGTACTTCCATGCAGCAATTGTATACCTAAAAAACGAGGACAGTTGAATGAAATTCATGGAAACAGCAGAAATCGTACGTAAACTCCAAGGGATTTCAGGAAGGGCAGCTAGTTATGTTTCATAATCCGCAAAGGAAAAAGGGATTATCGCCAAAACTGCAAACACACTGGGAAGGACCTTATAAGGTGATAAAGCGGATCAACGATGTTACATACCGCATCCAGTGGACGAGAAATGTCAGGAGCAAAATGAAATTCGTTAATTTAGAGAGGCTACCTTCTTACAAAGGTTGCAGTACTATCCTTGTTCGGGACGAACAAGATTAAGCGGAGGGCAGTGAAACGTGATTGCATATCAGTGAAACGGGATTGCATACTTTTAGGATCCCATCTGGAGTTTGAGAATGAGTGCACCACCCTGTGTGTGTAAGTCAAGACACGAACTATTCGTATAAAAGTTTACTTAAGAACACCCTCTCGGTGGTGTAAAATAATGAAAGCTTCCTTTGAGGTGTATATCAAGTTCTAGAAAGATCGAGAAATTTCCACTGTATTGTAGAAATTTCCACCTCAACCATTCGAAACTATAAAAAGCACAAGCCTGTGCAAAGTCGAGGTGATTCGAACAGAGATCGTGACAGTGTGTACATAGAGCATTATAATCGAAGCAGCAGTATTTGTAATTGTGTAAAGTGATGAAATTCATTAGTAAATAAAGTGACTAATGGTTTGTGAAGTAAAGTGCAAATAATAACTAAGTAAACTTTAAGCCTAATATTAAATGTGTAAATAGCAATAATCAAATAAAGCTAATTATTTTAATTTAACCAGCGATTGTTTGATTACTACAGAATCCAGTGGTACGAGTCCGAGTACAGAGAGTTAGAGAAATTGTCAGGAGGGCAATTTTGTAACAGAGTAAATTGTTAAGAGGGTAATTTCGTAACAGTATTTTATACGGTCCTTTATATGGATTCATATTCTTTTTTCTATTTTTTACTTTTTATAGAACTAAATCTGCTATTTCGACCTTATGTGTGTTGGTATTCGTTTTCAAGTCAGTTAATATACGTTTTTGTTTTGCTTTCATTAGCATTTGCTTTGCCTTTTCGTGAGCATAGCGTAATCTCGCTCTTAGCTCGTTGGCGTAATTCTCAAGGTTGTAAATTTTTTATTATTTTCCATTACTTCATTGGGTAAACCTGGGAGTTTTCCATATATTAATTCATATGGCGTGTAGCCCGTGTCAACATGTGGCATTGTGTTGTAAGTGAAAGTGAAGTGGGGGAATCCACTTATCCCATTCGTCGTCGTTTGTCGATGTCAGTAGGAATTTATTCAAAACTCTGTGGTTGCGTTCTATTGAGCCTATCGTTTGGTGGTGGTACGGTGTTGAAAGTTTTTGTTGTATTTTGAGCAGTGCACATATGTTTGCCATTAGCTCGTTTGTAAATTCTATCCCGTTGTCAGATTTAAGAATTTTAAAGTGTCCGGATTTGAGTATAAATTGTTCAACTAGTGTTTTGGCTGTTGTGTGGGCGTCTTTTGTTGTCATTGGGTGGGCGATTACGAATTTTGTCAGCTCGCACTGCATGGTCAGTATGTAGCGGTATTCGTTTGAAATTTTTAGTGGTTGTTCGGTGTCAATTGATAAGACTTCGAAACTGGTGCTAGGTGTGTCTGTTATGGTCTGTGGTTCTTTGATGTGTTTTGTTTGTTTGAATTTCGCGCATGTGTCACAGTTGGATACGAATTTCTTTACATATTCATATTTTGTTACGATCAGCTGGCTGCTACCTTATTTGGTGCATCAGATGACTGTTCGGTTTAGTGTCTGCATACTCAGGTTGGTAATCTTTATGTAAATATGTATATCTATATATATATATGTATGTATATGGGAGAGATTTTATATCATCACTTTTTGTTAATTTTTTTTGGTGGGAGAGGATTAGACAGCTTTTGCGTTGAAAGCTCAGGTTGAGTGGAGGGGAACTTTTAATACGCGAGAGCTGGTCTAATATGGGTGCATGTGTGGGTGGATCGAGTGTTAGTGTGGGGTAAATACGTGAGTGCGAGTTGGTAAGGAAAAGGAGAAGAAAAAAAAGGAGTGAGCTAGCCAGGGTGTCTGTGCCAGGTATGATGACCATGGGGACGTAACAGAATGGCGCCCAATATAAAAAAATTTGAAAGAAAATTTTTGTTTTAGGATATGTAGTGCATGAAAGAAAAAAATGGCTGTCGTCAGGGGTTTACCGTTGTCTGGCTCATGGCGGCTTGGGGCAAGAGTGATTGAGCTCTAATAGCGTGATCAGTAAGGGCAGGGGTAATTTGTGCTGTCGACAGAAAAAGGTAGTGCTTCGTAATGATCGTTGATTAAGATGGCTTGGATAATTAAAGAAATATCCGATAGCATCGGCACCAGTGATCATTGAGAGGCACAGGCTTGGTATGAATGCGGACGGGAGAATAAAGTCTGATCGTTATTCTAGGCACGGTAATGGGTTCAAGTGACTTGGTGATGGCGTTGCACACACTCAATTGCACTTGCCGATTATGAGGTGTAGGAAGGGGAAGCAGTCCACATGCAGGATTCCCTCTCAAGAGGCAAACTGTTGGTGGCTTGTGACATGAAATTCATTCATAATAGCATCAAGAGGGGGCCTAGCGAGAGAGAAACTGAAAGATAATGAATGTTTGTGAAATTTAGGATAAAACCACTCACCTACCACAATTCCAACGGGTGATAGTAAAGTACTGATTGGTCACCGATCTCAACAACCCTCCTCTTAAGATTAATTGAAAAGGAAAAATAATAAATATACTGGTATTTTTTTTTTTATGTGTAATAATTCTTTCTTTTTATTGTTGTTATTTTTATAATAAGAATTATTATTAAGTCGTAAGTTTACTTTAGGTAAATAGGTAGTGGAAAAAGGAATGCACTTAAGAAGTGGTAAGAGAAACGAAAGGGAAGAAAACACAAAAAGTAGAGAGATGCCACTAGAACACTCACCCCCAAGAGGGGAGGAAGAAGAGGCGGGAGGGCAACGAAGTAGGACTGGGGCAGTACCCAAGAGATCTGTGGAGGTAGAGGCGAAAGTGCAGAATGAGCTTCCAAGTGAATATAGGTCGGCTATAAATCTGATGCTCCTGGAGAGCCACAACACCTATAGAATGGCATTGGACGTCGAGTCCAGTAGAATAATGGAAACGGTTAGAGCCAATCACCTTGAGCTGATGAGAATGATAAATGAGATGGTGAGACCGCTGCAAACGATGCAGGAACAAATAGGTGGGCCTCATACGAGAAGCCAATCTTTGTCAGCGAATGACAGCCAGCCCGTAGAGAGAAGGGGTAGAGAGCCAAGAACAAGGGGGGGCATATCGGACCCAGCATCTGCCGGAAACACGTTTCCAGGACGGAAGGATAGTAGAAGGGATTCGAATGGTCAAAGGGAGGTGACACAGAGAGAAGTGAAGATAGATAAATGGGGCATAGTATTTGACGGTAAGACCGAGGGGCTGTCAGTAGAGGAATTTATTTTTCGCCTGGAACATTTGCAAGCCCAGTATGGGGTGCCTTGGTCAGTGGTTTTAAGAGATTTTTACCAGCTGCTAAGAGGATCAGCATTGGAATGGTACTGGTTGTGTGTGAGGACCATCGACGTAAGCGGTTGGCCGGCGTTAAGAAATGCGCTAATACGACAATTTCGGTCCCATCAAAGTGAGTTTGAACTGTTGCGAGAGTTGACGGAGCGGAAACAGCAGCCAGGAGAAAGCCTGGAGTCCTTCTTCTTTGATGTGCTTAAGATGAGAGCACGGATGGAGCACCCTATTTCGGAGTTTGACGTCATTAAATTGCTAAAAAGGAACATCCGGGATGCCGTTGGGAGAATTGTTTACTCTATAGCCTGCTATAGCGTAGAGCAGCTGAAGTACGAGTGTCACGACGCAGAACGATTCTTCCTGAAGAGAGAGATCAGAGTTGTGCAACCACTCGCCAGATATGGGGCGGGCCGAAGCGTGAACGAGTTGAACACAGCGGATGATGAAGAAGTCGGGGAGGTTAGTCGAGAGGTCCTACAGCGGCAAGGTGCTGGTACGAGTCATAAGGAAGAAGGACTGCCAAATAGGTCTCAGACGGGGTGCTGGAACTGCAAGCAGGCGGGTCATACCTTTAGAGAGTGTACCTCCAAGCAACGGAGGCTATTTTGCTGCCGATGTGGGGCGGATAATGTGGTGAATCCAGACTGTCCGAAATGTAAGCTGGGAAACGAGGGAAGGAGCATGAGGCCAGCGGGAAGGTTGTGCTCTCGACAGGTTCCCGTGGAGTAGATAGTGATAAGTTAGATAGTAATAAGGGTGTAGGGGGAAATGTAGGATTAGTAGTAGATTTGGAGATAGCAGATAAGGTGCGGGAACAGTGTGAAGCACAGGTGAAGGGTTTAAGAGAAGGCCAGTTAAGAGGGATCTGTCGGAAAGTGGAAAAAACTAGGTTAAGGTATAAGCTAAGAGTACTTAAAAAACGGCAGGTAGTTGAGGCTGTGGGGCGCAGTAATCAGGCGGAGATAAGACCGCTCGCCGAGATTGAAATTCAAGGTAGAAAGTTGCGGGGGTTACTGGATACAGGGGCGTCGGTTTGTGTCCTAGGGAAAAATTGTTGGGAATTAATTAGTGAATTGGGATTAGAAGTGCAAAAGTATTTCACGCTAGTAAGCACAGCTGGAAGGCATAAGCAGCAAGTACCAGTGCGGTTCAAAGGAGAAGTAGAAAGTGTAGTATTTTACCTATGTCCCACATTGCAGCAAGTGGTGTATTCAGGAGTTGATTTCTGGCAAGATTTTGGGTTAGCTCCGGAAATTGTTGGGGTAAGTGAAGTGGGCACGGAGCCTAGAGAAAAGGACTCTAGTGATGAGGTTAATGTCGCTGGGCGCCATGATTTAACTGAGACTCAGCAGGGGCAACTGGAGAAAACGAAGCAGGAATTCAGGGCGTACGAAGAGTGTGGGCTAGGCAGAACTTCTTTGGAGAAACACAGTATACGGTTGGTGCAAGGGGCTGAGGCAATAAAAGATCGGTATTATCCCGTATTGCCAGCAGTGCAAGAGTTGTTGTATGCTGAGGTGGATCAGATGCTAGCGCTGGGTGTTATTGAACAAAGTGAGAGTCCCTGGAGCAGCCGAGTTACTTTAGTGAGGAAGCCGGGGAAGAATCGCTTGTGTTTAGATGCACGTAAATTGAATGAGCGCACGGTGAAGGACGCGTACCCTATACAGAATATTGAAGGTATATTGAGCCGTATAGACGAGGCCGTGTTCATCAGTAGCATAGATCTCAAATTCGCATTCTGGCAGATTGAGTTGGAGGAGGGTAGTAAAGCTTTTACAGCCTTTACTATACCCGGAAGACCTCTGTACCAGTACAGGGTAATGCCATTTGGGCTATGTAATGCGGCACAGAGGCTATGCACGCTGATGGACAAGGTTATTCCGCAGCGGCTCAGAGAAAATGTATTTGTGTATCTAGACGATTTGTTGATTATATCACCGGATTTCGAAAAACATATGTATTTGCTGGGGAAGTGGCGAAATGTCTCTCCAGCGCGAATCTTACAGTGGTGCTGAAGAAGTCAAAGTTTTGCTGTAAGGAGTTGAAATATCTGGGGTTTGTGATAGGTCATGGAGTGTTGAAGACGGATCCGGAGAAGGTGTCGGCAATAAGAAGGATTCCAGTGCTGAAGACACCCAGACAGGTACGGAGCTTTTTGGGGACGGCCGGTTGGTATAGGCGATTCGTGGCCAATTTTGCTGATATGTCCGCGCCTTTGACGGACACCCTTAGGAAAGGCGTGAAATTTGTCAGGACTCCGGAAGCAAGTGTCGCGTTTGTAAACTTAAAGCAGGCTCTCACCACGGCTCCGGTACTAGCGCACCCAGATTTTAAGAAGAGGTTTTATATTCAGTGCGATGCCTCCAATTATGGAGTCGGGGCGGTGCAGTTTCAGAAAGATGAAGCTGAGAACGAACGGCCAATAGCCTATTATTCATGTAAAATGAACAGTTGTCAACTTAATTATAGTGTAACGGAGAAAGAGTGTTTAGCGGCTATTCTAGCGGTGAGACGATTCAGGGCCTATGTGGAGCTTGATGCCTTTTACCGTGATCACGGATAATGAGAACGAACGGCCAATAGCCTATTATTCATGTAAAATGAACAGTTGTCAACTTAATTATAGTGTAACGGAGAAAGAGTGTTTAGCGGCTATTCTAGCGGTGAGACGATTCAGGGCCTATGTGGAGCTTGATGCCTTTTACCGTGATCACGGATCACGCTAGCTTGAAGTGGCTCATGTCATTAAAAGACTTGAGTGGTAGGTTAGCCAGGTGGTCTCTTCAGCTTCAGGCATAAAACTTTCAAATTGAGCACCGAAAGAGGAGTGAAAATGTAGTAGCTGATACGCTATCCCGATTGATGGAAGTGACTCTCAATATTCCTGACATGGACACCACTGAATACGATTCGCCAGAGTATGTTCAGCGAAAGCAGACTATTGAAGAGAATGTAGGAAGGTTCCCGGATCTGCAAGTACATGATGGGAAGATATAGAAACGTACTATTGCTAATGAGGAAGAGGGCAGGGGTCCCTGTTGGAAGCTGTTTCGTAATGCGGAGTCTCTTTCAGATTCCATTTTTTAATGATTGAATTCGCCTTATCTTCTTTATTATAATTGCAGCAAAATTATTGGTTATAAGAGTTTCTCGTTTTTTAAGTATTGCTATTTGAACCCTTTAACACTTATATATAAAATTAAGGAAGTCAGGTGAAACTAAGCCGGTTAAATATATTATTAATGACAATTTATGATTTAACTTAAGTTTATAAATTTAAACAACTGTAATCTTAGTGTATATTCGGCAACCTTCTTGGTTGCGAGCTAACAAACCACTGCCCTCGGCACGCAGTATTGCCGACCAGCTCTCCTCCGCTGCCTGCGTCAGCACTCTCATCAAAATAAAGATGGCTGCGGCCTGCTACACGACTTTGGCGGGACCCAATGAGGGGAATTCTCTCCGCACTGAGCCCCGCGCAGAGTCGCATGGTGACGGTGCGCAGGCAGCAGCCGTTAACAGGAGGGCTCCGGCGCGAACAGAAGCTATGGGTGCCCGAAGCATTAACTTCGACAGTTGTAGCACAAGCCCATGAGCCTGAGTTGTCAGCTCACGGGGGAGTCGCTAAGACATTGCACCGGGTACGACAATTTCATTATTGGCCTGGTATGACGGTGCAGGTGCGGAATTACGTGAGGGATTGTAGGGTCTGCAAGGAGACGAAGCATAGCAATCAGGTTTCTAGACCTTTTATGGGAAAGGAAGTCAGCACCGAACGGCAATTTCAACGGCTTTATATAGATTTTTTAGGAAAATATCCACGCTCCAGGGCGGGTCATGCATACGTGTTTGTGGTAATTTACGAAATTCGTGTTCTTAAAAGCTATGGGTAAGGCCACGGCGATGAATGTAGTAAGGTTTTTAATTGAAGAAATTTTTCATAAATTCGGTGTACCCGAAACGATACATTCAGATAATGGAAAGCAGTTTGAGAGTCAGGAATTTAGTAAAGTGATGGAGTCCTATGCTATTAAGCATGTGAAGACGGGGTTTGATGCCCCACAATCTAATGCAGCAGAACGTGTGAATCAGTCAGTTCTGGCAGCTATAAGGGCTTACCTGAAGGAGGGCCACCGCGATTGGGATTTATTCCTGAGTGAGATCGAGTGTGCGTTGCGCAGTGCGGTACATCAAGCGATAGGGGTTACGCCGTACTTTGCATTGTTCGGTCAGCAGATGTTTACCAGTGGCGCGGACTATGCATTGGCGCGACAGCTCAATGCGCTGGAGGATCGTGATTTGCACATATTACCACCTGAGGACTGGAGTTAGTCCGCGAGAGTATCAGGTCGCATATGCATAAAGCATATGAGAAAGGCGCCAGGTATTATAATCAACGGGGGAGGCTGATAAAATTTGTAATAGGGCAGGAAGTGTACAAACGGAACTTCGTACTTAGCGACTTTAGGAAGAACATAAATGCAAAATTCTGTAAGAAATTTGTAAAATGTCACGTGAGCAAAGTTTTGGGAGGTAATTTGTATGGGATAGAAGACTTGCGGGGTAAGGCGTTGGGGGTATTCCATGCGAAAGATTTGAAACAGTAAGAGCACCAGACTCGTAGTCTCGGGGTTGTGGGTGTAGCTCACGTTGGGCGCCAGTAAAGAGGTAAGCGATTGAAGGGCAAATGTTGGGAGTTGTAAACTTACTGTGAAATTCTGCATCGCTGGGGCGTTGGTCCGCGTAATGGTGAGAAGTGGATCTGAAAGAGTGAAAGAGATTAGGAAAGTTTTAGGAGTCTAATGTTTGTAGGTTAAGATACTTGGCCTAGCTATGGCGTAGACAAAGGGTCTGTCAAATGCTGGTTAGCTCCAGGGCTGTAATTGTAAATATGGGCGTTTGATGGTGCAGCTGTCCGTTTTTCATGCGGATTAGTGTGGGATTTTGTTTGCTCTAATCCACGTGTGTTATTACGATCAGCTGGCTGCTACCTTGTTTGGTTACTACACAATCCAGTGGTACGAGTCCGAGTACAGAGAGTTAGAGAAATTGTCAGGAGGGCAATTTTGTAACAGAGTAAATTGTCAAGAGGGTAATTTCGTAACAGTATTTTATACGGTCCTTTATATGGATTCATATTCTTTTTTCTATTTTTTACTTTTTATAGAACTAAATCTGCTATTTCGACCTTATGTGTGTTGGTATTAGTTTTCAAGTCAGTTAATATACGTTTTTGTTTTGCTTTCATTAGCATTTGCTTTGCCTTTTCGTGAGCATAGCGTAATCTCGCTCTTAGCTCGTTGGCGTAATTCTCAAGGTTGTAAATTTTTGTATTATTTTCCATTACTTCATTGGGTAAACCTGGGAGTTTCCCATATATTAATTCATATGGCGTGTAGCCCGTGTCAACATGTGGCATTGTGTTGTAAATGAAAGTGAAGTGGGGAATCCACTTATCCCATTCGTCGTCGTTTTTCGAATTTTTATTTACTCTGTGGTTGCGTTCTAGTGAGCCTATCGTTTGGTGGTGGTACGGTGTCGAAAGTTTTTGTTGTATTTTGAGCAGTGCACATATGTTTGCCATTAGCTCGTTTGTAAATTCTGTCCCGTTGTCAGATTTAAGAATTTTAAAGTGTCCGTATTTGAGTATAAATTGTTCAACTAATGTTTTGGCTGTTGTGTGGGCGTCTTTTGTTGTCATTGGGTGGTCGATTACGAATTTTGTCAGCTCGCACTGCATGGTCAGTATGTAGCGGTATTCGTTTGAAATTTTTAGTGGTCGTTCGGTGTCAATTGATATGACTTCGAAACTGGTGTTAGGTGTGTCTGTTATGGTCTGTGGTTCTTTGATGTGTTTTGTTTGTTTGCATTTCGCCCATGTGTCACAGTTGGATACGAATTTCTTTACATATTCATATTTTGTTACGATCAGCTGGCTGCTACCTTATTTGGTGCATCAGATGACTGTTCGGTTTAGTGTCTGCATACTCCGGTTGGTAATCTTTATGTAAATATGTATATCTATATATATATATATATGTATGTATATGGGAGAGATTTTATATCATCACTTTTTATAAATTTTTTTTGGTGTGAGAGGATTAGACAGCTTTTGCGTTGAAAGCTCAGGTTGAGTGGAGGGGAACTTTTAATACGCGAGAGCTGCTCTAATATGGGTGCATATGTGGGTGGATCGAGTGTTAGTGTGGGGTAAGTACGTGAGTGCGAGTTGGTAAGGAAAAAGAAAAGAAAAAGAAAAGTGATGATGAAAGGTTAGTAGCTGTCCTTGAATTGGTTGGTTGACCCACAAAGCACAGCTGTTGCCAGTGGGTATGCTTAGTGGGTGGGACAAAGACGGACGGACAGGTTGTGGATAGGATAATAAAAAGTAGGGTGTCAGAGGGAGAGAGCTGGGAGTTGAAGTACCGGAGGAAACTGATTTTGGAAGTCAGTAAGTAATGCGGAAAATTTGTAGAAGAGAGTCAGATTCGGGATGGCAAGAAAACAAGTGAAATTTACGGTCGTTGTCGTTCGAGTCGTCTATCTTCATCTAAATCAAGTGCAATTTTTTTTTGTGAGAATTTCTGTGCTAGTGTCGTGTTGAAAACGCTGGAATACGATATTTTAATAAATTAAATATATAGAAATATTAAATTAAAAAGAAATGGTATTGAAGTTGTTTAATGCTGCAAAAAAAAAATTTAGTTTCGATTTCCTCGGCCGCCGAAGACCAGACTCCTCCTACCCAGAGCGGCAAAAATAAAGATAAGTCCAGCGTATTAAGATAAGCATAAGTTCCTAAATATAAGTATTTATTTACGTCTTTATTTAAGTTTTCTTTTTGTTGGATGCAAAGCATAAAGTTTTTATTTGTTCTGTTAATGAGTAGAATCTATGAATTAATTATGGCGTTAGGAAAGTGTGATACGGTCTCAACAGAGCGTAGCGGTGGCGCGCTCGGTAAGGATAGCCTACACTGGTCGAGGGAGCTCCTAAGAGTAGATAGAGGTAGAGCGAAAGCGCGATTTTAGTTAGGCCTTGTTGCCTGAATTAGGCAGCCTATACGCAGCTTAGTGGAGACCGTAGTAATTGTCTGTGTATGTGTGTGTTTGTATAAAAAATAAATAAATTTTGGTAGGCTAAGGTGCAGACAGGAGAGGGAGGATGAGGACAGGCTGATCGAGACGGAGGAATCCGGTGGAGAGGTGAGTGGTATCAAAAATAAATGATAAACGTAGAATAAGTTTAGAGTAGAACTTCATGTTTGCCCCACGATCTGGCACAGCGGGTTGGGAACCCACCAGAGAAAAAAAAAGGAGTGAGCTAGCCAAGGTGTCTGTGCCAGGTATGATTATCATGGGGACGTAACAAATTAGAGGGAAGAAGAGAATAAACTTAGGTAACTTAGTATATAGAAATCTGTTTGTTATCTGTCGTTAGGTGATCCTACTCACGACTTTATATACATGGCTATCGTTGCCATAACCCGTTTTGATCGGATCATACATTTTCCTAACACTACAAAGTTCAGGTAGCACTTAAAAATGATTCATCAAGAAACACTCCTTTCTTCAAACACTTCATCATGGTGTACGGTTAATTTTCAGATAAGAAAAATCCTTTTGAAAGACTTGAACCAAACGATGTAAACAAATGTGAATTCCTATATTTAAAGGGATTTATGGTGATAAATTCTAAAGCAATAAAACGGATGTGTGTGTGATAAGAAATGGTTGAATTTCTCAATATTGAGGTTGTTATATAATAATATATGAGCATGATAAAATTATCATGGTATATGGGTACAGTATATTACTTTTCCGGCGTTCATGCTTTTCAGTTTTTATACCGTGCTTAAGCTTACGAACGATTCGCTTGGTGGGTATTACTGTTTTGATTTTTCTGTCACACTCTCCTTGTCAATAATTTCTCGATCACGTTGTCAACTTGCTTTTCCCAATTACATTCTGTAGTATACGAGTATGCTGAAATGTTAGCCTTGCAGGCTCGGCATGTGGTGCATCTATCGTTGGATTTTGTTTAAGCAACTCGGATCATCATATGTCGTGCATACGCGTTATCGTCATATGTTGATTGCAGTTTTCATACAATGTACGAATGCAAGATCAGCTGTGTGAATGAAAAAGTACCTAACACGAAGCGGAATATCGCCCTCATCAAAAATTTTGACCGGCAGAGTGTGCCGTTGGCCAAGCTATTGGTTGTGCTGTTCTAAGTTTTTCCTGACTTAGAGCACGAGAGATAAAAGAATTGACTAATGCGAGTTGCAGTTTTAGTTATCTTCAGATTAACTCTGGTTTATTTGGTGGCTCGCTGGCTCTTTTATATCATTAAATTTATGTTGTTTTCTTATTCTAACTAACATAAAATATATCTATCTTATTTCTACTAGTTACAAATCATATTCCCGAAATTAATCTCAAGTATCGGATTACCGATATTATTCATTGACGAATCATCGTCTTTGTTTATATTAATGATTTTGAGTGCAATTTCAGGGGCAAAGTCACTGCACCACCAAAATGCTTGTCTAGCTTATTTGGGTATTGAGTGCAATTGCACACGTTGCGCTATTGTCAGTTCGTTTGCATATGCGACTTGCTACGGTACTTATGACGATGTGTATTCGTCAGTGTACACTTGTGTGGTACACTACATTTCACATACATTCTTTTTGCTCATTTTGCGATTTTTACAATTCGATTCCCAAAAGCAAAAGAAAGGCAAAATGTGCCAGAAAAGACCTTTCTATACTGCTCGTTTCAAGCACCATTGCATTTGAAAAACAAAATCTTCCATGGAAAACTTCTTAGGGCATGAAACATGGAGACGAGTGAACTTTTGAATTGTCAAGATAGAACAGCACTGTCTGTGTTTCGTAAGGGGGACACTTGGGTGATATTCCCATGCCACTCCGAGATTGTGCTAGGTAAGACCAAATTTCCGGCCAATAGAACCACATTCACACAATTTGATGTTGAATTAGAATTCCATAGTGGTGATTAGACCTTCATTTCTATGTCGTGATGATGGATCCAAAGTTCGTTCTTAAAACCCCACTTGGATTGTGCTTGAATATGTCCCAATATTGATTCGAGTTATTCCTTTACAAGTCATTAAACTATTCATAACAATTACGAAGGGCGTTCCCTGTAATAATTTGAGCCAACTTCGGGTTCATTGCCACACACTCAATAACCCATTTCATGAATGCAAAAGAGTTACCAGCATTTACGATCGATTGCTTTCAATTTGCTTTCTGCTGTTCTTGACCTGCTCTTTATACCATTCCACTAATAACATGTGCGGTCTTAAAATAGTAAAATAGTAATTCCTCACCATAATTCCATGGAGCACACTGACGAATATAAGCCCCGTGGCTCCAACTGTGCCACAATTTGGTATTTTCAAATTACACTTGTTTCAGGTTTACCTGCTAATAAAAAATTGGAATTGTTTTTCCAAAAAATCAATTCTCAAAAATTGTGATTTCAAATATTTCCCGATGGATTTTCATTGTGCAATTTTCATACGGAAATTTTTTCATCTGGAAATTTTAATTTGTTTATTAAATTTCATTTGTACATAACTCAACCGATATTAAAGACTTAAAATAATCACAACTACCATCGGAATTGATTGATTCCAAGAGTTTATTTCAGTCAAGCGAAATTTCTGAACAATCGTGAGATAATGGCAGCTCTGGAAGATACAAGGACGAAATAACTGTATAAAAATACACTTCACAAGTAGTCATACTACAAGAACACACTCCACAAGAAGATGATCCACAAGAAGACATTTCTCAGGAACAGACTCCACAAGAAGAGAATCCACGGGATGGCAATGCACAAGAAATCTCCCAGTACAGATCATTCACATTTCACATCCCAATTTAAAATGTCTGTAAAATAAATTTTCCCCTTCTATTATCCCTGCCATATTCAACTCTTCTCTTATTAAATCTTGCCTAAAAGCTTCTTTCGCCATGTATGCTATCACGTTTCAATATATATTCTATATTTATCTGGATATATATATTCAAAAACTCACATTGCACATGCCGAGTATTTTCTTAAGAGTTCAAGGAAAGTTCCAAGAAAGTTTTCCTACTCCATTTACGTATTGTCATATTGTCCTTTTCAGCACTTACACTGAAAAAATTTGCTAGGAAACCCGACTTCAAGTGTGCCTCAGAGCATTAAACAATTATTTTATTAATTAAATAGCTATACCCACCTTTCGCGTTCCGACCTCCTTTCCATCGGCACAGATCGCAATTCCAAATTGTAATAAAACAAAATATATATTTAAACAATTAAAATGGAACAAAATTGTGAAAGCAGATCAGTTTTTACATAATCTTTAAATTATTAATATTTTAAATAATTTAGTAAAGTATTAATCTATTATGATATGAAACAATTTATTAAATTATTATGATAGGAAACAAATTATTAAACTATCATCCTATGAAATTGACCGTCTTCTATTTAATAAAATGTGCAATGAAAATAAAAACAAATCGAATCCGCAGAAATTTGGCGAATTTTAAAATATTGAAATAAAGTAAATTTTGACGCAATATTTTTTCAAATATTTTTAAATGAACGAAAAATTAAAATAATGAAGAATTTCTTATATCGAACGTTTTTTTAAAATTATACTTACTTAAATCATACACAAGCCTTGTCGTGTACAGAGTTACAACTTTACCCATGCTAACCGCGAGAATTTCAGGAATCATATTTTTAATAATCTCAACCTGTTTGGTGATCCATTCTTTGAACTCCGTACATACTAACGTGACTTTACTTTCACACTATTTTGGCTGAACCGCAGCGCCGTCAATGACTTATCTTGGGTTTTGGGGTTGGCTTCTCAATTGACGAAAATTCGTGATACCATTTGTCAGTAATATATTTCAATTGATTCAAAAAAAGTTCAAAGTGTGTAGCCACCAATTTGTTTTAATGCTCCAATAAAAGTATGCCTACAGAATTCTCTATAATAATACAGTTTACAGCAAATTCCAAATTTGTCTACAGATTTACAGTAATTATGAGCACACCTTAAAAGCATTCAATCAACAAGTGTTATTTGCGTCATTTTCCAGCAGTGAACGCTAAGAATCTGCTAGCTTACTTTGCGCATGGTCTCTTGATGTAGTCGCTTGCTACCGATTTCTGCTCGCCTGGCATTTCGGCAGGTAGCAAAACTTGTATTCGGCTCGCGTTTAGCCCTCCCTATATTTTCTATCTATCACTAAGTGAACTTGGTGAGTCACTCACAAAATTATTTTCTTTTTCACACTCGTCATTTTTACTGAGACCCTTTCTTCCCAAGCATTTTTCAAGCGGAAATTCACGCTATTGAAAGATGTGCCCAGTTCAACATTGACAGGAAGTATCTGGGAAAAAACATCGTGGTACTATCCGATAATCAAACAGCACTGAAAAGGTGCGGTCTAAACTTGTATGGGACTGTATTGGGAAGCTGAACTCCCTAGGCTGTATCAACAGCTATCTCTACTGTGAAAACCAGGCCACATAAGATTAGAGGAAACTGAGAAGGCTGATATCTTAGCAAGGAAAGCTACGGCCTCTCAGTTCAACGGCCCTGAACCCTTCTGTAGACTATCACCCAACCATTGGAGGTCTGCTGAGGAAATGTACAGATGCAAAACGAAGTCGACCCTGGAAAAATTTACATGGATTAAGACAGTCCAGATGTCTTCTGGGAGACTTTAATCCCAAAAGAACTAAAGAGCTAAAAAGCATGTCTCGGAGTAAATTAAGAATCATTACAGGCGTTTTAAGCGGACACTGTAGACTCAATTATCTTATGAATAAGTTGGGTCCAACTTCAGATGCCATCCGTCGATTCTGTGGAGAAAGTAATGAAACCTTACTGGACCTGATCACAAACTGCTGACCTTTGCCGCACAAAAGACACAGATGCTTTGGAGACACAGATCCCTCAACTTGATTCCTCCAAAATATATGAATTCCTGCAGGGAAATAACCTGAGAGAAGATCTATAGGTGAGACTGTCTTTATTTTTCGGATAAATAGGGTATCACAATAGATCTTTCAGGTCTAATCTAGTCTACATTCACATATTTTAAAGAATTGTTTTTCCTTTATTGGCACCTGGCGCAGTTAGGGCGCTGACTAATCGTAATCAATATTTCACTTAATTGCTTCGCTTTGTTGGCATTTTTGAAATATCGTGTTAATGAATGAATTGTCCTGATCTTCTCTTTGCGTACTTCTGATTTTGAGTGAATTTATTATAGGTAAATGTGGGGGTGGGGTGGATGGATCAGCAAATTTTGGATTGATTCCTACTCATTTATTTTTACAGTTCCACGCTTTAGACAAAATTAAAATATAGCCGCCCTCTGTGGTCTAGTGGTAAGCATGCTAGACTCACACCCCGAGGGTCGTAGGTTCAAATCCTGCCACGGGCTTGGTCTCCAAAATGCTTCTTTCTATAAAATATTTTTCTCTTCGAGTCGAAAGCCTCTGTAGCTAGTACTCATTCCCCCAACACCTTGCACTAAAAATTAATTATGGTGTAAGGAATAATATAATAATAATAATAATAAAAATAATTGTTACTCTCATCAATCGGTTTATATTGAAACTTGCGGAAACGGAGTACTTTGAGGAACTTTGTCGTCTCTCATTTTCGGACAATCTTTAATTTATTTTATTTATATACAAAATATTAATTTAAACATGGAAGTTTCCTTCTTGCTTCATATAATTCAGATTGAGCTGGATATACAAAAAACATCGTATATCAAATGGCAAATGTTCACAACAATCAATATTTTTACATTGCGTGATTTGACGTCAATGCGTTCGGAAAAGGAAGAAATGAAATGTGCAACTCATTCGCCGTGCGTAATAACTAAATAGGTTCTGATTTTGAGAATTTCTCTTCATCGCTTGCACAAATTCACGTAGAAGGAGTTTTATTTCGAAGTAGGACGGCGGCTGAGGATTGACAATATATAAAAACAACGACTCTAACAATGTGTTTGCATAATTTACAACATATAAATTTATATCGACTATTTTAACAAATCCCTCCGAGAATGAAACACTAACAAACAAATTGTTTTTTCAAATTTTTATTAAAAATATAATATAAATTAATTTAAAAAATGAAGTAAATATAAAAATATGTATAAATAATAATCTTATATTTTAATAAATTTAGTATCATTAATAAATTCTCTTATCATTTAAAAATAAAATTGACTTGAAACTATTTGAATGTAATTTCTCAAAATTTTAATGTTAATTTTTCTTTTTCCAAATTATGGAATATATTTTCATATTGTCATAATAGTTAATAATTTTAACAATTACATTATCACTTCAAATTCGCTTTAACAAATTGAAATTGTACATATTATTAATAATTAATTGTGTATTTGACAAACATTTTGTAATAACTTTTCATCATTGGTCTTTTGAGTAGCCAACTTCAACTTGTTGAAACAGAACTTAGCGAAGTCCGCATTTGAACGAGATGGTTGGCTTTGGTTTGAAGCTTCGCTATCTCGAATTCGATTTTTATTATGAGACTGCAACCTTTCTAGAAAGCATGGAGTTAGCGATTTGGTGGCTTTTTTTAGTACGTGGTGATTCGAAATCTTCTATGAAATATATAAATTTACTATCTATCTATTGGAAATCTAAAAAATCGTATTACTGTAGTAATAATTATTGCTGAACATATCATACTGTACATATGTATATTTACTTATTTACCTAGCAGACCGAAATTCCTAACCGCAACCTAAGCTGTAAATTTAGGCATACATATATGTATGTAAATCAATACATGGTAATTCTCATACATGTTCTCTTGAATTCGCCGCAACGCGTGCTCTAATAAACATAAGTGTATATGTGAGCTGTGCGATCGGCTCGAAGTAAATACTTGTGTATGTGCATATGTTTTTACATACTTGCTGTAAATTGTATTATAGAAATTAAGAAAAGAGAATTAGAATAAATCTGACAACCAAGGCCAAAGACGTGTTTTATTTAAGCGCACTAAATTACTTAATTTAGGTTAAATAATTCTTATAAGTATATGTTTTAACTGACAGTTTAGAAATATTTTTTATATACCCTTCATTAATGAAACATATGATTGTGAAGGCTTTAAATAAATTTAATTTAAATACAATATTTGTAAATTATTTTCATAAGAGAGTCACCGACTGACACTCGTGCCTACTAGTCGTGTTTTCTTTGATTTATTGCTATAGTCGCAAAGTGTTGTTTATTTCAGAATTAAAACCTGATCTGATCGCCTTACAAGAGACTAATTTTGGCTGTCTTAGTAATGTTTATCCTCCTTCCCCTTATTAGCTTATTTTCATAATACAACCCATACGAATAAGCATGGCACTGGGGTGCTTATTAGGCAAAATATTTACCATAAAAGAATTGCAATTCAAACTAATTTAAATATTATTGCTTTCGAAATAAAGGCAAATATTACTTTCACAGTGATAAAGATTTCGATTTGCGTGAATTTAAATCAATTTTGGTTTCATTGCCTCAACCGCTTGTTCTTTGTGGGGATGTCAATGCTTGGAGCCCACTCTGGGGTTCTTCCATACATAACAAACGGGGTAAAATAATAGAAGAAATAATTTCTTCTCTAGACCTAACTGTCTTAAATGATAGATCTCCGACGCATTTTTCCACACACAAAACATTTACTAATGTGGATATCACGGCATCTTCAACTAGTATTTGTCCACTCTTTTCTTGGAAAATTTTGGATAATCTCTATGGCAGCGACCACTACCCAATTGTTTTTTATCTAAACTGTGACAGGAGAAATAAGTCTGCGCACAACCCTAGATTCATAGCTGATAAAGCTGACTGGGAAAAATACAAATTGTCGTGTGACAAACTAAATCGACTCCACCTCCCTAGCCGTAACATAAACAAAGAAGCTGCTTTAGTTAGAAAGGTTATTCGGACTGCAGCTACTTTATCCATTCCTCAAACCCGATCATACTTTCCAAAAAAATGTGTCCCCTGGTAGAATAAGGAGCTCGCTGAGTTCGCGTACAATAAAGCAAGGTGCATGGTACATCTTTAAACACTTTCGGTCCAACCAGAATCTCATAGTATATAAAGCAGCTAATGCCAAATTTAAACTTGTTGCTAAAAAAGCCAAAAAAGATAGCTTTAAGAAGATCACTAGTTCCATAAATCCCTCATCTTCTCCGAAAGAAATATGGAACAATATTAAAAAGCTTTCCGGATCTTATAGGCATTTTCGTATTCCACAGCTTATAATAAATAAAAAGCCTATTTCATGTGGTAAAGAAATTGCAAATAATTTTGCAAAACATTGGTCTGATTATTCCAACGATAAAAATTTTCCTCATGACTTTGTTGTTCATAAATCTAGGCTATTGCACGAAAAATTTTGTCCCCCAAACAATCTCTGTCGCTCAGCAAGAGAAATTGATAGTCCTATCACTATGCAAGAGTTTGGAAACTTTGTTAATAACGCCAAGGGCTCTTCTCCTGGCCATGATCGGATTACTTATGTAATGATAAAAAACTTACCTGACTCTATTAAAATTAGCTTATTAAACCTATATAACTGCATTTTTTCTTCTGGTATCTTTCCTCAAAGTTGGAAATGTGCTATTATATCTCCGATTCCTAAGCCCAATAAACCCGCGGATAAACCGTCCAACTTTCGCCCGATGTCCCTACTCCCATGTAGCAGCAAGGTACTGAAGAAGATAATTGCCTACAGATTGATGTGGTTCGCATCTAAGTATAAGCTTTGAAGTCCCAATCAAGTTGCCTTCAAAAAGGGTCATAGCACCATTGACTCACTCCTATCTTTTGACCATCTCTCTTTGTTTGGGAGTTTTTATACCCAAACAACCTTAATCACCATGATCATCCCCACGGTACCATGCAAATCCACATCTGGTATCCCTGGATACCAATATCAACATTACATATGTGGGATCGAAAGGAGACGAAGCTCTCCCCTGCTCTCTCATGTCATCACTCTTCAGTTCAGCGTGACGTGTCGAAGCGATTAGACGTTCCCTCCGTGTGTTCTTTTAAATTCTTTTATTACTACTTTGTTTATACTTATTAAATACCTTTAATATACATTTTTTTTTTTATTAAACCTTGCACAAATTGTTCCTGTAAAAATAAAAGACCATAAATTCGGGGTCCGGGATTTATAGCGAGCTAAAGTGTAAAATAATAGAAAAATTTGTTGTGAAATTCGTTGTGCCAAAAGTATAAGTAAAGAACCGTTATGACGCCGAACCTAGCTTCGTTTGAGTTGGTTCGAGAGAACTTGTTGCGTTGCAGAGGAGTGTTGTGAGTTAGAATCAAGCTACTTACGCGTAGTTGACTCACAGCACCGGCTCCTATTAAATTCATTAAGAACGCACATATTTTTAGGGTGCAAATATTGAAAATGAACAGTAATTATTCATTAATTATGATGTAAACTTTTAGGGTGTCACAGTTCCGCAGTCAAGCTGACGAGGGGCATTTAGAATGCACCGACGACACTTTTACTTGCAGTAGGTCAGCGGGCTTGAGCAACTGACACCAAATAACAATTGCGTAACTGGAACACCAGAAAAGTGAAGACGTAGACTGTAATGTTTATTTGTAAATAGTATATAAGAACTAGCATTTTAAGAATAAAGCTCTCTTGTGTTTTAAAACTGAAAGGTGAAAAGTGTTTGTACTTTACGTTAGGGTTCTTAATTTTTCAGCCACTCGCCTGAAAACGGCGACAGGACGTCTCCCCAGTCAGGCAAGGACTCGAGATCCCCAACATTTTGGCGCAGCCGGTAGGATCCAACTTCGAGTGCCAGGAAAAGAGCACTCCTACGCGGGAATCCACCAACAGGATAACCATCACAAAGGAGTTCAATGGAGGGAACAAAAATGGTGAGTATGCTTATGGTAGGACATTCTAGTATCTAAGTGAATTTTGTCGACGATTCTTCGGTGACCGTGTGGGCGCTTTTGCGCCGGTCATGCAGAAGAAGCAGCATTGGGGCTGATTAGCCGCTGCGGTTAGGTGACAATAGGTCGATTCAAAAGAAGAATTTTCTACTTACGGTCAGGTTGCATAGGGTTGTTTCACTGAGATCAGGTTCATTCTTTTTACAATAACCATTCATTTCAGCATTCTCGGGGGGCGTGAAACATATGAAGTTTTGTCTAAAGGAAACAAAGTTCCTTTCTAATCCCTGTTGTGTTGCGAACTCGTGCACACCGGTTGGTTTGGTTCGGACAGAACGTGCCACGGTATAGAGCTTACGCATTCAAAATAGTGGTTGGGGCTTCATATGTTCATTCGTGGGATTAATGTTTGACTTTTCTGTCCGTGTCAAGTACCGGAATGAAGTTAAGGTTTACTTTTTGGGGCATCGCGTGTATTTTGTTTGGCAGCGTGTTTCGCGGCTGCGTTTAGGGTAATTCTAATCTCAAGTCATTTAGTAAAACTGGCTATTTATTTTCTTTGAATAGCAGGAAATAAAGGATCAGGGTACCAAAGACGTAACGGGTGCGGAAGGTCGGAGGATTGAGCTAAGGCCAATTGCAGAAGTGCCGCGGACGCATCCCTATTGGCATAGACGTGGTGGAAAAGCAGCACGGGAGAGAAAGCGGCTGGCTTTTCTAAGGAAGTTTCTGGCAGAACAAGCAAACCTGGAAGTGCCTCTGCCTTGGAGCGAAGCTAACAGATTATGGCAGGAAAGATTCAGACTGGAAGAGGCGAACACTGGATTCTATAATTAGCTGTAGGAATTGTCGTAAATTAAACCGAAGTGTTATTTATATTTTTGTTAGCGAGAACTTGCAAATTTAAGTTAAGTCAATAAATAAATTGTGGAACAATTCAAATGGTTGCTTTAGATTGTTGACATTTGGGGTAGGATAAGTAAGAATATTTAGAGAAGGGCCATCTACATATGTTGTCACATCATAGCTTGTGTAGTCTCGAAACTACAATTTGCGCAGCGAAAATGCACCAATGTTACGCACGGAAAAGCGAAACAGCTTAACCGAGCGACGTTCAGAAATAGATATGGGTAAAGTGCTGCGGTAAAATGCTGTTTGAATACGAAGATTTTCTGGTAGTACTTTTGTGAAATAAAGTAAATGCGATTGCGGATAAATTAAAATTTGGAGTAGTCACGTTGGATCTTCTAATGGAATTTTCAAGTGAGGTTTAAGAATTAGGTACGGTAAAACTTGGTTTTTGGAGTCTGGGGTAAAAGTAGAGATTAATTCGGTCTATGGAAACGCCAAGGGAAGCGATAAAATTGCTGGAAGCTCAAAAGCTACAGAGCGAGGCAATTCGGAAGAGGATCAGAAATTGTAGGAAGGATAGCAAAGCAAGGAAAAACAGCGCGTACTACCACAAGCGCATAGCGGAGTTAGAAGCCTTGTTGACTGTGTTTAATAGCAACAACAAGGAGTTGCTAAAATTTAAGGACTGTTGTGGTGATAAGGATTACTTCACCAAGGATTACGCATTACACGTCAACGGTTTGACACGAGACTGGTTGACTAAATTCAAATTGGATTTAGAAGAGTTGGAAGCACAAGAGGAAAGTCCTAGTTCGCAGGAGGACAGGGCTCGAGACAAGCTTAGGTCTCTGCAAACTGAGGTGGAATTGTTCGCAGAAAAATTGTTTGAACAATTGGAAGCGGCAACAAGCAAGAGTGAAGCCCAGGTACTCTGGAGGTTAGCGAGAGACGGTGGAAACCTGTCAACTCTGGAAGCAGCGGACCAAGCGTTAGCTACTATTCAGAGTCGGACGGAGGAGAAGTTTTTCCAAGTCTTCAAAGATACTGAGGAATTGAAGATAAGCACGGAGTTCCTTGAAAATAAGACTAGAGTACTTTCTAGGCAACTCCGGGAAACTGAGGAAGCCGCATCGCATCTGGAGAAGGAAAACTTGGAGCTCAAAGCAATCGGGGCAACCACTAAGCCCGCAAGAGTGAGATCGGCTTCAACTTCTCAAATTCAAACGCAGACAGTGTTAGCTCTGCCACCAGAAGTTCGCTGGCCGGAGTATTTAACTCCGGAAGGGATAGGTCGTGTGGTAAAGCCTACATTAAACTTGACTGGAGAGAGTGAAGCGGAGTCTTTATTTGACGCGTCGGAAAACGGTGTCGAGCCATTTACTCCAGGAAGTCCGATTAATAATAGAAATCGGGGTTATCCACCAAACGATCCAGAAGCAATAACGGTGCAGCAAAGTCCCAATACAGTGGACGATATTTCGCCTGTACGGGCAAACGGTCGAAGACTCATAAGTTTGAGTCCGTCACTGGTTAAGTACCTCTCAGATACGGGAGAAGAAAATCTGGAAACCCCCACAGAGGTTAACGCTAATTTATCACCAAAACTTAAGCAAGCAAATATAAGTAAAATGGGCATTCTGGAAGTAGCTCATGCAGTGGAGAAGCTGGTGCCCATGTTCTCAGGGGTCGAGTTGTATGATCTGAGAACTGAGATACGGCGCTTCAAAGAAGGTTGTGAGTTGGCGCAACAGAGTCTTCCGGAAGCAGAAGGGGAACACTTGATAAGATGTATTAGGCAAAGAACCACGGGTGATGCGTTTGATTTACTAGCGCATAGCTCAGTACGCACCCTGCCGGAGTTATACGCACTTCTAGATCGAACATATTTGAAACAAAAGTCGTACGACTGTCTTGTACGGGAAATACAGGAATCAACTCAGAAACCAGGGGAGGAATTGAGAGCCTGGGGACGAAGGATCCAGTCTCTGGGGAACGCTGCTGAGACAGAAGCTAACAGGCAGTTTCCAGGAAATGTCGCAGCATATAAAGCTCAAGTAGAGCGAGCCATGATTTCTGTGTTTAAGGCAGGTCTGATAAATAGGGACTTGGCGAATTATACTCTTAATCTCACGCAGAGGAGTATGGCAGAATTAGTCGAAGCGGTTTCTTCCGCAGAAGAATCAATCCAACAGCGAGCGACAACAGGTGGAATCTGTTGGAATAATGCTCCTGCAGAGGTAGGACCGGTACAACAGCGGAACCCAAGGGGAATCGGCAGATTTTCCCTCCCGCAACAAAGAGAACAAGGTTGCCTAGTCGAGAGTTTCCAGCCGAGGAAACCCATTTGTTCATTCTGCCATAAGTCAGGCCATACAAGAGACGAATGCATTACACGCAAGAATACGCCCTATTGTATGGATTGCCAAACATATGGTCATGAGGCAAGTAGGCAGTGTCAATTAGACAATAAATGGGATCAAAGTAGAAGGCAGCCAGCTACGAGGCGCCCAGATCCAACCTCAAGGGACAACAGGGGTAGTGGTCCTCCAGTCGGCTCAACGGAAGGGATTAACCAAGGAAGAAATCCTTTCAGCACTGGGAATGGTCAACAGCGGCCAAACTGGGATACTAGAGGAGGACAAAGGTTAGGCAACACCCAACAGGGGTTGAAATGCTTCTCATGTGGTCGGATGGGACATCGAGCTGCGGAGTGCAGGGATAGGCAGTTCCAACAGAGGAACCAGGGAAACTTCCAGCGGCCCAGTCGAGGCCAGTAGACTGGAAAGCCAAAAGTAAGGAAGTAACAGTTAGGCCGAAGGTACGTGTGACTGGTAATGTAGGAAGTACAGTCCAGGAAAAGGAGGAGCAAGAGGCTCTCCAATACCACGCACCAAGAATTGTAAGAACAATGGTTCAAGTGACGGATGAGCAAGAGTCTCTCCGGGAGAAAATTTTTGATTGCGTATTGATTTGGGTAACTGTGATGATTCTAGCACTTAGATTAAGTTTCAATAAGATTAGAGAGTATAGGCCAATCGCCGCGTACGTAGTACGAGGATGTATAGTTAAGGTTTTAGCGGTAATTTTGAGAGAATGTAGGATTGTAAGGGATAACTGTGGTGCTTGGAGGAGAAAATTGGAAGAGCTAGGAAGTAGATACGCGTCCATTTTGGAGTCAAAAGGGCGTTGTTTCGTTGTGAGCAGGGTAGGAGATGCTTTCATCGAGATACCCTGCAAGGAGGCAGCTAGTGGAAAGCTAGTGCTTTTGGTAGATTCAGGGGCGGATACTAGCCTCGTAAAATCTAGTGTTTTACGGAAAGGACTAGTTATTAACCCAAAAGATGTAAGAACGCTTAATGGAGCGTTCGGAGGTTGCATCAGAACACTGGGGTCACTTAAAATAGGGCACAGTAAAGTTAAGGAAATGAGTTTTAGAGTGCACGCAGTTGAATTGGATAGGGAAGGTATCCCGGCCGATGGGATAATTGGCCGCGATAATCTCTGGGGCCGCACCATACTGGATGCGCTGGAGAAACAGTTATCATTTTATGATGATAATAAGAGTAGAATCCTTACTCTCCCATTGAAGTCATGGCAGGAAGGAACCGTGAATAGGGTTAAGAATTGTATGGAGGTAGTGAACGCAAGGTCAACCAGAGTAGTTTCTATTCGTGTAAACACGAAACTTAGGACTGTTGTTTTGCACAAGCAGCAACTAGCGGACGGCGTATATATGGGAGAGACCATAACGCACGTTAATAAGGGTAGAGTGTACGCTTGCGTGCTCAATGCATCGGAAAAGGACTACCTGATGGAGGAGGATTTTAGGCCCAAGTTCACTAGCTATGATAATTTTAAGGAACCGAATTATAGATCGGTGAATCAGATTAAGCAGGTAGATATAAGAAAAAGAATGGAGAGGGTGCTAGAATCACTAAAGTTAGACCCAAGCGCAAATTCAGAAGAGAAGGCATCAATAGAAGCCATTTGTATGTCATTCCATGACATATTTTTGCTGGAAAGGGACCAGTTAACGTATACACCAGAGGTAGAGCATGAAATACCTACTAGGGTGGATCAAGCACCAATTAACCAGAAGCAATACAGGTTGCCACAGGCTCACAAAGATGAGGTTAATAGGCAAGTGGAAGGAATGTTAAAGGATAACATTATTTCGCCGAGTATCTCGCCTTGGAATTCACCAATAATTTTGGTGCCAAAGAAGGGAGGTGCTCACGGTCAGAAGAAGTGGAGAATGGTCGTTGATTTTAGGAAATTGAACGACGCCACTATCAAGCAGGTGTTCCCAATACCAAGGATAGAAGAGATACTGGATCAATTGGGACACACCAAGTCCTGGTGGATACCCAAGATAAGCAGAAAACCGCGTTCAGCACCGGTTTAGGCCATTACGAGTTCAATAGAATGCCGTTTGGATTAACAGGAGCACCGGCTACCTTCCAACGGCTAATGAACCATGTGCTAACAGGCTTACAAGGGTTAGATTGTTTTGTGTATCTCGATGATATTGTAATTTATGGGAAGAACTTGCAGCAGCACTCGCAACGCTTGCGCAAGGTGCTCCAGAAATTGCGAGAACACAACTTGAAATTGAACACAGAGAAGTGTCAATTCTTACGAAGAGAGGTGGTTTATTTAGGCCATCGTTGCTCAGAGGCAGGAGCACTGCCTGACCCGCAGAAGGTGGAATGCGTTAGAAATTTAGCGGTTCCAAGAAACAGAAAAGAAGTGCAAGCATTCCTAGGACTAGTGAACTATTATAGAAAGTTCGTGGAAGGACTAGCCGGAATTGCTTTGCCCATTAATAAGTTGCTACGAAAAGAAGCAAAGTTCGAATGGACAGAGAGATGTCAGCAAGCATTCGAGAGGCTAAAGGAGATAATTAGCTCGCCACCAATTTTGGCATACCCCGACTTTGAGCAAACCTTTTTGTTGACCACTGATGCTAGCAATGAAGCGTTAGGGGCAGTATTGTCACAAGGGGAAGTCGGGAATGACCGACCAATAGCATTCGCAAGCAGAGCGCTTAGCGACACGGAGAAGAGATACCCCACAATAGAAAAGGAGTTTCTAGCCATAGTATGGGCTACGAAGAATTTTAGAGCATATTTGCTAGGACGCCCATTTAGGATATATACTGATCACCAGCCGTTAAGAGGCATAGCCAATTTGAAAGACCAAACGTCTAGGCTAGCCAGGTTCAGACACAAATTGTCTGAGTATGATTTTGAAATCATATACAAACCTGGGAAAAAGAATCTGAATGCCGATGCACTCAGCAGAGTACCGCAGGCACAGAAAGTATCAGTAGTGCAAACAAGGTCCAAAGCACGGTCTGATAAGGAGAAGGCCGAGAGGATACAGAAGGACAACGTTGATGCTACAAGAGATGTTAGCAATGCGGGTTTCGATACCAATGAGCAAGCAGCCAGTAGTGTGGAATGGCTGAAGGATATAAAGGATATCCAGGCTGTGTTAAAGGGTTTCCATGATTCACCTCTAGGTGGACACCAGGGATTCTGGAAAACCCATGACAGAATTAGGCGAGTATACGGATGGAAAGGTATGCTCAAGGACATAAAAAAATACGTAAGAAGTTGCCCAAAGTGCCAGGCCAACAAAAGTTCAAGGCTAACAAAGATGCCCATGGTATTAACGGACACACCAAAGCAACCATTTGATAAGGTTCATATGGATATTGTAGGTATTTTACCTGAGACTGTTTCGGGCAATAAATACATCTTGACGTTCCAAGACGATTTCTCAAAGTATATGGCGTGCGTGGCTATACCTGATGCGGAAGCAGGTACGGTAGCCAAAGCATTCTTTGATGAAATTATAGCACGTTACAACATACCTAAGGTTTTGATAACCGACAATGGTTCAAATTTCGTATCAAAACTATTCTCAGAAACGTGTAAAATGCTGGGAATCAAGAAGTTGCACATAACACCATATCATCCACAGGCGAATGGCTCATTGGAACGTAGTCATCGACCTCTGGCCGAGTACTTGCGCAGTTTTGCCAAAGAAGACGGCTCGAATTGGGATCAATGGTTAACCACTGCAATGCATGTACACAACAATACTGTGCATGTATCAACAAAGCAAACTCCGTTTAGAACACTCTACGGGTTTGACTTCAACATGCCAGCGAATTTGAAGCGCAAATGTGCGCCTGTATACAATGCTGATGACCCCAATAAAGTACAAAAATACCAGTTGCAGCGAGCGCACGAATTGGTTAGAGAAAACCAGGAATGTGCTAAACGAGTGGCCAGGGAAGCCTATAACAAGGTACTAAACCCAGTAGTTTTTCATGTGGGTGATCAAGTACTAATGAAGAATCAGGCTAGGAGAAACAAATTCTCACCTGTGTGGATAGGTCCCTATGTAGTAGCAGAGATCAAAAGCCCAGTTACAACGGTCGTAACGATTAAGGGCAAAAATAAAAAGCTACATAATAATTTGTTGAAATTATTCCACATTAGACCACACAACTAAGGACATGTGTTAGCAGTGTTTTACAAGTGTAAACACAAAAATAACAACGTAAACATGTACGTGTGTGTATCAAATAACACACACAGCTCCGAGTTTCAAAGGCAAGGCCAGCAGAAGTGTGCCAATTAAACTCGAGCAAGTAAAGCTGACGTAATAAAAATGTGATTATTATGCACTATGGCCGAACGAAGCGCAGCAGGGAAAAATGCATTGTTGTTTTCTTTTTAGAACGTTGAACTCACTTTTAAAAAAAAAATTATAAAAAATAAAGAATAAAGTAAAATAAAAAAGGTAAATCAAGAGTAAGTAATATAAAACTTGCTTTAAAATGTACACATAATTTAGCTGAACATAGAGTATATACACACATATATACAGCTATTAGTGAAGAGCGATATAATGTATAAGCAGTAACACTGTTGGTGAAATGAGTATATACGTATATATGTGTATAATGTACAGAATGGATGTGCTAACGTATATTTGTTCGTAACTCAACCGTAGCGGAATATGAAGAATGATTAATTAATAACATATGAAGTGAAAGAAAAATAATAATTAGTGGATGAGGAAAAGAAGGGGTATGGGTTAGGAGAAAGGTCATACATGGAGGTTGTAGAAGATGCATTAGAGAAATGAATCCTTGAGAGGATTAGCATTAATCTCGGGGATACTTACGATGTGGCTGAAAAATTTTATAAAGAATAACTCAAGATTTTTTTTTATGGGTAATATATCTTTTATTTTTATTTTCAATAATACTTAATTACTAGTTTGGGGTTTACAGTGGGAAACCCCGGCACCGTCAGCTCATGAAGGCGATGGAGCAGCACAGACAAGCGCCCTAGTGCCTGCTCCACTGCAGAGCTCTCCGGTCTTACCATCATGGTAAAGGCTAGTCTCCAAGCCAGTAGTACCTCCATTGGATAGTCCCACTGGGTGGACACCTCTTGGAGGCAGTTCAGCAGGTCCTTAACCCATTGTGCTTCGTTGTCCCAGGATCTTTCCAGAAGTTGGTGCAACTCGTGCTGCTCCAGGGCCATCGCTGCTGGGTGCAATAGAGGTGACGCCTCTTCTGTTAGTGTCCGCAACACCTGGGTGTGGCTAAGAGCACAGCGCCCTAGCTTGGCAATGGCGTTTAGAATGTTGCTATTTGTTCCTACCATGTTGTACTGAAACGGTTTACTGTAAATAATACGCTACGAAAGCGTGGTTTTATAGCACAACGATCGGAACGTTTTACCAAGATTGTGCCAACACAGGGAAAAGCATTGAGTAGTATGGGGTTTCTGACAAGGCAAATTTAAGCAATAAGTGTCGAAACAAGAGAAAATAGCTGACCATTTCAACCAGCGATACAGTAATCAGGTCATTCGTTATCAAATGACTGCTGACATTTAAAAAAAAAAAAAAAAAAGTTACGCTACCTCCGTTTTTTCGGTCGATATAAGCCGATGATACGGTTGGATATGAATATATATACTAACGTATATTGGGAAAGAAAGAAAAGTAAGTATATAGAGTTACAAACAAACACAAAAAAAAAAAATAATAATGATAGATTGACTGGGAAAATGAGCAATTAATTCTATGTAATTTAAAGTGCCTTGAATGTATGTATGTTACCATGTACGATCTAGGAAGAGACAATCGTTAATGGATATATACATATCAGGCTAGAAGTAAATTTAAATAAGAAGTAATTGTATGCAATGAAAGGTATAGTCATGCAATGGACAAAGTTTTGACGCAAATGGGATTATTTTTTATAATCTTATTTTGTCGGAGGATCAATATTTTGGTTCGAAACTATAGTAAGTGTTACCTCACGTATTAAAAAGAGCATTGAAAATTAGTCAAACCGGAACTAATGCACTATATGGCAATAAGGTAAAATAGTCCAGTCCTTTTTTCCTCTGGGATGCGGTAGCAAATCCGAGAATGTAAGGGGAGAAGACGAGTGGACGGAGAATTGAATGATATAGCATTCAAATGTAGGTTAAGCAATTTATGAAGAGAATATTGTATTCTTAGGCTGAGATATGTTATCTAGTGTAAAATTTTATCATTTTATAGATTATGTTAGTACTGTTGATGGCGGTTAGCGACAGGATACATGCGGGGGTGCGGTTGGATAAGCTACCGGAGACAGATGTATTAATGGAAAAAACAGGAGATGTATGGTTCGCCAAGGATTTTTGGGTGGTTGTAACAGAGTTTCCACGAACGGAGTTGAAAATTATCGTTGAGCAGTTCAAAGGAATACAGGAGACAACCAGAAGGTTGTGTGAGAGACATGTGGTGGCCAGCGGGACCGAGCTGAAACGAAGATGCGACTCTTCTATTGTTGAGATAGAAGCTATAACAAAAAGATTCTTGGAAAAGGAGAAGACATTGTCTCTGAAAGGAAGGAAACGCCGGTCCCTGATAGATGTTGGCGGTGAAGTGCTCAAATGGGCAATCGGTACGATGGATCACCAAGATTCAGATCGGATTTATGGTCACTTACAGGACCTTGAGAGGAAGCAGTCAAAAACGTTGTCATTGCTGGGAAAAGAGGTAACTGTGATGAGAACAGGTTACCAGGGCCTTCACGAAGCAGTGAATAAGACTTTCCAAGAACTGGAAGAGATGCACTTGGCGTTGGAAGGCATTGGAAAAAGACAAGAGGAAGCAGAGGTGAACTTGGCGGAATCTTTCACTTTGGGAAAAGTTGTTTCTGAAGAAATGATGAGGTTCCAGGATCAACAGCAAACGGAGATAGTGGTGCTCGATGATTTATTACATGGCAAGCTACACCCGTTGTTCCTGACGTCTGATGAATTGCTCAAGGCAGCACCAACGTCAATGAAAGGAATTTCATGGTACAGAGAGACACCGGAGCGGTTCTATGAACTAGCCGAGGTTCGCACAGAAGAGGCGGAGAACGGGTTAAAAGTAGTCATAAAGATTCCTGTGCCGTTATTGGAGGTATTTACAATGCACAAAGTGTACCCAATACCCAAGAGACTAAACCCAGATTGGTGCGTGCTGCCGAAGACAAGATATGACTACATAGCGGCAAGCCAAGCTCAAGAACACTACATTGGCCTATCAATAGAGGACGAAGGGAAATGTCGAGAGGTGGGCACAACAAAGCGTTTATGCTATCATCCCGGAAAATTAATTACGCGAGCAAGCGATTACTGCGAGATAGAAGTATTGAAGCATGAGCAAGACCAATGCGATCACGTAGCCATTCCAGCCACGGGAGGAATTCTGGTAGCCACCCGAGCCATAAACAGATGGCTCTACCATTTTGACGACCAGGCGATTTTCACGGCGGTGTGCTCAGACGAAACCACACGGTTGGAATTAATAAACACCGGGTTTATGACCATTGAATCTGGTTGCAGAGTGGTTGGCAAAGGAATAATACTGGTCCATAAAAGTCAGGAAGAATCACAGTATAAATTCTCAACGTCAGTCATGGGAACAAACCGATTAAGGACGAAACTACAGGAGCTGCTGGAAAGTCGCAAACGAAATGACTCCGGCCATACGCTTGCAACACCGAACACCGTCTCACTCATGCATTTCAAGGATCTACGGAAAACTCTTACAACAAACAGCAGAGCAATCAACGAGTTGGTAAAGGAGGCAGAAGATGTGGAAAGGGTGTCACACCTCACCAATTCCTGTGAGATAGTGCACACCTGGATGAAGGGAGGGGTAGTCAGTATAGCTGGCCTCGTCCTGGTGGCAGTGATGGTGACGACGCTCATTTCGAAGAAATGGTGCAGGATAGTAGCGGCCCTTCAAAGACTCGAATCAACCACTCCAACGGCGCAACACAACAACCACCCCGACAACGGCAGTCGTCAACTGGACCAGCAGATAGCAGAGGGCGCAGTATAATATAAGGTTTTATGTATAGAATAGAATTGTGTTATTGTTTAGATATTTGTATATATGCCAATGAGAAAAGAGTCAATGAAAGACCAAATTATAAAAAGGGGAATATAAAAAAAAAAAAAAATATTATGATGGATAAAAATAAAAAAAAAAATAAAAAAAAACAAACAAACAAAAACAAAAACAAAGTAAAGAAAAAAATAAAAATAAAAGAAAGAAAACTACAAAAGAAAATAAAAGCTAGAGAAAAAAAAAAATATATATATATATATGGAAAAGAAAAGAATAAAAAAAGGAAGAAAAAACCGTGATAGAACCCAAACAAGGCGATTTCATGAAAAAAAAAAAAAAAAAAAAAACAAATTATATATATGTACTATAGAGTTAAATAAATGCACATAATTGTTTACAGTGCAAGAAAATTATTGTAGAGATTTTATGGAAGTTAGTTGCACTAACTTCTTTTAGAAAGAGGGGAGGGATGTTGTGAGTTAGAATCAAGCTACTTACGCGTAGTTGACTCACAGCACCGGCTCCTATTAAATTCATTAAGAACGCACATATTTTTAGGGTGCAAATATTGAAAATGAACAGTAATTATTCATTAATTATGATGTAAACTTTTAGGGTGTCACAGTTCCGCAGTCAAGCTGACGAGGGGCATTTAGAATGCACCGACGACACTTTTACTTGCAGTAGGTCAGCGGGCTTGAGCAACTGACACCAAATAACAATTGCGTAACTGGAACACCAGAAAAGTGAAGACGTAGACTGTAATGTTTATTTGTAAATAGTATATAAGAACTAGCATTTTAAGAATAAAGCTCTCTTGTGTTTTAAAACTGAAAGGTGAAAAGTGTTTGTACTTTACGTTAGGGTTCTTAATTTTTCAGCCACTCGCCTGAAAACGGCGACAGGACGTCTCCCCAGTCAGGCAAGGACTCGAGATCCCCAACAGGAGACAACGTAGCCGCTCTGCGCAAATTTGTTTTTGAGACGGCTGGCGACAGGGGAAATCGCAAGCGTTTACGCGCGTTTGAAGGTTTTGCGTACAATGAGAGCGACGTAAAATACGGAGAAAAGTGCGCGTATGTGGAGGAGAATATAACAGCCGCTGAACTCGTAACGATCTGCAGCATACTTGGTTTGAGCTGCAAAGAAGACGACTTAACACTGCACATATTCAGAAACTTGACGAAGGGGAATCTGCTTGGCGCATATGAGAAAGACGACGACGACGAAAGCGAAGACGAAGAAGATGATCACAGCAGCGATGAAGAACACGCTGATGTGACGATAACGAGGAAAGACGAAGAGAAGCAGAGAAGGAAGCACGTAAACAACGGTGCGTCAACGAGCAGCAGATGCAGAGGAGAAGACGAAGATTGTATGTCAACCAAAAGTCCCGACGATAATATTGTAATGACGAGCGGCATGCCAAGATTTGCGATCAGCTTTCGTGATGTTGAAGACTCTATACGGTCTTTCGACGGCAGTAACAAAGTGCTAGTAGAAGTGTGGGTGAAGGAATACGAAGAAACAGCTTCACTCATGCGCTGGGATGAATTCCAAAAATTTGTGTTTGCAAAAAAATCACTCAAAGGGCTGGCGAAGCTGTTCATTCAAAGCGAGAGTGGAATAACTTCGTGGAGCAAATTAAAAGCAGCGCTCATCGACGAATTTGCTACGGCAACAAATAGTGCGCAGCTGCACAGGCAACTTGCAGAGAGAAAAATTAACAAAGAGGAGAGTGTGCAAGAATACTTTTTCCAAATGAAAAATTTGGCATCGCGCGGTAATATTGAAGAAAATGCGCTTATTCAATATGTAATTGACGGCATAAAAGACTTCAATGTAAATAAAACAATTCTGTACGGTGCAAAAACATAAAAGAATTCAAGGAAAAGTTGAAGTGCTACGAAATAATTTGCGGAAAGAACAAGCAAGTAAACGAACTAAAGCAAAGTGAGAAGAGAAGTTTCGCAGCGAGCAAGACAGTGAAGAGAGAAATTGTGTGTTACAATTGCGGCGAAAAGGGCCATATGTCACTCGATTGTAAAAACAAAAACAAGGGCGCGAAGTGTTTCAAATGCAATCAGTACGGCCATATTGCAAAGAATTGTGATGTAAACAAAAACGAAAATACGAGCAATGTGCGGAAATTAAGCTCAAAAATTGGTTTTATGAACAAAGAAGTACAAATGTGTAACCAAAAGTGCATCGCTTTGTTTGACACGGGCAGCAAATTCAATTTAATTACTGAAAGTGTTTATGCAAAATTGAACAAGCCGGCTATTTCGCAATCTAATGTTTACCTAGTAGGATTCGGTGCAAATAAATGTGAAAACAAAATAAAACCAATCGGTAATCTAACGTTTGATACCGAAATTGACGGTGAAACGTACAATGTAAAATATCATATTGTGCCGACAAAATGTTTGGATGTTGAAGTTGTGATCGGAGAAGAGTTTTGCTCACAAGCCGAAATAAAAATTGATCGCGACGGTGTTCACATCGAAAAAAATAAAAGTGACGAAATAAGTGAAATGTCCGCCGTGATGAAAATTGATGTGAAGGCGGACAATGAAAACATAAATATTGACAAAACGGCTAGTGTTGCAGCAACGCAAAAAGTGTGCGAAATGGTAAGCAATTATCGCCCAAATCAGCAAAAGACAGCCGAAGTGAAAATGCAAATAGTGCTGAAAGATGAAACGCCAATTTTCTCGAGACCGCGTAGGCTGCCAATTGCAGAAAGATGTATCGTGGACGACCAAATCGAACAATGGCTAAGAGACGGTGTGATTGAAAACTCGGAATCGGAGTTTAGTAGCCCTGTCGTGCTGGTAAAGAAACGTGACGGTACGCCACGTTTGTGCATCGATTTTAGAAAAATCAACAAAGTTGTCGTGAAAGATCGTTTCCCGTTACCACTGATTGAAGATCAGCTGAATCGGTTGCAAAACGGCAAAGTGTTTAGTTCAATCGACATGAAAAATGGGTTTTTCCATGTGCCGGTCGCGGAAACGAGTCGTAAATACACATCATTTGTCACGCATAATGGACAATACCAGTTTCGAAAAGTGCCGTTTGGACTATCAAACTCTCCCGGTGTTTTCCAAAGGCACGTGAACGCAATATTTCGTGACCTTACGCGCAAGGGTATCGCATTGCCCTATATTGACGATATTATAATCCCCGCGGAAAATGAAGAACAAGCAGTGAAAAATTTAGAAGAAGTGCTAAATTTATGCGAAGAGTACGGACTTGAACTAAATTTCAAAAAGTGTCAGTTCCTAATGAAACGAGTGGAATTTTTGGGACACGTAATTGAAAATCAGCAGATATCACCGTCACCAACGAAAGTGGACGCACTGCGAAAGTACAAGATGCCACATACGTTAAAGCAACTGGAAAGTTTCCTTGGTCTGGCAGGTTACTTTCGAAAGTTCATACCTAACTTCTCTTTGATCGCGAAGCCTCTAACCGATTTGAAAAAACAAAACAGAAAATTCGAAATTAAAGAAGAACAGGTAGTTGCATTTAATACACTGAAGACAATTTTAAGTGAAAAACCAGTACTGAACATTTACAATCAAAATTATGAAACGGAAGTGCACACAGATGCATCAATCGATGGCTATGGAGCCGTGATGTTGCAGAAATCACCTGACGACGGACGGTTGCATCCTGTGTATTATATGAGTAAAAACACTACTGACGCAGAAAGAAAATATACAAGCTACGAGTTAGAAATATTAGCTGCTATTGAGGCGTTGAAAAAGTTTAGGGTGTATCTCCTAGGCATGCATTTTAAGCTGGTCACCGACTGCAATGCATTCACTAAGACTTTGGAGAAAAAAGATTTATGTACGAGAGTAGCGCGCTGGATACTTTTTCTAGAAGAATACGACTATGAGGTGGAGCATCGATCTGGCTTGCAGATGAGGCACGTCGACGCACCGAGTCGCTATGCAGTTATGGTAATCGGCGAAGACAGCATTCTTTCCAAGATACGACGAGCACAATTACATGATGACGATTTGAATGCACTTATTGATATCCTTCGAGAAAAAACTATACATAACGACTACTACATGAAAAGCGACGTACTACACAAGCTACAAGACGATCACGAGCTCATTGTCGTTCCGAAGGACATGCAGCGTGAAATAATCAGGCAGGCGCACGAGCAAGGGCATTTTGCTGTAAAGAAGACGAAGGAGTTGCTGTGTAAAGACTATTTTATTCCCAAAATAGACGAAAAAATACGTAAGCACATCGAAAACTGTATTCCGTGCATTATCGTAAATAGAAAGCAGGGTAAGCAGGAAGGTGAGTTACATCCGCTACGCAAAGGAGGGGTACCGCTACACACCTACCACATCGACTTCCTAGGTCCTTTAGAATCAACCCACAAGCAATATAAGCATATCTTAGCAGTTATTGACAGTTTCACTAAATTTTGTTGGCTCTA
Source organism: Clusia tigrina (assembly GCA_920105625.2). Classification (NCBI taxonomy): domain Eukaryota; kingdom Metazoa; phylum Arthropoda; class Insecta; order Diptera; family Clusiidae; genus Clusia; species Clusia tigrina. The sequence continues at coordinate 54,500,442 of OV050030.1, forward strand.
CCCAACAAAGACGGCGTCAGTAAAAGAAGGAACAGCGAGGCTCCAAGCTCAAAGTGCAATATTTGGAAATCCGATCCAAATAATTTCAGACAGAGGTTCCGCATTCACAGCAGAAGAATTCAAACGATATTGTATCGCCGAAAATATTACTCATCATGTAGTCACGACGGGTCTTCCACGAGCGAATGGACAGGTGGAAAGGCTCAACAGTATAATCATTGCAGTTTTGTCCAAACTTACAATAGACGACCCAAGCAAATGGTACAAGTTTGTCGACAAAGTACAGCAAACAATAAATTCAACGCACTGCAGAAGCACAAACACAACGCCTTTTGAACTACTGGTTGGCGCAAAGATGCACACAAACTCTGATGTAAAAATTAAAGAAATGATACAAGACGAAATCATTCAAACATTTAACGACAGCCGTGAAGAACTGCGAAGAGACGCCAAGAAGCAAATACTAAAAATGCAAGAAGAAAATAGGCATTCCTATAATTTACGACGAAAGCCAGCAAGAACATACAAAGTCGGCGATATTGTAGCAATTAAACGTACACAACTGGGTGGGGGACTGAAGTTGAAACCTAAATTCTTAGGTCCATACGAGGTCACCAAAGCGAAAAACAATGATACCTATGAAGTAACGAAAAACTCTATATACAGTGATGGTCCGCGGCAGACAACTACTTGTGCCGAGTACATGAAACCTTGGCCTAACACCGATGATGACAATTCTACATTCGGGTCGAATGTCTAACAGGATGGCCGAGTTGTGGGATCGAAAGGAGACGAAGCTCTCCCCTGCTCTCTCATGTCATCACTCTTCAGTTCAGCGTGACGTGTCGAAGCGATTAGACGTTCCCTCCGTGTGTTCTTTTAAATTCTTTTATTACTACTTTGTTTATACTTATTAAATACCTTTAATATACATTTTTTTTTATTAAACCTTGCACAAATTGTTCCCGTAAAAATAAAAGACCATACATATGCATAAGCCAGCTCATATTTACATACATATTAAGTAAGGCAAATCAGTCAAGGTTTTACGGTTGTCGTTTTCTCATGATTTGTGCATGCATTCCCTTTACACCGCTAACAATACCCCTCAAGTTGGACCTACACATTAAGCAACAGTTAGAGTTTTTTGTCTCTGTTGTTTTGCGCTTGTGTTTTGTTGTTGTGTTATTGGAAGTAAATGCAGTTTCTGCTGTAGAGTTTTTTAACATTAACTTCGAGAAGAAGGTCAAGAAGATTTTAAATGAGTAGAAAAAATAGTGTTGACTAATGAAGAGCTCCTCAAGAACAATAGAATTAAATAATTAATAGTTAATAAAAATTCCTTGTAAAATTATTAAGAAAATAATAAATGAACTGAAGAAAAAAAAAAGATAAAATTAATTAATAAAAAATTACTTTTTATTAAAAGAAAAGAACCCCTCGTATAAGCTTCTTAAACAGAAGCTCTCATACATAAAAGTGGTGCCGAAACCCGGGATCTGTCCATGTGCTGACACAAATCCCTCATATTTTAAATAAAAAAGTTACTGCCGTCGTGCTACGGATAACATAACCTCATTTTGTTGCCACGAATTTCGCGCTAAATTCACTACAAAATGGAGACAGTTATTGAAGATCAACATAATATAATCAACTATATCGCTCGTATGGAGCAATCTTTTAATGCTAAACCAAAGGAGCGTAAGTCCAAAGGTTATGTTCAAGCTGTGCTCGAAGACTTGGAGCAGAATTTCAAATTATTTAAAGATGGCCACGAGTTGGTTATGAGCATAGTTCGAGAACAGTCCCTCGTGGAGAAGGATGTACCCTACCTAAGTACCAATATGTATTACACTTGTTGTGATACATATATCTCATTTAAAACTAATATTCTTGATTTAATGTTTGAATTTGATTCTCCACAGACTCCAACCGTCCACGCAAGTACATTCGCCGCAACGAAACATTTGTCGCCGGAGTACGACTGCCAAAAATACAACTTCCAACATTTTCTGGAGATTATCTCATTTGGGTCTCTTATCGCGATACGTTTTTGTCACTAGTTCATGAACCAGCGCCACTCACTGATATCCAGAAATTTTTATATTTGAAAAGTTCGTGCACAGGTACTCCCCTTTCTATGATCAACGAATATCCAGTTGCCGGTTCTAGCTATGCACTTGCATGGGAAGCTCTCGAGAGGAGATTTCACAATGAAAGAAAGCTTGTCGATCAAATCTTAAAGCGATTATTTTCCTACCGCCCACCAAGGGAAACGTTTATTCTATTAAAGAACTTCTCGATACCACCAGAAATTGTTTAGCTCAACTAAAAGCATTAAAAATCGATACTACCACCTGGGATTCGATTTTGATTTATTTGACGTCTCAGAAGCTAGACGTTCAAACCCGCAAAGAATGGGAGCAGGCGCTCAAGGCCAGTACAACGGTACCTCCTATGACTGAAATGCTTGTTTTTTTGGAAACTACTTTTAGAGCTTTGGAATGCGTTGAAGATGCAAATATTCCAAGCAGTTCAAACAAAAGTTATGGGGACAGCAAATTTGAAAATCGTCGTAAGCCAACGAAAATTGTTCGAGCCCACACAGCTACTTTTACTATGTTGGATGAAAACTGCCCGTGCTGCAACAAACGTCATCCGTTATACAAATGTTTTAAATTTGCAACGATATCTTCAGCAGAGAAGAAAAACATCGTCAATCAACATCGGCTGTGTCGAAACTGTCTTCGTACCGGACATTTACAAGCCGCATGTAAGTTGAAGTCAGTTTGTCAAAACTGTAGTGAGCCACATCACACTGTTGTCCACAACGAATACTATTCTGGAAATACCTCGTTGACAACTGCTACGACACCAAATGCTACAGCAAACCAGACTTTTGCTCAACCTCCTACTACTTCTACTCCTACAACTGCAACTAAATCAGTTTTTGGAGTTGAAAAGGTTACATATCTGGGATATGTGTTGTCCAAGGAGGGTATTTCTGTTGATCCCGAACGCGTCGAGGCAATAAAAAAATTCCCGAGACCCACATGTAAAGTAGAGGTCCAACGATTTTTGGGGATGCTAAAGTACCTTGCTCGATTTATAAAAATGAGGTGTTGGAACCGCTAAATTCATTAGTCGGAAACAGGGATTTTACATGGTCAGCAATTCAAAAGAAATCATTGAATGACGTAAAGGAAATATTATCAGAGTCGCCAACATTATCGTTTTTTGACCCTGAAAAGCATGTCGTTATTAGTTCAGATGCTTCAAGCTATGGACTAGGAGCCTGTTTAATGCAAATTTGTGCTGATTCCAAAAGAGAGTTAGTAGCTTACACATCACGAAGTATGACTGAAACTGAGAAAAAGTATTTTCAAATCGAGCGTGAAGCTTTAACCTTAGTATGGGCAGCTGATAAATTCTCGGAATATATAAATGGATTGCATGTCACATTTGAAACAGATCACAAGCCCTTAATCCAGTTATTGCAATCAAAGCCCATAGATACATTAAGTCTAAGAATTCAAAGATTTAGAATGAGACTTATGCGATACACATACGAAATTGTACACATTCCAGGAAAGGAGTTAATTATAGCAGATGCCTTGTCTAGAGGCCCTCTTCCAAAGTCTGCTGAAACACAAGAACTGATGGAAGAAACTGAATTGTATGTAAAATTTATTAAAGGCTGCTTTCCAGTAAAAGACGTATATTTGGAAAAAATTAAAAATTCTCAGAGTAACGATGAAATAATTAAAAGACTAAGAGTTTTTTGCTGTAATGAATGGCCTTCAAGGAATAAATTGCCAGATTCAATGATTTCATATTATCAATACAGAAATGATATTAGTCTGGTAGATGATATTATGGTTTACGGAAGCAGAATAATAATCCCTTCGGAGCTACAGAATAAGTTTTAGATTTTATCCATCTGGGTCATCAAGGTCTGACCAAATGTCGTCGTAGAGCTCAGACAAGTGTTTGGTGGTTGGGATCGTCAACTCAATTAGAAAGATTGATTAGAAACTGCAATGTGTGCATAGAACATCGTATTAATCCAAAGGAACCATTTTTTAAAGATGAAATTCCTTCGAGACCTATGGAACGAGTAGCTGAAGATTTATTTAAAAGCAAAGACGATAACTCATGGTATTTAATTATTACAGACTACTATTCGCGATATTTTGAAATATGTAAACAAAAATCTTTAACTGATGGGGAAGTTATTCAAAACATAAAAAAATATCTGGCTACGTTTGGAATCTGTTCAGTATTACGAACTGATAACGGTACACAATTCGATTCGCACAATTTTAAAGACTTTTGTAAAAGTTATAACATCGTTCATAATTCTAACAGCCCATACTTTAGTCAGTCCAATGGAGCTATTGAGGCTGCAGCAAAAGTTGCAAAATCCCTTTTGTACAAGAATAAAGAAAACTTTTATGAAGCATTGCTGAGCTACACATCTACGCCTTTAGAAAACGGATTTTCTCCAGCAGAATTGATGATGGGACGGAAAATAAAAACCCAATTGCCAATGCTGCCAAAAAATTTGGAAGTGAATAACCAAGAGGTCATGAAACGTGAAGAAACTGCTAAGACTAAAAATGAACATAATTACAACAAAAGGCATAAATCTGTCGCTCTTTCAGAATTAAAAGAAGGGGATAGAGTTTGGGTAACCAATCTTAAAACCTATGGCACTGTGGTCGAAAAATTAAAATATCCTCGGTCTTATCTGGTAGAAAACTGAACAAGGCAGATACCGTAGAAACCGATGGCATCTTGTGCCTGCTGTGATTAAACAGCATCAAAATCACGATCACTCAAATGAAATTTACATCAATAAAAATATTGAAAATTGTAATTGTAACGAACCTACTGAAGTAGTTGAAAATTTTAATATTGAAAATCCTAATGTAAACGAGAATACAGCCCATACACAAGATGAATTAAATAAAAATATGGCTGGATCCTCGGAAAGTATTTCTAAAAAAGGTAGAAAAATAAATCCTCCTTCTTATTTAAAATACTATGTTCCCGAATAAAAGAGGAAGAAGAAGAAGGATGTTGTATAGGGTAACCCTAAGTAGCCCTAATTTTTATTATAGTTGGCAACACAAGCGGTTGCAAGTATGAAAATATACAACTGTGTATTTATCTTTTTCTTCTTTATTCGTCCCTTCTTATTCTTATTGTCAAACTGAAAACACTTGAATAAAACTAATTAAAATAAACTTAATTTAAGTATTAAATAAATGTGTTTTATTTAATACCAAAACATATAGTTGGAACATTTTCTTTTCATTATTATATATTCTATATTTATTAAATGTAATAATCATTATTATTTTGGTAACGCGCCAAGTGGCATACCTCACAGGTGGTGTGGAAAATGCTACACAGACCTACAAATTATTAATTGTGCTTATATAAAAATTTATATTATATACATTTAAGCAGAAATTATGTAAAAAAGTTATTTAATTATATTAATAAGTAAATCTGTTTAATTTAAACCTTATTTACCTAAATTACTCCATTTTTAAATTTTCTACTACGCTTAAGGTTTTAAAATTTTTAATAGTAGGGAACTCTTTTTTACCGTTCATAACGCGGTAAACTCACGTACAATGTATGTGTTTTTTTTTAACGTCAGTAAATTTGACGTTTAAGTGTCCTGTCTCTATAATATCTGATAGAAAGTTCTCGTCCAAGGTGTATATAAGATTCGTGGTATATATAAGTTTCTAGAATGATCCAGAAACTTCTACACTATTGTAGAAGTTTGTACCTCAACCATTCGAAGCTATAAAAACGACCACTCTATTTAACATCGAACACAGTTAAGCAGAGATCGTAACAGTGTGTACATCGAGCATTATAATCGAAGCAGCAGTATTTTTAATTGTTATTTTGTAAAGTGATGAAAATCATTATTAAATTAAGTGATCAATGAATTGTGAAATAAAGTACAAATTGTAATAAATGTGGCAGCACTGCTGTAATAATCTACACTTATATATATACATGCCTTTATTATTGTGAATATTGTTAGATATCGCTGTGGCAGTAACTGCACGAACAGTTGAATTTAAGCGTTCTACCGTGCAGACGTGTACATGCGATTGAATAAATAAAATACATTAAACATTGTTTTGTTCCTACCACAATTCAGAAGTGGGATTGAGCTAAAATTAAATTAAATTAAAAAGTGACAAACAATAAGTGAGCAAAACGATATGCCGGGTACTGAAGACCTTAATCGCTACACTTTGGCGCAGCTAAAAGCATGGCTAGATGTTCTGGGCGAGAAGTCAAACGGGAATAAATCAGCCCTAATACTACGCTTGGAAGCTATTCCACGCGAAAGACGCGAAAGGTGTCCAAGGCCAACGGCTGAAGCAGTTTCTGGAAGTTCAAATCAAACGCCTGAAGAAACAGACGCAGCAGCAAGCGAGCACAGCGACGCCGAAGAAACGGCCGGCAACAACAGCAAAAGTGCGCAAGACGCCGACGGCGAAAGCGGTGACGAAAACGACAACGCAGTCACGCAAGTCACGTACGCACATCAAGATGAACAGAAATCTAACAACAAAACAAACGAATTCAACCTGATGCAAAAAGAGATAGAATTGATGAGAAAAGAAATGGAATTGCAACGTAGAGAAATAGAAGTGCTAGAAAGAGAAAAAGAGTGTCTGCAACAAGCTAAAAAAAATGAAACGTCAAACGAGCGATTGAAGAAAACCAGCAGCAACGAAAAGTCAAAAGAGTGTGGGAAAATATATGAAAAGAACAATGAAATAGCAAACGAATGTACAGACAAAAACAATGAACTGTCAAATGAGTGCCAGAAGACAACAAATGAAAAGCAGAAATCAAAATATAATGAAGTTGCGGTTGTATCAAATGAGTGCGTAAAAACGACAAAAGAAACGCCGGACGAGACATTTATAAATAAAATGTCAATGGTGAAGGATTTAATTTCGGAATACTCAGGAGAGGTAGACCACTTTCAACTATGGGAATCTCAACTACTAAGTGCTAAAAAATCCTTCAACTTAGACGACAACAATTTACGTGCGTTGATTGCAACGAAATTAAAAGGAAAAGCTCTTAAGTGGCTGCATTCAAGAGCAGACGTCGCAACAATTCCAATTCTTGACCTACTCGCTGAGATGAAATTTTTGTTCGACAACCGCATCAGCAAACTAACCATTCGTCGAGAGTTTGAAGCACGTAAGTGGCTACCAAGTGAACATTTCCAAAACTACTTTCACGACAAACTCATACTGGCGAATAAAATCGATTTTGGGAGCGAGGAATTAGTAGAATACATAATCGAAGGTATACCAAATCGGCAGCTACGGTCACAGGCGAAGATGCATCGTTTTCATCATGAAAATCAGCTGTTGGAAGCGTTCGTAGATGTTTCTTTGCCAAAGCCAACAACTGTAGGAGGAAACAATGACACTGCTGAGCGGAAAAATCGCTGCTACAACTGCAATTCAGTGGGACACATTGCGTCAGAATGCCGTAAACCAAAAAGAGAAGTTGGTGCCTGTCACGCATTCGGTGAGTTTGGGCACTACGCTGCTGAATGTCCGAAGTACAAGAAGAAGAACTTGGTTCACAATGTGCAAGACGAACATGGCGAAGAATTTGTAAGGAAAATGTATATTAGTTTTTGTTTATTGAGTAGTAATTATAAAACTTTATTAGAATGCCTGATAGACACGGGGAGTCCCATTAGCTTCATCCGACAAATGTTCGTTCCAGATTTTTTTAAAATAAAATTAAACAAAGATGTTAATTACTACGGAATCAATAAAACCAAATTAATTTTTTATGGGAAAATTGAATTAAATATATGTTTTGAAAATGAAAATGTTTTACTGGATGTTTTTGTCGTATCGGATGAGACTATGGTTTACCCCATAGTACTAGGTAGAGATTTTATATTGAAAGCTAAGCTAGAATTACGAAAAAGAAAAGATGAACTAAATAGAGATGACCTTAGCTTAAAAAATAAAAATTATGTTAAAAACATCGATTGTTTGGAAAATGATAAAATTAAAACCGAGTTAAGTTTAAAAAATAAAAACCAAGTTAAGAAATTTGAATTTTTAAAAAACGTTGAGATTACAAATGAAGGAATTTCTAAGAGTAAAAGCGAAACCAATTTTTTTGTTAATGACGAATGTAAATTCCTTTTAATGGAAATTGAAGATGATAAATCTATATATATATAAAATTAAGTGGCAAAACTTCATGTTCGCATACTCCTCCTAGACGGCTTGCCCGATTTCAATGAAATTTTCAGGGGTGATTGGGGTCTGTGTGGAGGGTGCACATAAGAAATTTCATGTGTGTATCTATGCACGTTTTGCAAAAACAAAAAAAAAAAACATTAATTCTGTTTGGCTTTACGTGTTTTTTTCGGAAAATGATAATTGTTGGATTGTACCTTATTCTCCACTATTGTCAAAAGTATTTCAGACTCACATAAATATTGAGTACTGTAATTCTGTGATGTCGATTAAATACATTTGCAAATATGTGAATAAAGGCAGTGATATGGCTGTTTTTGGAGTAGCTGGTGGCAATAGCAATGATGAAATCGCTCAATATCAAATGGGGCGCTACATTAGCACTAATGAAGCTCTTTGAAGAATTTATTCATTTCCAATTCATCCTGCTGTTGTTTATTTGGCTGTTCATCTGGAAAAAGCCAGCGTGTGTATTTCACCGATGCAAATGTACAGCAGAGAGCAGCACAGCCACCAGCAACAACATTAACTGATAATTCTTCATTTGTGCGAAAGCGATGAATTTGCCAGAACGTTGCTGTATTCAGATGTAACGCATTATTTCACTTGGACTGCAAAAGAAATGGCAACGACGTAAACAAGGAACAGCTGTGGATGGCTATCCGGGTGTTTTGTTTGCAGATACCATGGGAAGATTATACACAGTTGATCCAAATAATGCAGAATGTTATTATTTGCGATGTTGTAAATGTTGTTGGACCACATTCATTTCAACATTTGTGAAGAGTAAATGGTCATTTATGTGTGACGTACCCTGAAGCATATGAGCAATTAGGTTTGCTTGAAAATGATGCGCATTGGGATTTAACGCTTCACGATGCATCGATTGCTTCTTCTCCATATCAAATACGTATGTTATATACCATAATCATATCAACATGTTTTCCTTCAAATCCACTTGAATTATGGAATAAATACAAAGATTTTATGGAAGAAGACCATTTGATTCGAATGCGTCATCACACAAGAAACGCTGATTTGCTGATTTCATTGGAAATGTATAATGAGGCATTAATAGCGATTGAAGATATGTGCCTTACGATTGCAAATAAAGCATTAGGGCAATTAGGTTTGTCACCACCCAATCGTCCAATGCATGATTTATTTGATCAACAATTGCAACGTGAACAACAGTATGAACCCAATGAATTGCAAACAATTGGGAATTTGAATGTTTCAAAATTAAATGACCATCAAAAACATGTCTATGATACCATCATGCAAGCTGTACAAAATGAAGTCGGTGGATTATATTTTTTGGATGCGCCGTGTGGTACCACAAAACATTTGTGATATAACTTATTTTGGCAGCCATTCGATCGCAACGAAAAATTGCATTGGCACTTGCTTCATAGGGAATCGCTGCTACTCTATTGGATGGTGGACGAACAGCGCACTCTGCATTAAAATTGCCGATGAATGTGCAGGTGTGCTCATATTTATTGATTGATCACTTTAAAATTTAATCGATATTAATTTAAATGTAATTATTCTCAAATTAACAGGTGATTGAACATCCCACGTGCAATATTTCAAGAAATTCTGCGATGGCAAAACTTTTGCAACAAGCAGCAATTATTCTATTGGATGAATGTACAATGACGCATAAAAAATCGCTGGAAGCATTACACCGTACAATGCAAGATCTACGTCAGAATCAAGAAATTTTTGGTAGTGCATTGATATTATTGTCAGGCGATTTTCGTCAAATATTGCCTGTGGTTCCACGATCAACACCGGCGGATGAGATCAACGCATGTTTAAAGTCTTCTCTTCTGTGGCGATATGTGCAAAAATTTACATTGAACATAAATATGCGCGTAGAATTACACAGCGACCAATCTGCAGATCGGTTCCGGAAGCAATTGTTAGATAATGGAAATGGCAAAGATCGAGTCGATAAAACAAATGTTGTATGTACAATTACATTGCCGAACAATTTTTGTACCATTCTCCAATCAACAGAAGAGTTGATTGAAAGTGTGTTTCCAAATATTGTTCAAAATTACAGGAATCACAATTGGTTGAGAGGATGCGCAATACTGGCACCAAAAAATGTACACGTCAATGCAATCAATTATCAGATTCAAGAAAAACTGCCAGGTGCAGTGACATCACATATATCTGTTGATAGCGCAATGAATGCAGATGCTGCAGTGAATTATCCAATTGAATTTTTGAATTCATTAGAACCACCCGGTATGGCACCGCATTGTTTGAATTTAAACGTTGGCTCATCAATTATTTTGCTGCGGAATTTAAATGCACCAGGCAGTACAAATAATTGATGCCGAATTTAATTGAAACCACAATATTGACCGGAACAGCGAAATGTGAAATTGTGCTCATACCTCGCACTCCACTGATTCCAACAGACATGCCATTTGAATTTAAGCGTTTGCAATTACCAGTGCGTCTATCATTTGCCATGTCCATCAATAAGGCGCAAGGACAAACGCTTCAAATATTCGGATTAAATTTGGAGGAGCCGTGCTTTTCACATGGACAGCTATACGTGGCCTGCTCAAGAGTTGGAACTCCAAATTGTTTGTTTGTGCTCGCTCCAAATGGGCAAACGAAAAATATTGTGCATCGAAATGTTTTGGATTGACATTAATAATTTGGAAATACAATGCATTCATTTCCTAAAAAATTCTATAATATTTCTTTTCTTTTTTTGGTTGGTTGCAACGAAGTGCATCGGGGTCCGCTAATTAGATATAAATGTTAACACAAAATTAAGTTTCGAAACCAAAATGATGGTGACTGATATCTTTAAGCAGTTTTATGTTAATGGTAAACGTCCCGAGTTGTCAGAAACAAACTGTGAAATGAAACTATCTCTTTCTAACGAAAAGCCCTTCCATTGTACCCCGAGGCGATTGTCATATTTTGAAAAGGGTAAATTACGAGAAATTATAGATGATCTGTTAGCTAAAAGTATAATAAGGCCTAGTGAGTCTGAATATGCATCTCCAATTGTACTCGTTAAGAAAAAAACAGGGGAACTACGATTCTGTGTGGATTATCGGACCTTGAACAAAGTTACCTGTAGGGACAATTATCCGCTTCCACTTATCGACGACCTTTTAGATAAATTAGCAAACAAACGTGTTTTTACACTACTAGACTTAAAGAGTGCATTTTACCATGTTCATATGAACAATGAATCCATTAAGTACACATCCTTCGTAACACCAACTGGGCAGTATGAGTTCCTTAGGATGCCCTTCGGTCTTAAAAATGCACCGTCTGCATTTCAGAGATACGTGAACCGAATTTTTAATGACCTTATAGAGACTGGAAGTATGACAATCTATATGGACGATATTATGATCGCAACTAGCACAATAGATGAACATTTTAGGATCCTTAAAGAGGTGTTACAAAGATTAGTGAGAAACAATCTTGAATTGAGATTAGATAAATGCAAATTTCTGCAGTCTGAAGTAAAATACTTAGGCTATACGGTATCTAAAGACGGGATTCGCCCTGATGAAAATGGCGTAAACGCAATATTGGATTTTCCAGTACCAGGGAATGTCAAAGCCGTTCACAGTTTTCTAGGGTTATGCTCTTATTTTAGAAGATTTGTTCAAAATTTTTCAACGATTGCTCAGCCGTTATACAAATTAATAAAGACTCAGATTTCATTTTCGGTAAGACAGAACTCGATTGTTTTTTACTGCTCAAAAGCAAACTAGTTGCAGCACCCATCCTAGCTATTTATGATCCTACCGATGAGACTGAGTTACACTGTGATGCCAGTGCAATAGGTTTTGGAGCTATTTTACTGCAAAGAAAATCTGATGGAATTTTTCACCCAGTTTTTTATTTTTCGAAAAGGACAACTCAATGTGAAGCGAAGTATCATAGTTTCGAATTAGAAACTTTAGCGATTATATATGCTCTTGAAAGGTTTAGAATATACCTACAGGGAATTAAGTTTAAAATCATTACGGATTGTAATTCCTTAACTCTAACGATCAACAAGAAAGATATAAACCCTCGTATTGCCCGTTGGGTATTAAAACTTCAAGATTATGATTACACATTAGAGCATAGAAATGGAGTCAAAATGCAACATGTAGATGCACTAAGCCGTGCAACCAATATTTTGATTTTAGAAGAAAACACATTTGAGCAGAATTTGTCAATTTGTCAGAGTAGAGACGAAACCTTACGCAAAATATGCGAACACTTACAGAATTCTGAGAGCAAATTTTATGAAATGCACAACGGATTAGTATACAGAAAAGTCAAAGGAAAAGTTAAATTTTATGTTCCATCGGATATGGAAAACCAAGTATTACACAAATACCATGATGACTTGGGGCATATTGGTCGTGATAAAGTTTTAGAATCTATAACCAAGACCTATTGGTTCCCAAAGATGAAAGAAAAAATTTCTATTTATATAGACAATTGTTTAAAATGCATAGCATTTTCACCTAAATTTGGAAAACGGCAAATATGAAACCATGGTTTAAAAAATAATAATGTTCAAAGATAACCGGGACGGTTACAGGTCAGGACGGCCGAGTTGTGGCAGCACTGCTGTAATAATCTACACTTATATATATACATGCCTTTATTATTGTGAATATTGTTAGATATCGCTGTGGCAGTAACTGCACGAACAGTTGAATTTAAGCGTTCTACCGTGCAGACATGTACATGCGATTGAATAAATAAAATACATTAAACATTGTTTTGTTCCTACCACATAAAGTAAACTTTAAGCCTAATATTAAGTGTGTAAATTGCAATAATTAAATAAAGTTAGTTATTTTAATTTTGCCAGCGATTGTTTGATCACAACACGATCCAGTGGTACGAATCCGAGTACAGAGAGTTAGAGGAAACTATCAAGAGGGCAATTTCGTAACAGAATAAATTGTCAAGAGGGCAATTTCGTATCCATATAAATAAACCGGAAAAGTTCTGGCAGAAGGTGTTATTCTCAGATGAGAGCAAGTTTTACTTGTTTGGGATTAAAGGACGTCAGCTGGTGTTTCGGAAACTATGTACTGCCTTTGATCCGCAAAATCTTGTGGGCACAGTTAAACATGGCGGAGGTGGTGCTATGGTGTGGGGATGTATGGCTGCCAAAGGGGTCGGTAATTTAGTTTTTATTGAATCAATAATGGATCGCAGAGGTTATTTAAATATTTTAAAGAAAATTTGAAGCAGAGTGCTAGAAACCTATGCCAGGGTTCCGAACGGTACTTTCAGCCGGACAATGTCCCAAAGTATTCTGCTCATAATGTGCTTTGGATATTATATAATGGCCGCATCAATGCAAGACCCCTCCGCAATCGCCTGACCTTAATCCTATTGAGCATAAGTCGGATTTACTAAAGCGCAGGATACGGCAGCACACCATCACCTCCAAGAAAATGTGATTTTAGATGAGTGGCACAAAATATCCAAATTAGTCAGGTCTATGCCAAACCGATTTCCAGGACTCCTAACACGGAAAGGTTACCCAACCAGCTACTAATATATTTAAAAAATTACAAGAAAGAACAATTTATTACATAATCATATCTTTGTACGTAGACTTTTCCTGCCCTATTTAGTGTTGATTTTGGATTCTTTTATTTTTCATATTTTTTATGTATGTATATTACAATTTAATGTATTTAGACTCAAAAAATAAACTTAATACGCTAACGTTTAAATACAAAATATTTTCTTTTGGTAAAAGTTGTTTCCTTATTGGTATTTAGTGCAGGGAAGAAATGTACGGACAAAATGTTTACTTCTTGTACGTACACTTTTTCTGCTAAGTGTATGTATATATTTCCCTATATGTATATTGCTCACAAAACATTCCAAGTTTGTATAAAATTCCAAACTTATAACACATAACTTCGAGAGAATTTTACAGTTGCCGATAACTGTTGCGAGCTTCTACCGCATATTCCAAGTATGTACATATTAACCCGCTAAAGTGTACTTGAAAAATGTTATACATACAAACGTATATTTCCCTACACCCGTGTTGAGAAATTTATTAACAAGCAAAAGCCACCGCACCAACTCTGCAGACAAACCGCTTCAGCTGTAGGGTAAAAAGTTGGTCACGCAGGATCGGCATTCAGTTCATTTTTGCAGATTCTATGTAATGCATAGATGCAAAAGAGCACTATAAAATATAAATGCCTAACACGAAGCGAAAGACGCCCTCAGCAAAGATTATGACCGGCAGAGTGTGCCGTTGGCCAAGCTATTGTTCGTGCTGTTCTGTAACTAAGCCTAGTTAAGAGCACTGAGAGAAGAAATGAGAAGTCTAATGCAGGATTGCAGTTTTAGAAGTTCAGATTAATTCTGGTTTATTTGGTGGCTCGCTGGCCTTTTTATATTATTCAATTCTTATTGTTTTCTTATTCTAACTAATATAAAATGTATCTATCTTATTTACACTAGTTACAAATCATATTCCCGAAATTTGTCTCAAGTATCGGATTACCGATATTATTCATTGACGAATCATCGTCTTTGTTTATATTAATTATTTTGAGTGCAAGTACAGGGCTAAAGTCACTGCACTGTCTAACATGCATGCGCTGCAATATAGGCAGCGTGTGTTATTGCACCCACAAAATGCTGGTCTAGCGTATTTGGGTATTGAGTGCAATTGCGTACGTTGCGCTATTGTCAGTTTGTTTGCATATGCGACTTGCTGCTGTGCTTATGACGATATGTGGTCGTTAGTGTACACTTGTATGGTACACTACACAGCGGTTAAAAGGCATAGGTGATTCGCGACCAACTCTGCTGATGGAACATTCGGGAAGTTGCGCGCGTTGTCCTAGAAAACTTACTTCCGGAATGAATTCTGATAAAATCCTTCTTCTCTGATCGGCAGCCGAACAAGCAGGTACTAGGAGCTCGAGTTACAACGAATTATATTTGCCATCTAGTAATACGATTGGTTTGGCTATAGTTAGCAATAGATTATTTAAATCACATTATTTCTTATTAACCCTAGAACACACACCCGGGTACAAATGTATCCACTTACAACTTTGCGGTGCTATATCTCAGGATTGGCTTAACTTAGGGCATAGAGATTTCGGATCTAGGAAATATAAGTAATTTTTAATCTTTTAAAGGTTATTTCATCCAATTCGGATCAATGGTTCAGGAGCTACGAGCTTCCAAAGTCGACACCTACGGAAACACACACCCGGGATACGTTTGTAACACACCAGTTTATACTAAAATAAAAGGCAACAAACCATTTTATAGTGTGCTTAAATTATATTATTTTATTTGAAAGATGAAAATTATTAAATTACATATTATAAATATGAATTATCGTTACATATTATGCAGTCGGTGTTGGTGATCGAATGTTCAAGGCACATTGGCTTCTTACATTTGCCGCACACCTTTCTGGTTTTTCGACGCCGTTTTGTTTCTTGAGCATAACATAAATAGCAGGAACCGCTGATAGGTTTTGGCGTGCGGGCTGCGGCAGATGTCGATGGTTCCGCGTTCAACATTGATTCCAGCGGTCGGTTGAAATATGACTCAATCGCTATTTTAGTGGAGAAGTTTCGCGTGACTTGCCGATTTAGTGCACGTTCTTCAATAATTGGCATACACAATGCTGCAGCCAAGCTGCGAAGGAATTGCTTACGCTTGTTTGATTTAGCAGGCAGCATGGGGTTGTTTATTTCATATACTATGTATGCTGCAAGAGCAATTATGTCCAACATGTTGAAAAATAATGACAATGGCCAACGTTTCGTCTGTCGTTGTGTAGGATATTCACTAAACAATTGGTCCATTTTATCAACGCCGCCCTTGGTCATATTATAAAATTCTATGATTTCAGGCTTCCCACCTTCAGCTATCTCGCCATCATAGTGCATTGACGAAAGCAGCGTCACTGATTTATTTTTTCATGGAACATAAGAGCACATCGTCACATTTTTTCTGAAGCCGAATAATGATGAACCAATTGGCCTGTCCTTGTGCGCCTTCATATCCACAGGAATATACGTCTTGCTTTTGCGCAAAGTTCCAACGATTGTTAGGTTCCATGTGAGAAGAAGTTCTGCAACTGGCAACGTCGTGAAAAAATTGTCCATCGTAATATTTCTTCCACTTCCTTGGTATCTGCTAGCCAAATCTTTCACAACTCGTTCCCCTTGGTTCGTTTCCCTTCCGGACGCTGCTTGGCCAGTATAAATTTGACCGTGCCGTGGATATGCATTTTTGGCATCGCAAATCCACCAAACTTTGATACCATATTTTGCAGGTTTTGATGGTATGTATTGGGTAAACCGTGTGCGTCCACTGGTTAAGTTTTCACTGGGCTTGGTTAAGTTTTCACTGGGCTTGTAGTGTGCATGAAGATTGGCATTCATTATGAGCCACAACTCAGTGATCGGTACTGCTTTATCAGTTTGTGAGCGTGCAGCCCGAGTGTTTGCGTCGTCAAACCTTATAAACCGCAATATTGAACAAAAACGGTTGACTCCCATCGCATGCACTCTTTTGCTTATAACTTTTGAACGAGGTAGAACATTTGAACGTTTTAAACGTTGAAATGCTTGTTTCATGTTAGACTACACATTTAACAAACAAAAATTAAAAATTTTTTTTTGTATTCATCAGAGATATGAAAAACAGTATTTATCATGGGGCCTGTGAACTTTTTTGCCTATGTCTCTTGAACCAGGTGGAATATTTCCATGGAATAACAACTAAAACATTTGTAAAATATTAATATATGCATTTAAATTTTAAAAAATTTTGAAATTGGTTCATTTAAACATTAGAAAAAGCCCAAATAAACTAGTAGGTACAAACGTATCCCGGGTGTGTGTTCTCGTAGAAAAAGTTGGGTATGCATCTATACGAAAAATATAGGAGGGGTGTGGCAACGCTAAGCAAATAAGGAAAATAGTTTCGCTCTGGCAACTCGCTAGAAGAAGAGGGATAACTAAGTTTGGCAAAAACGTGACACGCTTGTTTTAAGAACTAGAATATATCTTGTTTAATTATTGACTTTAAATATATCTTGTTTAATTATTGACTTTAAATATATCTTGTTTAATTATTGAAAATAAATGTATTTGTTTAATTGTTGCATAGTCCGGATCGTATTAGTCAAATAGCAGGTTACTACATTGGCGACGATTGGGAAAAAAAAACTCGAAACAGATGAAAATCACTGGGGCGCCATTTTTTTCTATAAGTTCTTTCTTTAATTCTGAATTTTATAGGCACTGCGGCAGACAATTGTCGATTGCGCTGCAGAGAAAGATAAAAATCGCACTAAACTGCGTGGTCTGATAAAATCGCACTAAACTGGGTAATTTGACGAAATAAAGAAATCGTTGTTGAAACAGTGGTTGCATTAAATTGTGTGCAGGCCGGTTAAAGTGGCTCAGAAAAATCACATTAAATTGTATCATCGGTGAGTTACAATAAAATATTAGTGCACTGTTATTGAGGAGGCCTAACTCTCAACGTATAGGTTACGATGTCGGAGATAAAACCGTTTCTCTGCGATGTCATAGACAAAGCTTTACTACGGACTGAATGGGAAAAATGGTACCGGTCTTTTCAGTTGTATCTCACATCCGAAGAAATAGTCGACACAGTGAAAAAGAAGAACAAACTGCTTCATTTGAGTGGCCCTCAACTCCAAGAGGTAATTTTTAATATTCCAGGCGCTTTAGGCGAATTCGATTCACAGGAAAAAAATGATGTGTTCTCAATTCTGGTAACAAAATTAGACAAATATTTTTCGCCTAAACGTAACTCCACATTTGAAAGGCAATTGTATAGAAGTTTGACACCGGCTGATGGCGAGGTTTTCAATAAATATCTCTTACGTCTGCGGCAGCAAGTCACAAAATGTTCATTCGGCTCGACAAGAACGGAAATCGAAGAAATATGTCTAAAAGACGAAATAATGGACTCGTGGGCTCCTGTTGAGTTAAATAAAAGGCTATTAGAGAAAGAACAGAACCTGGACGATATCATTCAAGCTTGCCAAATCTATGAGCAAATCAATAAAAATTCTCAAAGTATGATTGTCAGGGCTGATAATGAAGTCGTAAGATTTCGTCGAAGAAACGCTTTGATCAAAATTGCGACGCTGAGTGTGGCAGATGTGGACGACACGGCCACACCGGCAGCGCAACAAGTTGCCCAGCAAGAAATGCAAAATGCAATAAATGCTCTCTTCTAGGTCATTTTGCCATTAAATGCAAAACCAGAAGCTTTAAACGCAGATTTGATGAATGTGAGGGAAACAATGCTAAGCGACGTCGCTTCGGGGCATCGAAAGTGCGATGCATTCAAGATGAAGAAGGCAATTACTCCAACAATGACGAAGCTAGTGCATTGCGTGAATTTGACTGTTTCAAAATCAACGACAACTGCAAAGGGGATGAAAGCATCGAGTGTCGTGTTGGAGGACAAGTACTTTCCATGGTGATTGATTCCAGCTCACGATTTAATTTATTAAATGAGAATGATTGGATAATGTTGAAAAATAAAAATGAAGCCATATGGAATATTCGTTCGCATTCACCAAATCAATTTAAGGCAGATGCGGCTAATCAGCTTCTAAAAGTTCTCTGTGTTTTTGATGCGCCGGTGGCAGTCAGAAATGATTCTGAAGCGATTGCTACATTTTACGTTATTGAAAATGGAAGCCAGTCGTTGCTAGGTCCTGAAACATCAATTAGACTGAAAGTTCTACGGCTTAGTTTGAATATCAATCAAATTGACAGCGCAAGGCCATTCCCTAAAATGAATAACATACAAATTAAATTATATATTGACCATTCTATAAAACCGGTTCAGCAACCATTTCTTGGCCCAAGTCCATGGATTTCACCAATAGTTATTGTATTCAAGGGCAATGGCGAGATGAGGTTATGTATTGATATGCGGCGAGCGAATATAGCAATTCTACGTGAAAACTATCCATTACCGACTTTTGAATCATTCATGACGAAATTGAGAGGAGCACGCCTATTTTCAAGATTAGATCTTAGGAGCGCTTATCATCAGCTTGAATTACACGAATCCAGTCGCGAAATAACCACTTTTATAACACATAAGGGGTTATTTAGATATAAGAGACTTATGTTCGGCGTTAACTCTGCACTTGAAATTTTTCAGCGCGTACAAGAAGGACTGTTAGCAACCTGTAGAAATTGCCTTAATTATATAGACGACGTAATCATATTTGGCAGGACTGAAGAAGAGCATAACAAAGCTGTTGAAGATGTACTCCAGGTATTCAAGAAAAACAATATTGTACTTAACGACGAAAAATGCGTTTGGAAAACCTTGAAAGTAAAATTTTTGGGACATATCCTCTCAGATGTGGGTTTCACGGCAGACCCAGGAAAAATTAAGGTGATCTCTGTGTTTCGAACCCCAAACACTAAAGAAGAAACGATAAGTTTTTTGGGTTTGAACACGTACGTAGGAAAATTCATTCCCGACTTGGCGGATATCACTAAGCCACTAAAAATGCTGTTGAAATCGGATACAAAATTTTTCTGGGGACACGATCAAGAGAAGACTTTTCAAAACCTTAAATTGCAGCTATCAAATATTCCAAACTTATCATACTTTGAGCCTAAAAACAGAACGCGCGAGTTACGTCGCAGACGTTACCTTTACCCTATTTCGAATATAAAATTTCAAAATAAGTTAATAAAGTTGAATGTACTTTGTTGCAACAGTATAATTTAGCATATTTCAAAATACAGCAACAATGTTTAACCCAATTAATAAATTCTGTTTGCTCTGCAATAAAATATTTCCAAACATTGCAACAATATTTCCTTTTATGACCCAATTAATAAATTTTGGTTGTTCTGCAGTTCAAAGCATTGAGCAATAATGTAAACATTGCAACAAAGTTCATTCAACGCAAATAAGCAATAAGCATAAGCAATAGGCCGAAGCAACAGCTTAGGCATAAACATTTTTGTATAAGAAAAATCAGAAATAAAGTTGACTTCAATTCAACAAGAAGTGTTTCTAGTTTTATTTCCATAATTGGCGCAGTCGGCTACTACCAATCTAAAGATAGGTAGAAGATTTTGAAAAACTGAAGTTTTCGAGATAAAGACTAAAGTTCTTAAGTTAAAAAGTCCCAAAAGAACAAGTGAAAAATTTTTAATAACAAAACAGTTAAACTACAAAGACTTAAATTCTGAAAAATCCCAAGTGAACGACTAGTAACGAAATAAATAGTGAAAAACTAGAAAACAAAATTAGCGAAATTTTTTAACAAAAATATCAATGCCTACAACAAGAAGTTCAAACCAACTTGAAACGATTTCTGAGGAGCCGAAAGCAACCAACGTAACAAATATGGCTTTCACCTTTACCGCAAATGATCTTATTAAAGAAGCTCACCGAATGCATGATTTCCGTGGCGACGGAACATATGCATTGATGTCATTCTTGAGGGAAGTAGACATCTTACTGCCAATGTTAGAGAGCAACACAGCGACGAAGCACTACATCTTCAATAAAATTATAATTAATAAAATTCAAGGGCCAGCATTGGACGTCATCAGGACATTGGGACCGAATACGGAATGGATGGATATAAAGGAGATCCTTATACAAAATTTCGGGGTCAAGGAAACGTACCATAACTTATATCAAAAAGTATTCGCTGCAAGGAATGTAAGCAATTATTTTCTGTATCTTAAGAATATTTTGTCAAAATTAAATGAAAAATACGAGTACGACCAGAGCAAACCTACAGAATTTTGTCAAAAAAATAACGAAAGTGTTGTACTCAAAACCTTTTTAAATAATATTGATGCAAACTTAGCTTCAGTTATCATAAATAGGGACATAAAAAATATTAGGGAAGCGTTTTATTTATTAGAAGCCAATGGCTTAATTAGAGAACAGGTACAAAAAAAATAGACAGAATTTTTCTAACAATGCACAAATAACACGTCAAAATTTTGGACAGACATACCAAAATAGATCACAAGTACCACAACAAAACTCTAGACAAACATTCCGAAACGAACATAATGAAATAAATAATTTCCAGAACGACTCAGTCCATGTAGACCAGCTAGAGCTACAAAATGGAAATTTTCACTTGGATCCGACACTACAAATTTACCGATAATAGAAGTCACAATAGGTAACAATAAAATTTTATGCCTTGTTGACTCCGGTTCCACCACATCAATTCTTAATGATAGCTTATTACAGAAGTATCCTCGAACCCTTTTAGAAGTACCTACAAAATGCGGAACCATTAATAATATAATTCCGGTATCACATGAAATAGTTACTGAATTTCCTAAAGAATTTGAAAAAAAGGCATATATGGCATGGAAATTAATTAAATTTCAAGGGAAAAAACCCTTCGATGCCATCATCGGACAAAATATTTTAAAACCTTTGGGTGCCATTATTGATATGAAAAAAAATATTTTAATTATAAATAATAACTCAATTAAGTTTCTCGGGTCCTGCCCCTATCAATTTGATGAAATTCATCAATTGGAGACCATCGATAGTGATGGCTCTGAATATAACGAATTATATAAAAATCTTAATCTTGAAGAAAAGAAGTATTTAACACACTTAGTAGCAAATAATAAAGACCTTTTTTTTAAAGAAGGTGATCAGCTCACCAGTACATCAATAATACAGCATGAGATAGTAACAACAGTAAACACCCCAATATTCTCTAAAATATATAGGTATCCACAAGTTCACGAAAAAGAAATCAAAACACAAATTACAGAAATGCTTAACCAAGGCATTATTAAAGAAAGTAATTCTCCTTACAATAGCCCACTTTGGATTGTACCGAAGAAAACGGACAAGTCTGGGAAAAATAAATGGAGAATCGTCATAGATTATAGGAAGCTTAACGAAATAACTGTAGACGATAAATTCCCTATACCCCACATAGACGGAATTTTAGACAAACTTGGTAGGGCACAATATTTTACGACGTTAGACCTTGCCAAGGGCTTCCACCAAATTTTAGTTAAGGAAGAAGATAGAAAGAAAACTGCGTTTTCAACACCACTTGGGCATTACGAATATACTCGTATGCCATTCGGGCTAAAAAACGCTCCATCCACATTTCAGCGGATGATGAACCACGTCCTTAAGGACTACATCAATACAATTTGTATTGTATATATGGATGACATTTTAATCTTCAGTACCTCAATAGAAGAACATGTTGATAGCATAAAAAAAGTTTTTAATAAATTAAAAAAACACAATTTAAAAATACAGTTTGACAAGTGCAATTTTTTCGCAAAAGAAACTCACTTTCTAGGCCATATCTTAACCCCAGAAGGAGTTAAGCCTAATCCACAAAAAATCGAACACATACAAAAATTAAAACTACCTTCTACCCCTAAACAGATAAAGTCATTTTTAGGTGTCACTGGATACTATCGTAAATTCGTTAAAGATTACGCAAAAGTGGCACAACCAATGACTAAATACCTCAAAAAAGACACAAAAATTAACACAAACGACCCAAATTATATAAATGCCTTTGAAAAACTTAAACAGATTCTTACTGAACATCCCATCTTAAGATATCCTGATTTTAGTAAAACATTTAAATTAGTAACAGACGCTAGTAATTTTGCGATAGGAGCTGTATTACAACAGGGTAACCACCCAATCTCATATGCCAGTAGGACTTTGAACGATCACGAACAAAGATATTCTACTACGGAAAAAGAACTCTTGGCCATCGTTTGGGCCACCAATTATTTTAGACCCTACCTATACGGTAATAAATTTAATTTACTAACGGACCATCAACCATTGAAATGGCTCTACGCCAAATCAAATGGGAAAGATATAAACCCAAGGTTACAAAGATGGCTCCTTAAATTAGGAGAATATAATATAAACATAGAGTATATTAAAGGCTCAGAGAATAAAGTAGCTGACTTCTTGAGCAGAATTAACAATGATACAAATGAAATAAATGCTTTAGAAAATGATCCTGAAATACCGGCTAGTTTATCCATAGTAAATAATAACGATAACGAAAATACAGACACAATCCACTCTCAAGAGGAGGAACTTAATAAAACCTTTCCAATTCTAGAAACTGTAGTAAATCGTTTCAAAACCCAAATCATTTTAACGGAAAATAAAACGAAAGAATTTGAAATAATTCACAAAAATAAAAAAATTTATATTTCTCGGGAAGATCTAGATAGTAATGCGTCAGATATTTTAAGAAGACATATTAAATCTGGTAAAATAGCCATTTTTAGTGAACTTAGTAATCAAGAATACAATAAACTAAAACAATTCATCATAGAACTTTTTGACAGCATGCATCCAATTAAATTTGTAAAATGTTTATACCATGCAAAAGACGTTAACGAAGAACAAGCCTATAAATTAATTAAAAAATACCATAAATTTGAAACTGGACATACAGGGATTAATGAAAACTATGAAGGACTAAAGAAATCAATATACTTCCCCAACTTAAAAATTTTAATTCAAAAATTTATAAATAATTGCGACATTTGTAATAAAGTAAAATATGACAGAAACCCAATCAAAAATAAATTCCAATCGACAGAAACTCCAAAAGATTGCAATGAAATAATTCATATGGACGTATACACAAACTCAAAATCGAACTTTTTAACTTTTATTGATAAATTTTCCAAGTTCGCCACAGCTTTCTACCTTGAAGACAGAAATAATCGCACAATTATAGAAAAATTAAGGCAATACAAATCACAAAAAGGTCATTTTAAAAAATTGGTTACTGACAATGAATTCAAAAGCATAAACATACAAAACTATTTCAGAAACGAGGACATAGAATTACATTTAGTAAAACCAAATAATCATACCGGTAACGCTGACGTAGAACGATTCCACGATAAGCGAAAAAATTCGTATGTTAGGAATAGAAAGAAAAGACCTCTGTATAAAAGACAAAATCAGCAAAGCTATAGAATTATATAACAATACTTTTCATTCGGTTATTAAAGAAAAACCCAGAAATGTCCATGAAGGTAAATGCGATAAAGCCGTAATATACAATAACTTCTGCAAAGAAAAACAAAAATACATAGGTAAACAGAATGAAAAAGGGAGAATTATATAGAAAGAAGGACAGAAGGCTACCTGAAAAACTATAAATCAGTCAGGCATAAGGAAGAAGCAAAATTCAAAAAACTTAATCTATCTAACATTCATACATCAAATATTAAAAGACCCACTAAATTTGCAGGCCAGTTGGATCCTCAAAATATTTCTGATAACGATGATGACTTGGACTTTGGCGCAGGGACAAGTAACAATAGCACAAATAGAAACCAATAAAGGATATATTGAATTACAAACAGAGGATGTGGACATTGTTAAGAGCTACATTACCGTACTCCATATTGTAAATCCATCGGAAATATCACTTATGTTAGATGAATTCGAAACAGACATTCAGCAAGCAAACTTACAGACAAAACAAACAACACTAAACATGCAAATTAAATTTATTAGGAACAAAATTAAAACCCTTATTTCACACAGACAAAAAAGAGGCTTAATAAATATTGTAGGAACAGTACAAAAATGGCTTTTTGGTACAATGAATGATGATGACAGACAAGACATAGAACAACACCTCAACACGATAGACGCAAACAACCACTATGCAATAGAGAATCTTAACAAACAAATTTACATTAATACAAATTTCAACAAAACATTTTATAAATTGAAACAAATCATACAACACGATCGCGACATGATAACATCAAGACTGAATTCAATAGAAAACGCATACACAAGAATACAAAATGAAATTTTATATATAGATTTTGCATTAAAATTAAAAATTTTCCAAGATAATGTAGAACATATTCAAGGCAGCATTGTAGCAAGTGGACTAGGTACACTTCACAGTAGTATGATAACAGATGAAGAAATTACAAAATATAATATTGATGCCCAGAAATTACAAAAAGTTAAATTAGCATCACTAGTTGATAATAATAATAACATTATTTTTGCAATCAAAATTCCCCAGGAAATAATAACACTACCAAAAACTTTATTAATGCCATTAGCAGACGCTGGTAGTTTTGAATTGATGTTTGACCCAAAATATGTAATTAAATATGGTAGCGAAATTTTTGAATATGAAAACCAAAGAGATTTACAACACCTTAAAAATTGTAATAATTGTTTGATGAAGAAAAATTGTATGAAAATCTTTAACAATGCATCCGAAATAATTAATATTAAACAAGGCAAAGAACTTTTATAATACTACCATAGAAAATGATTGTAATAATAAAGACACTTTACTCAATGGAAACTATTTTATTCATTTTAATAATTGTACGATTAAAATGAATAATAAAAATTTTACTAGCAAAACAACAACAATAAAATATAGCATAGTACTTCCAAATAATCTGGAAAATATGAAAAACATAAATAAAAAACTTATATTTGATGATATTGTATTAAAACAAATAGAGAATATCGATTTTATTAAAGAAATTAATTATCAAAAGAAACAGAATTACATAAATCTAACAGTGTATGCTATATTTGCAATAGTTATTTTAATCATAAGTATTCTACTAGGAAAACTTTTGTATAAGAATAAAAATATTAAACTCAATATTAATACTGTATCGACTCAGGAGAGTCTTCAATCTAAGAGGGGAGGAGTTACGTCGCAGACGTTACCTTTACCCTATTTCGAATATAAAATTTCAAAATAAGTTAATAAAGTTGAATGTACTTTGTTGCAACAGTATAATTTAGCATATTTCAAAATACAGCAACAATGTTTAACCCAATTAATAAATTCTGTTTGCTCTGCAATAAAATATTTCCAAACATTGCAACAATATTTCCTTTTATGACCCAATTAATAAATTTTGGTTGTTCTGCAGTTCAAAGCATTGAGCAATAATGTAAACATTGCAACAAAGTTCATTCAACGCAAATAAGCAATAAGCATAAGCAATAGGCCGAAGCAACAGCTTAGGCATAAACATTTTTGTATAAGAAAAATCAGAAATAAAGTTGACTTCAATTCAACAAGAAGTGTTTCTAGTTTTATTTCCATAATTCGCGTGGTAGCAGATGCAAGCCCAATTGCTCTGGGAGCCGTTTTAATCCAATTCGATTCCAATGATGATCCAAAAATAATATCCTTCGCTAGCAAGAGCTTGTCCGAAGTCGAAAAGAGATATTCCCAAACTGAAAAAGAAAGTTTGGCATTAGTATGGTCAGTTGAGAGCTGGCTTGGAATTCGAATTGGTAACAGATCACAAACCGTTGGAGGCCATTTTTAAACTAACATCTAAGCCGCCTGCCAGGATTGAACGATGGCTCCTGAGACTGCAGGCGATTAAGTTTAAAGTCATCTATCGGGCCGGAAAGGAAAATATTGCGAATTCCGTGTCCAGGTTGTGTAAAGTCTTTAACACAGGCTCATTCGACGGAAATTGTGAGGAAAATGTGTTTTGCATCGTATCAAACTCTGTTCCAATGCCGCTTACGATCACCGCCATAGCAAAACAAAGCATAGAAGACGAAGAAATCTCCAATATTATAGCACATATCAACAATGACTCTTGGAATTCAGACACATCAAATATTTATTACCCGTTTCGTTTTGAGCTTTCAGCAGTTGGCAGTGTGCTTCTGCGTGGCACACGCATTGTAATTCCGAAATCTCTCAGAGATAAGATCCTTCAATTAGCCCATGAGGGCCATCCAGGAGAGTCGGCAATGAAACACAGATTGAGAGCCAAGGTTTGGTGGCCGCTAATAGATAGGGAAGCAGAGAATTGGGTTAAGCGGTGTCGTGACTGTTTAATCGTTTCGCAGACATCAAACCCGGCACCGATGCGGAGGCATGCATTTCCAGACGGTCCCTGGACTTACTGGGACCATTGCCTAACAAGGAATTTGTTCTGGTCCTCATAGACTACTACTCACGATATCAAGAAGTGGTGTTTCTGAAAAATATATGCTCTGATAGCATCATAAGCGCCATGGAAGCAATATTTTGTCGACTCGGTTTGCCGAAGTCGTTGAGAACAGATAATGGCAGGCAATATGTAAGCTCCGATTTTAAAAACTTTTGCAGGCGGAACAATATTGCTCAGCTTACAACGCCACCGTACTGGCCGCAAGCCAATGGAGAAGTTGAAAACATGAACAAGTCTTTGGTCAAACTGCTGAAAATTGGTAGCGCAAATAAAAGAAACTACAAACAATAAATACAAAAATCTATCCTGATGTACAAGGTAACACCTCACGGAACGACGTTAATGTTCAATCGAGTGATACGAGATAAAATACCAGGAATTCAAGACATAACTGAAGATATGATCGACTCATCAGCAAGGGATCTAGATTGTATTAATGAACAAAAAGGAAAGGAAAAAGGTGACAAAAGACGAAAAGCAAAAGAATCGAATATAGCCGTTGGAGATAAAGTCCTGGTAAAGAATGTGGTATTCCCGCATAAGCTAACAACAAACTTTGACGTAACAGAATATGAGGTAGTACAGAGGAATGGAAATGAAGTGGAAGTGACTGGTAATGGGAAAACATTGAAAAGAAATATCAGTCACGTTAAAAAGATACTGCCGCAAGCAGTCGTCGAAAAACCGCCGTCACCACTCCCTGACTTCTCAAAATCACCGCCATCGTTATCTGGTAGTACTTCACCGCCGAACCATGAGGACGATCAGCAAAGAGCTCTGACACAACCCAAAGATCCTGTGATGACGCTGAAGCTGAAAAATATAGGAGGGGTGTGGCAACGCTAAGCAAATAAGGAAAATAGTTTCGCTCTGGCAACTCGCTAGAAGAAGAGGGATAACAAAGTTTGGCAAAAAGGTGACACGCTTGTTTTAAGAACTAGAATATATCTTGTTTAATTATTGACTTTAAATATATCTTGTTTAATTATTGACTTTAAATATATCTTGTTTAATTATTGAAAATAAATGTATTTGTTTAATTGTTGCATAGTCCGGATAGTATTAGTCAAATAGCAGGTTACTACACAGTGTAACAAAAATTCGCATCTGTTTATCTATCTTTTGTAATCAGAACCGTATTAATTAATACATACAGCCGTTACAATTTGGTAATTGCGGCGCTCGACCCGGAGACCATTTCCGAGGTTGCTGATGTACTCCGCACAGTGCTGCCCGTGGGGAAGTATGATGCGGTGAAGGCAGCTATATTGAATCGCATCACCGACTCGGCAGATCGACAGCTCCACAAGCTGCTCACCCAGCTCGAGTTGGGTGACAGGAAGCCGTCTCAACTCCTGCGGTAGATGAGCATCTTGGCAGGTGACAAGGCCACGGATGACGTCATCCCAGTGAAGTGGCTCGATCTGATGTCGCCGTCAACGCGACGGCTACTCACGATACTGAAGGGTACCAGCCTTTCAGGGCTCCTTTCACGCAGAGCTTGCCGCCTTGCGCCAGTCAGTGGCACATCTAGTAGCGCTGACGCGAGAAAACCAGGAGTTGCTACGCAAAGCCACGCCCTCACTCCAGAGGGGTCGCTCGGATTCTCGCAGTCCCAGCCGGCACCGTATACAATCAACGTCAAGTCAGTGCTGGTATCCTTGGAAATACGGGGCGACAGCGCAGCAGTGCCGACCACCGTGTCCGGCCGTCCACCAACCGAAAAACGCCTACACGTGAGGGAACGAACGATATCCACTCGCCTTCTCGTGGACTCGAAATCAGTGGTCTTGTAGTGAAAATACAACGTTTGTGACTAATACAAGTCAATAACCCAAACACTCAGCACTTGACACTTTGATATTGCCAAAGTGTCAAACTGATTAGGCATACCATAAATATTTATATGCACTTGAGTAACCCTGCACAATTGCTAATATCAAGTTGCGTTTAAAGTAGAACACAAAATATGATTCACCTAACGGTGTATTTTAACTTACCTTGGAATTCGTTTAGCGTTAAGAATTTATGTAAATCATAATTATGAATTATTGTAAGAAAGAGGGGGTTCAATAAAGTCAGTCTGGGATGGACATTCAAACCAAGTGGTTCACCTTTTTAACATTTGATACTATATAAAAGTGTAATAAACATAAAGTAATAAAAACGAAATAAAAAGAGAAGTGTCTCATCGAGTACGAAAAATTAATAATAAACTTCAAACAATTAAGAAAACCTTCAACGCAAGTAATCGCGAAACATGTGTATTGTTGTATTAATAGAAGTGATTTACATATTTAAAAATGTCGTGGTGGAAAAAATCCTGACCACTGTCCCATTAATCTTCGATATGAATTAATCCGGATATGAAGTAGGCAAACCGGTGGAAGAAAAAGACAATAACGAAATCATAAAAACCATGAACATTGAAAAAGGAAAAATAAACAATGAATAAACTTTAATTAAAAGTGACGAAATTGGTGGAAGTCATACTAATATTAATATCAATAATGATATTAATTATATACATTATTAAATGGATACGAGCGGCGACATAGAAGGGTTTCAATGGCATTGCACGTGAGCAAAAAAGAATTTAACATCAATCTACAATTGTAACAACAACAACGAACTAAACATCGATCTACAATCGGAACACACTGAGTCAAAAACTGAAGATGACAACAAAATTCAACAGCAAAAAGTAGTAGATATATAGTATACAAGGTATGATTTTAAGTACTAATAATAATTAAATATGCAATGGGAAACCATTCTGCAAACTTTAAAGCCATTAGAAACTACGTTTAAACAATCTTATAATAGCGCAAATCAAAATAGAAAAATAAAATCTGATACATTGAATAAACACGTTAAAATACTAATTGAAACTTTTAAAAATATAAGAGCAACCTTACATAGGCAATATGAAAAATACACATCGTGTCATAAAAAGGAAGCAGAGGAAATCTTCTTAAAACTAAGGGATAAATTAATAAAAGTTTTCCATACACATAATATTAAGATTAAAGTCCCATTAACCTTAAGGTGTGAAGTAAATTATAAAATAACTGAGACGGATGATAGCGAGCAAGAAGAATTAGAAACAGATACAGATGAAGAAGATAACAGGAAAATCCTAGATAAACAATTACCTATAGACAATTCAAACATGACTCCAGCGGAATTTCTTGGTTTAGCCTCCAAATTTTTGGCAGACTTCGATGGCGTTATATCTTCTCGAAACTATTAAAGGAGAACATGAATTAATAGCTATTTCGCTCATTAAAACCAAACTCTCTAGTGGAGCACAAAGCGCTATAAGTAATGAAAACACAATCTCAGCAATAAAGGCTATATTAAAACGGGAAATCAAAAGTGATCAGCATAATCAGCATCCGCAAAGTTGCTTAATACAAAACAAAATTCAAAAAACCCAACAGAGTATGCAAAAGAAATAGAGCAATTAACATCACAATTGCAAAACGCATACCTGTCAGACGGACTTAGTCCACAAGTAGCTCAACACTATGCTACACAAACGGCCGTTAAGTCCATTGTAAAAAACGCTCGTTCGCCAGAAGTAAAACTCTTAATGAAAGCAGGGAACTTTACTAATCTCAACGATGTAGTTCGAAAGTTCATCGATCTAAATGCCGACACTGATAATACAGTGAGCATAAACTACATTAACAGAGGGGGATACAATCAAAGATACAGAGGTAGAAGAGGATATAATAATAGAAGTAGAGGTGGTTATTACAACCAAAACTATTCTAACTCAGGTTACAACAATATAGACCCCCAAACAATTACCAAAATAATACTAGATACCGTAATAATTGCAGACAAGCGAGTATTATCCGAACAATTGAAGCCATTCCGGAAAACGAGAATGCTCCCCAGTCTGCCCAGCTGGGGAACATCCAAAGAAACTAGACCCATATAGTAAAATCCTAAACATCAGTCTAAAACTCAACAACTATATAGTGGTGAGAACTTCATTAAATGACTTTACAAATACATTTTTGTTGGACATTGATTGTGATATCTGCATTATTAAAGAAAAATTTGTTGAAAATACTCACAATATTCATACTGATTTTATTTTAAAGTGGTTAGGTATTGGTGAAGGTATTATCTCAACAGTAGGCTGTGTTGCAAACACATTTTTTTTAAAAGAATTTAAAATATCTCATAATTTTCATATCGTAAATAATGCCATATCGTAAAAAATACTCATCACACCCTTTGTTTCAACCAAATGCTTAACTTTTCGCGCGATATAGTTTTTAACCAGGAATTCTTCCTCAATTTTATGTATTGTCCATCTTTTTGGTAAAATTGTTAGCAGTTGGATTTTCTCACTATTTTTTGTTAATGTTTTAAACTTTTCCTTTAATTGTTCTATTATTTCGGATTGTGCGCACATATGCGAAGTTGATTGTGCTGAACCGTGGAAAATTTTGTCTGCAAAAGCAAAACCCGACTGCCGCCTCTACGCAGTTGCCACGAAAACAAAACAACAAAATATAACATGCGTACACTGTTTTTTTTGGTACAAAAAATAGATTTCAGGTAAAAAAATAAACGCCTTGCTTTTCTTGAATTGGAAAATTTGCGTGAAGTACGGGTCATAAAATGTTTTTTAAATAGGGACTGAATTTGCTACTGCCAATAAGCCGACCACAGGTCATAAAATATTTCTACATTTTTTGTGTGAACAGGCAATAAATATTTCGCCTAGGTTGAAAAGTCGAAAAAGTTCCGTTACATTTGATTTGTCCTTCTTTTTGTAATTTGTCACCTTTTTGTATTTTGGTACATTTCATGAAATACATAAACCTTCGCCTGCTTTTTTCTTAATAACTCATGTTGCAATAAAGACTCCACATTGAAATTTGGCAGACTTGTACAAAACATAATAAGAATTAACATAATTTTTTTGAAAATTTTTAAAATATTGATTTTCGAGATATATCCTTTGGAAATTTTAGTCCTTTTTTTATTTACATTATCCTTGATCGAAAATTAAAAAAAAAAAATTTTTTTGAATGGCGCATGTTTTTGTCTGTAAAATGAGCCCTTGATTATTAACGTACAATGAATACTTTTCGAGATATTAAAAATTGTGTTAAGGCATCTGAGTGCATTTTTATTGATTTTTGCCAACTTGGAATGGCCATAATTCTGAAAGTACGAGAGCTAGGACACTGAAAGTTGGCAAATATTATTGTGCCGATCCATAGATCATGTGTACAAAATCTTATCAAATTTGGAGGTGATGAGGTCAGAAATGTTAATATTTTCGGTTGATTTCATATGTTTTTACCCTATACCATGCGATGGCATTATAGGACTTGATTTTATAACACAAAATAAATGTGTTTTAGATTACCATTGGCATGAAACAAATAATTTTATTATTATTCCAAATCTTTTACGACCTTTTGCTCATTTATAAATTTTAGACACACCAAAGCCAAACTCCATTAAGCTCCCCGCAAGAGCCGGAAGTCATAAAGAGAGTATCAATAGCCTCTACAGAAAATGAATTATTAATCCCAACACTTGGGATAACTAATGGTGTCTTTGTTGGAAATACTATTGTTAACAAAAATAACACTTTTGTTCGTATTGTTAACACTACAGATAAAAATTTATTAATAGAAAGCATTTCTGTGGAAACTGAAAGCCTTGACTCTTATTATAAAAGAAAAGAGATCATACTCGACAAAAACTCAGTGAGAATTTTAAACTTCTTTTTTCTGCTTGTGCGAGAGTGCGGCGATTCGTTTCATTTTGATTTGATCGTTTTACTTGGGACACTTTTAATTTCGAATTGTAATTGCATCATAATGCCATGTGTCAGTGGGCAAAAGGTTGATCGTAGGCAGCCTAAAATACAGTGTGATAAAAGCAATGAATTTTTCCATATGGAATGTGTGAGTTTTGCCAGCAGTCCTCGAATATTTGCAAAACTCGGATAGTCATTTTCGCTGTAAAGATTGTGCTACAGCACGCCGAAATTCTATTCGTTCGCCCCCTCCATCTGCTACCATAGCCTAAAATGTAATAACAAATATTAATTTGTGTTCTTTGGCCTCTTCTAAAGACTCACAATTATCGCAGCAAGTTCAAAGTCAAAGCGCTTGTGCCGCTATACAAAAACTACAACAGCAATTTAAACCGGTTTAAGGACAGCAAGAGAAGTGTAATAAATCAGAAATTACTTTGCAAATGTTGTTGAACGAAATTGTAGCGTTCAGATCAGAAAACACGAATGCTTTATCTGTAATTAAATCATTGCAAGCGGATAAACAACTATTAAACTATTAGTACAAAAAATTGAAGATATGAAATCAGAACTTCATACCGTGCAGAGAATTTTATGCGAATATGATTTTGCTTCTACAATATCTCGTCTTAGCAACGATGTCAAAGGCCTACAGGCAAATGTTCGTGACTTTTTTTTGGTAAAATTGATAAAAATAACACTAATCATCAAATTAAGCAATACAATAAAGCTAATCATTGTGCTGCCCCTGTGTCGCCGTTGCTGATATTTGATACTCTCTCCGCTACTCCCGAAAGTGCAACGACTTCTTATGCTGCCGCAGCCGCAGCTGCAGCTTCTATTTCTCCAGCTGATGCTACTTCTAACGCTAGCTTTCATACATCGTCGAAGATAGTTACAAATAATAATCTTGCTCTACTGCTGCGCGCACTCTTAATGCTGCTATTAAAGAAACACAGTATGCTAATTCCTTTACTGCCTTCTCAGCGTAACACAGATTGGATCAGGGTAAAGAAAAACAACAAGAGAAAAAACCTCTTCTTGTTGGTTTTAGTGCTAGCTCTGAACTTGATGTAGCTGTTCAAATGAAGCGGGTACACCTG
This sequence comes from Clusia tigrina, assembly GCA_920105625.2. Lineage (NCBI taxonomy): Eukaryota > Metazoa > Arthropoda > Insecta > Diptera > Clusiidae > Clusia > Clusia tigrina. The sequence continues at coordinate 54,534,685 of OV050030.1, forward strand.
GCATCATTTTCTCCTTCTGGGATTCATGCTATAAACTAGTGAAGAAGGATGTGTCACTGGATTCCCTGAAGAGAGTCAACTTTAAATTGGGTGCAGCTGATTTATTCTACGAAAAGCTGCTGGTTTCGGATCTGTGGCCTGCTAACGTTAAAGTGCGTCCATTTCAGTTTTTTTTTCCAAAAATCGCCGAAAAACATACGGTCCAATAATTGCTTAACCAAGACAAGCCAAGCTAAAGTACACTTATGGAGCTCGATCCAGCTTACAAAAACAAAAATTTTGTTTTTCGCTTTATTATCAAAATACTGGAGGAGTAAGAACAAAATCATCCCAGTTCCAGCTTGCTATGTCTCTCCATGAATACGATATCATAACGCTAACAGAAACTTGGCTTCACGAAGGTATTAATTCAGCTGAACTCTTTGATGATGATTATTGTGTTTCTCGATGCGATCGATGTCCAATATCCTCTGGCTATGAACGCGGTGGTGGGGATCTGATATCGGTAAGAGCTAATCTTACCAATAAACTTGTCCAATTACAGTAATTGAATGACAAACGATTTGAACAACTTTGCGTAAGAATTTCTATTTCCAAAGACGTTGTAATACTTATTATTGTATCCTATATACCACCAAATAGTCCTATTGATTTATATATTTATCATTTAAACAATATAAGCCATATAATAGATTCACTAGATTTAAATCATCATTGTATAGTTTTAGGTGATTTTAACTTAGGTAATATATCATGGGCTTTCGATGATAATAGCTTACTGCCTTTTAACATTAAAACAGATATTGAATCCATGGTAATGAATTATTTTCTATCAAATTATTTTCAATAACTTAACTTTATAAAAAACGATCTAAACCGGATTTTAGCCCTAGTATTCGCAACCATCGAACTTAAGAGCTATTTGTGAAAATAACACGATCAGTACAATGACATAAATTAGTTGAAGTGCAATAACACAAACAACCCCTAAATGCAACGTCCGCAATTCTCAGTGCATTAGCACTTATTCAGCTACGGCTTTGCACTCTGCTTATTGATGGTTATAGACATTTAGCTCTCTTTCTCACCTCCTAAATAATTTTGGAAAACACTTTTGTGCCTACAGCAGCGATAACAAATAATCGATGTAATTAAGTTAAGATAAGGTTTCGGCGTAAGTAATTTCAAATTGTTTGTTTAGTTTAAGTTAAAACTCCGTAATAAAAACAACATTGAACCGAAGTTCTCAGCGTTTTATTAACTTAACTGGCGCAGTCGTGGAAATTATTTCTGAAGAAATAATTAAGAACCCAAAAATTAATTAATTGTGAAAAACATTTCTTAAGAAATATTGTAAAAAAAAAACAAAAAAAACCCCTCATCTCAATACCAAGTGAATCCTCATCAAGGCCAAACCGAGGCCAAATAAACCCAACCAAACCGTTGCCAATAGAAACTAGATCCAGAAAATTCGAAATCCCGCCCAAGGAAGAAGACAAACAAGCAGAGGCCAACACCAGATTAGAGATGTCGCAGGAGGAATCTATACAAACAATGCAACAAACAATACCAGCAGTGGCACCAGCACCACCGTTGCCAACAACCATAACACCGAACGACCCTATGAAGGATGCGCAAAGGATACACAAGTTCATGGGGACTGGACATTATGCACCTTCTTCATTTCTACGAGAAGTGGATACGTTGTTACCATTACTGGACGGTAACCCGCAAATGAAGGCGTACATTTTCTCGAGAACTATCATTAATAAAATACAAGGACCTGCCTTAGATGTTGTCAGAACCCTGGGATCTAACGCCTCTTGGGACGACATAAAGGACGCACTTATAACCAACTTTGGAGTGAAGGAGATGTACCATCAGCTGTACCAGCGAGCCATCGCAACAAAAAACTTACAAGTAAGATCTTATTATTTAGAGTTAAGAAATATTTTAAGTAAACTTAATGAAAAGTTTGAATACGACATAAATAAGCCCATAGAATTTAGCACAGCAAATAATGAGGGCATAATATTAATAACTTTTATAAATAACATTAACATTTACTTAGGAACACTAATACTAAACAAAAATATAACAAACTTACGGAGTCCATTCGACCTGCTGGAAAGTTCAGGAATGATTATGGATGCCAATAGCCATACTTCCACACTACTCAATAATTTCAAACATAGTAACACTAGCTACAGACAATACAACCACGGACAAAATAATCCAGGACAATAGGGACAATACAACTAAGTACAAAATAACCAAAGACAAAACAGACAATAAAATAATCCTTGACAAAGTTACAATAATCGGAGAGAATCAGGGTTCACTAACGTAAACCACATGGATCAAGAAGTAAATTTTCCCTCAATGCCTCACAAACGTACTTACCTATAGTAATCTTGTCGATAGGCAACGACAAAATTAAGTGTCTATTAGATACAGGATCATCAACATCCTTACTCGATTACAGAAATTTACCAGAATACAGCAGGGAAAACTAACAGCATCAATAAAACTCAATTCACTCAACAACCAAACGCTAATTGACACGCAAATTACAACTGCGTTACCTAATGAATTTAACGAAGATGCAAATATGGTTTGGAAAATGACAAAATTTTTTAATAAACAATTCGACGCAATATTAGGCCAAAATCTACTGAGACCATTAGGAGCAATTGTGGATATGAGAGAGGAAGTGCTGTTAATCAATAATAACAATATAAAATTTATAAGTGCTTGCCCATTTCAATTTAAAGAAATACATCAATTGGATTCTAACTGCTTCGGAGACGAAGATATGTCACAACTTACCAACTCTTTGAATTCTGAAGAATCAATGCATTTGAAGAAGTTAATAAACTCTTATACTGACCTATTTTATAAAGACGGCGACTATCTAACAAACACTACTGGAATCGAACACGAAATCAACACGAAAAATGAGCAGCCAATATATTTGTAGTGAAAAGACAACGTTTGTGACTAATACAAGTCAATAACCCAAACACTCAGCACTTGACACTTTGATATTGCCAAAGTGTCAAACTGATTAGACATACCATAAATATTTATATGCACTTGAGTAACCCTGCACAATTGCTAATATCAAGCTGCGTTTAACCCATTAACGCCCGCTGTACTATAAATAGTACACAGCTGCAAGTTGAAATAAAAATTATCTAATGCAGTTTTTCACTCTGGCAACGATTTTTACCTGTCAATACACAACTTCAACTTGCAATAAAGATTATCTCATGCAGTTTTTCACTCTGGCAACGCTTTTTACTTGTCAATAAGAGTACATACAATAACCACGTGTTGGCAAGTTAGTGTTTATTTAGTTTATTGTACATGATTTGACTTTGAAAAGCGTTAAAAGGCATTATATTTGCTCGATAATATCACATTCTAATAAAAACTACTTAAAACAGTTTAGTTCGTATAGAGTTGTTCGTGCTGTATTACATAAAAAGCTGCTGTACTAAGTTTAGTACATTGGGCGCTTGAGGTAAATTAAATTAGCAAAGTGAAGACATTTTTGTTTTTGTACTGTGCTTCCGAGTTGAAGTTTTTACTTGTTTTTTGTTTGTTTTTCTTTCAAATAGCGACCTATTATAAATATTATTAACTAAAAATATAACTTCGAAGGTACAAAATGGCGAACCGACATACTTTTACGCGCAACAAAGACTATTTTGGGTTAGAAGAAGCAATACAGGACATTATTAGCCAAGATAGTGAAGATAATGCTACCTACGATGTATTTATGCTGCCACCCAATCCAGGTGTTATCACCGATGAAGAGGAAGGGGGAGACGACGACCTGTATGGAAACAAATTACCTCGAGATGTTCCCGGTAATATAGAAGTTAGTACTCACAGACATACCACTACCGTTGAAGATCAATGGAGTAGCGATGACGACGAACCCCTCAAAACATTCGCGTCATCTACCTCACGAAATGTGCCAAAAAGAAAAAGAATTGAAAGCAGTGCTGCGTCACCAACTTGGAGAAAATGTGCCCCTTTTTATTCAGTTTTTCCATCTGCTCCAGATCAAAAATATATTGAAGAACGACGTGCTAATGTTTCGGAAATCTTACATGATATGACCCCAGTGAAAGTCTTTGAGCATCTTTTTGACGATGAAGTGCTAGAGCTTATCGCAACTCAAAATACAATACATATATGCAGGACAAAACAATAGGCACGATAGCGTTTTTACCAAAGAGGAACTCCGTAAGTTCTTGGGCATACTTATACTTAGCGGATATCATAAATTACCTAGAGAAAGGTCATATTGGAGCTTAGATGACGACCTAGGTGTGCCATTAATTTCAGAGTGCATGTCTAGAAATAGATTCTTGGAAATTAAAAGAAACCTGCATTTTGCAGATGCATAGCTTTGGCTATGACATCTACTGACAAGATGTTCAAAATGCGCCCACTTTGTGATGTTTTACAAAGAACGTTTTGTCAATTCGGAATGTTACATGAAAATTTATCGATTGACGAATCAATGGTTAAGTACTTTGGCCACCATTCAGCCAAACAATTTATAATGGGTAAACCTGTGCGGTACGGATATCGTAATTGGGCGTTGACCAGCTTCGATGGTTATTGTTATACATTTGACATATATTGTGGAAAAACTTCCGTGGCTACCACTGATCCTCTTGGCTCTCGCGTTGTGAAGAATTTGCCAACAAAAGCGCAAACAAAACCAGAGGAACATGCAGTTTACTTTGATAATTTTTTTACGAATTACGACCTGCTTGTAGACCTGAAGAACCTTGGGTACAGAGCTACTGGAACCTTGCGCGAAAATAGAACTAAACGGCGTCCATTGATTTCATCGAAGGATATGCGTAAAAAACCCAGGGCTGAATACGACCACAGATTTGATAAGATAAACGAAATTCTTATGGTTAGATGGAAAGATAATAATGTTTGCACGATTGGAACAAATTTCGATACTTTAGAGCCTATAGGGAAAGTTAAAAGATGGTGTACTATAAAGAAACAAAAAGTTGTTGTGGACGTACCTCACGTTTTCCAAAGTTATAATAAAGGCATGGGAGGGATAGATCAAATGGACCAGTCTATAGGAATGTACCGAATTGCAGTGAAGGGAAAGAAGTGGTGGTGGGTATTGTTTACTTACGTAGTGGACATGACTATTTCAAATGCATGGAGATTATACTGCATTACAAACCCTGATGATCATGTTGATCAATTATGGTTTCGCAGGCATATAGCACGCACGTATCTGCGCGACAAGAAGGACAATAAAGCTAAGCAAACGTCCTCTGGGATTGACGGAGAAGACAGACAAAATAATGGTCACAACCCCCAAAAAATACCAAACCTACTTAGATGTGTTATGTGCTCAAATCGAGTTAAAACATCATCTGATAAGTGCCTGAAAACGCTATGTTTGGAAAGAGGATGTTTTGCAAAATACCACTCCTAAGCGCCCATTGTACTAAACTTAGTACACCTCTAAAAACACAACTTTGAATATTTTTTTTTTTGACTTTTATAGTATTTAAGAAAACTGTTTTAATACTGAAATTAAAAATTGAATTATTAAAATTCTTCATGGTTTTTATTTGGGCGTTAATGGGTTAAAGTAGAACACAAAATATGATTCACCTAACGGTGTATTTTCACTTACCTTGCAATTCGTTTAGAGTTAAGAATTTATGTAAATTATAATTATGAATTATTGTAAGAAAGAGGGGGGTTCAATAAAGTCAGTCTTGGATGGACATTCAAACCAAGTGGTTCGTCTTTTTTTTATAACAGTGGAAGCAAGAACTCCAATTATGTTGATAGTATAAGTTAGCGACACAAGTGTTTCATGTCGTTGGCGCCAAGCGCAGCCGTGAAACGCTGTCATGCAAGTCGTTGGCGTCATGCGCTTGCGCAGCAGTACAGACCATAGCACATAATCTGCTGCAACAGCAAAAAACATGAGTAATCCTAATATAATACTTGTAGATGCACAAGATTTTTAAATTAATAAAAATAATTAATAAAATTAATTAAATTAATAAAAAACTTAAGATTTTAATAAGTGTATTGACATATTAACAGCAATGCACATGGACCTTTGTGCCAAAAGAAATAAGTATATCCGGTTTAAATTCAATAATTAAAACCATTGTGATTCGACCACCACTTGAATTTGATAGATTAACATCAAAGGGAAAAATTACAAATACTTGGTTATAATAATCATCACGGATTACATTGGAACGATGGTGATTCAACGTTACATAATTTGGAGGATTATTTAGAAATGCATGTAAGACAAGAATCAAACCCCATTGTATATATGAAAGGTTATGATAAGTCGAAATGGGTTAAAGATATGATTGGTAATGAAATTAATCTTATATATAAGACTAGAATTGTCCAAATATGAAAATTTTATATGAAGCAGATAGATACTTGTAAATACCATTAGAAAATCATAAAAAATGCAAAAAATGGTTGTATATGCGTAGAAAAAAATGTAATATTTGTTAGTGCGTAAGATTTATCGGCACTAGACCGAACTATAATCAAAGGTCACCTTCAAGTTTTGAGCGAACAATGGGTTCGTTTCAACTCAGCTCAAGAGCGAGTTGAGGTAACATGTGGGCCTGGAAGCGCTGTTGCGGAGGACAATGTCCGTAGCCAGGGTGAGGCATGGTACATCAGCGATCTTTAAAATTTTAATCGTTTTCTCCAGGATGCTAAAATTGAACCTACCATAAGGAACGTAGCTCCTATTTCAGCATCTATACAACTACCAAATAGAACCGCCTTCTTTTTCTGGTGATCCTACTGACTGGATTGTATTGCATGATTCGTTCCACTCGCTAATTGCTTCGAATGGAAATCTACCCAACATGCAAAAAATTATTTATTAAGCTGTTTAAAAGGAGAAGCGCTGCAAGTTATTGAAAACTTGAAGGTTTGTGATGTAAACTATGCGGAAGCTTGGAGCCTTCTGAAGTCCAGGTACATCCGGGTTATCGTAGAGCACCATTTCAGAGCGAATTTCTCTGTTCAAACGGCAGTCGACGATTCAGCTAAAGCGTGCTGGACCAGTTACTGCAACATATAAGAGCCTTGCGTGCTTTAGGTCGTCCAGTGGAGTTTTGGGACGATTCGATCGTCAATGTTACTGTGTCCAAATTGGCCTATGAAACGAGAAAGCAGTGGGAATTGTCATTGCTCATAAATGATTTGCCGAAATTTGAACTGTTATAAGCTTTTCTGGAAACTCGTTGCAAATTCACTCGAGATGTTGTTAACATCTTGTAGTGTATTGTGAAAGTCATGCATACCATACGTATGCCTGCGATTGTTAAAGAACTAAATGCACCAGAGAAATGTGTAGTGCACGCGCAGCATGATCACACACACACTCACTCCACATGCTCAAACCTTTCCTCTATCCCAAAGCAATGCACTTAAAATAGGTCATGTGCAATTCGAACCTCTAAGGTCTGCCGTAGGCAAGAATTGCACTTTCATAATTTATTGCTTGCACATGTGATTTTGATGACACATGGGATATTGGAAATATGGAATGGAAATGAAACACTAATTATAGCAAAATTTAATGGTAGAAATAAGTATATAAGAGCGTAGTTGTAAGAATAAAGTTCAGTCCTAAAACACAACCCAAAATTGTTTGAACTCGAAGCAGCTGACTCAAGTCGCTTCGCTAAAACATTTGGCTGCCTTAAGGCGCCGATACACAAGTGCGCAAGCTCTCGGGCAATCAAAGAATCAAATGAGCCCATAATCTTCGTAGGGAAACATACTGTTAGGCAAACATACTAAATCACTGACTAAAGATATTACATGGCGATCCTGCCACACCGCGCCTGATCTTTCTGACCAGATAGCTGATCCTGCCAAACCGATCCTGATCTTGCTGGCCAGACAGATTCCTGATTTTTCCAAACCGATCCTGATTTTCCTGCCATACCGCTGACTAGATAGCTAATTTTACAGGGATGAATGACGCAGAATTCCACGCTTTATTCGACAAAACATACAACAGAGCGGCTAAACATCTGGAAATAGTAAAATCAAAGGACGCAGCCATCAAGGAAACGCAGTACCAGCACCACGGCTCCTAAATACTTTTTATAAACAAGCAGCCATCTTAGAAGAGGAATACGTGCCACAACCACAACCAGGGTCAAAAACTAACTATATCCGTTACATCCCATCAGGCTCATCCAAAGGTCCTAAGCCGATTACCATCGATGAATACAGGGACAGACAAGTAAAAAATTCTGAGATAAGACGAAGCTTGTGTCAAAGCCAAGAAAATAAGCAACGCAAGAGAGCTGGAAAAAAGGTCCAAAACAGGACACAGCTGAAGAAACTGTATCACGGTTACAATCTGCAACAGACAGTTGAAGAAAAAAAACGCTGCAAAATAATAATAAATAGAATTCGTACAGATGGAAGCCGAGCAAGCGATTCTAAAGCCTCACTGATGCCGAAAAAATTAAGTTCTTGACATGGTTATGGAAATCTATAGGCATTAACAGAACACCTACAGCTGCAGACTGGGATGATGGTGCAGTAAGAACGTTGGAAACAAGAACCATGATAAGGAAATACTGCCCATTCTGATCTACAACCATATATATATATAACCCATTTAAATATTATTGTCACATATGGCAACCCTTCCGAACCATCATGCAACTGTGCCATAGAATGCATAGAGAGAGAGAGCTCTTCAGTCTGTTCGTAACCATCGTCGCGCAAGCACCAATGAACCATCGTCACATAGTAAAATAATACATATTGTTCTATCCTTTAATACATATTGAAATCGCTTTATTTAAAATTAATCAAATAAAAACACTTATATTTATAAAATATAAGCAATCAGTGTTCGTGTTTCTTTTAATTGGCGATCATATAAAAATCGGCCGTCCCTGGACATTATATATAGATAGAAATTAATATATTAACTATAGATAAATCATTTTAAAAATTAAAATATGTTAAAATCATATTACATGTTAAAATTATATAATGTAATATCAGTAACTATATATATATAAAATAAAACATTTAAATAATTAATATATGTTACAACTAATATAGGTAAATCGTGTAGTTATTTTTAATACTTTATTCAAATATATTTATGATACAAATTAAATATTTGTAATTGTTAACTCCAAACATGGGAGGTACAAAATCCAATGTAGAGAACCATAGTGGAGATCCACAGGTTACAATCTTAAACACACAGAGTCAGCACTCTGACATGTTAGAGGGACATGATATGAAACTCCTAATTATAACTATTATAGTGGGACTACAGTTAGGAATAACGTTACTGCAAATGTACAGAGAATATAATAGGAAACAGACAATAAAGGCAGTAAAACCTATTTTTGACCTGACTGAGATAGTGTCTAAAAAATAAATTATGAGCCTAGCTTCATTAGAAAAAATTGAGCAAATTGTAGGCATTTTAAAGAAAAACTCGAGCAGAATATATACTGAGAATTATATAACAGTCTTACAGGCAACACTCAATACTCAGACTGCTTATTTTGAACTAGAGCTTAATCAAGCGCCCAGCTTAGAAAGAAACACATATGTATCCAGGTTTAGTATATTGAGCGACTATATTAAGAAAATCATTAGCAGTCAAAAGTTTATGAAAGAGGAAAAGTTAGCAAAATTAGAAATAACAACGGAACACCTATCAGAGCTCGCTATGACGTCTTTTAATGTAATTGATTGCCTGAAGGCAATACCTGAATTCTCAGGCAAGCCTGAAGACTTGTCCAAGTTCATAAGCTTAGTGGAAATTATGAAGACCACTGTACCAACAACTAGTGAGAACATATTTTTCACACTAGTATTTAATACTAAACTCCCAGACAAAATTAAAAACAAATTAGAACTAGCGGGAGCAGACAATACCACAACACTAATTTCAGAACTAAAAAATTTGCTAAAACCAACAAAAACTACAAATTGTATATTAGACGATCTTTCGAAACTAAGACAGGGTAGTAAGACAATTTCTCGTTATGCAGAACAGATTGAGGAACTAATTTCTACTCTAAACAAGTTACAAACTACAGACACCTCTGCAGAAGTCAAGAAAGCAATCATAAATAATAACGATACAATAGCTTTCAATTCATTTAAAAACTGCCTCACAAATATGTCAACAGTCCAAACAATTACAGCAAGCCGCAGCAAACAATTTAAAGAAGCGGTACAAATAGCCAGTGTGGCCGTTTTAGCATTTTCGAGGCTAAATTTAGCCTCAAAATCATTCGTCTAGCTTCCAAAAAATGCGTTTAGCATTTAGCCTATTTTTTAGCATTATTTAATTTTTCCTTAGCTTCTTTTAGCAGAAGAAAATTTGTACTTAAACAGCTAGAATGTGTATCGAATCAAATACAAAAACTCATCTATAGTAAATCAAAATGAAATCTTGTACCCATAATATTTCCATCCCTGACAAGCAAGACACCCACACATTTACAATTCTAACGGTGCCCACGGCCTATGCTCTCGGTGCTCCTTTGTTTTTGTAAACGGTCTAAGCATAGGGTAAGCATTCTTTTATGCATACACAACACTTTGTACGAGTCAACTACAGGTTCAAAGCAACAACACTCTCATATACAGTGGTCACAAAAATTTTTCGAACACCCGTCATGATACTAGAAACGGGCAATGTTTCAGATGTTCAAACTTGAAAGTTGTGGGTGTACGAATAATTTTTGTGATAACTGTACAGTGTACGTTTTCAATGGTTGTGTGTTAATAAAGTGCATATTTATTGGTGTTTGCTCTGCCATAAGAAGATTTTTGGCACTACTGATTTAGAGGGACACAAAAAATTGGAAGAGGTATTCACAAAGCAACAGTCATCGAGGAAAGAAGTATTTTTGGTATTAATATTTTTCAAATTATAACTCGCGTTTGATCATATGATTTTTATAAATTATTATTTGCTTTTCTTGTGTGTGTTTTAAAAAAAATGGATAAGTAAGTTCTTTTTTTGCTAAAAAAATAGAGCAGTAATGGAATCTACTTTCCAGGCTCTTCAAAAAGTCAACGCAAGCTAAATTGTCAGTTGCTGGAACATCGCAGGAAAACATGGATGAAAGTTCCGAAAATGACACAAATTGCGAAGATGACTCCCAAAAAGAAAGTGAACTGCAAGGAAGGAAAAATTTTAAAAAGTATAAGCAAAAGGCAAGGGTCGGTTCGCTAGCTGATGAAAGATTCAAAAAATGGTTAATAATAGAGGAAAATGCAACTAAATTCAAATATTGTCAAGGTATTTTACAACCAAAACTTTCAACATTGATTCAACATAATAAAAGTAACAAACATGTAGCTGCTTTTGCACCGTTTTCAAAAGGACACCAACCCCGAATTGCCTTCAAAGAAGATCCAAAAGAAAAGCAGACTAAAATTGCAGAACTTTTAAATGCTATGTTTGTAGCTTGTCATGGTTCCATTAGATCTATAGATCATTTGACTTTGCTGCAAAAGAAAATTTTTCCAGAAAGTAGTGTGGCAAAAACAATGAAGTTGAAACGAACCAAATGTAGTTCTCTGTTGAAAGCCCTTTTAGTCTTTTTTTAAAAAGGAGCTAAAAGACGACATCGGAAACGAGGGGTTTAGTTTAATAATCGATGAATCAACCCACATTTCTGTAAACAAGCAACTCGGCATAGTCATTCGCTATTATAGCAAGAATAATAAGCGAATCGTCAATACATTTTTACAACTTGTCGAACTGGAAGATTCAACCGCTAAAGGTATTGCAGAGGCTGTGGAACATAGTATCAACAATTTTGGCCTGGAAATAAAAAACCTTTTAGGACTTGGAACGGACAATGCGAGCACAATGGTGGGAACAAACAAAGGTGTAATATATATATTTAAACAAAAAAAAATCCAGATATTGTTTTAATTCCATGCATTTGTCATTCCGTGCAATTGGCAGTTTCTAGTGCCTCAAAAAATATTCCAAGTGAAGTCGATTATCTTATATCGGAAACTTACAACTGGTTTTCAAAATCTTCTATAGGCAAAATGCATATAAAAAAACTTTCCAATTAATTAATGATGGTCAAGAGCCACTAAAAATAGTAAGAGCTGAAACCCGTTGGCTGTCTATAGAAACAGCTGTTAAGCGAATATCCGATCAATGGCTTCAATTAAAAAATCATTTTAATATTGCTTCCAAAAACGAATCTTGCTACAAGTCAAAACATTTATCTGAATTATATACAGATACAAACTTTGCTTATCTCTTATTTTTAAAACCTGTTTTGTGGGAGGTTCAAAAAGTCAATAAGTCTTTCGAAAGTGATAACGCCGATCCCACAAAACTTTTTAGGGACCTCAAACGTTTGTTGTCTAGCCTATGCCAACAAATTGTTTTACAAAGTGATGACTTCGACCCTTTAACTTCCCCATTGCACCCGTACTTAATGCCGACTCCATATTTTTCGTTTGCTTTTGAAGATTACATAAAGTCACAAATAAATGGTGGTATAATAGCGGAGACCATAATAAGAGATACTTGCAAACAGTTTTTGATAGAACTAATTAAACAATTACGCTAAGATTGCCCAAAAATTTAATTACTCTTCAACAAATTCAGTTATTTTCTGTAGAGAATTCTTTAAAAATGATAAAACCAAAACTTTTGTTTATTCTCGGCAATGAAATTTATAAACATAGTGTGGAAAAAATAACAAAGTTAGAAATTCAATGGTCCGATCTTGTAACAGTTCCGTGGACCAATATAACTTCCACAGTTGACTTTTGGATTGAAGTTAAGGAATATAGAAATGCTCTCCATGAAAACCCATTTTCAGATTTGGTGGAATTTGTATTTCAATTTTTAATTTTACCTCTAAGTAACGCCGAAGTTGAACGGCTTTTCAGCTCAATGAAGCTTCTTAAAACTAAACAAAGAAATCGGTTAAAAATTGAAATGCTTCATTCATTATTATCAGTAAAATACGGTTTAAAACGACTTGGCAAGTGCTGCCACAATTTCGATGTGACCGATGACATTCTCAAAATGTGTAATTTTAATAATGAGGATCCGGTGTTTACATTATCTTCAGAGGAAGATACAAATGAATCTGATATAAGTGTATGAATATATATTAAGTTTTAATATAATATTGTGCTCACCCGTTTTAAGGTGCTTCATTTATTTCATCCCATTTGATGATGATGATGATTTTTTCTTTATTTAAAAAATTGGAATTGTTCCTTAAGGCATTTAAGAAAAAGACTGAATTTGATTTATTGGTTGTAAAAGTTACTTATTGTTTTGTTTGTGTTTTTTTGTAAAGAAATAAAATATTGAATTTAAGAAATCCGTTTCGTTTTTTTGTTCTAAATGTAATAAGGTACACAGAAAAACATTTTATACACATAAAATTGTCATTAAAATTGTCATATAGAAGTAATAATTATCGCGAACAAAAACAATACAACAATATGCCTCAACAAAACAGATACCGCAGCAATAATTTTAATGTCAATAACCAACGAAGTCATTACCCTAATGGCAACGTCAGAAATTACTACAATAACAACAAAATTCGAATAACATTGCTTACAGACGTAATTGGAGAAATAACAACAACACAAACCACTACAACTGTCAACGTACTAATCACAGCAACCATACAGAAAGAACAACTACAATAACCAACGCACTGACAGAAACAACAACAATAACAGAAGAAACTCCGGTCGAATGATGTATGTAGAAACCACTGCACAAGACACAGCTGACTGCATAAATCAACAGGGAAACGACGACCTCCCCGCCTGCTAAATATACAAAATAATATGAGTGGTGCGGGGATAAACAAAAAAGAATTACCCAAAACAGCATTCACTATAAACACAGACCGACATATAGGACGTTTTGTCAAAATAAAATACAAGAACACATACATAAATTTTTAGTAGATACTGGGCAGAAATTTCACTGCTAAAAATTGGTAGTATATTCGACGAGGATATTTTCAGCCAACATTCTTGTCCATTAACAGGAATTTCAAAAGAAAATGTTTACACTTTAGGTACATCAAAAATCTTACTAAAAATTCAGCAAGAAAACTTTCAACACACATTCCAAATTGTAGAAGATAGTTTTCCAGTCAAAGCCGATGGAATTTTAGGAGACGATTTTCTCTTAAAATTCGGCGGAAAGATAGACTACGAAACACTCACGTTACATTTGACACTTAATAACACATTGTTAGTGCTTGATTTAGCAAGCAAAGTATTTTGTATCACCATATCACCAAGATGCGAGGTAATACACCCAATAAATGCGAACATAACTGAAGACATTTTTTTTTTATTTTTTATTTTTTTTTTTTGGGTAGAGAGGGTAAAAATGCCTGCCGCATCATCAAAACTGTCGTCACAGATTTGGTATGTGAGAATTGCACCCACTAAAATATCCCCCTCCCTCGCTGAGAACATCTCCCCACCCTGGAACCCTTTTTATACTTCCTTCAAGGTGGAGATTCTCACTTCGTCCCTATTGGACTCTCAACATTGTTCCTGCGTCCAAGTCCCGCTTTTTCCGCCGGAGCACATTTTCCACATATTTATCTATGTGGTCCCAGTTTTCTTTGCTGCTTAGCATAACCTCCACAATGTTTTCGGTGGCTAAGGTTTCCCCGATTTCCATTTCAAGCGTGGTGCGCTCTGTTTGCCACCTTGTGCATTTGAAAAAGGTGTGTCTGCATCATCCACATTGCTGTCGCCGTATATGCACTCAGGCCCTACAATTTTTCCCATTCGGTATAGATACTTGCAGAAGTATCCGTGACCAGACAGTAACTGCGTGAGGTAGAAATTGACGGTTCCGGCTGTTCCTCCTATCCAGCTCGCTATGTCGGGTATGAGTCTCGCTGTCCATCTTCCGCGACTCTCGGCGGCCCATCGTTCATGCCAATGGTGCACGGTTTGTTGCTTTATATGCTGCGCAGTTCCTCTGGTATTCTTACCCATCTTGGCTTTTCGTAGGTGTTTTCGTTCGAGGGATAAGAGATCGATTGGGATTAAGCAGCTAATTACCAGAATTGCCGGCTCCAATACAGTACGGTACGCTGAAGCTACTCGCAGAGCTGCGGTTCGTTGTACGGACGATAAAACTTTTCTTCGGGCGTGCACCTTTAGCTTGTCAGCCCACAATTCGCTACCATACAACAGAATGGAGTGCGTTGTCATCATCAGAAGCTTCCTCTTGATGGATGTCGGCCCTCCGATGTTTGCCATTAGTCTGCTGAGAGAAGCCGTTACCCGTGCTGCCTTCGTCGCCGCATTTTGCATTTGCGCCCAGTAGGTGAGCTTGGAGTCAAGCTGAATTCCCAGGTACTTTATAACCTTTTGTGTCCTGACGGTCTCGGAGCAAACTCTCAAGTCGATTTCTATTGGAATGTGCTTTCTCGTGAGGAATAGCAGTTCCGTCTTTTCCGTGGCCAACTTCAAGCCATGTGAATCGAGCCACCTCTGGGTTCTGATCATGACCTGGTTCAGCTTTCTTTGGGCGTCTCCCGAGTCGCGTGAGTTAAGGTAACACGCCCCAAACCTTAATAATTAATTATTACAGTTCTATTTTTAAGAAATATATAAAAATGTAAAAAACAATTCCTATGAAATATTGCATGCGCAAATTTCATAGGAAACAATCAAAATGTAAGAAAACAATTCCTATGAAATATTGCATGGGCAAATTTCATAGGAAAGAATCAAAATGTAAAAACAATTCCCATGAAATCTGCTACGGCAAATTTAATAGGAATTGTTTTATCATGACATAAATTAAGTATATAAAAGAAGAACGAATTGAAGATTAGATTAGATGAATTTAAGACTTAGAGTGCACCAGTTGTAATTAATTTTTGTAATAAATATTAAACCATTTTTATTTGGTTCTTTTGTGTTGAACTCTTCGACAGCAGACGTAAGTCGTGCGGTGATGACAGCCGCAATGTCGTCTGCGTATCCGACTAGATGAGTGTCATCTGGCATCTCTATGCGCAAAATGCCATCGTAGCTTATATTCCAAAGGTCCGGTCCGAGGATGGACCCTTGCGCTGCCCCTGACGTGATGATTTTGCTTCGGGTGCCATTGTTGGTCTCGTATAACAACATTCTATCTTTAAGGTAGCTCCGGATTGTCTTCTTCAAATAAGCTGGTATCTGAAAACGATTTTCAAGTGCCTCGATCATATCCACCCACCTAGCGCTGTTGAAAGCGTTTCTTACGTCTAATGTAACAAGGAGTACCACTCGTCTGGAGTAGTGATTTCCTTGCTGTGCCGCTAGCACACTTTCTATGACGTCTTCTACGGCGCCAATTGTGGACTTTCCTGGTCGAAAACCGTGTTGTCGAGTGGATAATCCCCCAGCGTTTTCAATGGCTGCTACTATTCGGGGTTTGAAGAGTCGCTCCAAAAGTTTACCCGCGGTGTCTAGCATACACAGTGGTCGATATGCTGACGGTGATTCAGGGCTTCCTTTTCCCTTGCTGATGAGCACTAGCCGCTGTCTTTTCCATACGTCTGGGAATATTCCTTCTGTCAGGCAGGCATTATACATATCGAGGAGTACTTGGGCATGGCTATTTGACACTATTTTGAGGACTTCTGCTGGAATACCGTCGATACCCGGTGCTTTGTTGCTCTGTAGGGTTATGGCGGCTGCTTTAAGTTCGTCTTCCGTGAAAGGAGGTGGGACTGAAGACATGCTTGTATGCAATAATGAAATACAAACAGTCATATACATAAGCAACACTATAATTCCAGCTAAAGGCATAAAACACATACGCATTTTGAACACAATATAAGATACCACAGAGTTAAACAAGCTAAAAATAGAATGCAAACCCTTAAAAAATTATTACATAGTAAACTGCATACAGAACAATAGCACAAAAAGATGGAACCAAATACAACCACTGCTACAATTTGACACGCAAGACACATTTGCAAAGGACAGTATAGAGAAATTGTGTCAAGAATACGCAGATATTTTCCACTTAGATGACGATGTCCTGACAGTCAACAATTTCTATGAACAACATTTAGAGGCAACAGATAAAAAACCGGTATACATAAAAAATTACCGTTTGCCACACACACAAATGGAAAATATTAATGAGTAAAAGTAAAAAATCTGCTGAAACAAGAAATAATTGAACATTCAATTAGTGCTTATAACTCACCACTACTTGTTGTACCGAAAAAGAGTTCCGATGATTCCAAACAGTGGAGATTAGTAGTAGATTACCGCCAATTAAATAAAAAGTTAGTGGATGATAAATTCCCAATCAGAAGACTAGAAGACGTGCTGGACAAAATAGGCAGGTCCAAATACTTTACAACCTTAGACATGACTAGCTCTTTCCATCAAATCCCTCTAGATTACGAGTCAAGACATTTAACAGCATTTTCAACTGCTGATGGTCACTATCAGTTTAAAAGACTACTGTAGTGCATGTGCACTATTGCGCACAAACGTAGTGTAGCACAAAGTCTACCTACGCAAACTACGCATCCAAACCATACCAATACATAAGACACACCCATCCGCTGCACTGCAACACTATGACACTTGACATGTGCAGTGTAATTAGAATCCTGGCGTGCGGTCATTAGTGAATTGGTTTGTTTTACAATTGAGTGGAATTTGAGTTAGACTTAAGCGGAAGGGATTAGAAATAAACAATTAAATTAATCGAGATTTTTTATCGAGTTTGTAACTCAAATAAACCATATAAAAACCCTGCTCGGGAATTAAACTAATCAGTTACCAACTGGCAACTCAAACATTTGCATTTTTATTGCATTCAGCCTTTCTTCGGCTCACAGTTAGAATTTGCTCAATGGCGTCTTGCCGAGCAACGCTCTAATATATAATATATAATATATATTGTGGTATTTATCTCGCACACAATATACGTGCATTACATGGCGATCCTGCAGGATCAGTGGTAAAATTTGATGCATTACATGGCGATCCTGCCAAACTCGAGCTTGTAGATCTTCCTATACAGTATTGTATCCTGCAAGGAAACTGTTATCCAGTTCTGATGCCAAACTCGTTCCTGCAGATTTTCTGAAATACTTTTGAATTTTTCCGAATTAAGATTTGATGTCAACAGTAGAAGAAGCGATTGCGGCCTTACCAGCGGCTGGTCCAAAACCATTAACGCTCCAGGAGTACCTCGAACGGATAAAACGCGGAGAAGAAGAGAAGCTGACCAGAATTCAGAAAGTAGCAGTACCACGACCGAAGCGTCAAAGAGGTGGCAGACAGGTCTACCTAAGGAAGCAGCACGCTCACCTGTTATCACTAGTGAACGACACACTAAGACTCCCGACTTGGAACGAGGCCACCCAATTGTGAATGAAGATAAACGACATAGAACAGGAACAGCAAAGACGCGGCTGGACAAAGCAAAAACAGTAATGGGGTCCCCTCAGTCGAAAGAGACTACGGTAATTACGGAGAATTTCGCGAATACTAACAACAACAACTTTACCACAACGGGAATTCTGACCGGAGCAGCATCGACGATAGGAGTTATAATATTAATACTATATACATTTTTGAAACTTAATAACTATTTTAAGCAATGCGTACATAAGTGCGTAAATAATGTTTAAAATTTAGTTTAATAATAAAAAATAAAACAAAAAATTTTTATTTAAAACGTTTATATTGATAAATACTTTATAATTTTATTGTATAAGATTTAGTAATATTAAAAATGTTTTACAAATAAAATCCATTTATGGAAGAAATAATTGCAATTTTGAAACGCATTTACGCAAACTTAAAAAAAACTCCTCATAGACTATATAAAAAGGAGACACTACTAGAAAAAGTAGAAGAGGTAGAACAATTAAAAAACAGATTTATAGAACTACAAATTAAACCACCAGGTGATCACAAAGTTCGTGCAGAACTTTTGATCAATTTTAAAGAAACATATCACAAGACCAAAGTCTTACTTGCCGAAAGATTAACGGCAGAAGAAGAAAAATTTATAGAAGAACCACCAAACCAAAATACAAATATGAGCAATTTTAATCTTGAAGTGGCTCTAAAACCCATACCAACTTTTTCTGGTCAATACAAAGAATTGCCAGCATTTCTTAAAGTGGCAGAACTTTTAGATGCAAGTTTCAACAATGACAGCAAATTAATACTAATACAGTTTGTCTGTGAAGTCAAACTGTCAATTAGCGTTAAAACAGCGATAACTTCAATTTCTCAGCCTACTACTTTCATTGAATTGAAAGCAAGGCTGCAAGATAGATACGAAAGCACGAAGTCAATCGCACAAATTCACAAAACTTTGACCAATTTCTCACAGCGTAATAGTTCCATAACTAATTACAGTGACAATTTATTGATTCTCATAAGTGAACTTAACAGTTTACAAGTAAAAGAATTGGAACCCACTGCAAGCGATATTGAGAAACAGGTCATAAGCAAAATGTATGATAATTCTGCTTTAACAATATTTAAGAATGGACTGGGCGAACAGTATAAGGCAACAGTGTTTGCAGCCCAACCAAAAACTTTATCTGAATCAGTTACCAACTGGCAACTCAAACATTTGCATTTTTATTGCATTCAGCCTTTCTTCGGCTCACAGTTAGAATTTGCTCAATGGCATCTTGCCGAGCAACGCTCTAATATATAATATATAATATATATTGTGGTATTTATCTCGCACACAATATACGTGCATTACACTACCCTTTGGTCTAAAAATCTCTTCGAACAGCTTTCAGCGTATGCTAACTATCGCATTAGCAGCATTAGAGAGTAATGCTTTTCTTTACGTAGACGACATAATTGTTTTAAGAAAGATGACATAATTGTAATAAGAAAGTACAATCTGAAATTAAATCCGAAAAAGTGTAATTTTTTGAAACCAGAAGTAATTTTTCTAGGTCACTTAGTTACCGCTAATGGAGTAACTGCTGATCCAGAAAAATGTAAAGTTGTAAACATATATCCAACTCCAAAAAATAAGGATGAAATCAAAAGATTCGTAACTTTCTGTAATTATTACCGTCGCTTTATAAAGAATTTCGCGGAAATAGCGAAACCTTTAAATAACCTACAAAAGAAAAACACCGAATACATATGGACGGATGAATGTGAAGTAGCATTCAAGAAACTAAAAGAACTACTTAGATACCCTGATTTCGATGAAGAATTCATATTGACCACTGATGCATCCAATTATGCATTAGGTGCTATTTTATCACAAGGAACTATAGGAGAAGATCGACTAATAGCCTATGCTAGCAGATCTCTCAATAAACATGAAATTAACAAACCTGTTATTGAGAAAGAATTATTAGCCATTCATTGGGCTATTAATCATTTTCGACCATACTTATTTGGAACGAAATTCACAGTAGGAACAGATCATAGACCACTAGTATCACTGTTTACACACAACAACCCCTCATCTAGAATGACTCGTATCCGACTAGACTTGATGGAATATGATTTTAAAATTATATACAAACAGGGAAAAATTAATACAAACGCAGATGCTTTGTCAAGAATAGAAATAAATTCTGACACATTAAAGGCAATGATACCCACAGTCATGGCTATCACAGGAAGCATGGAGAAAAAACAAACAGATGTAATCACTGAACAACCAGACAAGAGGAGCGCACGCCTCTATATATGGAACAGTACATCTTTACCGGATATTCGAAATTTAAAGCAGTTAAAGTATAAAATTTTAAAACGGGATGAGCTCGAGCGAAATACGCGTAGAAACAATAATAGTTTGCCAAATATTACAGTCGACTATAAAAATATACTGATAGCGTTAAGCGATAATTCTGACTTAGTCCTCGGTACGGTCATGAGGAAGTTTACTCAATATTTGATCAGTCATGGAATCGACAATATCGCTCTTTCAAAAGAGGATACTTTGTTCGATCTTATTAATGAAGATAATTTAAAGGCCTTATATAAGAATATATTTATTGACAATTTAGCTAAAGGACGGCAAACTCCTGCTATAATTTTATTTGTACCCCCACGTAATATACATGATATAAATGAGCAAAGAAACTCATACATGATAACCATTGCACGCAAACATCCAGACATCCTGGAATAAGAAGAACTTTATTAAAGTTAAAACAAAAATACATATGGAAAAATATGACAAAAATGGTGAAGACATATATAAATAACTGCGAGTTATGTGCAAAAAACAAAACTACAAAACACATAAGAGAAACGATGGTCATTACAGACACCCCGTCGACAAGTTTCCAAATAGTAGAAATGGACACGGTAGGACCACTCCGTATTTCAAACGGATATAAATACATTTTAACACTTCAGTGCCACCTAACTAAATATAGTGAGGCATATCCTATGTATACAAAAGAATCTTTAGAAGTTGCCAATACTTTACTGGAAATATTCATACTAAAGTATGGAGGTTTTCATACAATAAATACAGATATGGGTAGAGAGTTCGTGAACCAGGTATTTGACCATATGAGCAAAACGTTAGATTTTCAACATAAAACATACACCCCTTACCATCACCAAACACTAGGTAGCATATAAAGAAATCATAGAGTTATCAATGAATACATACGCACCTCGACAGAAGAACAGGAATGGGAAAAGGGCTTACCTTACTATGTTTTCTCATCTAATACCACACCACACGTCGACACAGGTTACTCACCTTTCGAACTCATATTTGGAAAAATGCCAAACATTCTAACAGATAAACAAGGGATCAAAACAGTTATTCCGATCAACACTGAAGAATACCTAAATGAATTAAAAAACAGACTAGAAAATGCAAAAGACACTGCAAGACTTATACTCCAAAAAACAAAGGAGAAAAGAAAAATAAACTACGACATAGGAACAAATAGTTCAAATTTTAATATAGGAGACTTAGTAATGCTAAGAAATATGTGTAGGAAAAAGTTAGACAGCCCATACATAGGCCCGTTTAAAATTATTAATAGACTAGGTGTAAATTCTCTAATAGATAAGAATGGAAAAGATATCTTAGTATATAATAACAATCTTAAGAAATTTAAATAAGTAATATGTATAAGAAAAACTAAACACATTAAGAAATACATATAAGAAAAATACAAATAAGAAATCTAAATAAGTAATATGTATAAGAAAAACTAAACACATTAAGAAATACATATAAGAAAAACATAAATAAGAAATATAAATAAGAAATATATATAAGAAATATACAAATAAGAAATATAAATAAGAAATATGTATAAGAACAACTAAACATAGTAAGAAATTCATATAAGAAAACTATAAATATGAAAAGCTATATATAGCCATATAGCATTGTAAAACCAAAACCTAGCCAAGTATATAATAAAACAAAAAAAAAAAAATTTTCCGAAAGAAAAAATTTTTTTTTCCCGGAGGATTAGTGGTGTAGTGTATCATGAAAGTCATGCATACCTAACGTGACCAACCGTCCTGCTTTTGGCGGGACTGTCCCGCTTTTTAAGAATTTGTCCCGCTTTTTTTTAGTCAATATTTTGTCCCGCTTTTTTACAAAACTGTCCTGCTTGTCCCGCTTTTTATAATGTTAGTGCTGTCTTATATCTAATTCAAATGCCATCTTTATGATGCGGTAACTCTGTCAATCAGCTTTTAACCAAGCAGATGTCATCCAAGCGCTGTGAATGATAGAAAAAAGAAGAAGCAAATGTTTTGACATTGTGTCTTGTGTTGAGTTAAAATGTCGAAAAGCAAAAGAGCGTGTTCTTTTAATTCAAAAATTGAAAAAGAATTCCCATTTCTTAAAGGGAAATATACTGAAAATAATGTTCTTTGCACAAAATGCAATTCAGTTTTCAGTATTCCGCATAGTGGCGTGAGCGATGTGCAAAAACACTTAAAAACAAACAAGCACATAAAAGCACTCAATATGTGTGCCTCCAACAAAAAATTGACGGAATTTTTACCAAATGTTCAGAAAGAAATGTGTTTAGCCGCAAAAGAGGGAGTATGGGCTTATCATTTGGTAAAAGCACACCAAAGCTTCAGGAGCTCAGACTGTGCCTCGAAAATATTTAAAAATTTGTTTGATATTGAAAACTTTAAGTGTGAAGCAATCGTGAAATATGCATTTGGTCCCTATGCAACGGAAAAGCTTAAAAATGAGCTGGAAGCAAGCAACTTTGTTGCTGTTTCAACAGATGCCTCAAACCACGGGCATATAAAGATGTTCCCTGTTATCGCAAGATATTTTTATCTCCAAGAGGGAGTAAAAATAAAATTATTAAATACAGTAGTAATTCGATAATCCGACTACTCTGTAATCCGAAAATCCAGTAATCCGACGGTTTACTTTCATAGCACTGGCTATTCTGTAGTCCGAATTAATTGCAATTCTATAATCCGAATTGCATGATTTACTCATATTTCAATAGAATTCAACGTTGTAACGGGAATATAACGTATTTCAGCAGTCAGAATTTCGCAACTGAGCGAGAGTGTGTATGTTTTGCCATTGTTTATGAGTTATTGCGAGTGACCACACATAAAATGAATAATAAAAAACGCGCTCATAAAACACTGTCTCTATTAGACAAAATTAAAATATTAGACGGTCTGAAACAAGGAAAATCTGGTAAAGACCTAGCCAACCAATTCGGAGTGGGACGTGCTACTATCTCTGATATTAAAAAGAAACGAAATGAGTTAAAAAGGTTTGTAAGATATACACTTACAACTGAAATGTAAGTTATTTAATTTTTTGCTTTGTGTATAGTTTTTCTGCGAATTCTAGCACTAAAAATTTAATGCGGCCCATAGACGATACATCATGATCATACTCATTTATAATAGGATGTGTAAAAAAGAGAGAATAGATGTATGTATGTGTCACACAGACATGATCTCGCTGTGATCACTGACTGATCGTCGAAAATCTAATTCATTTAGATTTTGAGGGGAAATTTTATTACGATGTTGATCATGATGTATGGATGATCGTCGTTTGTGGGCAATTTACATGCAAATTTTGCTCATTTGAGTTTGACTGCCAACGTGTGAAGAGGTGTGCGGATAAAAATAATAAAAATGCGTTTCTGCTGGAGTCCCTTGAATGCTATTGTACTATTTTTTTCGTGCCTGTCTTTCATCCAAAATAGTTTTTTTTATTTTTTTTACAATTTTTCCTTGCACAGTACAAGCGCTAGCGCACACAAAACTTCGTCATCCGACAGAGACATGACAACCTCACTCAACGACGACTACGAAAAAATGATGATCTTCGATTTTGATCACTCGTCTGTGGCGGAGCTTCATTCAACACGTACACGAATGAGTATGATCATGATGTATCGTCTATGGGCCGCATAAAATTGCGCAGAACTCTAAGTACTGGTGAGTTTCCCGACTTCGAAGAAGGCCTGTACTCTTGGTATTCAAAGCAGCGGGAGAAGCAAAACATTTTGTCGCGTGAAATTGTATGCGAAAAAGCCAAAAAGATGTTTAAAGATGTGTATGGTAATGACTAGGGCTCGGATTATGATGATATGTCATCTTTTTAATTTTTTTTGTCATTTTTTGTTAATTTTTGGTTTTATATCATTTTTGCTAGATTTAGTCATTTTTTCTCATTTTTTAGTCATATTTAATTTTATTTTTCTAATTTTTTTAGTTTTTAATTTAAAAAAGTAAAAATTTATTAAAATTTTCAATATTTCAATGTGGCAATTCTATATGCAAGTACATAACGAAGGAATTTACACAAGCAGTCAGCTGTGCTCGTGCTACTACCTTGTAATAGTTGCACCATGTACAAAGCTATGCTGTTTGAACATGTGTTTGTTTTTTTATTCAGATAAATACAGCTCACGGCCTGTGATTGTTAATAAAAAGAAGAAGAAGATGTATTTGCTTTGTTAGTATGTGTTAGCATGTGTATCGTCTTTCTGTTTTTTATGTATGTTTGTGCAACGAAACAGCCAAACACACAACATCACACATACTTTGTACGAAGTAGCAGTTAACACAAGACATGTCAATATTCTTGTGACACCTGCCACTGCCAACATCCGGCACGTGCCCCCAAAAAACGGCAAAATGCAATCTACAAATTCAGCGATGTCATCGAACTCAGCCGAAGCCACATTAATGAACTTGCTGATGCAACGCCCGCAAGTCCCATTGGCTTCCGGCACAATTCCTAAGAATTGCAATAGTTGCAATTGTGACCCGCTGAAATTCGGAGAATTGCACTGCGCTGCCGCTCGGTACAACGCCTTAGATTTAGTATATCATTAAGCACCTTTTGTACCAATTAGCTTTAGTCTCAATTTAGACAGCCTAGCGGCCGGTTGCCGCTACGGCTAAAATAAAAATTAAATATTAAAGAACAAAAACGGTTTTTTTTTAAGGTTTTCATTCGCGAAAACCTAACTTAGCTGACGTATGCGTGTGTCACCATAACGTCGACTGCGCAAGCGACGTTATAAATTGAGCGTACTCAATTTACCGCTATTCCTTGAATCAATGAATTTATTTTCGTGTGTAAATTTATATTATAAAAATGCCAAAAGTTAAACCTAGTAAAACATCGCATTTAAAAAATTTAGTTGAAGAATTCGGTGCAAATATATTTTCAACCGATGGCCAAATTCTATTTTGTAAGATATGCGAAACGAGAGTAGCTGCTGATAAAAAATTTTCTGTACAACAACATATTGGGCGAGACAAACATCAACGCTCTTTAAAGTTAGAGGAAAAAAATAAGGCAAGGCAATCTTTGCTCATTGACAGTGCATCTAATAGCAATGCCAACTTTTCTGAATTTTCTAAGGAGCTTTGTGAGGCATTTGCTTCTGCTAACATTCCATTGAATAAAGTGAACAACCCGATATTTAAAGGCTTTATGGAGAAGTACATGCAGCACAGTATTCCAGACGAGTCAACCTTGCGAAAAACCTACATTCCGCGTTGCTATAATGACGTTTTGTGCCAAATAAGAAAAAGTGTGATTGGAAAAAAAATTAAATAATTTTTATTAAATTTATTATAATACACACTTTTAATTTAAGGGCATTTTTAAAATTTTTGGGTAATTTTTAAGGTTTTTTGGGGGTATTTTGTCAGTTTTTTCCGTTATTTTTCATTGTTTTTTAGGGCATTACAATCCGAGCCCTGGTAATGACAAAACATTTAATGCTTCATATGGATGGTACCAAAAATTCAAGACAAGATTTAACCTTCGTTATTTAAAAATTTGTGGAGAAAAACTATGAAGCCAACCCCATTTAGTACCTCAATTGAGGCTGCACTTTTTTTTAGAAATTACTGCCGAGTCAAACTTTGGTGCATCCTAAAGAACGATGTGCTCCGGGAAGAAAAATGTCAAAAGAACGAGTAACTTTTCTATGCTGTGCAAATAAATCTGGAGATCATAAATTGCGTATTACGGTTGTAGGAAAATCAAAGAAGCCGCGTTCATTTAAGAATGTTCCTCCGGTAGAGTACTATTCATCAAAGAATGGTTGGATGACTTCATTTATATTTTCGGAATGATCACACACACACTCACTCCACATGCTCGAACCTTTCCTCTATCCCAAAGCAATTCACTTAAAATAGGTCATGTGCAATTCGAACCTCAAAGGTCTGCCGTAGGCAAGAATTGCACATTCATAATTTATTGCTTGCACATGTGATTTTCATGACACATGGGATATTGGAAATATGGAAATGAAACACTAATTATAGCAAAATTAAATGGTAGAAATAAGTATATAAGAACGTAGTTATAAAAATAAAGATTAGTTCTAAACACAAATCATAACTGTTTGTACTCACAAGGAGCTGACTCAAGTCGCTTCGCTAAAACATTTGGCTGCCTTAAGGCGCCGATACAAAAGTGCGCAAGCTCTCGCGCAATCAAAGAATCAAATGAGCCCATCATCTTCGTAGGGAAACATACTGTTAGGCAAACATACTAAATCACTGACTAAAGATATTACAATCTAATTCATTGCGGCTTCCAAGAAAATCCGCTATTAGATTGCAACGTCCAACAAATGTGTTGCAGGTGACTGGAGATCGAAGCGATTTACCTTGTAGATTAACTACTACGTTTGGCAGCTTTAATTCCTGCTTATGTGAAAGCAATAAGAAGAAGAGAGGAGGTTTGTTAACACAACAAAAACGCCAACTGGCCCATTTACTATCAATAATAAAAAACGACAACCCACCACCGTGGAATGAAGCCACAATCATCTGGAAGCGAATCGAAGAGATTAAAAATCAAATCAGAAATAGAAGAAAAAAATAACATCGCATGCATGCGAATAACTTGGCGCATGATTGGAAAAATTGGCACGCCAACTATCGAAGATTATAGCAACAAAACAACAATCGAAGACGAGACAATACGAATGATTGAGGCGCTCGAAAAATGGGAAAAAGCCAGAGCAAGCCGCAGCACCAAGATGCAACAATAAACAACAACCAGCTATCAACAGAGATCACCTACCCATCGGTACCAGAATCCTACGTAGTTATATTTTTAGTCATAATTATTATCATAATAGCTTATAAGTTAGACAAATATTTTAAAAACTATGCTCATAAATATAAGAATGACGCTAATGGCAATGCTATTACAGCAGTCTAATACATATATTAAAAATTTAAATAAAAATGTCAAATTTTCTATAGCATAAAAATAAATAAAATTTTTAAAACAAATTTCCTACTTTGATCCTAAATGGATTTAAAAATAAATGCCTTAAAATATATACTAGCTACACTTAGGAAAAATCCCAGCAGAATACACAAAAAGCAAAAAATGACATTTGATTACACGAGACGGAGTTAAAACTGACCCAGCAAAATACGAGACTGTTAAAAATTACCCACAACCGAAAAACGGAGACGAAGTAAGAAGATTCGTTGCATTCTGCAACTACTATAGAAAATTCATACCAAAATTGGCAGATATTGCAAAATGTTTAAACTCCTTACTAAAGAAATCAGCCAAATTTGTATGGACAGATGAATGCCAACTCTTAACAAACACTAATAAACCCAAATGAATGAAACTCTTAAACAAAAATTAATAAACCCACCACTATTGCAATACCCAAATTTTGATAAACCCTTCATATTAACTACAGATGCATCAAATTATGCACTAGGCGCTGTACTATCACAAGGCGAAATAGGACAAGATTTTCCCATTTCATATGCTACCACGATTTGAATAAGCCAGTAATAGAAAAAGAGCTACTAGTAATACTAAAGTAAATACTGGGGTATTAACTTATTCAAACCCTATCTATATGGTCAAAAGTTCACGGTAGTAACTGACCATCGACCACTATTCTCCCATAAAAATCCTTAATCTAAAATGACCAGAATTAGATTAGGCCTCAGTGACTATGATTTCAACATAGTATATAAAACAGGAAAAATGAATACAAATGCAGATGCATTGTCCAGAATACAAATTGACTCGGACATTCTAAAAGAAATGATACCGAAAGAAATTGATGAAAAAGCCTAAAGAACCCTAGTAATCACGAGAGGGGTGGCAAATAAAAATAAAATAAAAGAAGAGGCAAATCAAATAAATGAAGAGGCAAATAAGAATGAAAATGAGAAACTGCATATCTCAGAAGTCTGATCAACTTCAAATATGGGAATGTACATCAATAAATGACGTCAAGAATATTAAAAAATTAAAATTTTTTGTCGACAAGAAAATCAAAGCTTTGAAAAAATGAATATATATATAAAAAATGATATTGTGCACATAGGCGAAAGCGATAATTCACCGAATCAAGATTCGACTCTGAAGAAGCTCCGACCTAGAAATAAAAATATAAAGGAAAATATAAAGCATGCAGGAATCGATGATAAATCAGCGAGACTAGACTCGATTCTGAGGAAATTAATATCCAAAACGAAGAAAGAAAAAATTAAGGAATTAGCAATTGATGAAATATTCAAAATATATACAAAAGAAGAATTTAAAGAACCGTACGCAAAAATAAAAGTAAATAGCAAAAGTCCTCAGCTAAAAATATTAATTTATATACCTCCAAACAGAATAACGAAATACAAACTAATAGATGAATGTCTCAAAACAGGACATCCCGGAGTAAGAAAAACTCTACTCAAATTAAAAAAAAGATATATTTGGAAAAATATGCACCAAATGGTAAAGAAATTCGTGTTTAACCATATGCCGAGCGTAGCGATCCCACTGCTCCACGAACGAATATGCACATCAAATTGCAGTTAGCTATATTTGCACATACCTATGCACAATTTTGCAAGCTAGCATTTTTATGTGTGTGAAAATTTATTTTCAATTTCTTTAATTTTAAGTAACATAATATTTCCGTTTTATTTTGTACGTAAGCATTATTTAAATTCCTTAATTGTTATTGTAATTATATGTGTATCAATTAGTATATAAGTTCACACCTTTATGAAATAAATCAGTCAGATTTAATAATTGACTCCATCAACCACACGCATTTGTGTTCTTTTTAAGTTATACTGGTTCATGCGCCATATAACAATCGCAACAGCTATATTGGTACAAGCACCGAAATAGCAAACTAACTAATCAATTTGTGATTAACCTACGTTATACTGGTACAAGCACCATATAACAATTCATCAGCCATTTTGGTACAAGCACCGAACTGGCAACCATTTAAGGAAAAAGATCCTTAAACATTTTTGGTGACCCCGACGTGATCAACAGGACACGGCACATCTACCATTCCTGAGGACGTCAGAATAAAGCTCATCAATAATTTATCATGACTTCCGACAACATGTCAAAGGAAGAGCTGGTTCGTCAACAAGACGACCGAGCATTGACCATTCAAACACTGATATCAAGCTATAAGAAAACAGCTCACGAACGAAGGACATTAGAATTCGTGGAAAAAAGGCTGCAAGAACTTGATAATCAATGGCAACAATTCAACCAATCTGACGTTGTGATCCGGAAAAGCTATGGGGATGACACTTCTCACCCATACTTTGCGCAGGTCATACACGCAATAGTGGGTGCCAAATATTACAAGCTTCGCGAGGAAATGCAAGGCACTATCAATACGCTGAAGGCATCGAAGATACTCCCGAAGACAACAACAACAGTGCCAAGAGCACAATCACCTGGACTAGTACGGCTACAACCACTAACTCAGGAAGGTGGGGCTATGCAACAACAGTCCCGTTCGCAACCCGTTCTGTCGCATGTTCAACGACAAGGTCTACTCATCACTAACATCTTTAAGACGATTGATCAATTGCTTGCCAACCAGATAATACACCCAGGCAGTTTCTACA
The DNA here is from genome assembly GCA_920105625.2 of Clusia tigrina. Lineage (NCBI taxonomy): Eukaryota > Metazoa > Arthropoda > Insecta > Diptera > Clusiidae > Clusia > Clusia tigrina. Next base: position 54,565,177 of record OV050030.1, read on the forward strand.
CGCGTCAGGCAAGCAACCTAGATCAACATTGGCAGATAGTCCAAGGTCTGCACAAACAACTGTGTGAAGCTGGAGACATCACGACATTGAAGACTTCTTCCAACGCGAACAACAGTTTCACAACAAATTGGCCCTCCTCTTGGACATGGGCCAACAATCGAGCAGCTGCAATGCTGTGGATAGAAGCACGACAACAAATGCATCTCCAAAATTACAATTGCCAAAGGTGGAGTTACCAAAATTTGACGGTAATTATTTCTAGTGGCGACAATTCCGAGATTTATGCATGGAACTGGTGGACAAGCAGCCCATACCACAGTGCCAAAAAATGTTGTACCTGAAATCCAGCCTTATAGGAGAAGCAGAAGCCCTCATTCGTCATCTCACATCGGCAGACAACTACGTGACCGCATGGCAAGTGATCAACGAACGGTACGAAAACTCGGGGCATTTAGTTAACGCAGCATTGTGTCGACTACTAACGCAAACTACATCAAATCTCGAGAGTGCTACGAACGTCAAATTACTGCATGATACAACGCGAGAGTGCATTTTAAGCCTTCAGAATTTGGGTCTAGACACTTCATCATGGGACCCAATTCTGCTATTCATCCTAGTTCGCAGCTCAGCAAGTCAACGCACGTTTTATGGGAACAATCCATCCAGGACACAACTAAAATGCCATCACTGGAGGAATTCCTAGCCTTTTTGAGGATACGTTTCCAAACACTGGAAGCGCTGGGAATCAAGAGCAACAAGCCTAATAGCGAAAGGGGCAAGCAGCATGGCAACTACAGAGCTTTAAGTGCCACCACATCAGCTCAAGCGTGTGACATATGTAAGCAGTCACATGCACTCTACCTGTGCCCAAGGTTCCTGAAGATGACTCCAAGTCAACGGTTGAACACAATTCAACGCCTAAAACGATGCGTCAACTGGTCATGGTTCAAAGAATTGCTCATGAAGAACATGTACCAAGTGTTCAAGGAAGCACAATACGCTTTTGCATTTGCAGCTAGCATCAGACCAAGAAAAACTGGAAAACGCCAACACAACCAAGCCATTATCAGAAGCTTCGTTAGCAGCGTTGCCTATGCAACCAACTCTTCATGGACCAGCACTGTTGAGTACCGTGTCCATAACGTTAAGATCCGATTGGGGACAGGAAGTCAAATGTCGCGCGCTCCTCGACAGTGGCTCGCAGTTGAATTTCATAACACAAAGCAAGGCAATTAGGATTGCGTAAGCGAAAAGGCGACACTTCCATCGAAGGAATTGGCAATAGCAAAAAGCGAACCACAGAGACGGTGATCGTCGGATTGGAATCAACGACCACTGGATTCACGACACACATAGAAGCACAAATTCTTCCTAAAATCGTGTCTGATCAGCCACAAAAAACTATTGACATTTTACAGTGGTCAATTCCGAAAAACATTAAGCTAGCAGATCCATCATTCAATGAATCAGCTCGAATTGATTTGCTGATAGGCGCAGGGTTGTTTTACCAAACATTATGTGTCGGACAACTATCACCAGGAGAAGGGGGAACAATTTTACAAAACACACTCTTCGGATGGGTAGTTGGTGGTGCATACAACAGGCAGGATACATCAAGTCCAATTGCAACTTGTGGAGTTTGCACGGACGATGAAAATCTTGAAGAATCATTGGAGAAATTCTGGCGCTTAGAAGAATGCGATGCAACCAAGTCTACTCTCACATTAGCTGAACGACAATGTGAAGAACACTACAACCATCATACCCAACGAGGCACAGATGGCCGCTTCATTGTAAAACTTCCTTTCCAAGGAGACCCTACGCATTTGGGTGAGTCAAGGGACATAGCCCTTCAACGGTTCTTCGCAGTAGAACGCAAACTAGAAAGAAATCCCGAGCTTAAGAACCAGTATGTCACGTTTATGAGAGATTATGAATCCCTGGGACATATGGAGGAAGTATCAACTGACACCATCAGAGGTCCGCACTATTTCCTGCCACACCATGCGGTGATGAAACCAGACAGTTCCACAACAAAATTACTGGTCGTATTTGATGCATAAGCCAAAACTTCAGCTAATATATCGCTCAACGACATTCTGTTAATTGGCCCCAGTATACAAGATGATGTGGTTCAAATATTACTTCGGTTTCGGTTGTCACAATATGCCTTCACCGCTGACATTGAAAAAATGTATCAGCAAATTTGGGTTGCTAAGGAGTTGCTGGGGAGAATTTTTTTTGCACAGTGCAAGCTATGCTAATACATCAAAAATACATAAACAAAATTAAAGGAGGAGAGAGAGAGAGAGAGAGAGAGTTAAATTATATACCTTAAGCACACGTAGTTGCAGTTTTTATTATTGGTCGTTTAAAAATTGAATAGTTCAAGCGGTTGGTAAAAAGGCTTACCATTCCCATAAACAGCTACAACAAATAATGGGAAACCTTCCTAAGGACAGAGTGCATCCGGCCAGACCGTTCATAATTTCCGGCGTCGACTTCTTTGGACCAATCTACACACACTTCAAGCTGCGCGGGAAGCAGCCGCTTAAGGCATACGTAGCTGTATTCTGTTGATGCGCTACCAATGCCGTACATATGGAAATAGTTAGTGATTTAACAACAGAGGCCTTCATTGGAGCCCTAAGGCGTTTTATAGGACGACGAGGACACTGTAAGAAAATCTACTGTGACAATGCCACTAACTTTGTTGGCACAAAAAATCTTATGTACGAATTACAACAAGTTATCCTAGCTAAGGACGCTAAGCTGCACATTATCAGCGAATGTAGTAAGCAGCACATCGAATTTTCATTCATTCCACCCCGCGCCCCACATTTTGGCGGTTTATGGGAAGCAGCAGTCAAATCCGCTAAACATTTACTACAGTCAACATTAGCTGCAGCGGCCTTAACGTATGAAGAAATGGAGACTGTGATAGTGGAAGCTGAGGCAATCCTAAATTCTCGCCCAATAACTCCTTTATCATCGGATCCAAACGACTTAGCAGCACTCACGCCCGGTCATTTGTTGATAGGGGAACCTTTAACATCAATAGTCGACCCAGGAGCACAAGAAAATCATGCCAATTACCATAAAAGATGGCAAATTGTGTCTCACTTACGTACATAATTCTGGAGGAGGTGGACAAATGAATATTTGAACACCTTGCAACATCGATACCGATGGAAGAGCGCCTGTCACAGTGTCAATCCTGGCATGATGGTGATAATTAAGGATGAAAATGCACCACCACTGAAATGGCCATTAGGAAGAATTACCAAGGTGATAAGAGATGACGGCCTAATCAGAGTGGCAGATGTAAGAACTGCCACAAGCATTCTAAGCATTCACAAATTAGCCCCACTTCCCATTGTACCTGAAGAAGACAATTCACCAGAAACCACGACAAGTCAGACATACTCCACTGATAATAAACCAGCCTCGAAGGAAACGCCAATCAATGGAGCGCCTCTTACCAAACGTACGCGAATCACAGCCACGTCATCAATTATAGCAGTATTGTTGGTGACTCTCTTTTTGCCTGCTTGTTCGCCTTCATCAATACAAAACAAACCATTTTCCTCCGATCCCGGAATATACTTCGAAAACATTGGCAACCAGTCTATGGAGTATCATCACCTAAGTGGACATGCAATCATATTGGAAGGAGTTTGACAAACTCAAGGGTTATCCACAAATACTCCAACGATCGTGTGAATCAACCCATGACCCGAAAGCATGCTCCACTACAATAACAATAATACAGCGATTGGCAAGTGAATTGGACGCCAGAAATCAATTATTGCAGGCCAGTCACAATACACGTACGAAACGAGGCGCAATTGACTTCATAGGTAATGTTGCACACTCACTGTTTGGCGTTCTTGACTCAAAATATGCAAAAAACGCCGCAGAAACCATTCAAAAAATTCAACAAAACGAGCCACATCTCAAGGACCTTTGGACCTTCACGATGCAGCTGAATCAGCAGACCTGGAGTTCGTAACGACTTACGATAGATCGGGTAGAGCGACTGCCGCTCAAGGCCGGGAGGATATTTAACCATATGCCGAGCGTAGCGATCCCACTGCTCCGCGAACGAATATGCATATCAAATTGCAGTTAGCTATATTTGCACATACGTATGCACAATTTTCCAAGCTAGCATTTTTATGTGTGTGAAAATTTATTTTCAATTTCTTTAATTTTAAGTAACATGATATTTCCGTTTTATTTTGTACGTAAGCATTATTTAAATTCCTTAATTGTTATTGTAATTATATGTGTATCAATTAGTATATAAGTTCACACCTTTATGAAATAAATCAGTCAGTTTTAATAATTAACTCCATCAACCACACGCATTTGTGTTCTTTTTAAGTTATACTGGTTCATGCGCCATATAACAATCGCAACAGCTATATTGGTACAAACACCGAAATAGCAAACTAACTAATCAATTTGTGATTAACCTACGTTATACTGGTACAAGCACCATATAACAATTCATCAGCAATTTTGGTACAAGCACCGAACTGGCAACCATTTAAGGAAAAAGATCCTTAAACAATTCGTATCCAAAAGCACGGCAGTGCCTAGAATAAAAGTTTCACCAGCATATTAGCGCTCTAGTTTTTTGTAATAACAAAAAATAAGCTCCTCATAGCCAAAAAAAAAAAAGGGGCGATGTCATGGATTGTGCTGGAATGATATTTTTGTTCGAGATTCTAGCATCTTGAATTGTTTTTCTTTATGATCTGTATTGCATGTGTGTGTGTATATTTATTTTCAGCGTACAAAATGCCAAGAGCCAAGCGGGCAATTGTGGATAAAACAACCAAACCAAAAGTAGCAAAAATTCCTGCGAGAACAAAAATAAGAGCAAATCAAAATTATACGGCAACTGCAGCAAATTCTGATGGTAATTTCAAGTTTAGCAAAAGTATCTATTTTATGATGTAAGTTGAAAATTGCGAATTTAACATGGTTTCCTATGAGCGAAATGAGCGAATTGAGCGAAATGCGCAGATAGTTTGATACGGCGAATTTAGCACGGTTTGCTATGAGCGAAATGAGCGAATTGGGCGAAATGCGCTGATAGTTAGATACGGCGAATTTAGCACGGTTTCCTATGAGCGAAATGTTCAGATAGTTTGATACGGCGAATTTAGCACGGTTTCCTATGAGCGAATTGAGCAAAATGTGTACACAGCTTAATACGGCGAATTTAGCAGGGTTTTCCTAGGGGCGAATTGAGCGAAATGTGCAGAAAGTTTGACACGGCGAACTCAGAAAAGTTTTCTGATCAACGAATTGAGCAAAATTGATATAAGTTTTATGGGCGTATCGGGCGTGTCGAAGTTTTATGAGAAAATTAAAAAAAAGGGTGAGAAGGGAGCCAAATTAGAAATTGAAAACAGTCGCGAGCTGTGGAAACTGATGAACGAAGTTTATTAAAATAAGAGCAAATTGTGAAATATTGTATTATTAAATTTTTCTGAGCGACTTAAATTGATAAAACAAAGAGCGATATTTGGAATTTTCAGAACTTATTGTAAAAATTTTATCGAGCATGATTTACTAAACAATACTTTTATTTTAATGTAATTAATTGAAATGGCTGAAGAAGTGGCTTTGAACGAAATTACTTCGAATGGGGAGCAATCCAATACAACAGGGTTCGGTAGCAATAATGTAATGGACGGGATACAAAGCGACGTTAATCTAGCAGCGAATCAGATCCAGCGTCAATGTGCATGGTTAAAATCAGTTAGGGCTGAGAATAATAGCTTGGAGATCATGGACAAGCGTCTTGAGATTCTAACATCGATTTGGAAGAAATTCCAGATAAGCGTTGGCAATCGCGTGACCAGGCATCACAGGAGAGTCACAATGCATTCTATGAACGTATCGAGCTATGCGCTTCTGGACTAGGGGGTGGTAATTGCTATGAGTCAAATGCAATGCAGATGCAATACGCTGATTTGCCACTGGCAGACCGATTGCAACTTTTCGGGGTGATCATAACGAGTGGATTCAGTTCAAAGATGCCTTTAATGCAGAAGTGATTCAGAATCCCCATTTCACAAACTTGCAAAAGTTACGACGACTACAAGGCTGTGTTAAAGATGGCGCTGCAAGAGTGTTAGGGTTTTGGCCTCAGCGAGAAGACAGCTTCATAAAGGCATGGGAAAAATTGTGTTCATCATTTGACAATGAGTATCTGTGCCATACAGCACACTGCTCGGCAATTCTTGATTTACCTATTTGGCCAAAGGCAGACTACACATTGATTCGTAGAATGCTTGATACTACTCGAAACAGCATGAGAATGTTAGCGCGACAGCTAACTCCCGATGAGCAACGTGATTTAATGATCCTTAGGTTTTTGGAATCTAGACTTGACAGTGCTTCTCGTAGTCAGTGGGAGATGATGAAGCCAACGGAGGGTATACGGTGTCTCAAAAATGATTTTTTCACTTGGCTCGAACGTAGAGCAAGCGGGCTACTGGGTCAGGGCTGTATACAGGAATGCGCACCATAGATGCCAACCACGAAAATCGAATGACGAATAAGCCTTTACATGAGCGAGCAATGCCCAACATTCCACAAGCCAGCACCTTCTTTCCATGTCTTAGCTGCGGTGGTAACCACAGTATACATAAATGTTCAAATATTTTACGAAGGTCTCGCGAGGATAGAATGCAGTGAATTATAGAACTGGGATTTCGACTGCATGCTTATGGCATATCAGCAGACATCAAGCAAATGTTTCCACATGTAAAGATAGCTTCAGAACACTGGGATTTACAAAGAATATTTTGGCGGGACGAGTCAGGGAATATCTCGGAATTCTGGTTAACAGGCGTTACATTTGGAATGGCTTTAGCACCATTTTGCGCCGGGAGAACAATGCAACAGTGTGCTAAGGATAACGCTTCGGAATGGCCTCTTAATGTCCGAGCAGTACTAAAAAACTTTTACATGGATGATTGTTTGGACGGAGCTGATAATGAGGCAGATTTACTGCATCTGTGCCAAGAAATGAGGAAACTTTTGTCGTTGGGGGGTTTCGAGCTGACAAAATGGCGATCAAACTCTAGCGCTACTCAAAATACACTAGACCCAGGGTCCACGAATGAGGACGTAGTTCTCAATGCTAGTACAGAGACATCCGTTTTAGGGCTAGAATGGGATACAAAAATGGATTTGCTTACATTCAAGGTGCAATCATTGCCACTTATTCCGTCTTCTGGCTGGACTAAGCGCTTGATTTTGAGTATCAAAGCACGACTTTACGATCCAGATGGACTAGCATCACCATTTGTGGTCAAGGCGAAAATCCTAATGCAACGAATTTGGAGCAGTAAAATTTCTTGGGATTCTGTTCTTCCAGAATCCTTAAGGCTTGCATGGGAGGAGATACTTGCTCAAATTGTTGACTTTGAACGTATAAGAATTCCTCGCTGGTTGGGTCATGAACGACGTTTTGAACTGACACAACACGGTTTTGCCGATGCTTCTTCGCAAGCTTACGGAGCAGTAGTATACTTAGTCGTTGACAAAAATGGAGAAATTATATCGAATTTAATGCTTTCGAAATCCAGGGTCGCACCGCTGAACAAGGAATCCATACCACGTCTTGAATTACGTTCTGCCACCCTACTTGGCGACCTAATGCAGCGTGTTTTATCCGAACTTGATACTCAACATAACATCAAAATTGTTTCATCTACCTGCTTTTCCGACTCGATGGTTGTCCTATGTTGGTTGAAACGTGAAACTGGAACTCTCAAACAATTCGTAGCAAATCGAGCTGGAGAAATCCGCGACACCACATTGACTTGCAAGTGGCGATACGTTCCAACCGACGAAAATCCAGCTGATCTGATTCCTAGAGGTATTGTTATAAGAGAACTTATTGCATCTAATCTATGGTGGCATGGCCCTTCGACAACCAAAAGTTTCTTGGCCGTTTTCACCAGAAACCTCTGCAAGGTCGAGGAGGAAGTGCGTAAGGAATGTCGTCAAAGTTCGAAACGCAAGTCTCTTTCTGACTCGTTAGAAACGGTGATCGCGGCTGGAGTGCGGCTCTTCCCTAATCAGAGATCTCATCAAGTCCAATTAATTGCCAGTATAAATGCAATAGCCATCAATCAACATCGCAACACATGCAGAAGCAGTCCGAAAATAAATTCCGGCTATCTAGTTCTATTGGCGTGTTGACACCTTTTATCGAAAATGATGTTCTACGTATGCGCGGGCGATTACAGAATGCAGACCTACCCAGTGATCAACGTAATCCAATTATATTACCAAAAAGGAGTCGCTTGGCTTGGTTGCTGGCGGGAATGACGCACCTTCGGTTGTTGCATTGCGGCCCACAGCAGCTTATCAGCACGTTGAGGCAAAATTATTGGATCATTGGGGTGCGATCGCTAGCGCGAACCTTAATCAAGGATTGTATAACCTGTGAACGGCTTAAGGCGAAAATGAGTGAGCAAATGATGGCCGACTTGCCATCATGCCGTGTACGTCCCGCGCGCCCTTTCCTTCAGGCAGGAGTTGACTACGCAGGCCGAATACATGTAAGATCGGATCGACGACGAGGCAACATACAGATAAAGGGCTACATAGCGGTATTTGTTTGCATGGTATCAAAGGCGGTGCATTTGGAATTTGTCTCGGATTTGACAACCCAGGCGTTTCTGATGGCATTCATTCGTTTTACTTCACGCTGTGGGCATCTTCACGAACTTCAGCGTCGTCCGAAATGGGTGAGGCCCAGCAAAACTTGAAGATTGGCGATTTAGTTGTCATCAAAAACGAAACAACTCCACCCAGTCTTTGGAAAATGGCTCGCATTACGGATTTGCATCCAGGTCCAGACGGCCTGGTGCGTAATGTCACACTTTGGACGGGAAGCGGTTCTACATCTCGACCTATACAGAAGTTGTATGTCTACGTGTTGAACCTGTTGAGCCTCGAGAGGCATCGAGCCTCAAGGCCAGAGGATGTTCTAGCGAACTGGCAACCCTGCAAAAGGCGAACGAATAAAGAAGGAAGATCGACAAGAAAAAAAAGACCCGAGCGACAGTGTGAAAAAAACGTTGGTGTAGGGCAAGCGGCGTTTTGCCCTTTTTCTACAATTGTATCATTTTTTGATTGGAATTGAAAATAAATAAAAAGTTCACTCAAACTTTGAAACTGGTCTAAAGTCAATAACATTAATAATGTTCAGTCTCAAACTTACAATCTCCACAACGGAATCCCACAAGGCTCTCCTTTGTCAGTCGCCCTACTTATAATTGCTTTCGATTAATTAAGTCTTATAATTTCAAAACACAAATAAACTGATCACATTACAGTAGAATCTCGAAAAAGTTAAGTCGCGAAAAAGTTAATCACTCGGTTAAGTTAACCGAATTTCAGCGTCCACGTGCCCCTCTAAAAAGTTAATTTTTCAGTTAACTTTTCTGAGCGTATGCATTTTTCAAAAAACCCGCTTTTTTCTACTACATTTAAGTGGCAATTTGGTCAGTTTTTAATAATTCTCAGTGGCAACGCTGAGCTCTAATTTTGTTATACATATTCGGGTATTCACAGAATTTCTTTTCTGTGGTCGTCTTCATCATCAAACAAAATTGATTTAGTCAGTCGGGAACATTTGAATTTGTGAGTTGTGTATTGTTTACTTAAAAAAATGTTAACAAAGCAGAAGAAATCATCGCAGATCAGATTAGATTTACAGCAGAAAGTGGAGATTTAAAAAAAAAGTGATCAGGGTATTCACGGAAAAAGATTGGCGTTGGATTATAGTGTATCTGAAGCAGCCATCTCAAAAATAAAGAAAAAACGTCATGAAATTTTGGAGGCTGTGGCGAACACATATGAAAAAGCTCAGAAGAAAACACTACATAAACCGGAATATGCTGATCTTGAGGCAAGCTTGTATAAATGGTTCTTGGAACAACGACAGCGTAATTGTGCAATGTCTGGTCCAATTTTAAAATCAAGAGCTAAGCACGAATTCGCATTAGTGCACCCTGGAAAAAAATTTAATGCCAGTAATGGATGGCTGGCAAATTTCAAGAAAAGACACGGTATTCGCTATCTCAAAATTTGTGGGGAAATTCTTTCAAGCGATACGTCGGATGTTACACCTTTCATTCATAATTTACGAGCAAAAATGGATGAAATGGACATCTCCGACTCGCAACTATATAACGCAGATGAATCTGGACTATTTTATCGTTTTTTACGCAGCAAACGAAAAGACAGCACCGGGCCGAAAAGTTGCGAAGGAGAGAATAACATTTTTGTTGTGTGCGAACGCAGATGGTTCACACAAGTTACAGCCGTTGGTGATTGGTAAATCCGCAAATCCACGTTGCTTTAAGGGATTTAAAAACCCATTGGAATACGCCAATTCGAAGAAGTCGTGGATGAATTCACAGTTATTCTTCATCTGGTTCCACAATTCATTTATTAAACAGGTAAACTTATTTTATTGGTTTCATTTTTAAATTGTTACTTACGACATGTAAATTTTTGCAGGTTCGCAAATTTTCTGCTGAAAATAATTTACCTTCTAAGGGATTGTTGCTTATTGATAACTGCACTGCACATAAGCCAATTGAAATGCTCAAGTCTGATGATGGAAACATTGTAGCAATGCTTCTACCACCTAACGTAACAGCAGTTTTGCAGCCCATGGATCAAAATCCAATAAGATTGGTCAAGTTAGGATATCGAAATAAATTGTTATGCAACATTGTCGCGCAAGAAAACGTTCCGATTGAAAATATTTTGAAGGCACATTCAATTCGTGATGCTATTTTGCTACTTAAATCAGTATGGGACGAACTGCCGCAAGCTGTTCTTATAAAAGCGTGGAATAAGATAAAAAAGTGGGATGATGATCAATACAATAGTGAAGATGACATTCCGTTGTCAGAATGGATTAATCCAAGTAATGCTTACGACGATACACTTCGAGAAGTTCAATTGTTGATGTCGAAAGTGGGTGATAATGTTGACATCAGTATTGATGACATTGAAAATTGGAACAAGGATCAAATTACGGAAGATAACGATGATTTCGAAGTGTCCGATAATGAAAGCGATGAACTAATTATCGAGCAAGATATTCAACAAGCAAAAGTGAGCTTCTCGAAAGCAATTGAAAGCATCAATAACTTGATAAAATGGTTTGAAGACAATGACGATGCAAATCAAGTGGCAGACCTTGTCAATATTCGCACAAAAATGGTCAAGAGCTATTACACAAAAGAAAAAAAACAAACAAGCCTCGAGTGCTTATTTAAACCACTCCGCACAAATTAGTACATACATATGAAGTTTCTGCTCCAGAAAATGGTCAAGAGTGTGACAAAATAAATCTAAGTTTCCTTTTTGTAAAATTGATAAAACCTAAGTCATTGAAATAAATTTAACGTGTTATTTTTATAAAATCTATGTTTATTATAGTATTTTTTTTCTTTTTTGAAAACCTCTTAGAAAAGTTAATATTTCGAAAAAGTTAATTACCCTAGGAACATGTTGGTTAACTTTTTCGAGATTCTACTGTATTTACGCCGATGTAGTACTCATTTTTTCAAAAAATAAAAATCAAAACACGGTAAAGCTTATTTTCACTAATATTCTTTCTGACATAACAAAATGGTCTAAATATAGTGGAGCCAGCCTTTGCTATGACAAATACAAAACATTTCACATCTTTCGTTTGTACGATTATTAACAAATTTTAACAGCTGTGCTGACAGAAGTCGACATTACTCCCTGTGTAGTGTACCACACAAGTGTACACTGACGACCACACATCATCATAAGCACCGTAGCAAGTCGCATATAGTCATATGGAGCAAACGCTCCTAAAATAAATTTACATTTTTTGTTCAGTTGTTTTGTGAACGAATCTGCCTGATAAGCAGATTCGTCTCATCCACATACATACATGACTTGCAACCCGAATACTTAAAACAAGTGTTCATGCCCAACATACATGTGTTTGGGAATTTGATGAACGCTTTTGTTGACCGTGTGAATTTGCACCGTCAACAGAATTCTTTGGTTATAAATTGTATGTTTAAGTTAGCTTGTAAGCATGAAGAAAAATTTAATAAAAACAGATAATAAAGAGACGTAAAACAGATTAAACGGATTTTTATTCTCTCAACCAAACTGGCGAGGAGGATTAAAAAAAAAAATAAAGTTTTGTTAATTTCTAATTTAAAGAAAAAAAAGAAATAACATTACTAATAAATGATTCGGTTCACAGTTAACAATTTGTTTGAAAAACTGAAAAACCAATCAAGTTTGGCTAATTTTTTTAATTTAAACAATAAATGTTCGGATTACATTTAACAATTAATTTGGAAAAAGTGAAAAATCTGTAAATAGTTTTTAATTTAAAATTATAATTACTGGGACTGCAGTTAACAAATAATTTGGAAAAAGTGAAAAACTAAGAACTTGTTTAATAAAGAAAAATCAAACAAAAAACCAACATCAACGTTTGATATAATAAATATCATCTTAAACTAAGAATATTTCTTCAACAACAAAAACAACAAAATTTGCAACATAATATTAACAACAAGGGTTTACAACAATAAGGAGTATCAATAATCCTGAAGAAGAGAAAATAACAGACACAAGGTTATTAACAGAGTAAATAAAATTAATTTATTTTTATACATTATTTAATAAATAGTTAAGCGTGTACCTTTTTGTATTGTATGCTTAAGTGATAAAGGGTTTATAGATTAGTCTCAGTTTTGATAAATAAATGGAAAATTAATTTTTTTTCGTTGAGCGAAAGGAAGACCAATTTGCAATTTTGTTTCTGTACAAGGCGTAGTATAGTATTTTTTTTTTTTTAATGGAAAATAATTTAGTGCAGCAATTTAATCTGGTATTAAACTGTATCAGAGAGATCCCTACATTCGATGGGAAGGAACAAAGCCAACTGCCAGACTTTTTGGAGTAGGTTGAAGCCTTGCTACCATCTATCGCAGCATTTGAGGAAAACAACAGAAATATTCTGTTTGGCTATGTCAAGAATAGATGCGTGGGAAACGTTTGATAAGTATTACTACGGTGTAAATAATATTAGAAATAGGCTACATAACAGGAGAATGACACATACTGAGGAGGGCTTTTCGGCGGACGAAATAAACAGAAATTTATTAGAAGTTTTTAAAGACCACCTACCTGAAACGACAAAAACTATAATTTTCGCTAGAAACCCACAGACTCTAGAGGCAGCTTTCAAAATTATTCTGGAAGCTAGGCATCAAAATTATACGGCCTTTGGAAACAGACAAAGAAATGAAAACATAAGATCACCTTAAAGGACAAATTTTAGTAATGACGTAAGAACACATTCGTTAAATAGAAGTCCTGACTGCAATGCCAATCGTAATAATAATAATAACAATAGCAACTACCGATATTTTGGTAGTAATAATACTAGTACTGGTAGTACTAATAGAAGTAACTATCAAAACAACAATAGATTTAATAATGCATAAAGATTCGATTTGGGACCACAGTCGAACCAAACTAGGAACTCGCGTCATTCGCGTAGAAATGATGAGGAACCGATGGACATCGGAAACTCAAACGTAAATTTTCATGGCGTGGACCAAAACAACTTCCCTATATAACTATAGTAAACCCGATTCAGACGTTAAGTTTTGTTATCGACACTGGAGCCGAATTCAGTATAATCAACGAAAATCTTTGTAAACCGAAATGGAAACGTGATGTTAATGTAACTTTAAGAGCTATGGGAGATGAGTTTAAAGTAACTAAACTTTGTAAATTCCCCATATTTGACGAATTTAGTCCAGACTACGATTGTTAATTTTTGGAGTTCAATTTCAATGATAAATTTGATGGGTTAATAGGAAATAATATTTTAGCAGATCTTGATTGTGTTGTAGATTATGGAAATAGGTATACAAAAACAAAAGAAGCATGTATCCCTGTCTACCTTAATAAAAGCGAAGAGGTTTATAAAAATATGTGTAACAATAAGAACGTTGCTGCAATCTTCAATAGCGAAGTAGAATTTAGTGACACAAATTCCATATCTGACTTAAACTTATCGCACTTAAATACACTGGATAGAAACAAATTATTATCGATACTTAAAATACACAATAAAACGTTTTACAGAGAAAATGAAAATCTAACTTTCACAAGTAAAATAAAACATAAAATAAATACACATAATGAAATTCCGGTATACTCCAAATTATACCGATACCCGGAAATACACAAAAATGAAATTAATAGACAGATAGAAGAAATGTTAAGACAAGGAATTATAAGAGAATCGTCCAGCCCTTATAACAGTCCTATTTGGATCGGGCCAAAAAAGACTAATGCGCAAAATGTTCAAAGATGGCGTCTCGTAATCGATTATAGGAAATTAAACAGTGTAACTATTGAAGACAGATTCCCAATCCCAAATATTGACGATACATTTGATAAATTGGGAAGATGTCAATATTTTACAACTCTTGACCTAACACAGGGTATTCACCAGATAGAGATGGATGGAAAAGACATCCACAAAACAGCTTTCTCAACCGCAAGTGGGCATTACGAATTTTTGCGAATGCCTTTCGGGTTGAGAAATGCACCCTCAACCTTTCAAAGGCTAATGAATGAAGTCTTGAGGGAATATATCGGTAAAATCTGTTTGGTATACTTAGACGATATTCTGGTGTTCTCTACAAGCATAGAGGAGCATTTGGAGTCTCTAACTAAGGCATTGAGTTGTTTGCAAAGAGCAAATCTGAAGGTCCAATTAAGCAAATGCAGCTTCTTGAAACAGGAAACAGAGTTCTTAGGACATCTGGTTACCTGTGACGGTATAAAACCAAAACCCAAAAAAATAGAAGCTATAGACAAAATTCCCTTGCCAAAGAATCAAAAAGAAATTAAATCTGTTTTAGGAATAACAGGCTACTACAGAAGATTTATAACAGACTACTCAAAAGTAGCATTTCCTCTAGTAAAGTACTTGAAGAAAGGAGCCAAAATTAGTCTAAAAAATAAAGATTATAAAGACGCGTTCGAGAAATTAAAAACTCTTATTAAGTCGGATCCTATTTTAGTGCACCCTGGCTTTTCAAAGAAATTTACATTGGTCACAGATGCTAGTGATTTCGCTCTGGGGGCGGCGTTGATGCAGAACGATAAAATTATCTGTTATGCTAGTCAATCCCTCAATGGTCATGAAAAAAATTACAGCACCATAGAGAAGGAACTCTTGGCTATGGTGTGGTCAACAAAATATTTTCGGCCTTATTTATTCGGTAGACATTTTACGGTAAAAACAGACCATAAACCGTTAGTATGGCTTAGTAATTTAAAAGAACCCAATGCAAAATTGCAGCGTTGGAAAATAAAGCTTAACGAATTTGATTTTGACATTAGCTACATAAAAGGTAAAGAAAACGTGGTGGCTGATGGTCTTGGTAGAATTGTAGCAAATGATGAAATAATCTTGAATTTGAATGAATTGTTCGAAGACGACATGAATACGGTGCACAGTGCAGATACTGATAGCATCGATTTCATAAAAATCACTGAGAATCCTCTGAATGTATTCAAGAACCAACTTATTTTGAAAAGAGCAGAAAGGAAAACATTCAGCAAGAAAATTATGTATAGAGGGAAAATAAGGGAAACATGGACCGTAATGTCAGAAGAAAACCTTCTTGAGACGATGAAAGAAAAACTCCCACAAAAGGCGTTGTTGGTAGTGTTTTGTACTGACAAAGATCTCTTTATCTCAAGATATGTACATAAAGTACTTTATTAGAAATAAAAATTTAAACATACAGAGAACAAACACTCTAGAGGATATAACCGATGAAGGTAAAATTCTCCAAATAATAGAGACATTACATTTTGAAAATAATCATAGAGGAATAAACGAAATTTT
This sequence comes from Clusia tigrina, assembly GCA_920105625.2. Lineage (NCBI taxonomy): Eukaryota > Metazoa > Arthropoda > Insecta > Diptera > Clusiidae > Clusia > Clusia tigrina. The sequence goes on from OV050030.1 coordinate 54,581,168, forward strand.
CGCCGAAGTAAAGAAAAAATTCTACTATCCAAATTTACAAAAAGTTATACAAAAGTATGTTAATAATTGCGAAATATGCAATAAGGCGAAGTATGATAGAAATCCTATTAGGCACTCACTGAACGTAACAGAGACGCCTGATAAACACAACGCAATAATCATTTGGTATCCACAAAGAGGAGCGATGTTTCTGACAGGAATCGATAAATTTACAAAGTATGCAACGGCGCATCATCTCCCAGATAGAACATGGTTATCAATTATTGCTGCTTTGAAAATCCGTATTCAGTATTTGGGTAAACCAGAGACAATAATTACGGACAATGAACGGGATGTTGTAGCGATTCAAGAATTTTTAAAAGATCATGGTATTAAAGTTCACTTTACAACGACATATAATAAAACGGGAAAGGCAGATATCGAGAGATTGCATTTGACCTTGAATGAACGCTTTTGTTGACCGTGTGAATTTGCACCGTCAAGAGAATTCTTTGGTTATAAATTGTATGTTTAAGTTAGCTTGTAAGCATGAAGAAAAATTTAATAAAAACAGATAATAAAGAGACGTGAACAGATTAAACGGATTATTCTCTCAACCAAACTATATGCAAACGAACTGACAATAGCGCAACGTGTGCAATTGCACTCAATCCCCAAATACGCTAGACAAGCATTTTGGTGGTGCATTAACACACACTGTCTATATTGCAGCGTCGTATGCATATTGGACAGTGCAGTGACTTTGCCCCTGAACTTTTGCTGAGGGCCGGTCAAAACTTTTGCTGAGGGCGATATTCCGCTTCGTGTTAGGTACTTTTTCATTCACACAGCTGATCTTGCATTCGTACATTGTACGAAAACTGCAATCAACATATGAAAATCCTGCGTATGCACGACATATGATGATCCGAGTTGCCTAAACAACATCCAACATGCGCCACATGCCGAGCCTGCAAGGCTAACATTTCAACATACCCTACATGGCGATCCTGCAACTGACCTAGGACCTGAAAAGCAGTCAACCTACAACCGATACAGCAACCGATCCTGCAACTGACCTGGAACTGAAGAGCAGTCAAATATCCAGCAACCTGAAAAGCAGCAGAAACTAGAGGCAAATATAAAGCAGATAAACCAAATAGCCCAATTAATGGAAGAATACGTGCCACAATTCGTATGCAAACCAACCATTCCTGAACCAACATACATTCCACAACCGCCACTAAAAGTCGGACCGCTGCCACTCACGATAAAGGAGTACCAGCAACGACAAATAAACCAGAAGGAGCTAAAAAAAACATCCATCCCACCGTGCGAAAATAAACCATTGAAGAAACGAGGAGGGCTGTTAACCAAACAGAAATGCCAACTATCCCACCTACTTTCAATCGTTAGAGACGACATCAACCCACCTCCGTGGAATGAGGCCACACGAATCTGGGAGGAAATTGAAAAAATCAAACTCCAAATCAAAAATCGAAGAAAATGACAAGATCGCATGCATGCGAATAATTCGGCGCAGGATTGGAAAAATTGGCACGCCAACGATTGAAGACTATAATAACAAAACCACAATCGAAGACGAGACAATACGGATGATTGAGGCGCTCACAAAATGGGAAAAAGCAACAGCAAGCCACAGCACCAAGGTGCGACAATAAATAATAATCAACTAACAACAGAGATCACCTACCCATCGGTACCAGAATCCAACGTTGTTATTTTTTTAGTTATAATTATTATCATAATAGCTTAAAAGTTAGATAAATATTTTAAAAACTATGTTCACAAATACAAAAATGACGCTAATAGCAACGCTATTACAGCAGTCTAAATAAGTAAATAAATATAAAAACAAAAAAAAAATTTTTTAACAAATTTCCTACTTTGATCCTAAATGGACTTAAAATTAAATGCTTTGAAAGATATACTAGTTACACGAAGGCAAAATACCAGCAGAATACACACAAACAAAACAGTAACAAAAAAACTTAGACAAATAGACACATTAAGAGAAGAATTTAATAACATAATAGAGACCGACAAGAATAGAAAGTTTAAACAGACTTAACATATACAATTTAGGAGAGACAGCTACACAGGCAGAAAAGAACGTAATAACAAAAATAAACAATAAATTAGCATTGGACACTTTCAAGAAAGGACTGAATGAGAATTACAAAGCGACAATTTTTGCTGCCAGACCGACAGATCTAGCAGAAGCAACAGAATTGGCACTTAAACGAGAGCGAATCTAGAATAATGCCCAACACATCACAGCTGATGCAAGTAAGACATAATTCATTCAACTCACAAAGTACAAGGTCTAATTTCAACGCTCCCCGCAAATATAATTCATTCAACCCTTCTCCTCAGAACACAAACAACACACGAAAAACTTTCAGCACACGCTATGACAAAAATAACTACAACAACACTACCTATGGAAACAACAGAAACAATAACCGTAGCAACACAAATTTCAACAAAACATTCCCAATAGAAACAGATGGCATTCTAGGTAGAGATTTATTTGAAAAATATATATGTAAAATCGATTATGAAACGTTTACAATTTCCGCGTACGTAAACAAACAAACATTTATTATACCCATGCACACTAAATCTCACGATACTCAAAAAATAAAAATACCAGCAAGAACAGAAATAAGAAACAAGCCTTAAAATTAAACATAAATGAAGATAAAATAATTCTAAATAAAGAATTAAAAGAAGGCATATTTCTAAGCAACTCAATAGCACCCAAAAGTGGTATAACCCACATAAAAATTCTAAATACAACAAACAAAGAGGTAATTTTAGACGGCATACAATTTGAAACTGACTCACTAAAAAATTATGACATACTAAAGTACAGTACGCAAGATAATTACAATGAAAATAGACTACAGAAAATCATTGAAACTTTAAATTTTAACTGCACAGACGAAATTACAAAAACCCAACTCGTAAACATCCTAAGACAATACCAAGAAGTTTTTCATCTTGAAGACGAACCACTTTCGACAAACAATTTTTACACACAAAACATAACGACACATGGCAACACACCCGCTTGCATTAAAAACTACAGACTGCCACTCACACACACACAGAAATTGTGAATGAACAGGTACAGAAAATGCTACAGGAGGATATTATTGAACCTTCAGTCAGCCCATACAATCAATGCTCCACTCCTTTTGGTTCTTAAAAAGAACATTATTGACAAAAAGAAATGGAGACTTGTAGTGGATTTTAGAAAACTGAATGACAAAATAGTAAATAATAAATTCCCGTTAACTCGACTAGAAGACATTCTAGACAAGCTAGGCAGAGCAAAATGGTTTTCAACCTTAGATATGACCAGTTCATTTCATCAAATAAAACTAGAAAAACAATCACGACCATTAACAGCCTTTTCCACATCCAATGGACACTACCAATTTAAAAGACTACCTTTCGGACTCAAAATTTCATCCAACAGCTTTCAGAGAATATTAACAATAGCACTCTCAGGACTAGACTCAGAAGCATTCCTTTATGTAGATGACATAATCATCTATGGATGCAGTCTAAACCACCATAACCAAAATTTAATCAAAGTACTAGACAAACTGAAACAACATATTTTAAAATTAAACGCAGCAAAATGCACCTATCTGAGACCAGAAGTCGTATATTTAGGACATTTGATTACACAAGACGGAGTTAAAACTGACCCAGCAAAATACGAGACTGTTAAAAATTACCCACAACCGAAAAACGCAGACGAAGTAAGAAGATTCGTTGCATTCTGCAACTACTATAGATAAAAGATATGAATTGTATGGGAGCAGGATGTGCCACGCCCCCAATTCAAATTTTTTTTATATTTTTTACATAACCTACCTACTAAAGTTTCAGTCTCTACGAATTTATGCAAAAAATCGACTTCTCGACCATAGTGCATTGGTTAGTTTTGTTGCGGCTTCTGAAATCAAACCTGTTTCTAATTTAGTCAAGCGAGAATACAAGGAGTCAGCGGAAAATTAAATTCTGGAAGTAAGTTTCCTGCTCTTGTAACCCTAGATTAAAACGTATAAATAGGATTGATAAATACTTAATAAAGCCCATTGAATTATAAAGTGCAAAGAAGATTGTTTCATTTGGACAACGGGGAACACAGTTGAAGCAAGTTAATACGACAATATTCCCAGTTGAGGCAGGATAACAACACAACATTTCTCATGCCAACACAACATTTCTCATCTTATAGTTCGTTTACAGTTTGATCAATGGATAAATTCAAGAGAGTTGTATCTTTATACAATAAATGCATATGAATCCAGCGAAAAGAGGATCTTAAGTACAAAATAAATAAAAAATGCAAATTCTAAAGAATATTTTTAGACTTTTCAGTAAGAGTCGTTGAGAGAAAATATAAGCACGGACGTAAGCAACGATTAAAAAAGACAGTACCTGCATATTTTTACCAAAGAGGCATACAATTTATGGAGAACACTACCAAATAAAGTATTATCTCTTTTTACTGTAGGGATATCAAGTGTGTAAATGTTCCCCAATAAAGTGTTTATACTTAGCCTCTTTAAGAGAACACACTTTAATCCTTTATAATTGATATAAACTCCTGATTTGTTCAAAGAATTTATAATTGCCCATGTCTGCGGTTTCTTTATTTTGGACCATATTACGAGTGTTATATTGCAAGAATATTCCGCAGACACAGCTCAATGCTTCTGGAAACGTTTCTACTAACTTCTAAGATAACTATAACAAAGGCATCCAGAAGTTTCGTCCATACTAAATTGAGGTCTTTAGCTATTTCCAGTAGAATTGTCGCGTTGATGTATAGCGAAGACGTATATATGAAACCCGCTGCGCAAACAGTGTAGTTAGTGTTTAAGCCATTTTGTGACTAAGCAAGCTTAAATATTTGAAATAAATTTCTTCAAATTCCTTAATCGCTTTCGGGGATTATATAAATAGATTAATTAAATTATTGTTAAAATAAGTACATATGTATATATTCTATTGTTTTTCAGTTTTTAAAAACGATAATAATAACTTATTTACGCTCCAGTTTTAAGTTGTGTTGATAATTAATGAGAAATACAAGTTATTTCTCACTACGGTGTTTAATAGCGAGGATAAAAACATGAACGAGAAAACTAAAATTGCTTTTGTTGCAATGATAATGTAAATGCACTTATTATTTTGATTTTGTTGTTTTCCATGCATATTTTCTCTTTCTTATTTGTTAATTTTAATAATAACTGCATATTAGTACTAAACGGCGTTTAAGTGGGTGTTTAAATGATGTCCTTCCTAGGGTGTTGATTGTTCCGTCACATCGTTGTCTTCTTAAATAATTATTAATTAAGCACTTACAATTTGTTTCGTTTTTTCTTTACTGCTGCCATTCGCTGATAAAATTGTAACCCTGGAAGGGGCAGTGGCATGTTGGGAAGTCAAATATTGTAAAAGTTTCCGGTTATCGTTGATGTGTGGTCAAATTATTGAACTCGTGATGAATTGTATCCTCATAAATATGTAGTCCTTAAGTTGTCCAATCATTAGAAATTGGCAGAATATTATATTTTTTATGTATCCGGAAGTCTTTTATTCACTTCCTCTTTCGGAAGCTGGCCAAATTTGTATGCTTGCTTCGCTGAAGGGTCACTGTGTTGATGGTACACAGGAAGAAATGTGTGTTCATTGGAAGCTAAAATATAAAATTGTGTTTTAAATGATTTGCTTATTTTAAAAGTATACTTAGCATATTCATGCCATACATTTTTTAAATGTAAATTAGTATTATATATTAATTTTATATATTTTATAATAATAATAATAATAGACCGACCTCGAAATACCTTTACCTTTCCATGTGCATGCTATTTACATCGTGACGATGAGTATTTGATTCAGATATCACTATTAGGAGGATAACTAGGGTAATATTTGGAATGATGAATGGTGGCTTTGCAACGGCAATATACTGATTAATAAAAAATTTCAACAAGGAATCTTTTAAAAACGAAAATTGCCCCAGCAAAGCAGAAGCATTTTTCATGTGATGTTACTATTTTGCTGGTACATTTTTAGAGCAACTATTGTTGGTAGACATAAAATATGGATATTCACTCATAAATTAAAGGGTAAAACGCCTGGGCATGGGCATACAAGATGATACAAACACCCGGCTTATGCTCCTGTACACAAAAACACGGAACGATAAAAATCTAATCTAAGTTCCCAGGAGCACTAATAGGTGTGCCCTGCTAAGTCTTTTCGTACATGAAAAATTCCTCCCCAGTAGTTCCACGCTCTTTCAATATAAACAACAACCACCTGGTGCATTCGATAAGAAAATTTGTTTTTTAATGCTGCTCCAAAAAACTTGCCGGCTTTATTTTATAACACTAAAGACAAGTTCTTCAATATATAAAGTTCAATCAAGATCAAATTCAGGAGAAATACTTTGATTGAGCTTGACTTAAAAGTATAGAAATATGTTAATAAATAAGTGAAATTCATAAACTTTGACTTACGTCCTTCATTGGCAGCTTCCAAATTTCCAGCAGGGAAATGAAACTGAAAAGCAAGTCCGTGGAGTGCGAGTTACTGCACATGTGCTCATTGATACAAAGATTGTGCTTATAAACAATTTTACGGCTTTTCCTTTAATTAGAATACTTTCTTTAAGTTCGCTTCATATTAAATGTTTAAATTCACAAACAAAAAAACAATTTGCGAATTTCGATGCAGTGCTCTCAAAATATTTCACCGCAACCGGCACTCAGAGTACCATGGCAAAGTGAATAAAATATATTTCTATTATTACTATATTAAACTTTATAACTTTATCACGACCACTCCGCGTATTTTCTTAATTAATAAATCCCCACAAATATTAAAACTTATAATACGAGCTCCATAGATTAATCTACGACGAGCACAATTGATTGAGTGATTAAATATTGACTGCCATGCAGTCATCAAACATGTCGCTTCTTTGGGCGCTAAGTAAACAGTGTTGCAAGACGCTAAATTGAAATAGTACTAAATTTGCGGTAAATAGTACTTTTACATAATGCAACACCCTGACAGCACGAATACGATATCAGATTAATTTAATTTACAACTATCTCTTCGGCAAATATATATGTTGGTAAACATTTATACTCAAACCTAACTAATTAGAGTTAGTGGAGAAAAATGAATTGTGGTTTATTAATATACTTAAAAATAAGAATATTTTCTGTGAATGAAATAAAGTAGTAGAATACCCGTTCATTCTATTGCGTTGTTCTCAAAAAGGGTTTACAATTCTTACTGGGTTTATATGTCAAGTACAGTCGCAATAAATAATTTACAAACATTTGAATTAAAACGTATTTCAGATTTTGCATTAATTACCACTTTTAATGTAGAAAATAAACATAATACGTTGGTGTTCATACTCAGAATAAATACCTTTTCCATACAAAAGTCAGCTTTGAAATGATTCTTGTTCCTTCATTCATGCCAGAAAGCAACAATTCATTCGTTATTGTATAAATGAGCCCAGGACGCACTCATTAGGTGGTTGCAAGGGAAAATCACTGTTCTTGTTGTTCGATTTTTTCCTTTCGGTAATTTTTTTTTTTGTTTTTCTATCGAATTCAGCTTTTTTCATCCAATTAAAAATTTAACTGACAATTTTATTTAATAAAGTTGTTGGTGTAGCCTTCCGGCCACCTTATTAGTTCTCCTTAGGTGAGACTGATTAATTAAATATAAAACCATCAATATGAAGTAGAATAAAGAAATGGGTAGCTGGTCGAACATAAACATAGAATAAACACGCTTAAAACATTTAAATAATTTATTTACTTTTATTTATTATTATTATTTAACAATCAACTCTGTGCTGATTTCGTTGAGGAATACACTGAATTTTTACCTACAGTACTGTATATTAATTCAAATACTTAGTATAATTGTTATGTATTTTTGGACCAAAATTTAATTCTATTAATAAGTTAGGCATTAAAATTTAATACAATTTTATTAAAATTATTCCTTTTTGTTTCTCATTCCGATTTCAAGCTTGAAATATGAAGAGAACGCGACTCTTCTTAAAAACGTCGTAGACTCACATAAACTGTAAATTATCATTATACATCCACTGAAAAATATTATAAGATTTTGGGAACCGTATTATTTCTATTTTCATTGATAATACTACCATATTTTTAATATATTATATATTTAAGCTGCTGTATTCTTTCTGAGAAAAATCGAACGAATAAAAAAATAGTGGTAATATTAGATAACCAGTTCAAAAGGATACCAAGATAACTTCATATTAAATTATTTTAAACAATTCTATATTATGGTGCCAGTTCTTTCCTCGTCCTTAATGAAAATAATTTGTATGACTCCAGTTAGTACAGAAAAAGTTACATCGAAGTACCTCAAAATATTTATGAAATGAAAGGGAAGAAGAAAATAAAATTAGGTAACTTAGTATATAGAAATCTGTTTGTATTCATATGTCGTTAGGTGATCCTACTCACGACTTTGTATATATGGCTATATTTGCCATAACCCGTTTTGATCGGATCATACGTTTTCCTAACACTACAAAGTTCGGGTAGCACCTAAAAATGATTCATCAAGAAACGCTCCTTAATTCAAACACTTCATCATGGTGTGCGGTTAATTTTCAGATAAGAAAAATCCTATTGAAAGACTTGAACCAAACGATGTAAGCAAATGTGAATTCCTATATTTAAAGGGGTTTATGGTGATAAATTCAAAAGCATGAAAACGGATGTGTGTGTGATAAGAAATGGCCGAGTTTCTCAATATTGAGGTTTTTATATAATAATATATGAGCATGATAAAATTATCATGGTATATGGGTACAGTATATTACTTTTCCGGCGTTTATACTTTTAAGTTTTTATACCGTGTTTAAGCTTACGAACGATTCGCTTGGTGGGTATTATTGTTTGATTTTTCTGTCACATTCTCCTTGTCAATAATTTCTCGATCACGTATTCAACTTGCTTTTCCCAATTACATTCACATACATTCTTTTTCCTCATTTTGCGATTTTTACTCTTCGAGTCCCAAAAGCAAAAGAAGGGGAAAATGTTCCAGTAAAGACCTTTCTATACTGCTCGTTTCAAACAGCATTAATAAGGAAGACACAGCCCAAGCGGCTGCATTTGAAAAACAAAATCTTCAATGGAAAACTTCGTAGGGCAATGGTGCATATTTCACTCACGAAACTTGGAGACGAGGGAACTTGTGAATTGTCACGATAGAACAACACTGTCTGTGTTTCTTAAGGGGGACAATTGTTATGATGGATCCTAGGTTCGTTCTTAAAAACCCACTTGGATTTTGCTTCAATATGTCCAAATATTGATTCGAGTTATTCCTTTACAAGTCATTAAACTATTCCTAACAATTACGAAGTGTTTTCCTTGTAATAATTTGAGCCAACTTCGGGTTCATTCCCACACACTCAACAACCCATATCATGAGTGCAAAAGGGTTACCAGCATTTACGACCGATTGCTTTCAATTTCTGCTGTCCATGACCTGCTCTTTATACCATTCCACTAATAACATGTGCGGTCTTAAAATAGTAAAATAGCATTTCCTCACCATAATTCCATGGAGCACACTAACGAATATAAGCCCCGTGACTCTAACTGTGCCTCAATTTGGTATTTTCAAATTACATTTGTTTCAGTTTTACCTGCTAATAAAAAATTCGAATTGTTTTTCCAAAAAATCAATTCTCAAAAATTGTAATTTCAAATTTTTTCCGATGGATTTTCATTGTGCAATTTTCATACGGAAATTTTCTCATCTGGAAATTTTAATTATTTATTAAATGTCATCTGTCCAAAATTCGACCGATATTAAAGACTTAAAATAATCCCAACTACCATCGGAATTGATTGATTCCAAGAGTTTAATTCAGTCAAATGAGGACCCCAAAATTCCTGAACAATCTTGAGATAATGGCAGCTCTGGAAGATACAAGGACGAAAGAACTGTACAAAAATACACTCCACAAGAAGTCATACTACAAGAATATACTCCACAAGAAGACGATCCACAAGAAGGCACTTCTCAGGAACAGACTCCACAAGAAGAGAATCCACAGGATGGCAATGCACAAGAAATCTCCAGATACTGATCCAATTTAAAATGTCTGTAAAATAAATTTTCCCTTTCAATTATTCCTGGGATATTCAACTCTTCTTTTATTAAATCTTGCCTAAAAGCTTCTTTCGCCATGTGTGACTTTTTGCGTCATTGTTTCAGCTGGCGAACAACTCCGAAATATGTTTCTTTTCTTTTCACAAATTTGTGACAACGAAAATGTTAATTTGGAATTTTTCGTTTATTGTATTTCTAGAAAAGATTTCCTTTTGTGCTAAAAAACCCCAGTCAGCAAGTTTGTGTGACTTCCATTGACTTTAATAAAATGCGCCCTTCAATTATCAATTATTCAGAGCACAGTGTTCCATCGAAACAAAGTCTATTTCATCATATCGAACCGAAGGAACTTCTTATTTGCTTTAATGTCGCTTCTTTAATTCCCATCTTGGTGGACTCTCAAATGATTGTGGTACTTTTTTCAAGAACGGAACTCAGATTGTAACAGTTGACTACGACGAGACGGAAGAGATTATTGTCTTAATATAAAAGGTCCCTGAGTTTCCAGATGATTCTTTTACAATAACTCTATGTAGGAAAGGCTTTAAGCCGGATACAGTGGGGAATGATACATTGGCTAATAAAGACATTTTCATCCTTCTCCAAGAAGACTTCCGCAACTCACTGATGGCACTTTAAAGAGTTCCTATTGATGAACTGAAAGATGATCATGCTGACTTAAAAGCAACTTGCAACTTGGAGTAAGTTAAGTATGCCACAGTTAAACTGGGTTTCAAGTTCTTCGAACTGTTAGACTTCTTCTCTCCTATTTAATAAAATTGCAATAAAAAAATTATCGAATCAGCAGAAATTTGACAAATTTTAAAATATTGAAATAAAGTAGATTTTTAAGCAACATTTTGAAAATAATTTTAAAGTTACGATAAATTAAAATATCAAAGAATTTCGAATACTTTTTATTCAAATTATACTTACTTAAAGCATATATAAGAAATGTTAAATAATTATTAAATATATTCAATGCACAAAGGTAAAAGCTAGTTGGATATTTCTGGGCCAATATGTGCTTTTAGTAAGGGAAGTGTCTACAATGTCCTATCCCCGCATCTATTCCATGTAATTGTTGTTGGCATCTATTCTTTTACCATAAAGTTCTTCGAATATAAAATCCTGGTATCATTGACTAGGTAATTCTTTTCTTGAAGCGATTATTTGATACTTGGAGGTGTTTTCTAATGGAATGTCGGTCATTGCTGGTTTACAACATATATATACATATATATTTAACATTTATCTGGATATATATATTCTAAAATTCACATCGCACATGCAGAGTATTTTCTTAAGAGTTCAAGGAAAGTTCCAAGAAAGTTTTCCTACTCCATTTACGTATTGTCATATTGTCATTTTCAGCACTTACACTGAACAAATTTGCTAGAAAACCCGACTTCAAGTGTGCCTCAGAGCATTAAACAATTATTTTATTAATTAAATAGCTATACTCTCCTTTCGCGTTCCGACCTTCTTTCCATCGGCACAAATCGCAATCCCAAATTGTAATAAAACACCACAAATGTTTCGTTGAAATGTTTTTATTCAAAATATAAATTTAAACAATTAAAATGGAACAAAGTTGTGAAAGCAGATAATTTTTTACATAATCTTTAAATTATTAATATTTTAATTAATTTAGTAAAGAATTAATTTATTATGATGTTGAAACGTGATTTCATACTTTTAGGATCCCATCTGGAGTTTGAGAATGAGTACACCACCCGGTGTGTGTAAGTCAAGACACTATCTATTCGAATAAAAGCTTCTTTCGTTGTAGAGATTGTGGTGTAAAGAATTATCTCGAAAGTAAGAACTTCCTTTGAGGTATATACAATTCTAGAAAGATCCGGAAACTTCTACCCTATTGTAGAAGTTTCCACCTCAATCACTCGAAGCTATAAAAAGCACAAGACTGTTCAAAGTCGAAGACATTCGAACAGAGATCGTAACAGTGTGTACTTCGTGCATTCAAATCGAAGCAGCAATATTTGTGATTTAATAATGTGATTAATGAATTGTGAAATAAAGTGCAAATTGTAACAAAGTAAACTTTAAGCCTAATTTTAAGTTTGTAAACTGCAATAATTAAAATAAAGTTAGTTATTTTAATTTAACCAGCGATTGTTTGATTACTATCCAATGTAGTGGCACGAATCCGAGTATAGAGAGTTAGAGTAAATTGTCAGGAGGGCAATTTCGTAACAATTTGAAACAATTTTTTTAAATTATTATGATAGGAAACAAATTATTAAACTATCATCTTATGAAATTGACCGTCTTCTTTTTTAAGAAGAATACTCGTGTAGAGAAATTAGCTTCAATTGTTTTCATTTCGGCAAATAATTACTTTTCTCTTGCAAAACTAATATTTTGATTTTATTGAGTCATTTAATAATTTAACAATGCCATTTTTTAAATTCTGCAAACTGTTTCTCTTATTTTCATAAATATTTTGCCGAACAAGGAGAATTGTTTCGATTTCATAGCATTGGTGTCTTACTTTTACAGGAAGTGATTGTTTGTTCCTTAAACAATTATTTTATATTCAGAAGATTGTTTAATTTTTGTAATTGTTCCTTTTTCCATGACAATTATTTTGCATTATTAAAACACCGTTCTGTTTTTCCAATCCAAATAATTTGCTTTTGGATTTTCCTGATCTGAATTATTATTTGCCATATTAAAAGTTATTATTCTGCATTTTCATGACAAATTTTTTTATATTTTATGAACAATTGTTTGGATCTAAAGGGGATTCCTTTATAATTCGAATCCTATTTCACATTTAGAACTGTTTCTTTGAATATCGTGGAAGACATATTTTTAGTTATTCAAGTTTTAGAACTAACAATTTAATTTTTTATTTATTATAATTTTTGAGAGAAACAACACTTAAAATAACAATTAATAAGAAACGGATTTTTCATATTTTTTAAACATATTTCATAATTGTTTTAAAACAGTTTTTATTTAATTTTTAAAATAATTTGTTGCACAATATTTTTGGAGAAGATTTTCGTTGAGAATTTTTTATAATACACACAATTTCTTGTTCTAATATGATAATACATTATTTAAATAAATTTATAATATATAGTGTAACATACACTATTTACAGAAATTGGTGATACTCGGTACTTGGAAATATTTCGAGTTATTTATGTAAATTTAGATACACCCATTAAGGACTTTTTATTCCTGTCAATTGTTTCATATTATTGTAAGAAATTGTTTCTTCATGTGATATAAAAATTGATTGTACTTGGTTACGTTCTGTCCCCTAACAACAAGGAGGCGGTCCGGTCAGTTTGACACAGATTTAAGAAGACATTCCTATCAAATATTTTATATATTTAATAATAGCTGTGTTTCTTTCAACGCGAGTGTGAATAAAACGCCCGCTTATCCATACATATGGACCGCTTAGTAAAGACAAGCTGTTTGAATTCGCTTATGGTTTAGCACCTCAAACAGAAGTGCTGCCAAGACATTTTTGTTGTCCATTGTGAACGAGAAAAAGTGTGAACCAACAATTAACCGCTGTAATTATATAAAATGCAGAACAAAGAAAATAGGTTTACAATTTAAAAAATTTTTAATAACTTTTAATTTAAATTAAAAATAAATGTAGTCTGTGAAAATTATACATTTATAAATAAAATACATTCATAAAATTTGTTTACCAATGTGTATTTATAATCATTTTAAATGGCAAAACCAGTGCTGCGAAATGCTAGACTGTTCAGCGACGGGTAGCGTTTTATTCAGACTCACGTTGAGAGAAACACAGCTAATATAACATCAAATATTTTATATATTTTATATTTTATTTTTTTATTATTTATGGAAAATATAAATTATTTCAGAATTATTCGACCAAAATTCTATTTCCCGAGACTTTAAAGCTTTATAAGCTTCCTTTCTGCAATAACCTGCCAATTTGTCTATAATCATGGAATATATTTTCAAAAACAATGATTTGTGGAAATTCTATTGGCACAACTGATGTTTTTTTACTTCTTCCGAAATTTTTCTAAAATTTGGTGAAAGTGATCGAGGTATTCGTCCTTCATATAGGATACTCTGCGAAATTGAAGCAGAAACTGAGTTCTCGGCCCTTTACTGGCTACAACCTACATAAAGATTGAAGATATTTTGCCCAAATTACCAGTAAATACTAAAGTGGCTTTAACATTTAATCTGGGCAACGATACCAAAAGGAGCGCATCATCAGTTCGCACAATCGTACTGAGGGTGATGGTTACTATTTCGATGAAACAGTGTTCATGTCACTTCAACTGTCTGTTTCCAAGAATTAATAAATGAGAGTGTCAGGTATTGAAAACAGAAATGCAGATAAGAGTACCATACCAATACAGATACGAGAATAGCATAAAATAGGCTGCTAAAATAGGTTTGTTAAACGCGTCCTTCACACAGAAGTTGCAGGAACTAAGCTCCAAATTTATTTGTGATTTAATCGTTAGCCCCAAGGACAGAGCTTCCTTGACGATAAGGGAAACTGATTGGGCCTCTGACTTGATCAACCGCCGAGGAAGACACCTCCTACTTACATTTTAACCCCGCTGATGGATATTTTTTTTATTTATTTGAATTGATTATACTTTGAGATGCTGAGGAATAAAGACTAAGAAGAATACAAACAATTGTGTCAGGATTAGGAAAAAATTGCCCAGCGCATGATGATAGACAAGTCATATTTAAAAATCTGATTTGTTGAAAGTGAGAATTTTTGTTCACATTTTCTTTTAAAATTGTCTGATATTATACTCTCGATTTATTGTAGAAAATTTCCTCACACAAGCTCAGCAAAATAAATTTTTGATAAATTTTAAAATTTGTTTAATACAAATTTAATAATAAAAGAAAAACGCCGTCAGGTGCTACAATCAGAAGCCTTTCCAGTTTAAAAAGGCACATCTTCAGAAAACATAATGACAAAAGATCATTAATTAAATTGGTCTCTTGGGGTCAGAAGGTTCATGATGGTGGCATGGAAAACTCAACAAATGAGCAGCGCAATATCTCAACCGGCAAGGGAATTTAACATTATTGTGCGTATTTTTATTCGATATTATATTAAAATCTTAATTACAAATTAATTACAAAATTAATCAACAAAGAGTGCAAGAGAGAACAATCCTTAGCTCCGACAATAAAACCTTACTAGCCCGTTCCGGCAGAAAACAGTGGATCTTTAAAAATATTGAAATATTGTAATCATCGCGTATATAGAATATTCTATTTAATAGTTGGTCCTCTCATTTACTACTAATGCAAACAAATGCCAATAAACAAACGCAAGAATTGTTATGAACCACACTTTAAGAGAAACTTATATTTATTCGAATCAAGATGAAAGTGTTTTATTATCAGAATCATCAGGCAAAAGATAGGATATTTTATGGAAATTCAGCTTGACTCCAAGCTCACCTACTGAGCGCAAACGCAAAATGCGGCGGCTAAGGCAGCACGGGTAACGGCTTCAGCAGACTAATGGCAAACATTGGAGGGCCGACAACCAGCAAGAGGAAGCTTCTGATGATGACAACGCACTCCATTCTACTGTATGGTAGCGAATTGTGGGCCGACAAGCTGAAGGCGCACACCCGAAGCAAAGTTTTAACCTCCGTGCAACGAACCGCAGCTCTGCGAGTAGCTTCAGCGTACCGTACTGTATCGGAGCAGACAATTCTGGTAATTAGCGGCTTAACCCCTATCGATATCATGGCCCTCGAACGCAAACACCTACGAGAAGCCAAGATGGGTAAAAATACGAGAGGAACCGCGCAGGATATAAAGCAACAAACCATGCACCATTGGCAAGAACGATGGGCCGCCGAGACTCGCGAAAGATGGATAGCGAGACTCATACCAGACATAGCGAGGTAATTGGAGGAACTGCCGGAACCGTCAATTTCTACCTCACGCAGTTACTGTCTGGTCACGGATACTTCTGCAAGTATCTACACCGAATGGGAAAAATTGGAGGGCCTGAGTACATATACTCCGATAGCAAAACGGATGATGCAGAGTACACCTTTTTCGAATGCACAAGGTGGCAAACAGAGCGCAACACGCTTGAAATGGAAATCGGGAAAACTTTAGCCAGCGAAAGCATTGTGGTGGTTATGCTAAGTAGCAAAGAAAACTGGGACCGCGTAGATAATTATGTGGACAATTTTTTCAGGCGGAAAAGGCGGGACCTGGACGCAGGAATAATGTTGAGAGT
The DNA here is from genome assembly GCA_920105625.2 of Clusia tigrina. Lineage (NCBI taxonomy): Eukaryota > Metazoa > Arthropoda > Insecta > Diptera > Clusiidae > Clusia > Clusia tigrina. The sequence continues at coordinate 54,597,666 of OV050030.1, forward strand.
CCAATAGGGACGAAGTGAGAATCTCCACCTTGGAGGAAGTATAAAAAGGGTTCCAGGGTGGAGTGATGTTCTCAGTGAGGGAGGAAAAAAATAGGATATTTTATAAATTAGAAGAATTATTGGAAAAACGTTCTTTGTTTAAATATAACTTTGAAATATTTTGTTAAAAACGTTCAGTTTAAGCCGTTTAGAGTGGAAGCATTTAAGAGATGTATCACCTTATGGTTTGGGCACAACGTGTAACTGGCCGAAATACTCGTGATTCCACTCGATCCATGTATTTGTATCTATGCATAATCTTCTCTCAAATGTATAACATGTTAGATATCCTCCTTCGGGTGGCTTCACCATAGCATATGGGAGAGCATTGGGCCCTTAATCCCACAAACTCTGACTTTGTAGAATATTTGTGGGGTTTTTGGGTTTTTAAGACCCTCGACGATAGGGAAAGCGATCGAGGGCGACTGAGTGAAAAGTTATAATTTGCTGTGCTGAAGCCGTAAAGGGATTTTGTTGTATATTTTTTACTATTCCAAATCGTTTCCTTAATTTTATTTCGAAATTTGCTTTCTTTAACTAAATTAACATTCTAAAAGTGCGACATAGACCCCCGCATCACACCTGCACTCTTTGCTTTTCTAATTATATAAAAAAAATTGTTGGGTTCATTAATTTATTGAAAGTTTCGTCGTTACTTGCATAAATTCATGGAATACCTCCAAAAATATAATTTGAACGTGACACTGAACAAATACTATTTTATGACACAATACTCTGTCTGAATCTTTCATTCTGTGTTTTAATTGCTATTCTCTTGTAGTAGTGGGATTTTATCAGATAATAAAACTTCTAGAATAATTTATGAATGAAACTTGCATTTCTCCATTTCTATTAAATAAAATTCTAAAGTATAAAAACACCAGATTTTCATGAAGAAAGAAAAGAATTGAATCTGTAATCAACGCAACCATTTCGCACTCGTTACAGGAACAGAACTTCTTCCATACTCGGCAGACGTATGGTGCCTTCGCGGGGACTGCAAATATGTGAATGTATATGGTGAGTGCATCTGAGTTGTGCGGGTCTTTAAGTAAACACATCACCGATATTTAATTTAGCTGTAAATGGAGTAGATTCCATAATCGGGAGACGAATGTTGCCACGGCGGGTTCTGCAAATATTAGAATGTATATGGTGATGTGCATCTGAGTTGTGCCGGTATTTAAGTGGACACATCACCGATATTTAATTTAGCTGTAAATGGAGTAGGTACCATACTCGGGAGACGAATGTTGCCACGGCGGGTTCTGCAAATATTTCAATGTATATGGTGATGTGCATCTGAGTTGTGCCGGAATTTAAGTGGGCACTTCACCGGTATTTAATTTAGCTGTAGATGAAGCAGATTCCATAATCGGGAGACGTATGTTGCCTTAGCGGGTTCTGCAAATATTAGAATGTATATGGTGATGTGCACCTGAGTTGTGCCGGTATTTAAGTGGGCGCATCACCGGAATTTAATTTAGCTGTAAATGAAGCAGATTCCATAATCGGGAGACGTATGTTGCCTCAGCGGGGACTGCAAATATTAGAATGTATATGGTGATGTGCACCTGAGTTGTACCGGTATTTAAGTGGGCGCATCACCGGAATTTAATTTAGCTGTAAATGAAGCAGATTCCATAATCGGGAGACGTATGTTGCCTCCGTGGGGACTGCAAATATTTGAATGTATATGGTGATGTGCATCTGAGTTGTGCCGGTATTTAAGTGGACACATGACCGGTATTTAATTTAGCTGTAAATGGAGCAGATTCCATAATCCGGAGACGTATGTTGCCTTGGCGGGTTCTGCAAATATTTGAATGTATATGGTGATGTGCATCTGAGTTGTGCCGGTATTTAAGTGGGCACTTCACCGGTATTTAATTTAGCTGTAAATGGAGTAGGTACCATACTCGGGAGACGAATGTTGCCACGGCGGGTTCTGCAAATATTAGAATGTATATGGTGATGTGCATCTGAGTTGTGCCGGTATTTAAGTGGACACATGACCGGTATTTAATTTAGCTGTAAATGGAGCAGATTCCATAATCCGGAGACGTATGTTGCCTTAGCGGGTTCTGCAAATATTTGAATGTATATGGTGATGTGCATCTGAGTTGTGCCGGTATTTAAGTGGGCACTTCACCGGTATTTAATTTAGCTGTAAATGGAGTAGGTACCATACTCGGGAGACGAATGTTGCCACGGCGGGTTCTGCAAATATTAGAATGTATATGGTGATGTGCATCTGAGTTGTGCCGGTATTTAAGTGGACACATGACCGGTATTTAATTTAGCTGTAAATGGAGCAGATTCCATAATCCGGAGACGTATGTTGCCTTAGCGGGTTCTGCAAATATTTGAATGTATATGGTGATGTGCATCTGAGTTGTGCCGGTATTTAAGTGGGCACTTCACCGATATTTAATTTAGCTATAAATGGAGTAGGTACCATACTCGGGAGACGAATGTTGCCACGGCGGGTTCTGCAAATATTAGAATGTATATGGTGATGTGCATTTGAGTTGTGCCGGTATTTAAGTGGACACATCACCGATATTTAATTTTGCTATAAATGGAGTAGGTACCATACTCGGGAGACGAATGTTGCCACGGCGGGTTCTGCAAATATTAGAATGTATATGGTGATGTGCATCTGACTTGTGCCGGTATTTAAGTGGGCACTTCACCGGTATTTAATTTAGCTGTAAATGAAGCAGATTCCATAATCGGGAGACGTATGTTGCCTCAGCGGGGACTGCAAATATTTGAATGTATATGGTGATGTGCATCTGAGTTCTGACGGTATTTAAGTGGGCACATCGCCGATATTTAATTTAGCTGTAAATGGAGTAGGTACCATACTCGGGAGAGGAATGTTGCCACGGCGGGTTCTGCAAATATTAGAATGTATATGGTGATGTGCACCTGAGTTGTGCCGGTATTTCAGTATGCACTTCACCGGTATTTAATTTACCTGTAAATGAAGCAGATTCCATAATCGGGAGATGTATGTTGCCTTAGCGGGTTCTGCAAATATTTGAATGTATATGGTGATGTGCATCTGAGTTGTGCCGGTATTTAAGTGGACACATCACCGATATTGAATTTAGCTGTAAATGGAGTAGGTACCATACTCGGGAGACGAATGTTGCCACGGCGGGTTCTGCAAATATTTGAATGTATATGGTGATGTGCATCTGAGTTGTGCCGGAATTTAAGTGGGCACTTCACCGGTATTTAATTTAGCTGTAGATGAAGCAGATTCCATAATCGGGAGACGTATGTTGCCTTAGCGGGTTCTGCAAATATTAGAATGTATATGGTGATGTGCACCTGAGTTGTGCCGGTATTTAAGTGGGCGCATCACCGGAATTTAATTTAGCTGTAAATGAAGCAGATTCCATAATCGGGAGACGTATGTTGCCTCAGCGGGGACTGCAAATATTTGAATGTATATGGTGATGTGCATCTGAGTTGTGCCGGTATTTAAGTGGGCACCTCACCAGTATTTAATTTAGCTGTAAATGGAGCAGATTCCATACTCGGGAGACGTATGTTGCCACGGCGGGTTCTGCAAATATTTGAATGTATATGGTGATGTGCATCTGCGTTGTGCCGGAATTTAAGTGGGCACTTCACCGGTATTTAATTTAGCTGTAGATGAAGCAGATTCCATAATCGGGAGACGTATGTTGCCTTAGCGGGTTCTGCAAATATTAGAATGTATATGGTGATGTGCACCTGAGTTGTGCCGGTATTTAAGTGGGCGCATCACCGGAATTTAATTTAGATGTAAATGAAGCAGATTCCATAATCGGGAGACGTATGTTGCCTCAGCGGGGACTGCAAATATTTGAATGTATATGGTGATGTGCATCTGAGTTGTGCCGGAATTTAAGTGGGCACTTCACCGGTATTTAATTTAGCTGTAGATGAAGCAGATTCCATAATCGGGAGACGTATGTTGCCTCAGCGGGGACTGCAAATATTTGAATGTATATGGTGATGTGCATCTGAGTTCTGCCGGTATTTAAGTGGGCACATCACCGATATTTAATTTAGCTGTAGATGAAGCAGATTCCATAATCGGGAGACGTATGTTGCCTCAACGGGGACTGCAAATATTTGAATGTATATGGTGATGTGCATCTGAGTTGTGCCGGAATTTAAGTGGGCACTTCACCGGTATTTAATTTAGCTGTAGATGAAGCAGATTCCATAATCGGGAGACGTATGTTGCCTCAGCGAGGACTGCAAATATTTGAATGTATATGGTGATGTGCATCTGAGTTGTGCCGGTATTTAAGTGGGCACTTCACCGGTATTTAAATTAGCTGTAAATGGAGCAGGTACCATACTCGGGAGACGTATGTTGCCTCAGCGGGGACTGCAAATATTTGAATGTATATGGTGATGTGCATCTGAGTTCTGCCGGTATTTAAGTGGGCACATCGCCGATATTTAATTTAGCTGTAAATGGAGTAGGTACCATACTCGGGAGACGTATGTTGCCACGGCGGGTTCTGCAAATATTTGAATGTATATGGTGATGTGCATCTGAGTTGTGCCGGTATTTAATTAAGCTGTAGATGAAGCAGATTCCATAATCGGGAGACGTATGTTGCCGCAGCGGGGACTGCAAATATTTGAATGTATATGGTGATGTGCATCTGAGTTCTGCCGGTATTTAAGTGGGCACTTCATCGGTATTTAATTTCGCTGTAAATGGAGCAGATTCCATAATCGGGAGACGTTTGTTGCCTCAGCGGGGACTGCAAATATTTGAATGTATATGGTGATGTGCATCTGAGTTGTGCCAGTATTTAAGTAGGCACTTCACCGGTATTTAATTTAGCTGTAGATGAAGCAGATTCCATAATCGGGAGACGTATGTTGCCTCAGCGGGGACTGCAAATATTTGAATGTATATGGTGATGTGCATCTGAGCTCTGCCGGTATTTAAGTGGGCACTTCACCGGTATTTAATTTAGCTGTAAATGGAGCAGATTCCATAATCGGGAGACGTATGGTGCCTCAGCGGGGACTGCAAATATTTGAATGTATATGGTGATGTGCATCTGAGTTCTGCCGGTATTTAAGTGGGCACTTCACCGGTATTTAAATTAGCTTTAATGGAGTAGGTACCATACTCGGGAGACGTATGTTGCCTCCGCGGGTACTGCCAATATGTCAATGTATATAGAGATGTGCATCTTAGTTGTGCCGGTATTTAAGTGGACACATCACCGGTATTTAAATTAGTTATAAATGGAGCAGGTACCTCACTCGTGATTAATGTTCAGACAAAAGTTAAAAAATTAGCACACCCTAAAAGCATGCGATTGGCACGAGTTGCTTGCGTCTTTCTTCATGAGTCCATGATTAAAACTTCATACTTTGCGGATGCTCCGTTGACGTAGTAGCTTGCTAACGATTTGTGCTCGCCTGATATTTCGGATTGCAGCAAAAGTTGATTTCGGCTTGCGTTGAGTTCTAAATTCTTTCTATGACTAAGTGAATGCCATTAGGGCGCTGACTAATAGTAATCAGTTTATTTCGCCTATGAATTGCTTCGCATTGTTGGTATTTTTGAAATTTCGTGTTAATTGTCTTGATTTTTTCTTTGACTACGTCTGACAATATGTGAATTTATTGTAGATGAATGTGGTATGGATGGATCAGCAAATTTTTGATAGAACCCTACTCTTTTACTTTAACAGTTCCCCACTTTGGACAAAATTAAAATAATGATTACTCTCATCAATCGGTTTTAAATGAACCTTTCGAAAACGGAATACTTTGCAGAACTTTGTCGTCTTTCATTTTCGGTCGATATTTAATTCATTTTATTTATATATAAAATATTAATTTTAACACGAAAATTTCTTTCGTGATTCATGCAATCCAGATTGATCTCGATATACAAGACCTCGTATATCAAATAGTAAACAATCAATATTTTTGCATTGCGTGATTTGAAGTCAATTCGTTCCGAATGGGAAGAAGTAGAATATTCAACTCATTCCCGGTGTGTAATAACTAAATTGGGTCTCCTTATCGAGCATTTGTCTTTATCACTTGCATAAATCCATGTAGAAGGAGACTTATTTTGAAGTAGGGCGGTGGCTGATGGCTTAAGAATATAAAAAAAGCCAGTCTAAAGATGTGTTTGTTTACCTTATTTATCAAATATAAATTTATATAGACTATTTTAATTAATTTCTCTGAGAATGAAACACAAGCAGCAAAAATAATTTTTTCATATTCTTTTATTAAAAAAATAAATAGCATTAATTATAAATGGAAGTAAATATAAAAATATATAAAAATAACTTTCTTATATTATAATAAATTTAATATCATTAATAAATTATCTTATCATATAAAAAACAAATCTGACTTTGTTACCTCACCACTAGAATGATGCAGTGTGGTGGCCACGGCTAGCTCACCGTAATGGTCGTGGTCCTTAACCCGCCACACTGCATCGGGTGGGACAACACTACAAAAAAAAATTTCAACTCACATTTTTGCCTAGCATCCTCCTCTACGACGACAAGCGAGCCCGCCCCATATTGTCCGCCTTAGCCTAACATTTTCAACATAAAATTAAACACACTAAACATTCTACTTGTACTTAAATAAATAACATATATATACACGTATGCTTAATAATACCTACATACACGTGAATACTTAATAATACCATACACGCGTATACTTAACAAATATATACTTATCTCTAGGGGCGGGCGGCAGCCTCCTTTTCCTCCGATGCTCGAATGGGGTGGGCCGGAACAATCAGTTATCCCTCTTATGGGATGGGCCGGAAACAAGCGGTTATGGATCTATTCAGCACACTCAATAATCAAGGTAAACTTTCTAACGCCAACTCTTTAAACTAAACTAACACTTTAAATTGATTCAAAATTTTAACGTTTATTTTCTACACATGTACATTGTAATTGAATTCAAAAATTTTTTGGAATCTTTCACACGTTAAATATATCTGAATAAAAAAACAGGACCACGGACGAGACGAGAGACTATCCATACAAAATCCGACACGAAATGCAAATAAAAAAAATCTTAATTTTTTCGCTCCAAAAATCCTCCACAGTCAAACACAAAATTCAAACGCGCGCGGCAACCAAAAATTTTCGACACAACTTCCTTCCTAAACACTTAACACCTTATCGCCTCGTTTTTTCTCTACCACTGCCTTATGTGATTTTTTTTCCTCTCCCCTGAAACCGTATCTTTTTCATTTCCTCGGCCTCTTCCGCTATTCCATCAGTGACCGCTCTAGCGGTCGAGTCGGTCAGTCACCTTTCTTTGGAACTTCTACTATTCTGAGGCAGCGCCATCTGTACCTCAGAATCGTCTGGTAGGTTAAAGCCTGGCCGCATTCACCAGCAAAGCGGACAAGTGGAAGGAACAAAAGAAGGAGAGGAGCAAAACAAACATACAGACGGTAGACGCCAAAACAACGATCGCAACAACTTAAAACTATTTAATGTAATTTTACAATATTTTTATGTTACTTTTTGTTTTTCTAAATTATGGAATATATTTGCATATTGTAATAAAAATAAATAATTTTGACAATTACACAATCATTTCATATTCGCTTAACTAATTAACATTTTACATATTATTAATAATTAATTTTATATATAACAAACATGTTGGAATAACTTTTCATCATTTGCGTCGTAGCCTCAACTCGCTGAAACAGAACTTAGCGAAGTCCCCATTTGAACGAGTTGGTTGGATTTGGTTTGAAGCTTTGCTCTCTCAAATTCAATTTTTATGGTCTGTTCATAGAATCAGACTTTTTTCACATTTGTGGCCAGGCCAGCGTTGCCAACTTTATAGAAAGCAAGGAGTTAGCAATTGGTTGTTTTTTTAGTAAGTGGCGAGTCGAAAGCTTCCTTGGAATACATCAATTTACTATATCTATTGGAAATTTAAAAAATCGTATTACTTAATTTTAGTTAAATAGTTATTATAAGAAAATGTGTTATCTTATAACTTGGAAATATTTTCTATATATCTTTCATTAAAGAAACATATGAGCCACAAATTGTGAAAACTTTAAATATATTTAATTTAAATACTAATAACGTACAATTTTAGTGAATTATTTTCATAAAAGATTATTATATACATATATGACTTATTAGAAAATATTGTAGGAAGTAGTTTAGTCTGTGATGTCAGCCAAATTGGCTTCGTCGACGCAGACTGGGAGAGAAATTTATCTCAAATATTTAAAAGGAAAATAATTTATGGAGTCGAGTTATATAGGAAATATAATTTATTTTTTGTCAAGTTAATAGTCAAGTGAATGAATTATAGTTAATTTAATGAAATAACCCCTCAAGAGTGATGTTTTTATTCACCGATGCCCCCTTTCCATCACTCGGAAACTATGGTAAATGTAGATAAAAGAGAGATAAAATGTGAAGATAGTTACTTAAGTGAACTCTCAATAAATAGCACTACCTCTGTTTACTCAAGCAAAATATGCTTATATAAGATAATATCTCAAAATATTTAGAATAAGACTTTAAAACAGTTAAAAGCATAATAAATATATTTTCCTTACTATTTTTATAGATTTAAAACTACCTATTCTGTGGTCAAAGTTGCGTATTTTTTGTATTATTCCAAAAAAAAAACGTTTTTCCGGGTAGTCACTAATTTTTGGGACAAATTATTTTGTTGAAAGCATTCTTAATTGTTTACACAAAAAAATTAAATTAAAAAACTGTATTTCCATGCACAATTCTATGCATAATTCATATTTTAATCTAAGAAATGCTCTGCACCTATTCAGATGAACGGTGGTGTAGTGTATACAAATAATGTGTGAATATATAAACAAAGAACAATACAATAAAATACAGTCGAGCTACCGACACAAATTGCCATTTTTTGATTCGGCAGTTCTCGCAGTGAAAAAAACAAAAACAACACCAGCAACAGTTGAATATACAACAACAAAACCATTATAAACAAAAATAGCAACCAAATACACTCTATTTTTTTATTATATTAATTTATTAAATGAATACATTTTTTATTTAATTTAGGGGATAATCCCCAATTTTACATATAAAGAAACATCGGTCATATAAATACAATTTTGACTATTTTGTGAATATATACCGTTCAAACTAAGAGATATTGGTGACAACAGTGATTGTGAATATGAAACAGCAACTACAGATGTGCAATGTTTTCAAACGAAAATGATACGAGCACAAACCTTGAAGAAATTGAACTTGAATATGCTCTAATTTAATTACAAAAATGGAGGAGTTTCAAGAGAAGGATAATAGATGGACTCTAATTAAAATAATTGAATTAGAGATTTAATCAATATAAACCATTGAAGGGTTCTGCTTATATTAAATTACCCCATAATATAGCAATGGAACATGCCTGTATTAATGTAATGAATATAAATGATGACTATGTATTGCTTTAAGTGTGCTGTACAATCTGCAACAAAAAATGTGCAACATAGTAGTTCGCAATATGCAGTGAATATTAAGGATGATGTGATAGGAAGTATGATATTAAAAGTTAAGTAAACTAGTAATAACAATTCATAGGAAATTATTTCACAAATAATCGAGAGCATTTCCCATGAAATACTCACAACACAATTCTAAAAAATTTCCTAAAATAAAATATAAAAAGGCAGCATCTTAAGACTGCGGTGTCAGTAATATAAACAGTTGAAGAAACAACTCAGATAAAATAAATTGTTTAAATAAAAACTAAACTAAAATTGTTTAATATAAAAACTAAACTGGCGAAGAGGATGCGATATTATCCTCATCCATCTCATCCATTACATCTAAAATATTATAAAATAAAATTATTAAACTTTAAAAACTCGCCATTTCCAATTGTAAATGTATCATATAAGGTGGCAACCACATTCCAGCAAGTTGTCAGTTGAGTTACGAGCGTGCGACGAGCAACATCGCTACCCGGCCTACGAAGCGAGTAACCGTGAAATAGTTATTTAAAATTCTTATGAATCTACAATTCAAATATTTAAATTTGTATTAAACCATCCTGAAAACTTATTGTCTGATTCGAACTTATTTACATTTTTCAGAAGTGGGATCTTAGCGCATAAATGCTCAGATAACGGGGAATGAACCATGTTGTGACGCCGCGTATAAAAGGAATCGAACGGTTATTCTTATGTACTAAGAACTAAATGAACGTGTATAAAAAAAAGTAAGATGTTATTAAGTGGTGGGCGGAATAAAAATAGCGTCACACGAAATGAAATTTGGCATACAAAAGACAAGAAAATCAATAAGAAAATAAGTGAACGAGTTAATGTAAACGTAACGTAAAATAAATCTAAAGAATGCAATATAGCACTAACATATAATGAACTAGAAAAACTTCCAAGACATAACGTCATAACGTCTAAAGATTTATGTACATATGTAAGTACATATATAAATATAAATTGTATATATAGCGCTCACACGAAGGCAGTTGGCAACGCGGCCAACAGGGCTACTACGATATTTAACTTGAGTAACACGTCTAATCTGGATATCAACAACGCAACAGGGCTACTACGATATTTAACTTGAGCAACACGGATAATCTGGATATCAACAACGCAACAGGGTTACACGATACTTAACTACTACCAGTGGGTTATCGAGACAACACGGTTACGCGAAAATCTACGACACAAACGTCAAAAAAAACCAAAACAAGATTAAGTGTGTAGTAATCCATGATCCGACAACCCTGATTATTGGGTTCGACCTGGCAATGAAATCGATTAATGCAAAAGACAGCTGATTTGCAAAAATGCAACTCAATGTCTTTTTGCACATCCGACTTGGATCGTTTTGGTTGGTCTTCTTGAAAAACTCAAGCGCATCAGATCACAATTTTTTGTAAAGTATCTTATATTATAATAAAATAATTTTTTAAATAAAACCAACTCGGTACAATTCAGATGTGGGGTACACCTTTTGTACCACAAAATAAAGGTAAAAAAAACAACGATTGCATTGTTAATTAAAATTTGCAATGGACTTACGACCAAATCGCTTTACGATGATGGAAGCTCTTGTGACAGCTGGCGTGGATTTTCCAGAGTCAGCCACATTAACTCAGTTGCGAGCTCTGTATGATGCCATTCAAGAAGTCGAGGTCAATAACGATAAGCGCACAGGTCAACAAATGGAAGAAACTTTCGATGGAGATTTAGCTGCCGGAGGACAAAAAGAGGCTGACAAGGCTAAGCCCAACGATGGAGAATATACTGAAGGCGGGGTTGCTGGAAAAACAAAAACACACGAAGAAGATGGAACCGATGCCGAAGAAACTGCCGCAAAAAAGTCCGAGGTAAACAAAAGAAGCAACACAGAAAAAAATAGTGAAAACCAAACTGCAGGATACATAAATGTAAGAGGCCACACCGATGAAATGATTGATGGAATATCAAGCCAAAGTGCGTCACCCGAAGAGCAGATTAGAGCATTACAAGCAAAATTAGAGATATTAAAACTACAACAACAAATTTGCGAACTAGAAAACGTCCAAAGTGCCCAAAATCGTAACGGGAGACGCCATATTGATTTAGCAGAACTGGAAGCCGCAGTACCGCTGTTTAGTGGAGATGATCAGTATGTCATTTCGAAGTGGATGGCACAATTTGAAGACTATGCCAACATATGTGAGTACACTGAAAATGAAAAATGTGTTGGCATCCGTCAACGGCTAGCAGGCACGCCAAAACACATGTGATCTGGCGTTGCTAGATTATAGAAGCCTAAAAACCAGTTTGCTAAAAATGTTTAAACGCTCAATCTCACGTCGTATATAAACAACTATATAAACACACGAGGTATATAAACAACTGCGGTTGCGCACTTTAAAATCCGACGAGTCATGCCTGAGTTACGTGGTGTCAATGCAAACAATTGCCGCCAAAGCTGACATCGAAGAGCAGGAATTGATCATTGACGGCATGCAAGACACCAGCAACGCAATTACCCATCTATATGGCGCTAACACTGTTGACAATTTAATTGAAAAATTAGATAGATATGAACAGCGCCGTCCGCCATCACGAGCCGCAAGCAATAAAACTTACGTAACAACAGTCGCAACCAAATCAAAAAAACGTGCCTGCAACTGGAAATCAAGCTGGAAAACTACCAGAGGCTGAAGTCCGCTGTTACAACTGTTCTGCCTTTGGACACTACCAGGGCAACTGCCCCAAGCCGAGACGCCCGCCTAATTCTTGCTTCGTGTGTGCTGAAGTTGTTTCATCAGAATTGCCCCAAAAAGAGGGCCTCCGCCTCGATTGTAGAAGCAGGACGAATCGAGCAAGTAGAGGAATTTCAAAGGGTAAGTGTTGCCTTTATAAAACAGAATAAGCGCACTGAATTTAATAACATTCTATATTTATTTGACACGGGTAATCCTATTAGCTGCGTACAACAATCTCTGGTGCCGTTTATATGTGATGAAGTGAAGATGTTAACATCTTACCGCGGTATTGGAAACAAACAAATTAAAATGGTGGGTCGAGTAGATTGTGAAGTAGTATTTGAAAATAAAAAATTAATGCATAATTTCTTCGTTTTGCCAGATGATGATGCTGTTGTACCTGTACTAATTGGACGAGACCTGTTAATAAAATTAAAAATATTTTTAATACAAGTAAAATTACATTATAAGAAATCTGAACTATTGAATATGAATTAAATTAAATCAAATGAAAATCAAAACCCAAATAATGAAGTTATCAGTGCGCTTAGGTTGTTAAAGCTATATAGAGATCCGAAAAGTTTAGAAGTTCCAACCAGGGGAAATAATCTGATATTGTTAAAATGTTACCTTTTTATGAAAATTTTAAGGCTAGTGAGGGCAAATGTGACAGGTCACCGAAAATCAATAACGTTTATGAGGTAAAGCAAATAAAGGTGGTGGGCGAGGTAGCTTCTGAGACGAATATTCATCATGATAAAATTTTGGAAATAGTCGAAGAAACCGCCGAGTGTAGTGAATTGATGCAAGTAGTCAGCGCGATTGATATCAATGAGAGGGCGGATATTAATGAAAACTTGGGTTCTAATAATGCTGAAGCCATTAAATCGGTAATAGAACGAAACTATTTGAATCAATTAGGTAAACCCACGAAATCAATGGACTACTGCATGAAAATAAGACTAAATAACGACGTCCCTGTGTACTGCGGTCCACGAAGACTTTCATACAGAGAGCGGGCTATAGTTAAAAATAAACTGGAAGAACTTTTGAAAAAGGGCACAATCCGCCCAAGTGAATCCGCGTATGCTGCACCGATTGTTTAGTCAAGAAAAAAATCGGAGACCCACGAATGTGTATTGACTTCCGTCCGTTAAACAAAATTACATTAAAGGATAATTACCCTCTGCCTCTAATCGAAGACTGTCTGGACTACTTAGGTAATAAACAATGTTTTTCAACACTAGATTTGGAAAATAGTTTCCACCAAGTACCAATGCACGAAGACTCAATTAAATACACGTCTTTTGTTACACCCCTGGGGCAATTTGAATATTGTTTTATGCCGTTTGGGCTCAAAAATTCCGGCGCCGTATTTCAGCGGTTTATTAATAAGGTCCTACGGGAATTCATTGACGCTGGGCAAATAGTGGTATATTTGGACGATATCAGTATTGCAAGAAATACATTTGAAGAACATTTACAAATTTTAAGCAAGGTGCTCCAGACTTTAAGTGGAGCAGGTCTTAAATTGAATTTAGGAAAGTGTAAGTTTGCATATAGAGAGCTAGACTACTTAGGTTACCGAGTGAACAAAGACGGTGTGAGGCCAAATGGGGATCATATTCGTACAATCCAAGAATATCCGATGCCCGTGGATCACGAGACTTTAGAACGATGCTTAGGTTTGTTCTCGTATTTCCGTCGTTTCGTGCACGATTTTTCAAGAGTGGCAAAGCCACTATCAAATCTAAAAAAAGACAAAGTCTTTAATTTCACTGATGAATGTAAGGATGCTTTCTTAATTTCGAAAACAAAACTAAGTGAGGCACCCGTACTGGCGGTCTATAATCCAAACCGTGAAACAGAACTTCACACCGACGTCAGCTCGAAGGGTTTCGGTTCGATTTTATTACAAAAGCAAGATAACAATAAATTTCATCCGGTAGCATATTATTCGAAATGTACATCCCCAGCAGAATCAAGATATCACAGTTTTGAACTAGAGACACTCGCTATTATTTATGCATTGAGACGATTTAGGGTTTATCTGGAGGGGATAAACTTTATGATTGTGACCGACTGTAATTCCTTAGCACTAACACTAAGTAAAAAATTGATAAGCCCGCGAATAGCCAGATGGACGTTAGAGCTAGAAAACTACGACTATAATATCCGGCATCGAAGGGGTGAACTGATGACGCACGTCGATGCTTTAAGTCGTGCGCCGGTGGGCGCATTAATGGAAGCCGATCAGGTCGACCGTAATATACAGATTTGCCAGTCTAGGGATGAAAAAATTAAAGATGTTCGGGACAAATTAGAAGAAGGAAATTTGGAAGGTTATATTTTAGAGAACGGTCTGCTTTTTCGGTTGGGAATAAAGGGACAAAGGCAGTTATATGTGCCCGCCGAGCTGGAAGGAAACGTGATCCGATTAACACACGAAAAGCATGGTCACGTGGGAATAGAGAAATGTGTAAAGCAAATACAAAAATATTATTGGTTTCCCAACATGAGAGATAAAGTGAACAGGTTTATAAGAAACTGTTTAAAATGCATCTATTACTCAGGCCCTCACAGGAAGACTGAAAGAAATTTATATAATATAGAAAAGAAACCAATTCCCTTCGACACATTGCAAATAGACCACTTCGGTCCTCTACGGTTTTAGCAGTAGTGAATGGATATACAAAGTTTACAAAACTTTATGCGGTGAATTCGCCTGGGACGAGGGAAGCATGTTGCGCCTTGCCAAAGTATTTTGAAAGTTACAGCAGGCTGAGACGAATAATAAGTGACCGTGGGACTTGTTTTACATCAAATGAATTTAAAAACTTCATCACTGATCGAAATATCTCACACGTGAAAACGTCAGTAGCATCACCTCAGTCGAATGGGCAGGTCGAAAAAATAAATAGGGATATAAAAGCCATGTTAGCTAAATTAACGTAACCCACTGAACACTCTGATTGGGCAGACAAGTTGACTCAAGTAGAATTCGCTATTAACAATACAGTACGTGGGACGACGGGGCAATCGCCGAGCAAAATGTTGTTTGGGGTAGAGCAAAGAGGTGAAATAATAGACAAAGTAACAGAACACGTACAGGTAGCCCACGGGGAAAGCACTGATCTAGACGCTATAAGAAAAGAGGCTTCAAAAGCTATTGAAAAATCTCAAGCGCGAAATTTAAAATATTTCAACGAACGTCATAAGCCTGCAAAAACTTTTGAGATAGGTGACTGGGTAGTGTTAAAAAATGTGGACACAACAGCGGGGGTTAACAAAAAATTTATTCCAAAGTACAGAGGGCCTTACGTCATACAGAAGCAACTCGGAAACGATCGCTATCAAATATCAGACGTAGAAAACTGTCAAGTCTCACAAATGCCTTACAACGGTATAATTGATTCTAGTCGTTTAAGGAAGTGGTTGGAACTTAGAAACTGGGAAAATGAAGATATAATGGACTCTGAAGGCAATACTTCCCAATATGAAAATTATGAATACTTAGAGGATGAATTTGATCAAGAGGAATAACAATCGGGGTCGATTGTGTTGTCAGATCGGCTACAATTCCTTGACTACAATTCCCTTCCTTACTACAATTCCATGATCCGACAACCCTGATAATTGGCTTCGACCTGGCAATGAAATCGATTAATGCAAAAGACAGCTGATTTGCAAAAATGCAACTCAATGTCTTTTTGCACATCCGACTTGGATCGTTTTGGCTGGTCTTCTTGAAAAACTCAAGCGCATCAGATCACAATTTTTTGTAAAGTATCTTATAAAGGGGTTTTCAAAAGAAACGCTACAAAAGTAAATCTATAGTGACAGCAAACGACGCCATATTTTTTCCCGCTCTTTTGACATTTCTCTTCAGTAAGGTTTGCCATTTCATCATGCAAAGATATACGAGCCAACAACGAGTCGAAATTATTAAAATTGACTACCGAAATTCGGAGTCAGTCGCCTCAACTTTAAGAGCGCTACGTCCAATTTATGATGAGGCTCATTTCTGACTGAATGGCTTCGTCAATAAGCAAAATATGCGTTATTGGTTAGACAGCAATCCACACGTACTCCATGACTCATCATTCCATCCCGAAAAAATTACGGTTTGGTGCGGTTTATGGGCCGGCGGCGTCATTGGGCCGTACTTCTTCCGTGATGATCAAGACCGGCACATTACTGTGAATGCGAATCGCTACCGTTCAATGATAACCGAATATTTTTGGCCCCAATTGGATAATATGGACTTGGAGGACATGTGGTTCCAACAGGACGGCGCCACAAGCCACACAGAGAATGCCACAATCAATTTACTGCAAACCAAGTTTGGTGAACGTGTTATCTCACGAAATGGCCCAGTCGATTGGCCGCCTCGGTCGTGCGATTTGACGCCGTCAGATTATTTCCTGTGGGGCTACGTCAAATCTATGGTCTATGCCAATTTATACTTGAAAACCGTTCAAAATTGGGTTCAGCGTCTGGACTTCTGCAAGCGTGCCCGTGGTGGCCATGCAAAAGAAATCGAGTTCCATACATAATGGCATCGAACGTACTTTCACAAGAATAAAGAATTTCATTGATATCTAAAACCGGTTTTGTTTTATTTAAAAAAACTTTTGTAGCGCTCTTATTCAAAAACCCTATATTAAAAATAACCTAATAAAAAAATTTTTAAAATAAAACCAACTCGGTACAAGTGTATTCAAAACGTAAGCATCGAACGTAAATAAACGTAGGAAACGAAGACGATATAAAGAAATTAGTTATAACTCAACGAAAACGAAATCATTTATTACCGACTATTGAAATATAAATTTTACCATGGTGAACAGCAACGAGTTGAAAGTGGATCAGCTGAAAAATGCGCTTCGCAGGCGAGAGCTAGCAATAGGAGGGAGTCGAGCTGAACTCATTTCGCGATTGCAGGAACATTTGGGCACAACAGAAATTGAATTATCAGAAACGAATGAGTATCAAACTCAAATCAACGAACTGCGCGAAATGATGCAGCAGCTAATGACAATAACAACGGCAAATGTGCAACAAAGAAATCAAAACACCGACAATCATATCCACGACAATGAAAGTAATAACGAAACAAGTGTTAATGAATGCCGAACATATTCCATAAAGGAAATCGCAGAAGTTTTGCCAGAGTATAACCCAACGGATGAACAATCAATATCGGTGGAAGAGTGCATGGTTGGAGCGACAAAAGTTCACTTTTAGCTGTATACGGACGATTGAAAGGTGTGGCTAGATCGTGGCTGGATTCTTGTCAAGAGATGAATACTACGTGGCAAAAATTCTCGTAAGATATTTTAATTGAATTCGGATGCAGTTATGATGAAGCGCAAATACATCAATTCATGACACGTACTACTCGAAAACCAAACGAAATAGTATCAGAGTTTGTGTTTTCGCATCAACGCTGTCGGTAAAAGATTTAACTTGAGTGAAACCGCCAACGTTAAGTACGCGCGCGATGGACTAAAACACCGCGAATTGCAAATGGCTATCGCAGCGATTAAAATAGAAAATATGAAGCAAATGCATGAAACATGAACATTATTTGCAAAATCGTATCAAAACGACCGAAAATAAGTCTCGTGAATACAGGCTTAGTGCACAAAATCGAAAACGGACGAAAAACCTAAAGATATAACGTGCTACAACTATGGCGAACCCGGACATATTTCAGCCAAGTGTAGTAAGCCTCAGAAACGAAATCGATGTAAAGATTGTAATAAGGCGCATTCAAAACATGAACCTGAAAATTGTGGCAAAACAAACGCGATGTCGCGAAAAACTAAAATTTCTAATGACAATTTCGTTAAAACTATTGAAATCGGTGAAACTTCGGCAAAGGCATTTATAGATACTGGCAGTGAGTGCGATTTGATTCGAGAAACTGTGGCATAACAAATTCCGGGAAAACGGTTGAATATTCCATTTTCGGTTAGTGGAATCGGTGGCGGTATAATACGCTCAAACGAACAAATTGAAACGAATATTAAAATTGACGGTATCGAAAAGAAAACAATTCTTCATGTTGTCAACTACGAAAATTTAGATGTTGACGTAATGTTAGGTCAAGAACTTTTTGATACGGAAAATATGCTCATTGAATTCGACGGAAATTTTGTATTTCAACCAAAAATTCAAAATATATATATCACTAAAGGAGTAGAACCATTAACAAAAAACGAACTGTCTTGCGGGGAACTAACGTTTGAAACTGAACAAAAACTAAATAAATTACTTAACAAATATTCGATGACTTTTGCAAAAAATATTAACGAAATCGGCAAAACCAACGAAACCGAATTAAAAATCGAACTAACCACGGATAAAATTATCGCTCAAAGACTATACCGCGTACCGGAACCAAAAAAGGAAGTTGTAAGGGAACTTTTCGACAATGACATCATTCAACCATCAGATTCAGGATACGCCAGCCCCATGTTACTAGTTCGCAAGAAGAACGGTGAGGATAGACTTTGCGTTGACTATCGCGAATTAAATAAAATGACAGTGAAGGAAAGTTTTCAAATTTCCAAATGTAGAAGAATGTATACAAGCAAACGAAATATAATATTTTCTCTACATTGGACCTGAACAGCGGGTACTATCGGATTCCGATAGAAGCGTCGAGTCGGAAGTTGTAATAGTACCGGACGAATTGTATGAATTCAAAAGAATGCCATTCGGGCTAAAGAATGCTCCAATTGTCTTTATGCGTTTGATGGCTAAAATCAAAAGTAGACTAAAAATAAACGGTATGATACACTTCATGGATGACATGCTCATAAGAGCTGAAAACGGAATGAAAATAATCGAAAAACTCGACAGCGTTTTGCAAGTTCTGTCTGAGTTGGGACTCACAGTGAATGTGGCAAAGTTAGAGTTATTTAAACGCGAAATAAACTTCTTGGGACATCGAATTGGAATAAACGGTATACTACCTGGTCAACGAAAAACGGATGCAATAAGAAATTTTGAGACACCGAAGAGACGACAACGGAAATTCGAAGATTCCTTGGATTAACAGGCTATTTTCGAAAATTTGTTCCCGCTTATGCGGTCATATCAGAGCCTTTGCGTAAGCTTCTTCGAAAAAACCAATCTTACGTATGGAACGAAACACAAAATGAAGCATTCGAGAAACTGAAAAACGCCCTTATCACCTCACCTGTTTTCATTGGATATCGAGCAGATGCAGAGCATCAATTGCATACGGACGCAAGTGGCGTGGGTTTGGCAGGAGTACTACTGCAGGGCGACGGAAATGATTTAAAGCCAGTAGCGTATTACAGCCGGGCGACGACTGAACTCGAAACTAAGTACCACAGTTATGAGCTCGAAATTCTAGCGGTGGTAGAATCAATTGAACGTTTTAAGTATTATATTTTCGGCAAATTAATCAAAGTTGTGACAGATTGCAGTGCAATGCAAATGACCTTTAAGAAGAAATAATTAGTTCCACGAATAGCAAGATGGTGGTTATGTATACAACACTTGGATATCGAAATAGAGTATCGCAGCGAAAAAGGAATGGCTCACGTTGACGCCTTGAGCAGAGAGAGCACCATAAGAAGAATGCAGAGAACTAGAAGTGGCGACGTTAAACGTTATGAAAATAGGCGTTAGTACTGAAGATTGGCTGTTCGGTATGCAGTTACAGGATCCGAAATTACAACAAATCGTAGATAAGGTCAACAATAAGGATTAGGAGGTTAGAGATTATTCGATAAATAGAGAACGGCTATACAAAAAAGTTAACGATAAGGAGTTACTTGTAGTACCAAAGGCATTACGATGGAGAATAGTATACGATGCGCACGTAAAAACGGGACATCTTAGTATCGGACGGACAATAGAGTGGTTGCAGCAAAACTATTATTTTCCACGGATGCGGAATGTCGTTAAATCGTTCATAAATTCCTGCGTCGAATGCGCATTCAATAAACGACCAGCTGGAAGAAAAGAGGGCGAATTGCACTATAGCAAATACGAGGCTGTACCATTCAAAATATTGCATATCGACCATTTAGGTCCGTTTCCCCGAAGCAGAAGGCAGAACGAACATATCCTTGTCATAGAAGATAGTTTCACGAAATTTGTACTAATACGACCCGTAAGAAACAGAAGTACGAAGTACTTAATAACAATATTGAAAGAACTAACTAGCTATTTTGAACACCCCAAATCACCGTCAGCGAACGAGGAACATCATTCACGTCCAAAGAGTTCGAACGTTATTGTGAGGAAAGCGGAATAAAGCATATATTTACTGCAGTTCAAACACCTCGTGCGAATGGATAGGTGGAAAGATTAAATCAAACAAATCTTTCCATGCTGTTACCCTCAACCGAAGAAGATAAAAACTGGGACGACAACTTGAGAACCATCCAATGGACTTTAAATACATCCAAATCGCAGACAACTCAAAGAACACCACACGATCTATTATTTGGTTTCAAACCCCGTGACATACTTTCTAATAAAATTATTCAAATATTACATGACGACGAAATTCAAGAATATCGTGTTGAAGAGAAAATGATACAGAAAAGAGGAGATGCAGCAAACAAAATTACGCAACAACGGCATAAGGCCAAAATACGATTTGAACAACATCATTCAAAACGCAAAATGTATAAAAGGGAAGAC
This sequence comes from Clusia tigrina, assembly GCA_920105625.2. NCBI lineage: Eukaryota > Metazoa > Arthropoda > Insecta > Diptera > Clusiidae > Clusia > Clusia tigrina. The sequence continues at coordinate 54,618,678 of OV050030.1, forward strand.
ATAGTCCTGATAAAAAACGACGCACCTACCACCGGAAATTCGCGTAAACTAGAACCACGATATAAGGGACTATTTATCGTCACTGAAGTTTTAAGCAACGATAGATATGTCGTTGAAGATTTACCAGGAACGACAAGGAAACTACGCCACTACAAATCCGTACATGCGTCAGATCGAATGAAACCATGGTGCAAATTACCAGAAGGCGATGACAACGAAGAGAGCAGCGACTCCAAACGCGAGGACGCTGGCCGTCAGGAAGGGCCGACTCTAAACGTATCATAAAAGGTGGCAACCACATTCCAGCAAGTTGTCCGTTGAGTCACGAGCGTGTGACGAGCAACAGCGCTACCCGGCCTACGAACGCGAGTGAAAGTGAAATAGTTATTTAAAATTCTTATTAATCTACAATTCAATTATTTAAAATTCTTATTAATTTACAATTCAAATATTTAAATTTGTATTAAACCATCCTGAAAACTTATTGTCTCATTCGAACTTATTTACACACATTAACCAACAGCTATAAAGAAAAATGGCCCTCTTAAATATGTTTGGGCATTTCGAAAATTTATACAAATTCCATAACATTGCGTTTAAATCCAGCACTTACTTTGAGTAAGAAATCGTGTTATTTATTTTCTTCTTTTTTATTTAAATATGAAGATGGAATTTTCGAAAAAAAAATTCTTGTTAAGGAATTCAGCAATGTAAACATTGTTCATGAGGAAGGTGATTTAAAAATAGGAATTTATAAAAATTCTGATATTATTGAATACAATGGCTTGCTATATGAAAAAACCCATTTTTGTTTCTTTTTTGCAATTCTAATTGCAAACTTTTTAAAATTATATCATTTCTAACAAATAATAATGATTTAATTGTAAAATGTCATGAAATTGATATTAAATTCGATTACCACTTTCAATCTTACGAAGTAGGTAAGAAAACAAAGATATTGCTTTTATAAATATATCTAAGTTTGTAAGCCCACCACTAAATATTTGTACTATAAATAATACTAATACTAAGATTAAAATACTTGTAATTAATGTATTATTTATGTTTCATTTGTGTAAACTTCTTTTTATTTTAAATATATACTATATATTAATAAAGAAAAATTAAAAATGTGTTTTTTTATGTAAATGTTAACATTAAAAAAAATCAACATTGATATGGTAAAAATGTACTGTATTATTGGTAAAAATAGTTCAAAAAAATCAAGAAATATATGGTAAAATTTTACCATTTCAATGTTGACAATAACTATTAATTTGTTAAAGAAATCAACAACTATATGGTAAAAATTTACTATATTTATGGTAAAAATCACTATTAAATTGTTAAAAAAAAAAAAAAAAACGGTTGGTAAAACTTGACCATGTCATTTTTGAAATTAACTATTTTTAGATTTGGCGCCGAATCGTTCCTTTTATTGTTAAAAAAAAAAACCACGTTGTGGTCAATGTACCTGTCTCAGTGTACCTATAATAAAACAGGGAATGCAGACGTTGAAAGACTACATTCTACATTGAACGATCATATTAGGATCCTTAATGCAGACCCGAATAAATCCAAATTAGAACTAAGTGAAAAAGTTTTTCAGGCTATTGTATACTATAATAATACCATACCTTCCACACATAAAAAACGACCAATTGAATTTTAGAATAATGTTTTGAGTAAGGAGGAAATAGAAGAAATATCACATAAAATACACAATAGGAATCTCAACCTAGATATAAAAAAGTAATTAATTAGACTAGAGATAAAAATCACATTATAGTTAACGACAATAACAAAGGAAGAAAATATTACAAAAACCAAATCAGAAGAAAAAACAAATACCAAACCGAAACTTATTAATCTTTTTTGTATAATTGGAATTATTTTATGCTTAAAAAATAGAAAATCAAAAAATAAAATTGTAACAAACATAGAATTACGTGAAGCAAACCAAAAGCATCCACAGATCCCTTTAAATAATCTGTACAAATACAATAAAGTAATGTAAAATTTTGCAGAGACCGCAAAAACTTAAGGAGGGAGGAGTCATATATTCATATAACTATCAATATAACTATAAGAGCTGGCCACCCTCAGTAAACATACAAACTGGTCACTCTAATTTTGCCCACATCCTATCCTATAATATTTGCCGTGTCAGCGGAACAGCTACATTATATCATCTGCAGACGAAGCTTCTTCACTACCACTGCTATGAAATATAAACAATATGAACTTCACAGGTGTTACGATTACACAGTGACCCACAAACGAGGGCTAAAATGCACCATTGGCATTTTGTGTGAACTAGCTCATCGCCATAATTGTTTAGGTCAACACCTGTGTAATTCGAACACCGCGAAAGTGAAACACCTAAGTATATCATCAAAATATGTAGTAAGCGAATATGTAACTAGAATTAAGACTATAAATAAGAGTGGTTTTTAAGAATAAAGACGATTTTTTGTATTTATTAAAAGCGAAACGGTGGTGTTATGTTCTTTTTACGCCGCAGTTCGGCAAGTTTTAGAGTCAGTGACTATTTTACAGGTCCAGCAGCCATCGCACAACTGTCGTGAGCATTGTACCAGGTAATACAACACTTCAAGTCGACATCATTGGTTACGATACGCTTGTTACTCTGTTGTTATGTTGCTCTGCATTTTCCGTTGCATTTTCCAAGTGAAATCGTTCAAAGACGCAAATTCTTGATGTGTTCTCAGAAGCAACAGTTGACAAACATGCGCGTTCGAAAACTTTGTTAACTTGAGTACCGTTTCCAGACGGCCCCAATAGTGTGAAAACCCAATTATTTGTACTACAAATCACGTCCGCGAAACACATAAAAACCTGCATAGCCTAGAATTCGAGAGCACCTCTGGATATATATTTTGTTAATTGCATTAATCGCGCGAATAACGACGCACACCAAATTCCAGTTGGCGAAAAACTTTAATTAATTGTGCTTTCTTCCCTGCTAGCTGAAAAGCACCGGATATATATTTCAAGTTGTGCAACCTACTGCTGACAAGGCGTCTGGCTCGCCGCTTGTGGGAACGCTGTTTCGTAGTGCAGTTCATATTGGTTATCTTACTGTATTTTGTTGACGTTAGCTTTTACTGTGTTAACTCTTTTATTAATAATGTTGCCGTTAACTTTACATGGACAGGAAAAAACAAAAATCGCTTTTTTAACCTATCCATTGATGTGAACACTGTGTGGCTGATCACAAAAAGTCCAGCTGGGAAGGCGACATCTCTCTCACACATCTTCTGCTCTATCGTCTGCCTCTTCTCCTGCATCACAATGTTTAGTTGTGTTTCTCGCAATTGTTCAATCGCGTCACTTGCCAAAATACTATCAATTATCTATGTAGAAATATTAGTTCTTACTTTATATTATCTCGATGAAATGTTGGTTAAAAATTCTGCGTATCCCACTTCCGAATTTTTAAATTCGACACAAAACAATTAAACGAAACGCAAGCACGTCAAGCCTCTTCGATCATTTTATTTCAACTGTCATTTCATTGCTCTTTTTATAACTGAACCAGCGGTGTAGTAGGGGACTTTTCTATCTTATATGTTGTAGTATTGCCCTATTCATAGGTGTTCACGCCACTGGCAAGTCCTCTCTATGTTCACGCCACTGGCGTACGTTTACAAGCAGTGAGCACGTTTTGCTGAACATGCCATTAAAGGGCAAGAAGTTGACAATTATTTTTTTAAATTTTTTTGTCGTGGATATTTCTCAACTTATTATAGACTTCGTTCGAACTGGTACAGGAAAGCATATGGTTTACTTGAACTTTTGCGATAGATGAAATAAGAGTTCCCACGCTTCATCCACAAATCCATTTGTTCTTGGGAGACCGAATCATCGAATTTCGATATCCCTTGTACTAATACCAGTAACCCGTGGCCTTTTAATACCACATCGACATTGAACTTCCACAATCTGTAGTTGCTGTCGATTAATCGGTGGGAAATATGGATGGAAATATAAACGTTTTTTGTTTTTCTGTAGTAATATGTGCAAAGGATATTATAGTATTTAATTTAAATACATTCCAATTAGATGTTCCCACACACAACAAAATTGTGGGACAATTCAAATCATAGAGTAGTATAGAGGAACATTCTATCAAGTGCAGATGAAGCTGCCAAAAATGTTGCAGAAGGTGGCGCAGTTGAAACGGCGACTTCCGGTAAAGACTTGGTTGGAATCGAAGTAGCCGCCTCATCAACGATTCTCTCTGATAGTCATTGTTCGGTTGTTATACTAGGTCCTGATAAACTGGACAATTTTTTCCCCCACACAAGATTGCTTAGAGACTACTGGGGAGAAGATATTGCCTTCATATGTTACTGATCGGGAACCGCAAGTGGAGAAACTGGATTTAAATGTCAAGTTGCCTACACAAGTTGTTTTACCTAAACCAATAGAAGCAGAACCGCCGGAAGAAAACGAGTCATTGCCAACAAACATTTGCTCAGACGCATCTCTATCCGGGCTGGGAAAGCTCACTAAAACCACAATGGGTTGGTTTACTGAAGCCGTAGAAGACGAGTTGATTATGTCCACTCCAACTGTTATAAAAGAGTCCTTTTCGAAGTACTTCCTCGAAGAGAAGAACGTGGGCGAAAGGGACAAAAATGTTGTAAGGAGCATAAATCCTAATGATTTATCCTCCTACATAACATATTGGCACACTCGCAAAATAAGGAGATCACCAGTTACCGGGCACTGGTGAGTCACTTTTACCATCACGCCACTGCCTCGCAACAAGAAAACCACGCGGTGCTCAAACATATGGCAGCTATCGGGAAGAAGAAGAAGAGCAAACCACGCCATTCTGATAGCCAATGACAGCACGCCACGCATTGTGTTCGAGCAGCCACTGGTACTGTACGGTACTCAGTCTCTTTTCCATCAGACAGCGGCGCAAGCAACATCTCTTTGACACCCAGCAGCAGCAGTGATCAGAACACTATTTTCCATCAGACAGCGGCGCAAGCAACATCTCTTTGACACCCAGCAGCAGCAGTGGCCAGAACACTTTTTTTCATCAGACAGCGGAACAAGCAAGAACTCGTTGACACTCAGCAGCAGCAGTGAGCAGAACACTCTTTTTCATCAGACAGCGGAACAAGCCTCACTACGCGCATAATCTACACGGGGGGCAAGCAGTGACTTGACGCTTCGGACAGCCTGAGAGAGGTAGTCACTCGCGCCGAACGTACACATTCACCTGAGCGAGTTAGTCACTCGCGCCGGACAAACTGACGCCTACTTGAGCGAGTTAGTCACTCGCGCCGGACGAATACCTGAGCGAGTTAGTCACTCGCGCCGGACACCTACGCTACTGGGACGCGCGACACAAAGCCTCACTACGCGCATAATCTACACGGGGGGCAAGCAGTGACCTGACGCTTCTGACGACCTGAGCGAGTTAGTCACTCGCGCCGAACGTACACATTCACCTGAGCGAGTTAGTCACTCGCGCCGGACAAATTGACGCCTACCTGAGCGAGTTAGTCACTCGCGACATTGGAGCGCGCGACACAAAACCCCCACACCATACGATTCGCCAACTGAAGGCGAAAACATATAAATGCACTCATAAGAAAAATATTGTAAATAACTAAGACAATAAAGTATCCACGGAGTTAACCACAATCTAAGACTTATTTTCTTGCTAACGAACCCTGGACACAGCTGAGTCTACCGCAGCAGTAAAATTTTAAAGAGACACAGCGTGTCGTTACAATGTTTCGACTATTTTGACGTATTCAGCGATTTGTAATGATTTTGAGAGTTCTCTCCCTGAGCTAAAAGATAAACCCACTTCATAGGAAATGAAATATGACGTTGCTTTTAACACAAAATTTAGGCCGAATCATAAACGGAAATTAATAAACGATACAAATTCAAACCCCGAACAATACTACTGGTCTAGTGTCTCCAGTGTCTATTAATAAATAGTACGGTCTATTGTCCCTAACAAGTTTTATGTAAGGTAATTTCTTGAGGCTGGTTCGTGAAAATCCGAACCGCTTTGGCTTATGTCCATGGGTTGCACGTCTTGCCTAGAGTTGTTAGTACGTCTGGTGTTTTGTGAAGATGTTCTATTATTGTCATTATGTGTTATTAGTACAATTATAGTTGTAATTGTTTTGGTTTCGTGTATTCTGGGTTGGTGTGCACGTGTAAGTTTTGTTTCTGTTGTTTCTATTACAGTTACTATTTGTGTGTTGCGTTTGGTAGTTGTTATATGTTTGTAGTCTGTTATTGTATCTTGGAATGCTAGGATTTGCATTGTTGTAATAATTAGGTTGATTTCTCAAATTGTTATATCTTTGTTGGTTGTCGTTTTGTGAACTATAGTTGTTTAGAATTTCTCTTTGATTTCTGTAATTTTTGTTATTACTGAAGTTCGTTCTTGTTTGAGTTCGTGAATAATTTGTATTTTTTGAAGGCAGACAGAATTTTGTAAGGTGTTGATGTCTTGCATCAAGAATTAGCTCGAAGGCTTTTTCTATAATTTCAGTGTTCCTAGCAAAGATCATGGTCTTAGTTGGTTCTGGTAGATTGTCCCTGAATATTCTAAGACTTATTCTGTTTATTTCTGTAACGCTGTATAATGTTTCGTCATGAGTTAGTCTTCTATTGTTTATTCTATTTACAAGTTTATGTGAAGACAAAACCCTCGTATTAATTATTAAAGACATCTTACCTATGAATTATTTTCGAAATGTTAACATTCTCTACAACTGGTAACTGCGGCAACGAAATATTTAATATATTAGTTAGTAAACATAGAAACTGGTCAATCTAATTTTGTCCACAATCTATCCTATAATATTTGCCGTGTCAGCGGTCATCTGCAGAGACGAAGCTTCTTCACTACCACTGCTATGAAATATAAACAATAATTCAATGCATGCTCAAGCTGCTGCGCAAATATGAACCGCGACTGCTTCTGCAGTGATAAGCATGTTAGCACCATTTGTAATGTGCATACGTGCATAGCGTTGAGAATGCAAGCCATACTCAAAACTCCTACTCCTACATTTTTGCAGCATCAGCAAATATTTTTAAGATAAACAATTTCTATGTTAGAATTAGGTATAAAAGTAAGCCCATTCTCATTTGTACTTTAGAAGAGAGAATTCAACAATAAAAGTTTAAACACTTAACTATATGCAACGAAATTTTCAGACTCTGTCCGCAATAAGTTGCTAGTTGAGCCAAAAGCAGTCACTATAGAACCGCTAGCAGACGCCCTTAACAGAAACTTCCGGGTGCATTGCAATGCAAATAAAATTCAAGCAGATCTGACTACTGTTTACCAAGGAAAATTTCAAGTATACCAATATGCTACAAAAATAGAGAGCTTAATTGCAGGCCTCAGTAGCATACAGATCAGTCAACAGGTTACTGAAAGCAAGGAATTAGTAATAAGACTTAATGATCAATTTGGCCTTCCAGCATTTAAAAAGGGTTTAGATAATAATTTAAAACCCACAGTAATAGCCGCTAGGCCACAGACATTAACAGAAGCCATCCAAATAGCAACAGAATTAGAAGCAGAAAATACACCATATGCACAGTTTAGTAGACCGCATAATTTCAGCATGAACAGGCAACGAAATTACAATGACAATAGCGTCCGGCGGTACGAAAATACGAACAGAAACCAAAACGAACGTGACAAACAGTCGCATCGGAATTACAACAATAACACACGGCGGTATGAAAAGACAAACGGATACAAATGCACATAAATTATGAACAAGTCACATTACCAATAAACACACAGCTAAAAATAGCTAACACTATCTCTATACAACCAAGTCAGGTACTGCACGCTCTGTCAGTACAAATAGCAGAGCACAGTTTAGTACACAGCAGGGAAATAGCAAAGGGTGTCTTTGTAGCCAATACCTTGATACCCAGAGATGGATAGAAGCACATCGCGATTATCAATACCACAAACACTGAAGTCACATTGGCAAATATTTCGCTCACAGTAGAACCTGTAGCAAACTTTTATATTGTAGCAAGAAATAGAAATACAACAAGAAATAGTAATTATAGATTTTCAGAAATCAATGATCTTCTAAAACTCGACAAATTAGGTAGCAAAGAGAAAAATTCGATAGTCGACATATGTCGCAAATATCAAGATATTTTTTATTCAGAAGGAGAAACATTATCAGTAAATAATTTTTATGAACAGAGCATATCCACCATAAACAACACTCCAGTATATACGAGGTGTGATCAAAAAATAACCATTATTGTGTGATCAAAAAATAAAGTATTTATTTATTCATCAACAACTATCTTGTCCCCTTTAAAATAATTCCCCTCAGATACTTATGCCAGCGTTTTTTTCAATCCTCGAAACACTTCTGAAACGCTTTTTTTGATATCGCCTACAGCTCCTGTTTCGATTTTTCTTTTATCTCCTCAATCGTAGCAAAACGCTTTCCTTTCATCGGTGTCTTCAATTTTGGAAAGAGGAAAAAGTCAGCGGGGGCCAAGTCCGGTGAATACGGTGGTTGAGGCAAGATAACGATTTTGTTTTTGGCCATAAACAGCTGCTGAGCGATGTCCATGCGACGTTGTTTTTGCTCAAAATTTAGCAATTTTGGAACAATCTTCGCTGCCGCACGTTTCATGCCAAAAACATCCGTAAAAATTGCTTGGCATGAGCCGAACGATATGCCAACATCATCAGCAACTTCTCTGATAGTGATTCGACGATTATCCATAATCATTTTCTTCACTGCGTCAATGTTGATGTGCTCGGGCGACCAGGACGAACATCGTCATTGACATCTTCTCGGCCTTCCTTAAACCGGTTATACCACAATTGAACTTGTGTTCTGCTTATAGTAGACTCGCCAAAGGCCACAGTCAACATTTCAAATGTCCTTGCGCATTTAATCTCATTTTTTACACAAAACTGAATACAGTTTCTTTGATCCATTTTTTCGAAGAGCACACCAAAACACGACTAACCTTTTTATCTGTCAAAAACAAACTGACAATCCAAAATGGTTGGTATTGCCAACATATATAACAGACATGTGTACCAACATAAAAAAAAAAATGCGAACTTCGAACATACGTAACTCACGAAAAGATGAAAATAACGGTTATTTTTTTTTCACACCTCGTATAAGAAACTATAGGCTACCAAATGTACAAAAAGATGAGATAGATCAACAAGTTTACGAACTTTAACAAAATTACATTATTCGCGACCCTTACCCTACCGCCCGAGTCCGGGTGGACCTCGCACAGTGGCACTTTTGAACTATTTAGGAGCTAAAAAGTCGAAAATTTGGTTATGGAATTGGTGACTTTTTTTTAGTACTATTTGGTTACCAGATGTTCACTTTGCAATATTTCTGTTTTTATTTTGTTTTTATTGCCACAATCGTTGCACCGTTACTTGTCAAAGTTAGGCTTGCTCAATTAGTATACACACTAAGCACTGGGAAAGCAAATTGCAAAAGAGTATGAAAAAAGTTTTTTTTCCCAAAAATGGACGTGCTTTTTGAGCCGATCGGACCCATATTTCCCACCAACATAACCTCTGACCACATTAACCTATGTATAAAATTTCATTCAAATATGTCTACTAATAACAGAGTTATGAGTTTTTAGCTCCTAAATAGCTCAAAAGTGCCACTGTGCCTCGGTGATCCTGCCCAACCACCATTCGTTGGGTGCAACGTGGTCATCATGCAGTACCACCAAGTCTCCCTTTGCTGCGTTTTCCTGGACGGTCTTTGAGCGCGGCGGCGCTGATGTTCGCTATGTCGTTCTTGCTTGATTTTTGGATCAAAAGATAGACTAGATTTTCTCTTTGTGCTTAATTCCTTGTTGTTTTTTCAATGGCATCTCCACAAATTTGCCTCTGGCAGTAACCATCAGGATTCTTTCTGTTTTTTCCAGTTTCGAACCCGTATTTTGATGTGGCTCCGAAGCATCACTTTGATTTATCCCTTTTATTAATTCATTTTCAATCTTTATTTTTACCACTGGTGTCTGTATATTATTTTCCTCCACGAATTTGCCACTAGCAATTTGCTTATGGGTTATTTCCTTTTCTTCTTCGGGTTGAGAAGCTTGTAGATTTGTCTGTTCTTTCAAATTAGTGGGTACCTTAATGCTAGAAGCATTTTCATTCGATTCTTGTTCGGGGTTTGAATTTGTATCGTTTATTAATTTCCATTTATGATCCTGCCTAAATTTTGTGTTAAAAGCATCTTCATCTTTCATTTCCTAAGAAGTAGGTTTGTCTTTTAACTCAGGGAGAGGACTCTCAAAATCATTACAAATCGCTGAATACGTCAAAATAATCGATACATTTTTGTCCGTTTCGCCCACGTTCTTCTTTTCGAGGAAGTACTTCGAAAAGGACTCCTTTATAACAGTTGGAGTGGACATAATCAACTCGTCTTCTACGGCTTCAGCAAACCAACCCATTGTGGTTTTAGTGAGCTTACCCAGCCCGGATATAAATGCGTTTGAGCAAATGTTTGTTGGCAATGATTGTTTTCTTCCGGTGGTTCTGCTTCTATTGGTTTAGGTAAAACAACTTGTGTAGGCAACATGTCATTTAAATCCAGTTTCTCCATTTGCGGTTCCCGATCAGTAACATATGAAGGCAATATCTTCTCCCTAGTAGTCTCTAAGCAAACTTGTGTGGGGAAAAAATTGTCCATTTTATCAGGACCTAGTATAACAACCGAACAATGACTATCAGAGAGAATCGTTGATGAGGCGGCTACTTCGATTCCAACCAAGTCTTTACCGGAAGTCGCCGTTTCAACTGCGTCACCTTCTGCAACATTTTTGACAGCTTCATCTGCACTTGATAGAATGTTCCTCTTTACTACTCTATGATATGAATTATCTCACAATTTTGTTGTGTATGGGAACATCTAATTGGAATGTGTTTAAAATAAATACTATAATATCCTTTGCACATATTACTACAGAAAAACAAAAAACGTTTATATTTCCATCCATATTTCCCACCGATTAATCAACAGCAACTACAGGTTGTGGAAGTTCAATGTCGATGTGGTATTAAAAGGCCACGGGTTACTGGTATTAGTACAAGGGATATCGAAATTCGATGATTCGGTCTAGCAAGAACAAATGGATTTGTGGATGAAGCGTGGGAACTCTTATTTCATCTATCGCAAAAGATAAAGCAAACCATATGCTTTCCTGTACCAGTTCGAACGAAGTCTACAATAAGTTGAGAAATATCCACGACAAAAAGATTTAAAAAAATAATTGTCAACTTCTTGCCCTTTAATGGCATGTTCAGCAAAACGTGCTCACTGCTTGTAAACGTACGCAAGTGGCGTGAACATAGAGAACACAGTGTTCACATCAATGGATAGGCTAAAAAAAAGCGATTTTTGTTTTTTCATGTCCATGTACAAATTAACGGCAACAATGTTAATAAAAACACAGTAAAAGCTAACGTCAACAAAATACAGTAAGATAACCAATATGCACTGCACTACGAAACAGCGTTCCCACAAGCGGCGAGCCAGACGCCTTGTCAGCAGTAGGTTGCACAACTTGAAATATATATCCGGTGCTTTTCAGCTAGCAGGGAAGAAAGCACAATTAATTAAAGTTTTTCGCCAACTGGAATTTGGTGTGCGTCGTTATTCGCGCGATTAATGCAATTAACAAAATATATATCCAGAGGTGCTCTCGAATTCTAGGCTATGCAGGTTTTTATGTGTTTCGCGGACGTGATTTGTAGTACAAATAATTGGGTTTTCACACTATTGGGGCCGTCTGGAAACGGTACTTCAAGTTAACAGAGTTTTCGAACGCGCATGGCTGCCATTTGTCAACTGTTGCTTCTGAGAACACATCAAGAATTTGCGTCTTTGAACGATTTCACTTGGAAAATGCAGAGCAACATAACAACAGAGTAACAAGCGTATCGTAAAGATTTTTATCAGAAAGTTTATTCACACCTATCTCTAATCCTTAATAAAATCAGTTGCATGAAGATAGGAGAAGAATCTGTACATTTATTAATCGAAAACTATCGCGACAAATCACTTGACACTTTCGTCAGAAGACTTGCTGGTGACCTCCCCAGGCTTCTCGGTATAAAAGAACCAAAAAGCTTACCTGAGGCTCTCCATCTGTGTATGAAGTTGGAAAATCAGAGCTTGAGAGCCAATTAGACTATCCGGATACTACAGACGATACAGACGACAGTATAGTAGAAGCTTAAAAAAACGTATTGCTACAGCGAATTGATGCATTGACTGATGCAATTCGATTATTGCAACCACAAGTGTTGAGACCTATAATCCTGTCACTATTCGAACTAGTAGGCATACAAATTTAGATTTAATTAAATCTATCCCCGAGTTTAATGGTACTTCAACAGAGTACCTGGCTTGGAGTAAAGCTGCGAATTTGGCCATGAGGGTACAAAATCTTACTACAAAGCTGTTGGAATATTGCGTAGTAAAATTACAGGGTCCGCAAATGCGTGTGCTTTTAATACGGTATTGAATTTAAATGCGATACTGGTTAGATTAGATCAGACTTATTCGGATAAGAGCACTTTACATGTTCTCGAAAATGAATTCAGCATATTAAAACAAGGCCAAATGACTATAAATGAATATTACGACAAGGTTGATGAACTGCTTACTTTAATAATAAATAAGCATGTAATGACAATGGTGGGAACAACACGTTAATTACTGCACTTAATAAACATGCTAGGGAGAATGCGCTACGAGTCTTTGTTTCAGATCTTCTACACTTCTACCGCATCCTTTAGATCTACCTCCCGCGCTCGCAACAGCACAAGAACTAGAACAAAATCACAGAAGATATGATTTTGCTCAAGGCTTTGCATCAGCAAAGAGTTTACCTGATGTTTCTAAAACGAATGGGTTTAATAATACTCAGATTAGTGCTCAACAGAGGAACACTAACTGTTATATATTGAATACTATTTTATACCTTGGTTATGCAAGTCTTATACATTGAATTTGCAACTCTGTTTTCATATTGAAATAAATCAGTACAATTTGAATACTCAAGAAATACGGTCGTGAAAAAAACATTTGGCAACGAGGAAAATAAAAGAACAGCTCAACCAACATTTTGTTGCACTGATAAGCAAGAAAGTTTTTTGTTGTCTTGGATAGGCACAGATGTGTTTGAGTTATTGAAAAATGTGTTTGGAAGTGCAAAATTACAAGAACAAACATCAGAAATTTAACGGACAAGCAAACGGATCATTTCCAATCGAAACGCCATGTAGTCGCAGCGCGTTTTGATTTTTTCAAAAGAGAAATGAAGCCACATCAAACTTATAGAGAGTAGACAGCTATAAATCCCAACAACGCCGACAGCACTACTGCATATACAACAACAGCAATAACAAGAACATAGCAATGGACATACGATACCAATGACTGTAGCCGACTCATATAATATTGCACTTATACACAATATAATATTGCACTTACAATTCGTTTTCATTTCCAAAATTTACTTCATTTAGATTATCAAAATATTGTGTACTTTGAATTTGTATTATCTAGCATTAAGCATTTATTGTAAGCTAGGATAAGTTTGAAGGAATGTAAAATAGATTTAAGAATTCAGAATTAAACTGAACTGTTTTTTTACTCAAATAAATATTTTTTTTTTAAATTCCACCAGCTGAGAACTTATCTGGCCCAGTTGGACGGCTTAGTTAGGTTCGTCGTGTGTAAAGTCGAAGTTAAAAAGTGCCGGAGATACGAATGCAACCACTTAACCCAACAACAAGGAGTACAACATACTAAGGAATTACAATAGAAATAGCCACACACGCCGCCATCCAACAAACAACAACGTCAAATTCTAATAATTAAACAGACGCTTATTCAAATTCAAATTCTTATTTACTTAAAGACTATTATTTAAGTTATAAATCAAACTTCAATTCTTATAAAAATCATCCAATGCATGTTGACTTGAATTCCCATGAAAATTATCCAATCATGTTGAGTTGAGTTCTTATGAAAATCTTCAAATTCACGTTGACTTGAATTCCCATGAAAATCATCTTGAATTCAATTCTGACGAAAATCGTCAATTCGTGTTGACATCAAAATCTTAAAATTCATATTAATTTGAATTCGCATTAAATACAACAACTTCATGCTTGCTTCATTTCTCATGAAATTCATTACTGAAACAGGAGTGCATTGCTAAGCAGATGACTCAAAGCATAACTGAAGCTGTCAAACTAGCTGAAGAGAGAGTTATGCAGAGAATAAGTGAGTTATCTGGTGAGCTAATCCATATCAGGTCTGCTGTGGCAAAAATGGAGAAGCGGGTTGCTGTCGTGGAGGAGATGGATGCTGATAATCAGGCTCTTGGACGCGAGGTAGCCACGTTGCTTGATAATGCCAAATTTGAGAATGATTTGATTATCAATGGTGTTCCCCATGCTGAAGCTGAAAATTTGTCTGGTATTTTCTCAATTGAAATTGAAATGCTAAAAACATTGCGGGAAAAAAATTGTTGAAGAGTCTTAAAGAAGAAAATTGTGTCAGTCAAATTAGTGAAAGGTTTTGAAAATTTGCTATTGACACACGCAAAAATAATATAACAAAAATACATTTAAGTTCTTCAACACGGACGCGATTTCATACGTGCTCCATAATTGGGACGGGTTTTCACTGTGTTTAAACTGAATTCGTTCTTTAAACTTCGCGATATAGACGCCAATACGAAAGTGTAGTTTATTTATATAATTTGGTGATATTTTGTTCTGCAGGAACAGATTAAAAGTGAAGTGTAAAATTCATAAATCATTTTAAAAACAACAACATCATTGAAAATAAAACTGCGCGCCTAAAACAATTAGCAGGAGTTGCCACCTGTGTCAGTACTCTAAGATGATTGGTGATGCCACTTAATTTTAATTTTATTTTATTTAAATTTAATATTCCTCAGAGTTGCATTTGAGCCATTTATTAATTTTTTATTTTCTCAACAATTAATGAGTTTCCCGGACATCAACAACCTTACAAACATCAGAAATGCTTATGTGACGGTGGTTGCTGAAGATTGCTGCAAAAACAAAAAAGAAATAACTAAGGATAACTTGTACCTAACAACCAAGTCAATAAATCGGGCTCGTTCATGTTCTCCTGCTTTAATGTTAAACAGCGAATCTACACCTACAATTGCGCCAGCAAGTAACTTAGTCATGCCAGCCACAGGTGGTGGAAAAAGTAATGTGACAAAAAATGTTGCCACTATACAGAC
Organism: Clusia tigrina; assembly: GCA_920105625.2. Lineage (NCBI taxonomy): Eukaryota > Metazoa > Arthropoda > Insecta > Diptera > Clusiidae > Clusia > Clusia tigrina. Next base: position 54,634,035 of record OV050030.1, read on the forward strand.
TGGTATAGACAGGTATGTATATACAGGTAAAACGAAAGTTGAGACCAGAAAAAAACGGAAATAAAAGACAGGCAAAAAATGCGAGACTAACTCCTCAATCGGCGAATATATCTGCCTCTCCGAAACAAACAAATAGTAACACTTTGGGTCAGAACAGATTTGCACTATTAGAGAATGAAAACGTTGACTCAACTCCTGCAAACAATTCCATCGCCAAAACTCCGAAGCCACCACCATTCTACTTGCGAGAGAGATGCTCAAATGATTTAGTTGCAACTGTAGCTAGTCTTGTAGGAAATAACAATTTCCACGTATTTGGGAGTCTAATGTAGATCGCCTCCACGCGGTGCACCCTGGGTTACGCTAAATGGTCTACACTCCCCCAGGTGCTGCTGTTTTCTTGCACGGGAGTTCAGTAGCACCAATAGGCACGACCCCCATCCTTCGTCCCCGGACTTCTCTTTGGACCAATGTAACTGTTCTGATTGCCCTGGGCTGGTAGCTGTAATTTTCTGGACCTAGCTGTCTTTTGTCACGGTAGCACCAAGGTGAAACTTGAGTGTGAACGGCTCCAGTCTAAGGTTGCAGCTGCCCCGTCCCGTTAAAACCTTGGCAGGCCTCAAAGTACGTTCGACGTCTGTTACCGTTAGGTCGGTAGTGTGGGTTCGGTTGAGTGGAACTCCCGATTAGCACTGGTCTGGCTCTGAGCACTTGACCCCATAAGGGCTTGTGCCAACCCTCGCATGGCCTCCCTGCTTGCACAGATAACCATGTGACCATATTTAGTGACCACACGTTCGGACTGAGATAGCGGCTTTGAGTGGGGACTCTTATTGCATGGACACAACAAAAAATAAAAACACAAACACAAACAAAATTTCCGCGCAAATCCCCTCAGGGACGCGCAAAACCCTGGCAAGGCAATTGCCCACCAGCAACACCCCCGAACTTGGTTCGAAGACAAGCAGCATAAGCACTGCCCCTTCAACAAGCACCACAGCTTCGGCTAATAAGCCACCCAAGAGCTCTTCGCTGTCCCCAGGCTCTTCAGCGGCTGCTAGGGTATTGACTCACAAACCAGCAGCAGTCGCTCCGCCTAAGCCCTCTTCAGCAAACGCCTCGATATTGCCTCACAAGTCGATGGTAACTGCTCCCCGTACCGCTCCTCCTTCAGGTGCTGGCTACTCCCAAGCCTAAGCTCTCCAAACCGCTTAGTGAGATTATGAAATAGAGCCTCACATGGGCTGTGGTCGACTCTGCCAATGCCGATGGGACCATTACTCCTGCCAATTGGAGGCAGGTCGAAATGGCACTGTTACCAATATTCGTTGAGGTTATGTCTCTCAACCCTGGTCCTTCACCCAGCTGCCGAGACGCAGGGTGGTATCAAGGACATATTAAGATCGTATCTTGCTCGGACCAACGCTTGGCGGATCTATACAAGGTAGCGATCAATAGGGTAGGTGAGATATGGCCGGGTGCATAGCTCAACGCTGTACCTTTGGACCACGTTCCCCAACGCCCTCGCTCTAAAACATGGCTTCCTGCCGAGCCCTCTGAGCCAGAGGCAATCTTAAAGATCCTCAAGCTCAGCAACACCGATCTTCCCACCGATGGCTGAAAGGTCGCGAAAGTTGGTGACCCCAAAGGCACTTTGCGTGAGGTCACCATCATTTTGAACGAGCAATCCCTTGTTCCCATCAACTCCCGCGAGGGGGTGATTAATTATGGCTTTGGAGCCATCACTCTCCGAATCTACAAGTGCGATGCCCAAGCCCCCCAACAGCCTCCCCCAGCTGGTGCCGTCCCACAAGCAACTGCCAAAGAGCCTAGCTGCTCGGGCCCGGCTCTCACCCCTTTGTCGGGTAGTGACAATGAGAGTATGTGCTCCGTTACAACCAGAAGCAGCCGCTTCTCAACTTCCGAACTGGTCGGAGAATTCTTCGACCACATGGACACGGATGCGGCTGGTGGATACATCTCTCCAATGTCCGAAGAGGAGGAGTTGAATTCCACAATAATCACTCTTCCAGACAATGCTGAAGGTACTACAGATTAACCTTCAGCATTCGAAAACTGCCTCGGCAGCCCTGCTTCTCCGCCTCTCGGATATAGGGGAGGAGTTCATTCTCGTCCAAGAAGCTTGGGTCGAAATGACCGGGTTTCTGGACTCAATGCATACGGATATCGTATGGTATATATCGAGGATCAAGGTAAACCAAGATCCTGCATTCTGGTAAAAAACAGCGTTAACGTTCTTTTACTCCCTAGATTCAGTGACAAAGACAATGTTGCCATGGTCATAGAAATGGGTCCACGGACCTTCTGGATCTCCTCGAACTGCATGGCTCATGACTATGGCGACTCCCCGCCACCAGACATACTGAAGCAAATAGTTGCTGTAGCCCACCAGAAACAGATTCCGGTAATTATCGGCGCCGATGCCAATGCCCATCACGAAATATGGGGCAGATCCGGCACAAATGATCGAGGTGAGTGTCTTTTCGACTTTATCATTTCAAATAACTTAGGCATTGCTAGCCGGGGAAATGAGCCGACCTTCCTTATATCCGTCAGGAAGGAAGTGCTTGACATCACCCTCGTCAACGATAACTACTCCAACATGATAAGCAATTGGTTCGTCTCACAGGAATGCTCCTTTTCGGACCACTGCTATATCACCTTTGACATTGACTTGAGGGAGACTACAGGCAATACAGAATCTCTTAAACCAGTCAATAGAAAAAACACGAACTGGCCTCTTTTCCGGCTCAAACTGGGGTCTTGCTTAGCAACGACTGACTCCCCCCTTTATCCACAACTGTCCCGACATTGATCGGGCGGTCGACGATCTGACCACAGCTTTTAAAAAAGCCACTCATATTTCTTGCATCACTCCCGAACCACGGGGCAAACCTAAACCTCCGTGGTGGAACTCGGAAATTGCAAGTCTTCGCAAAACTTGTAGAATGCTTTTCAACAAAGCTAAAGTTACAACTGATTGGGCCCTTTTCAAAAATAAACAAAAAGAGGTGAAATACGCCATTAGGTGAGGGAAACGAGCGTCATGGAGGGAATTTTGCAAAAGCATTGAATCGACGTCCGAGGCTAGCCGTCTTCGTAAAATTCTCCACTCCTCTAACAAAGCCCTTGACTGTATCCAAAAACCAGATGGCAGCTGGACTCACTCAAGCGCCGAAATCCTTGATATTCTGCTAGACACCCACTTCCCAGGGAGTGTAGCCTCAGCGGATCAAGCACTCTACCAGGTGGAGCAGGTTTCCCATGATAGCCTCCCCACATTCCAAGTGACAAAAAGTCACCTTGAGTGGTCCATTCAAACCTTTAAGCCATACAAGTCCCCCGGACCGGACGGCATCATTCCTGCCGATATCCAAAATGGGGAAGAGATTATCCTTCCATGGCTGCTACAAATATATAATGCAAGCCTCAGATTGCAATATATTCCCTTACGCTGGCGCACGGCTCGGGTCGTCTTTATACCCAAAGTTGGGAAGGCCTCGCACACCAAACCTAAGGATTACAGACCCATAAGTCTAACATCCTTTCTTCTTAAGGTTCTAGAAAGAGCTCTTGACCTACATATCATATCAGGACATCGATCAACCCTTCTCTTCTCTCTGTATCTCAACACGCTTACTCTAAAGGCAAATCGGTTGAAACAGCACTTCATTCTCTCATTTCTCAAGTTGACAAATCCTTGGCGTACAAGGAATTCACACTTGCCATATTTCTGGACATCTGGGAGCATTCAACAATGTATGCCTCAACGCTGTCATTTCCGCACTCTATAACCTTAACCTGAATTCAGGTCCTCTTAAATTTATAGAGCTTCTACTAAAATCTAGGATCATGACTTCCACGATCGGCAGTGCCCAATCCAGGAGGGTGGTTAGCAGGGGCACGCCACAAGGGGGTGTTTTATCACCCCTCCTCTAGAACCTGGCAGTTAACACACTACTGGTGAGATTGGAATCTATTGGATGCAAAGTGATAGCCTATGCGGACAACATAGCAATCGCGGCATCCGGCAAATTCCCCCAAACACGTTCCGAAAAACGTAACTGATCACTCTCTATTGTGTCGAACTGGTGTCGCGAATTCGAACTTGGGGTTAACCCATCCAAAACCGAGACTATGGAAGTACAAAATTCCAAAGTTTACAATGCCTAGTCTAAACGGCACTCCGCTCTCTTTGAGCACACACGTTAAGTACTTAGGCCTGATTCTCGACACAAAGCTTAATTGGAAAGCCAATCTAGCTGAGAGGGCACGTAAGGCAACATGCGCTATATACTGCTGTAAAAGAGCAGTTGGTGCACGATGGGGACTTCGTCCTCGAGTCGTGCTCTGGCTCTACACGGCCATCGTGGAACCAAACCTGTTATACGGGTCGGTCTTCTGGTGGCAAGCTCTCGAAAAAGCCTGTAATATCAAACCCCTTGATAAAATCAGAAGATCCATTGCTCTATTGATCACTGGCGCTCTTCGTAGCACACCTACGAAAGCCCTTTTTGCCATGCTGCACTGGCTCCCCTCGGGGATCAACAAGCTAAGCTGACAGCAATTAGACTTAATGCTCTTTCGCACTGGCGCATAACCCTGACAGGCCATGCTTCAATTCTGAATCAGGACCCACCTGTCCCCAACTTTATCGATTATATGTCGGTCTATCCCGATTTGAACAGGGAATTCGACCTCACTATTCTCAGTCGAAGCGACTGGACCTCAGAAAACCGAATCGTCGGTGAAACAGTCGAAATCTACACCGACGGTTCCAAGCTTGGAGGTAGAGTCGGCAGCGGTATTTATTCTGACAAGCTGGACTTAAACATCTCCCTACGTCTCCCAGACCATTGCAGCGTTTTTCAAGCTGAGGTCATGGCCATTTACCACGCAGCCAAATGGATGCTGAGTAGTGATATCGGCGCAGTTGACGTATCTATCTTCTCAGACAGCCAGGCCGCCATTAAATCTCTTTTTGGCTCCACGGCCACATCAAGACTAGTTCATGAATGTCGAACATCTTTAAAGGAGCTCGCAAGTTACTCTCGGGTGCACCTAATCTGGGTTTCCGGACACAGTGAAATCCCGGGAAACTCCGAGGCGGACGAGCTTGCCAAGGCAGGCACGCTAATGCACGACATTCACCCCTCTGTAAACATCGGCATTCCACTGGCAACAGCCAAGCTCGAAATCAAACGGAAATATATGGCTGACGCCTACAAATCCTGGGCTAACGAGGAATCCTGCCACACGGCTAGACTAACTTGGGCAAGCATGGACAAAAACACAACCAATCAACTTCTTCGACTTGATCGCGTATCACTGTCGACAACTGTGTCGGTTTTGACCGGCCACTGCATAATGGGACAGCACGCAGAAAGACTGGGCCTACCCTCAAATGACTTTTGCCGAGGCTGTGGCTTCGAGGAGGAGGACGAGACGGTTTTCCACCTCTTATGCCACTGCCCATCCTTGAGCAGAAGAATAATTCGCACCTTTGGTGCCCCATTTCTTACAAGCCTGACAGAGCTGTCATCCATTAATATTAGGGACATAGCCAGGTTCATCAAAGTATCAGGATGGTTTCCTGAAACATGACGGGGGAGTCGTGCCTTTCCAGGCGCTGTCCTTGTGCTGACTATCACCATCCCAAGTATGGGAACTTTTTTAGTCAGTGCTTGAACGGCGCCACACCTTGGTATCACAATGGGCCATTATGTGTGCTCAAGTGTGCTTTTGGCAAACTGGGCGGCCACTCCTACCTACCTACCTAAGAAACGGGAATATAAAGGAAACGAAACTACAGACATACAATGAAAGCAATTACCGCAAAATAGCATCCTATCTTGAAAAAAATGGTAAAAACTACTATACATATCAACTCAAAAGCAGTAAAGGTCTAGTAGTTGTTATTAAAGGTATTGAGAATAGTGTAAGCACTAATGAAATCAAAGATTCTCTCGAAATCGCCGGATTTAAAGTAAAAACGGTATTCAACATTAAAAACAGAGACAAAGTACCACAACCGCTATTTCAAGTAGAACTTGAACCGAATGGAAGACAATTAAAAAGTAGCGAAACACACCCAATATACCATCGGCGTTACTTATTACATAGACGAATAACCGTTGAAGAACCACACAAAAGAAAAGGCCCTGTCCAGTGCTTCAATTGCCAAGAATACGGGCACACAAAATCGTACTGTACCTTACGCACTGTTTGTGTTGCCTGTGGGGACCTTCACCATTCCTCCAAGTGTTTGTCTGACAAATCCAACATAAATGCAAAAAAATGCAGCAATTGTGGGGAAAACCACACGGCAAACTACAGAGGCTGCCCAGTGTATTTAGCACTCAAAAATAAATTAGACCAGAAAGAGCAACCAGCTCTTCATTACACAGAGATTGCCAAATCAATTGAACCCCATAAGCAACTGACCAGCGACAACGCTTCTACATCAAGATCATATGCCAACGTAGTAAAGTCTGGATCTGAAGAAATTCCTAGCTTTGCAAATCCTATGCAAAATGTAGAATCAACGATATCAAAATTAACAAATTGTATGACAGAATTTATGACATCAAAGCAAAGCATGTTGCACGAGTTGTTGAAAACTCAAAACCAGCTTATGCAATTGTTGATATCTAAAAAATTAACTATATTAATATATGTCATTGGAATGCAAACGGCATTAGCCAACATAAACTTGAAATTCAACACTTCCTGCATACTAGGTAAATTGACATTATGCTTTTATCAGAAACGCACTTGACAAACAAAAATTATTTTGTTATATCAGGATATAAATTCTACAAGACAAACCATCCTGACAATAAAGCACATGGCGGTACGGGTATATTAATAAGAGATAGATTTAAGCATCATGCACTAGAAGAGTATGCAAAGGACTATCTGCAGGCAACATCAATATGTCTTCAATGCTGGGAGGAAAAAATTGTACTAAGCGCAGTCTATTGTCCTCCAAGATACTCAGTGACTGAATTACAATTCACACAATTCTTCACATCATTGGGGACCAAATTTTTGGCAGCAGGTGATTATAATGCGAAACATACCTTTTGGGGCTCCAGGTTAATAAATCCCAAAGGCAAACAACTGTTCTCTGCACTACTAAATCGGTGTTCTAACCTAGACTTCGTGTCCTTAGGGCAACCGACATACTGGCCCTCTGACCCTCAAAAAGTGCCCGACCTCATCGATTTTGGAATAACCAGTGGTATTGATCGTAACTTGTTATCTGCAGAATCGTGTTTAGAGCTCGCTTCTGATCATTCATCAGTTATTATATGTCTACATAAACAACCTCAACTGGGTAAGAAAACAGGTCACCTAACCAACAAAAGAACAAACTGGCTCCGGTACCTTCAATATGTAAGTAGTCATATAAACATTGGCCCTCGACTAAAGAGTGCAAGCGATATTGACTCGGCACTTTTGGCCATCAATTCAGTTCTTACATCTGCAGCCACACACTCATCTCCAGCAGCCTCATTATCCCGCTCCGCAACAACTCACACAACATCTGCAGTTATCGATAGTCTCGTTAGGGAGAAAAGGCGCTTAAGAAGAGAGTGGCAACAAAATAGATCACCCTACGCCAAGCAGAGATTAGCATTAGCAAAAAAACGCCTCAGAGAAGCACTGAACTGCGAGCTAGAGAACAGTTAGAAAAAGTATACTGAGACGCTAACTCCAACACAAAACACTAACTATTATTTATGGAAAGCCTATAAAAATATAAAGACTCCTAAAGACTGTCATCCACCACTCAGGCACAATAATGGAACTTGGGCAAGAAGTGACGAAGAGAAAGCCTCAGTGTTTGCAAATCATCTCAAATCCGTATTCCAACCTAACCAACCAACCAACTGTTTTGAAATTCCATTTTTGGCCCCTAAAATACCACTAATCCCGATGAAGGTTAAAATGAATTAAGTGCAACTTGCAATTAAAACTCAGCTAAGCCCGAAAAAAACACCAGGATTTGAATTAATTACCGCAAAAATGATTGTGGAATTGCCTGAAATAGCCATCAAAATAGTGAAGCAGTTATTTAATGCAATATTTAGGATTGGGTATTTTCCAGAACCCTGGAAAATATCACAAATTACAATGATTCCAAAACCCGGAAAAGACGCAACTCAACTGTCATCTTATCGACCCATAAGCTTGCTCCCAGTGATTTCTAAATTATTTGAGAAACTGATTCTTCTAAAGCTGCAGCCGCACATATACAAATCCAACATTATTCCCCACCATCAATTTCGATTTCGTAAGAATCACAGAACCATAGACCAAATTAACCGCATTACTAGTGCAATTCGAAATACTTTTGAAGACAAAAAATACTGCTCTGCTATATTCTTAGATATTGCACAGGCATTTGACAGAGTTTGGCATGCAGGATTAATATATAAAATTCAAAAACTCTTACCAGTTAATGTGCACATGCTACTCGAATCGTATTTGGATAACCGAAAGTTCAGAGTAAAATATGGAGAATACACCACAAACGACTTTGATATTAATGCTGGGGTTCCACAAGGTAGTGTTCTAGGTCCTGTACTATATGTATTGTTCACTGCAGACCTCCCTACTGATGATCATCTAGTCACTTCAACATTTGCAATCCAATAGTGGCTTCGAATCGCCTTCAGGAGCATTTGACGAAAATGAAAGTGTGGCTGGCAAGTTGGCACTTAGGAAAGAAACATGCCCAGTGATTACACTAAACAATGTTGCTATTCCTCAATCGAATACTGTAACATACCTAGGAGTCCATCTAGACAGACGACTAACTTGGCGGAATCATATTGAGGCAAAAAGAACGCAGATAAAGCTAAAGACCCATAAAATAAATTGGCTACTCAACTCCAAGTCAAGGCTTCGTTTACAACATAAACTTTTATTGTACAAGGCACTGATCAAACCAATTTGGGCATACGGAGCTGAGCTTTGGGGGAATGCTAGTTCATCGAACGTCAAGCTGATACGAGTGCAATCGAAAATCTTGCGTGCAATCGCGGGTGCGCCTTGGTCCGTTAGAAATGCTGACATCCATAAGGACCTCAACATTCCTCTTGTTAAAAGTGAGCTCACAGAGATTATGCTCAAACACAAAAAAAAACTACGAGAGCACTCAAATCCATTGGTAAAAAATTTAGCTAGAATTAAAACAGCAACACGCCTCAAAAGATTGGACTTACCTATATTTTAAATGTACTAAATATTAAATAATTACCAATAAGATACTAAAATGAAATGAATTTAAATTGAATTAAAATCAAAAGGCAAAAATGTAGTGAAATTTAATAATAAGCCCAAACACTGGTGCGGGATAAATATAGTTAATTTAGCTCTTAAGATTTAATTACTTATTGTTAGGCTCGAAATGAGTGTATTCAATAAATAAATGAACTGTTTAAAAAAAAAAATAAATAAATTTTCTCACAAGTTTGCAAAGCGGTTAATGTCAGTACTCCACTTGTGAGAGAGGCATTCCGTCTGAGAAGTAAGGGAAACCTGAGCAAAACCACTAAACCTCCGATTTTGGTGAAACTCCACTAGGCACGTGATAGAAGTCAGTTGCTCAAGCACATTGCTGGCTTCTGCAAGTCCAGTAAAAGGCCGCTGTTGCTAAATGATATTGGCGTTCAGGGTGACAGCTCATTTTATGTACATGAGAGTCTAACGATTAACAAAAATCAAAACACAAAAACTTCTGGTGTCAGCGTTCACAATTCGGGCTCGATGCTTCGAATGCTCAAGCAATAGTAGTGAGTAGCAGAGAGAGCGTAGATGCAGTTGCCGGCAGAAGCTATACTGGAGCATAAAACTCAACTCTTAATTTATTATTTTCTATTTAATTTATTATTTATTATTCTATTTAATGTATTATTCTATTTATTTTATTTTAATTTATTATTCTATATTACTCTCAACTTCACTATTCAGTTTCTTCTTTATTTTTATTCAAGTTATTAATTGCACATTTACATATATTTACTTAAGTCGGGGATTCGTGTTGGTAGCATCGAAGAACTACACACTGTTCCAGGTGCTGCTGTTCCTGTTGGCGAGTGAACTTTGTGTTGTTGTTCTAATGTAAGATAATATCGTATTGTTTATCTTTCTTTGTAGCTTAAATGCTCTCTCTCTATATGCCTTATTGTCGACTATTTTTTTAAGTAATTTCCTCTTCCCTACTATCTGCTTCTTCTATTACTGTAGTGCTTATTGTTGTGTTGTTGATATGTATTTTTATGCTAATTATGGGTGATGAAGTTTCTGCCTCCAGTGACGTTCATAAAACATTGATTGGCGTTCTATGCAACCACCGCTCTGGATTAAACATTGTACATTTTAATGCGAGGAGTCTAAATGATTCTAAGATGGATTATGTTAGACACTGCTTTGAGAATTCATCCGTTGATGTAATTTGTGTATCCGAAACCTGGTTGCATAAAGGTATAGGTGACTCTTGCTTGAATATAGGTAATTACAAGCTTATTCGAAACAATAGATTAGATAAAAAGGCGGGGGTGTGGCAATATATTGTAAAAGTAATTTAAGAGTGAATTTGTTGAATATGTCTGGAGGCTCAGATGTGGAATTTCTAAATGTTGAAATTTATGACAATAGCACAAAAGTTTTTCTATCGTGTGTATATAATCCGTATCGTTACTGCTGTTTGGATCCTTTGTTTGCTACTTTGTCAAATTGTGTAATCGATTATGATCATTCTGTTGTGTGTGGTGATTTTAATATAAACATGTTACGTAAGGACAGTCTTGCCAAGCAATTCATTTGTAAAATTTCTGAAGTTGGACTGCAACTGCCGAATACCCGTATGCCAACACGCTTTGCAGATAATGCTTCTCCAAGTTTGTTGGATGTTTTTGTAGTTTCGGATATTTCTTCAGTGATGATCTTTGACCAATTCTCGTTTATATCCGACCACGATCTAATTTTTTGTTAATTGAATGTAAATCTAAACCCAGTCGTTGCTGAAAACTATTTTTCCTTTCGAGCCTATAACTCAATTAATCTTGATTCTTTGTTTAATGACCTATCGCTTATTAAATGGTCTGAATGCTGGCTGTTTAGCTCTGTGAATGAAAAGCTGGATTCTTTAATGTACAGAATTGGTACCTTGTGTGACTTGCATGTTCCACTTGTTACTCGCTCTGGCACTAACAGCAGTTGTCCCTGGTTTACGAAGAATGCCAAATTGGCTATAAAAAAACGGCATAGAACACACAATCAGTGGAAAAGAAATCCAACTGCATCTAGATGGGAAGAGCACAAAAGAGCTAGAAATTATGCAAACTCTACTATTAAATTGGCTAAGTGCAGAAATTTCATGTCCAAACTATGTTTAGCACGACCTTCCAAGCAGCTGTGGAATAATTTAAGACAAGCTGGGGTATGCAATGGGAAATCTGAAGATTGTCGAATTGATCCGGGTATTCTGAATGACTATTTTAGTAGTAGTTCAGCGTCTGCTGATGATATGTCTGCTGTAGTTGCGAGGTACTATGTTCCTGAATGCCCATTTGTGTTTGAGTTTATTTCTGTGGATGAAGGTGATGTTTCTCGCTGTGTCAACAAGATAAAGTCAAATGCTGTCGGAGAGGATGGAGTTCCTATTAAATTCATTAAACTTATTTTGCCTTTCATTCTAAGCCCGTTGACCCATATAATTAACCATTGTTTAACGAGCTCCTGCTTCCCCAATATTTGGAAAGTAGCGACGATTATCCCTATAGCTAAAAAGTCCAATGCTAATGCACCGTCTGATTTCCGTCCTGTAAGTTTATTGTCGGCTTTATCAAAGGTATGTGAATATCTCATGGCTGAGCAAATCTCAGAACACGTCAGAAAATTTGATCTTATTTCCCCACTCCAATCTGGTTTTCGGCCTGGACACAGCTGCAGTTATTAAAATATTGGATGACATCAGAGAGTCATTTGATATGGGACACTTGAGCCTGCTTTGTCTGTTAGATTTTTCTAAAACATTTGATTCTGTAGATCACTCATTACTATGTGAAAAGCTACAGTTGAATTTTGGTTTTTCCAACTCGGCGCACTGTGGGGTATTTGACCTAAAAATTCGGACAAAATATGAAGGACTTCACGTAGCGCTCTGAAATTTTGCAGAAACAATACTTTTACTGAAACTATCAAATTGATAAATTTTTATTAAAATCGGATGAAGGATACGCCCCCTTTCTAAGCAAACTTCATTGAGCTTGCTGAATTTTTGTAAGAAAAATATGAATATAAATTTTGGTTTATAGATACATATCCAAAACAAAATTTTTATTATCATAGTAACCACGCCTACATTGGAATAATAAAACCATTTAAGCAGTAATTGATTCATTTATTATATATAAAAATTAAATAGTTGTGTTTGAACACTTTTTAGTTCTCAGTCCGAGGAGGGATAGCCTAATTTATTACTTTCTTCCGTATGTTTTTCAACACTCGCATTCATTTCAAATGGAAGCAACATTTCTATCGCAGTTTTGCTAAAAGGCTTTGATGGTTTTTTCCTTTTTCTTATTGAGGACAAATACGGGTCAGAATGTAAAAGCAGCCTGTTTATAACATCGATGTTGCAGTCTTTGCGAGAAGATTTTCTTGAAAAATTTTCTCTAAATTTTCGAAAATATTTATTTGCGGCTTCTGCAGCCTCTTCCGATAACATACCTATTGGAAGTAATGCATGTTCAATAATGACGGGTCGATGTATAAGTATCTTATGTACTGTTGGCATCATTGGGTACCATGGATACAATTGTATGTATAACTTCGCGGTATCAGCGCAATAAGTTGCGAATTTGTTTACGTCTATTGCATGTCCACTCGAAATAACCTCCAACACAATAGCGAACCTTTCTATAAGATTTTTATCGATTCCTGTAATTAGTGATGATACTTCAAACTCAGCAAAAAAACTTTCTGCTTCTATTCCCATCGTTAGTATTGCCATATTGGGATTTTGGAACATCAACCAGGAGTCCAAGCTCTCTTTTGAATTTTTGTTGAATAATTTGCTTTCTTTCTTTAACAGACTTTTTGTCTTCTTCAGATCGAGTTTGCCATTTCTTAACAGGAAGTTTATATGAGAGATGGAGCAAGGTTTCGAAAAATCTTATACGAGCATGTAAAATTGAGAAGCCGAAACTTAAATTGTCAAAATTGCATTGCCGTTTACTGCATTCCGATAAATCATTAAATTGTTTTGATGTAGCATTGCAATCAAAGCATCTCATGGTGGAAGTAGTATCGGTTGCTGCGTTACACACTTTGCCATCTACCATAGCTAAAACCATAGTGTGCATTACAATTATTGTTTTATTTTTAATTGATATTGCGGTTGGCTGTAAGGACAAAATTTTGTTGTTGAAGTACTTCAATACTTCTTTAATTATCTGGGGAGTCTCATGAATAAATCTTATCCTCATAGGGCGACAAAATCGAGGCGAAGAAGGAGTAGGATTTTGCCAAACCACTTTGCTATTTACTTGACAAATCAAACGCAGGAGAACTAAACATGACTGAAATATGCTAGCGTCAGTGTCACTGTCATTTTGAAACTTTTGCTTATACTGCGCTTGTTGTGATCCGTCACTGCCCCACTTGTATATCATGTCAAGAGAGCCCAATTCATCAGCTTTTAGGACTTCAACAACATCAATCAGAAAAAATAAAAGCCGATCTATTGTATGGTTCAAAAGCGCCTGTAATTCTATCTCCACACAGGTTTCAGATACACAATAAGACTCTTCAGCAGGATAGCAATCTTTTTTCGCTTTTTGTAAAACGCTGTAACACGGAAAAATACCCTTAGAAGTTTCACGAATTATTTCATATTCTGTTCTACTTAAAGATGCTTCAACAAAAAGCTTCAGATGGAGATATTTGGTTCTTGACTGCTGTTTCTGAAGAACTGGATTTGTATGCGTTTCTGTACTTGTCCCCACGTGCTGGAGAAGTTAAAATATCTTTAACAACATTTGAACCACCTAAGTTGCCTTGTTGTCGTAGCATGACTTGACCTGCATAAATAAGGTCTTGAGCCTCATTATTTGCTCGCAAGTGTTCAGTTTTTCGACGTTTATTGCGGTCTGTAAAATTTTCAAAAGGTTTTTGCGGTCGTCCAGAAGTTTTACTTATTGATGGGATTTCTAAAGTTCCTTGCAGCCAACTGTTGTTCTTTTTTAAAAAGTTTTCCTCTGTTCTTGAAGAAGAATCCCACTTCGACTGCATCTTGGCCTTAAAATAAGAAAAACTCCTCAGAAATTCCTGTTTTCGTTCACTAGCAAAATTGGAACTACTCATTGTTTCATTTTAAAAGACATCAAGTTTCGCTGACAAACTAGTCTCATCATACTCCTTCAACTTCGTGTAAATAGCCAATCGAGTTAGAATTGTATTCGAACATCCTAAAAAAATTTTAGAGCATAAGTCCAAGCAACATGTCGGAAAATATGAATTTATTAACAGAAATATAGTGCATTTTGATGCATTATATAACGCAAAGAGGCAGTGGGTGGCACCCAATTTTTCAATAATTTGTAAGAGGAATGGTTACTTGTGCTAAAAAAGCAAAAATCACTGCGGGGAACGGTGGAGAACATAAACAAAATGACTAATGAATGCTTCGATGCAGAAAAAAACCGCGTCACTTTTACAATTATTCATTCAATTGCACTCAAATGTATACCAAACGTTACTACATACCTTGTTTAGCAATATCCATTTCAATTATAAAATTAATCACCTTTTTAAATATAAAAAAACAATATTCAAATGTTGTCATTTATTTCGCTGATTAAAAATTGCACGTGCTTCTCGTCAGTTCGCTCAACTTTTGACAGCAACAATGCCGTCTAACGGAATTTTTTGAAAAAGAAACATATGTTTACAGTATCGTCCATAAGTGCTCTACCCAAACATAAAAAAAATTTCAAAAAAATTCAATTTAGAAAATTGGATTTTGTCCGACTTTTTTGGCCAAATACCCCATAGTGCGGCGGTCCGTATGTTAAATAGTTACTTGGTTGGAAGGTCTGAAAGGCTTAGGGTGGGAAAGAGTGTGTCTGAGTTCAGTAATTCAACCTGTGGGGTGCTTCAGGGCTCAGTGATTAGTCCACTTTTATTTATACTGTTCATAGATGACATTTTCAGTAAGTGTCTTCATGCTATCATCAGCATGCATATGCTGATGACCTTCAATTGTATTTGTCTCATTGAGGATTTATGTGCTAGGGTAAACGAAGACTTGATCATAATAGCAGAATGGGCTATAGCTAATAGGCTGAAGCTCAACTCCCAAAAATCATATGTCCTCCCGATTTCCAAGTCTGGTTCCCCTTCCTCTGATATAACAACAATTGACTCGGGTTCCAGGCATAAGTTGCAAGTTGCATTCAATAATGCTACAAGATATGTATATGGTTTAAGAAAGTTTGACCATATCAGTAAGTTTTGCAATCAGTTCCTTGGTAGCAATATTTTTAATTATATGGATGCTAGAAATTGCATATTTCTACATAACTTGATATACACGCGAACACCTAATTATTTGTTTGTAAAGTTGAAGGTTTGTAAATCGAGGTAAAATATGAACCTCTTAGTCCCTAATTACAAGTATTTAAACTCGAATAGACTCTGTTTTGTGAACGCCATCAGGTTGTGGAATTCGTTGCCTTTGGCAATTAGGAGTATCTCAAGTAAGCACAACTTTCAGCAAGCAATTTCTCACTACTTCTCTTAATGCTATTTATTTTTCTCTTTTCTTCTTTTCTAATTTTTGTTTCCTTTTTGTTAATTCCTTGTCTTTCTGTACTGACTTTTCCTTATTTCATAAAAATTATTTATTTTTAAGTTAATTATTTATTTATTCAATTATTTATATGTTTAATTATTTATTTATCTGAACTTAACTTATCTATTTCTTAGTATTAAGTAATTTTTGTTGTATATAATTCATTGTTATTCTGATACTTCTTGCCACATTTAAAAGATCCTGCCTTATATGTGAACGATTAAAAAAAAAAAAAAGAAAAAGTAGCGATATTTTAAGATATAAATACTGCTAAATTAAAATTTAAATTGATTATTAAACGAATTGTTAAGTTGAATGGTGCAAATTTGTTTCTCTCATTTCCAATACGTAACTCGCGCTATGCACAATAAATATTTTTGAGGCATACACATTGTGATGTGTGTAAGTTAGCACGGTAGGGTGTGATATGCGGAAAAACTGGGCTACGCTGCATATCACAAGTCGACACGTCAGTTGCCACACATCTCCAATGCGTTGAGTCCATTTCACTTGCTGTAATACTTTACGCTGCAGTTTACTCTGCATTTTACGCTGCATTTTTCTTGGCAATGAATTTAAACACCGTGTGCCCTCGACGCAACAGTACGATAACCCGAATTTACGCTGCATCTACAGTTTCCGCGATTCTCAAACTGAAACTGTCTGCACGCGAGTTAAGGCCGGTTTTCATATAGCGCAGCGTGACACTAGCCGGGCGTAGAAAAAACGCTTCTTCATTCACACTAAGCGACCGCAATGCGAGCAGCAGAAATTGAAATTTTTTTAGGGATGTACAAAATCCAAATACAAGTACTCACGTTGGTACCGAATCCAATTGGTACTTGCACTAAAACAAGAAAAATTATATTATTGAAAAGGTACTTTAACACATACTATATGTAAAAGTTTAGTATTGCTTTATTTCTCTGATTTAAAAACGAATGAATTCGAATAGAAAATCAGAATACAAGAAGCAATGGGAGTGTGTGAACAAACACAGTCGACATTTAATTATAACGTAATATAACTGCTTAGTTACGCATAGCTTCAGTATATGTGATGTCGTTGACTTGACAAGAAGTGCACAAACATAAATATTAAAAATGACTAAAAATGATAATATAGTAACATCATCATCATCATCTGATGATGATGTATTTTTATTGGCTACATTATGCCATGAAGAGGAAACAACGAAAAAAAATAAATATTGTGTGCACAATATATGTATTTAGAGAACGCTTACAAGAAGGTGAATTCCATACACTTCACAAGAAACTCCTGGAAAATGACCGAAAATTCTATAAATATAATACTATAGAATGACACCAGAAAAATTTTAGAAATTACTGGAAATGGCCCACATTTCTTTAACCAAGCAGAATACGACATTTCGGCAAAGCATCGGTCCATACGAAAGGCTGACAGTTTTCTTGAGGTAAGTTGAAAAAATTGTGTAATTATAGTTCAAAAACGTAAATTTATTTATTGTTTAATTAAATCTTTTTACAACATATATATGGAAACTTTAAATTTATATTTAGATACACATACATATCTTTTAAACCATATGCATGCTTTTAATTCTTTTTTAGATACTTATATATAGTTGCTTGACATTTTTTAAGTTACATATTAGATTAATAAAAGCTAAATAAGGCACAGAAGCAAAAAAAACAAAAATTTAATGGAACATTAATTAAAAAATTTTGTTCATAGGAATTCTAGGAGGAGTGCCATATAGAACTTTTTTTTTTAAATAATTGAAACTTCGAAACAATAAATGCTAATTATCTTCATGAGATGAATGACGCCCGTAGTTCTAGGATTCATGCAATGTTGAATATCGTTTTTGTGGAGACAGGGACGTCGTTTTTTGTGTACTCGCATGTGGCGTAGGGAGAGTGTGTTGAGAGTAAGATTTTTGATGAGTTAAATCCGAATAAGAATTATTGTAGTATCTGGATGATTGATATATATATGAAGGCGGACTGTTAGTTGGTGGGCGGATAGGTGATTGGGTGGGACTGGTTACTAGGTTTATATGGAATGACCACGAAGGCGGACTATTAGTTGGTGGGCGGATAGGTGATTGGGTGGGACTGGTTACTAGGTTTCTATGGAATTACCACGAAGGCGGACTGTTAGTTGGTGGGGGGCAGTGCTTGGCATCAGTAGACTCAGATATTAATTTAATTTCTGTTGAATTAACAATATTGAAAACTTTGCTTTAAATTTTTGCTTGCAGTAAGGGTGGAAATGTGGCTACGGTTTTACCTATATTGGCAAAAAATTACACAATTTGGGCACTTTTCTCATCAACTACTTTTTCTTCACGCGGTAGCCTCTCCAAACGACGACGCTTTTTCACATTGACGTACTCCTTAAATATTTCTGGCATTGTGTCAGTTATTTTTTATGAAGCTTTCCTTTTATTAGGAGTAATAGATAGATGGGAGCTATGTTGGGAATTGTAGGATGTGCAACCAACATCAATTTCAGTGTTGTCATAAATGTTGTTCTCCACGGACATGCCTTGCATTTCATTTTCTTTTTCTGAATCCGGACATGTATCAATCTCAATATTTGAATATGTTCTGTAGAAAATGCAGCAATAAAAAATATTAAATTTTTTCATTAAACAATATGAACTTACTGCCTTGAGCTAACATATGGTAATAGGAATGACATAGCATCCCAGTATTTCCATTTTGCCACATTATCAGCAGCTTGTCCACTTTTAGTTTTATTTAATTTTGAATTGCTTTCAAAGCTATCTCGTAGTGACTTACACTTAATCCTGCAAATATCACCTTTAAAAAAACTTTTTATTAAAATATTTATACTTATATACAATATTATATATGCAAAAAATTTGAGTATTTTTTTCTCAATTCATAGTTTATTATTTTTTAGATTCTTGGCAACAGGAGCAGATTTTCAGACGCTTTCCTTTAACTTCAGATTAGGCCACGCAACAGTGCATAAAATGATACCGCTAATATTATTTGGGAAAATTTACACAATATTGTTATGCCACAAACTACAACACAAATGCTTCAAAAATGTGCACAACAATTTGAGACCATATGGAACTTCCCCAATTGTGTGGCCGCGATAGATGGGAAGCACATAACCATACAAGCACCTGCAGGGAATCGTTCCTTATATTTTAACTATAAAAAAACCTTTTCAATCGTTTTACTGGCTATGGTAGACGCTGTATATAAATTCCTTGCTGTGGATGTTGGTGCCTACGGTAAAAATAGCGACGGAGGTATATTTAATGATTCCATTATGGGAAAAGCTCTTAAAAATAAAACCTTTTCAATGCCTGAAGATCGACCTATAAAAGAGAATGGCATACATTTACCATATGTAATAGTTGGGGACGAAGCTTTTCCTTGTAAAACATATTTAATGCGTCCTTATCCTGGTCGCGGTTTGGTACACGATCAGAAAATTTTCAATTATCGGCTTTCCAGAGCACGCAGAAAACGCTTTTGGGATTCTCTGTCAAAAGTTTAGAGTATTTTTAAACAAAGTACAACTGAATCCTAAAAATGTCGATAAAATAGTTTTATCTGCTTTGTGTTTGCATAACTTTCTTCGGAATGACAACATTTTCTTGAACACTTTAGAAGATGAAAGAGAAGAAAATGAAACACTAATTTTGAACAATTTGCCCGCTATTGGCGGGCATTTTGCTAATAGAGCCATAGAAATAAGGCATCATTTGACACAATTTTTTCTTTCGCAAAAAGGTGCAGTACCTTGGCAGGAAGATAGAATTAATGGCGGATTGTTGTAAAAATAAAACTATTAAGCCTCATATCCACACGTCTATAACTGTTGGAGATTCTATTTGTTATTGTTATTAATTTCTTTGTAATTGCTCGATTTAATTTAATCGTTCTTATTTCATATAAATTTTATGTTACAAGGTATATCGTAT
This sequence comes from Clusia tigrina, assembly GCA_920105625.2. Taxonomy (NCBI): domain Eukaryota; kingdom Metazoa; phylum Arthropoda; class Insecta; order Diptera; family Clusiidae; genus Clusia; species Clusia tigrina. Next base: position 54,653,879 of record OV050030.1, read on the forward strand.
AAAAATTGAGCCGCCCTAATGTTTGAATTATTATAAAGGGCATCGCAACAATAACAACACAAAGTAAATGTTAATTTCATTAATTGCGCTTTGTGTCGCTGTTCTTGTTCGTCTTAGTATGGTCCGCTAACTTAGTATTGTTGTTGTTGTTGTTGTTGTTTTAACGCATCGAACCATTTACTGATGCGAAAAGATTTACATATGTACATACAAGTTAGCAACATACGAGTTGCATGTCGTTGGCGCCGTGCGCTTGCGCAGCGGTACAAAGCATTGTACGAAATACGCTGCAACAGCGTCTTCTGCCATCCGCTGCGCAGGGGCACCATAGACGGTGCTGGTTCTCGGTACGCGAGAAAACACACGAAAAGAGTATTGGCGCCATGCGCTTGCGCAGCAGTACAAAGCATTGTACAAAATACGCGGCACAGCCGCTACGCGTAGATACGGTAGACGGTGATGGTTCTCGGTGCCGGAGGAATTGGCGGGACATGTGTTGTATGTCGGTGCCGCCAAGCCCAGCCGTGAAACGCTGTCGCGCAATGCCGCCTCGAAGCGCAGTCACCATGCGATTGTCGGCAACGAAAACGTATAAAAAGAACCCGAGTACGAGAGCTCGCATCTTTTAATTGGCAGGAGCTCGAAAGAGAAGGACGATTATAATAATAAAACAATATTTCTATAATTAAATATTTTTATAATTTTAGATGTATGCAGGAGATATTTAACTTACATGCATATGTAAATAACAATTATGATTTTCGGCTCTTTATCGTTTTAACGACAGCATCAAAAAGGTTTTTCAAGAAGTCAATAGTAAATCAAGCGATAACTGCCGTGCTGCTTAAATCGTCCTGTCTCAGCATTAATTAGTTAACTTAATTAAATATTAAGTATTTGCTACATTTAAATAAATAAAGTTCTATGTTAAATTCATCACAATTGAAATCGGGACTTAAGTGTTTTACTTTGTGGCTGGCTCAGTGAGCCAAAATACCTCGTACAATAACAATAATCTTTTTGTTTCTGTTAGTGTTAATAGTTGTTGTGTACCAATATTTTGTGTAAAATATATTCAATGTAAAATGATTCATAGTTTCTAAAGTGTAAATAAATTTTTTTTTAAAGAAAAACACACTGCTACAATGGTTTTATTTCTTTGCCACAATAACCAACATTAACAGCAACAAATTTATTTACTAATTTCTCATGTACATTATTGTAATAAGTGTTTGTTTTTTTTTTGTTATTATGTACAAATGTATGCATTTGAAGCTAGAAATTTGTAATAATTTAATATATAATACCACATAACACAGAAAAATTTCTTATATTACGCCTGCATCAAATTTTGCCATATGCACTTATTAATTTTTTGAATGAAATTTATACTTGCCATTTATTTTGAGTTTGCTTCCAATTTCATTTCAATTTCATTCCAAATATTTTGTTTCCGTATTTGGTTGTTGTAGTTTTTATCAATCATATTATATAGCTCTTTATAATCAGCAACAATTAAAATTAATCTCTCAACACTTTCTCTATCCATTTTTTAAATAAACTGCACTAAACGACTGCTAATAACAGAATGACACAAAACAGGATAAAATCAACCAAACCAAAAATGATCTACCGTTATATACACACGCACTTCATAGCATAGTAGCAATATTAGAATGCATCGCAATACTTTCATAAAATGAAAGAGAGAAAAAAATATAAAATTTTACAAAATCAAATTCAAGTATCCCAGAAATACCGTAAATACACTTTTACATATTTACTTTGTCATTCACAAATTTGCCCAAGCGACAAATGTTTGCAATAAGAAACCAAATACCTAAACAACGGGTGAAAAATAAAATCTGAAACAAATTCACATCACTTGATACGCACACAATGCGACATACGAGATTCGGCCGCTCCGAAACGACGCTCGCAACGCTACCAGGGGCAACTAAAATTTTGCTGTCCGATGACGCGCCGCCGACGCTAGCTGCAAAACGCTATGTGTAAATGGCTCCATTTGATTACATGGAAACTTTATCGAAGCGACAGTTTTTTCTGCTGCTAGCGTTTTGCTGACTGGTGTTTTTACGCTATATGTAAATCGGCCTTTATGGTAGAAGATACTCCAAATTTAAATATAAGAAAAACAGACAAACCCAGCATATTCTGAGAATGCAAACAGAATATGCTGGTGAACAATGTACACACCAAAGCGGCTCAAGCTGCATAGCTAAGAACGCTGACCTCACATATTAAAGTTAGATAAGAAAAGGCATGCAAAGCTGAGTATGCTGATTCAGCTTTGCCTAAGAAAATATAGCATAAGAAATATAGCATAAGGTATTTGAAAGAACCAGTGGTGACTGAGGAGCAGAATAATAAAGACGTTTGTATTTTTAAATCCGTTACAATATGCGGAGAATAGAAAAAACATATTGTTTTTTTTTATTCATACCCATAGCCAGTAGTTACTCCTCGGTTTAAGGAGTAGCCAGAGGATTAAGGTGCCGGACCACTCACCATAACTATAACTCGTGCGATAAAGCTGTGCAAAGAGTGAATTATTACTTTATTTTCCAAAATTCTTATTGTGGTCTAACAAGTTCCTATATTATGGTCAGAAGTGCCAACAAAAAATTTTTTATATAATTAAAGTTTATAAGAGAAAATAAACCGAAGTTTTATAAATTTGAATCAACTGCAATTCCCCAAGAAACAATGGATTTCAGTCGTCACAACGCTGCCTCCAGAGTCAACACTCCTGATTTGTCCAATGTATTTTTAATTGCCTATGTCTGCTGTTTCCTCAGTTCCGACCATATTACAAAGCTCGTTGCTTCTGGAGACGTTTCTACTGATTTGTAACACAGCTATAACATTGGCAACCAGTAGTCGGGGCCATACTACGTTGAGGTATTTAGCTATTTCCAGTATTGTCGCGTTAATGTGTAGCAAGGACGTATAAATGACAAGAATGGAGATAAAACTTGACTGCAAACACTGTAGTTGGTGATTAAGCAGTTATGTGACATGGGAAAGCTTAAATATTTGATATAAATTTTGTTCAAATTCCTTATTCGCTTTCGGGGATTATTATATAAATATATTAATTAAATTCTTATTGAAATAGGTACATATGTATGTGTGTAATATTCTATTATTTTGAAGATTCTAAAAACGATAATAATAACTTATTTATTCTTCAGTCTAAAGTAGAGTTGATAATTAATGAGAAATAAAAGTTATTTCTCACTAATGAGTTTAATAGGGAAGATAAAAATATGAACGATAAACTAAAATTGCTTCTGTTGCAATGATAATGGAAATGCACAAATTATGTTGATAAAACTATATATAAATAATTTTATTGTTTTCCATGCATATTTTTATCTTTCTTATTTGTTAATTGTAATAATAACTGCATATTAGTACTAAACGGCATTTAGCTGTTTGTTTAAATGATGCCCTTCCTAGGGTTTCGGTTGTTCCCTCACAGCGTTGTCTTCTTAAATAATTATTAAATGAAGCACTTACAATTTGTTGCGGTTTTTCTTTACTGCCGCCATTAACTGATAAAATTGTAGATAAAACTGTAGCACAGGAATGGGAAGTGTCATGTTGGGAAGGCAAATATTGTAAATATTTCCGATTATCCTTGATGTGTGGTCAAATATTTGAACCCGTGATGAATTGCATCCTCATAAGTAGTTCTTATAGATATCAATCGTATGAAATTGACAAAATTCGCTTTTTCTTATTTATGCAGAAGTGTTTTCCCTCTTTCGCAGTCCACTCCGAAGCTGCATGATTCACTGAAGGGTCATGGTGTTGGTGGTATCCAGGAAGAAATGTATTTTCTTTTCAAGCTAAAATGATAAATTGTATTTTGAAATGATTTACTTATTTTAAAAGTATACTAAGCATATTCAAACCAAACATTATAAAAATGTAAATTAGTATTAATTATTAATTTTATTTATTTTTATATTTAATTAAAATTTTTTATTGTTTGATTTTAAGTATCCTTTGTATTGGTATTAAAATAATCAAATAAACAGTAATTTAATAGTGATGTAGTTAGCAGTTATGGATATGGAGACATTGGAAGGCCTCCAAGAATAAAAAAAATATTTCATTGGAAATATTCTCCATCACTAGGAATGTTTCATAAAAAATGCTAAGTATAACAAGTGAAGAAGGGTCAAGTCGGGTTAGACCGACTTCGAAACACCCTTTACTTTTCCATGTGAGTGCTAATTACGTCATGGCAATGCGCATTTTATTCAGATATCATCGTTAGGTTCATACTTAGGGTACTTTTCTGTAGTGTCTTCTGGTGAATTGATTACTTTGGCTCGAATTGGAAATCATGATTGTTATCAACTGTAAAGTTCAGAAAATTAAATTTAGTTAACCCTGTCAATTGCAAAAGAGAACAGTTCCCAAAATAAACTTGATTACCAATCCCAAAATGTCTATGTCTCAATTCTAATGGAATTTTTCATGCCACCCAGCATGGGATTGAGATAACCTCAAGGTTACACCGGTGTAACTGCACATCATGTTCCCCGTTGGACCACACACGAAGCCTAGGTTTAAGGTAAGTCAGCAACAGACATACGCCTTTCGGGTGGAAGATCCGTGACAGAAGCAAGGGGAAGGATTTTAACTTGAATAAAAAGTAATCAGCAGTGTTATATTGCTCCGATGTGACGAAGTTTTAGCAGTTCGGCAGAATTTTATATCGTAAATAATTTATTTTTTAATTAAAATAATCATAAATTAATGGCTAAAGGTATCTTCTATACAAAAAAACTAGGAAAAAACAAAGTTCCTTTGAACACTAAGATGTGTCGCGTTAAGTACTTTTCGTACATTGAAAAAAGCTCTCCAGTAACTCCATGCTCTTTGAATATAAACAAGAACCAGTTGGTGCATTCCACAAGAAAATTTGCGTTTCAGAATGCTGCGCCAACAAACTTTGCCGGCTTTTATTTAGAATACTTGTTGCATATTAAAAAGCAAGTTTAGAATGTTAAGTATTAATATCTTTTTGAAGTACGAAACCTTTTTGACACACTGTAAATTAAAAGTACGAAAACTTTTAATTTGCAATGTATTCTTTATTGTAACGGTAAATCGTTGTTTTATGAAAAACTGTAGAGAATAAGAACAGATGAAATCATAGAGTAATATCAAAGAACATACAAGAATAGACAGTTAATTTGAATGTATTTGTGCGAGCTCTACTACTGAGAGGAGTTTTTAAAATTGATGTATGTAGTGATAAAAATACAATGCACCCCCCTTAACTCTAACTTTCGTCATTCCTCAATTCACTTAACTTCTCAAAATAACTGAAAACATACAATTTCTTTGATAATTTCTCATTGTCAATGAACCCTCAAGATCCACAAGTCGAAATATTCCAGTTACGTTTAAGTAAAAAAATTAATTCGACAAAATAAAAAATTGTTTTCTACATTATTAAAGAAAGAAACACTACCTCTGTTTAATTAAAAGCATAAAGCCGTTAACTTAATTCGTTTAGCTACATTTTTTACCTATTTTGAAGATTTTTCTTAGATTATTGAAACTGTTGTTATTTGTGAGAATACTGTAGAAACGTTGAATTCTCTTTTGACCGTCAATTTCTTAATTTTTGTCTCCTTCTGTTCCAAATTCTAATATTTTTACTGTCCCCTGTGCACTTTCATTCGTTCATGGCCATGCATATTTAGCCACACTTGGGGTACTACTGGGGCAGTCGGACCCCATTTTAATATAAATGAATTTTTATTAATTATTTTAGTTATTAGTAGTATAATATTATGTCAAAAAACCAAATAATTATTATTCTACATGTTATGATTACTACAGAAGTGTAAATGGAAAGCAATTGGATTAGATTTTACATTAAGAATAGTTATAATTTATGAAAAGAACTTGTTAACATTTGAGTTTTAAATTCCAAATGAAAAAATATGTACAATTTTTTTCGATTAATTATTTTATTTTCTTTTTAGAAGTCTGGCAGTTCTTTTTAAAATACAAATGAAGTGACCCCCTAAAAGTTTAATTTAAACGTAGCCCTGACTTCTTCTGATTTTTTTCACCGAATATTCACTATTTTAGACAACATCCCAGCAGGGAAACCAACTAGTTAAAGTACTAGTAAAACTCAGACTTAATGTAAAATTAATATATACATATTATAATAATGTGTACTCGACATGTAAAATACTAGTAAAACTCATAATTATATGTAAAATTCATATATATGCATGTATGTACATAATATAATAATGTGTACTCGACATTAATTCAGTATGTTAATTCATGGTGCCGCATTTCCACTCTTCCTTGCGGACACTTTGCGGATATTTTAAAAAACGCGTTAACTTGAAGATTTATCTCTAAATTGAGGAATTACAAAAAGTGGTTGAAAATATAAAAAGGACTGTTTTTCTTCAAATTCCAATGTTTGTCTTTACTTCCTTTTTTATTAAATTGACAAGAAAGGAAAAATTTAGTATACACGGCAATGAAGTGCCGCAAAAGTCAGTAACTGGTTAGCTTATAAATAAGTTTTGAACTAGTAAATTAACCACTTGATTTTTTACTATTAAATTTAGTAGTACATTTTGAAGACTGCCTATAATTTTCACTACAGGGATATGGAATATTTTTACAACAAACACAATAAATTCACATACACTATACGTGTGACCAAAAAAAATGGTCGGAACGGTAAATAAATTTGGAGGGAATTGAATGTCTTTTCTTTGTCTTCTTTGGTAATATCTATGGTTGAAATGGAGCGATGAGTAAAGTCGGTAGCATTTTACCTAAATCCTGAAAAAGTTCAAAGAGGTTTTTTTCCTAATAATTTGTCGCTAGTTATTTTGTTATTATGTTAGTTATTTATTTTATATTGCGGGATCGCAAAAACAATTCCGCTCTAACAATACTAGTTACACTTTTTCAGGAGAAATAATTTGAATGCGGTTCACTTAAATGTGAAGACATATGTATGTATATTAATAAATAAGTGAAATTGATAAACTTTTACTTACTTCCTTCATTGACAGCTTCCAAATTTCCAGTGGGGCAATGCAATAGAAAAGCAAGTCCCGTGGAATGCGAGTTACTGGACATGTGCCCCCTGGTGCAAATATGTGTGCATATGAACATTTTCACGGCTTCTCTTTTAATTAGAATATTTTCTTTAACTTATCTTAATATGTTTCTGTTTAAATTCACAAACAATAAACAATATGCAAATTTCGATGCACTTCTCGCAAAATATTGCTGCACAACCGCCAGAGTACCAACAGCTAAGCAAATAATTTATATTTCTATTATTATTATATTAAACTTTGCAATTTATTCACAAGCACTCAGCGTATTGTTTTAATTAACAAACACAATTTATCTCCAAAAATATTAACACGAATAATACGAGCACAATTGATTGAATGAATAAATATTTGTCTGCCATCAAACATTTCGCTTCTTTGGGCATAGATTGGTACTTGCAACGAAGTGTTTTAAGCGTTCAGAGTAGCAACATTTACAAGCCTTCACATTACTTCGGATTTTACATCGATTTAAATGAACACTTCATAATAATAATATTTTTTTTAGCAATAATTATATTTCCATGTAATTCGAAATTTTTTGAAGTCCATTACTATAAAAGATGTCAGAAATTATGATCTCACAAAGTCTTAAATTTCTAAAAGGTTGGATTTTAAATATAAGGTTTAAGGGAATTGTGGCAGTTTTTGTCACAAAAAGGCTTTCCACACATAATGACTAGGAAACTTTATACAGATAATACAAAAACTACCTACGCAAACTCTACACATCCAAACTATACCAATACATAAGACACACGCATCCGCTGCACTGCGACACTATGACACTTGGCATGTGCAACGTAATTAGAATCCTAGCGTGCAGTCATTGGTGAATCAGTTTGTTTTGTATTTTGAGTGGAATTTGAGTTAGTCTTAAGCGAAAGGGGTTAGACATAAACAAATTAGAATAATCGAGAATTGTTATCGAATTTGTAACTCAAACAAATTATATAAAAACCCTGCTCGGGAATTAAACAAATCAGTTTCCAATTGGCAACTCAAACGAACCGCATTTTTCTTGCAATCAGCCTTTCTTTGCCTTTCTTTGGCTCACAGTTAGTTATTGCTCAATGGCGTCTTGCCGAGCAACGCTCTAACATACAGTGGGTCAATAAAGAAGTCGGACAAACAGGTAACCAAACATTAAGTATGAAAGAAAATTTGAAGGAAACAAAATATTGCTTTGGTTTATTTTTTATTTATTATGTATTTATATATACTATTAAAAACAATAACAACATAATTTAAATTAGCTTCATTTTATAAAAAAAAAATAAAAATATAATTCGTGAACAAAATTAACATCAAAAAAGAACTCGGACATTCATACTAAATTTTAAGTATAAATAAAATTTAACAAAAAAACTTTTATTTAGTATTTTGTTGGCAAGCCTTTGCCTTTTTTAACAGCTTTTAGCCGCTTTGGCATTGACTCTACCAATTTTCTGCAGACGGAGGGATCTATTTTAGCCCATTCTTCCATTAAAGCATTTTCCAAGTCCTTTTTGTTTTTAATGGAGTGATTTTTTAATTGAATTTCCAAGTGGGCCCATAAATGTTCAATGACATTAATGTCAGGTGATTGTGGAGGAGTTTCCAGTACTTTTGGACAGTTATACAATAACCACAAACGCACATTTTGCGCCTTGTGTTTGGGGTCGTTATCTTGGTAGAAGTGAAAACTATTGTTTATCCCCAATTTTTCAGCACTATTAACCAAGTTTTCCTTTAAAATGGCTAGGTATTGCTTTTGGTCCATATTGCCTTCAACAAAACACAAATTTCCGGGCCCAGCTGCAGACATACAGCCCCAGACCATTACGGAACCACCTCCGTGTTTAAAAGTTGGGCGTAAATTTTTCTCCTTCAGCTCTTCGTTTGGCTTCCTCCATACATATGATTGCCCATCTGATCTGAAAATGTTGAATTTACTCTCATCAGAGAATAAAACATGACTCCAGTACTCAAAATTTTTGTTTTCATGGCTTCAGATGGGCAATCATATGTATGGAGGAAGCCAAACGAAGAGCTGAAGGAGAAAAATTTACGCCCAACTGTTAAACACGGAGGTGGTTCCGTAATGGTCTGGGGCTGTATGTCTGCAGCTGGGCCCGGAAATTTGTGTTTTGTTGAAGGCAATATGGACCAAAAGCAATACCTAGCCATTTTAAAGTAAAACTTGGTTAATAGTGCTGAAAAATTGGGGATAAAAAATAGTTTTCACTTCTACCAAGATAACGACCCCAAACACAAGGCGCAAAATGTGCGTTTGTGGTTATTGTATAACTGTCCAAAAGTACTGGAAACTCCTCCACAATCACCTGACATTAATGTCATTGAACATTTATGGACCCACTTGGAAATTCAATTAAAAAATCACTCCATTAAAAACAAAAAGGACTTGGAAAATGCTTTAATGGAAGAATGGGCTAAAATAGATCCCTCCGTCTGCAGAAAATTGGTAGAGTCAATGCCAAAGCGGCTAAAAGCTGTTAAAAAAGGCAAAGGCTTGCCAACAAAACACTAAATAAAAGTTTTTTTTGTTAAATTTTATTTATACTTAAAATTTAGTATGAATGTCCGAGTTCTTTTTTGATGTTAATTTTGTTCACGAATTATATTTTTATTTTTTTTTTATAAAATGAAGCTAATTTAAATTATGTTGTTATTGTTTTTAATAGTATATATAAATACATAATAAATAAAAAATAAACCAAAGCAATATTTTGTTTCCTTCAAATTTTCTTTCATACTTAATGTTTGGTTACCTGTTTGTCCGACTTCTTTATTGACCCACTGTATATATATTGTGGTATTTTCCATATATATATATATATATATATATATATATATATATATATATATATATATATATATATATATATATATATATATATATATATATATATGTATATATTCTCGTACACACTATACGCGCATTACAAAGGTAACTGAGCAGATAGCGGATTTTTCAGAAGACCCCTCCATATCTTCTCACTGGGAAAGACGTGATCTCAATATACTGTTACCTTTATTTATTAGGATTAGAATTTATTTCGCAACATATGTAAATATAACATACATATGAAACATAAGAATACCCTACAAAATAATATGTATATAACCGATTTCAACTTCAAAGCACTTTTCGATTCTTACGCCACGAAACTCTAAATTCTACTCCCATGTTTAGCGTCAGCTGTAGCAAATTTTACTTTCTCACCATAGCATGGCCGCTATACATTGTGTTGTTATTGTTTCACACGGATAGGGAAAAAAATGGATTTTTTTCAACAGCTGATGAGGAAGAAGAAGAGTTGCGTATCTATTTTAAACTATGTCTTTGGGCGCTACGTAAACAGTGTTGCAAGACACTAAATTGAAATAGTACTAAATTTGCGGTAAAATAGTCCGTTTGCATATTACAGCACACTGAAAGCACGAATATGATATCAGATTAATTCTTCATTTATAACTATCTATTGGGCAAATATATATGTTGGTAAAAATTTAGACACAAACTTTACTAATTAAAATTTGTGGAGAAAAACGAATGAAGGTACATTAATATACTCTAAAAATACTTAAAAATGAGAATACTCTCTGTAATTGAAATAAAATGGTAGAATACCCACTCATTCTATATCATTGTTAAAGAGTTTACAATTCTTATTGCGTTTATATTTCACTTTAAGTCATTTGGAAAAATTTAGATTGGAACACATTTCAGATTTTGCACTAATTACCACTTTTAATGTAGAGAATAAATATAACAAATTAGTGTTCAAAGTCAGAATATGTTTAAAGTGTGTACCTTTTTCATACAAAAGTCATCTTTCAAATGGCTGCTGTTTACTCATTCATTCCAGGAAGCACTAATTCATTCGCTACGGTGCATATGAGATCAGGACGAACTTATTACTTGCAGATATTGGACATACAAAATTGTCCTAACATAAAGTTTAATTTACACCATCGATGCACCAAGGCAGGCATGTCCTAGGACGATCTTCTGAATAGAGCATGCGCTCAATTCGACTGTTTCGCCTTGTCCCTCCTCTTTGGTATATGGGTCAAACGAAAGTGCTCTTTTTATATACACATAGCCCATTAGGTCTGCGTTCACCTTACAAATTTTTATAAATGATATAAAAGCACAACGAAAATATATAATTCAAGTTAATTTTTTTCAAATATTTATTCTTTACATTCTTAAGTACAAAAAGTAAAAACAAAAATTCAGATTCCTCCCTTCATTCTTGAGATAACAGTATATAAGTGCCGCTACAAGTAAATATAGCTACCACAAAGTCTGCGTTCAGTTTTAAAACAAATTACAAAAGCATTAGAAATAATGTTGAGAAGATAAATTTAATATTTTGTGGGATAGCCACGATGCTTTAAGACTTCATTCAGTCTGTTTTGCATTGAATTTACCAACTTCTCTGTTTCCTCAGCTGTAATCGTCGCCCATGCTCTGTCTGCATAATACTTCATTAAGCCTCTTTACTGTTATTACATGTTGACGAATTCTTTTCTCTAATAGATCCCAAAGATGCTTAATAGGATTCAGGTCGGGCGATTGGGGGGAGGTTTTGAGCTGTCTTGGAGCAATGTACCAGAACCAAAGTTTAGCGATCTCCGCTGTGTGCTCTGGATCGTTATCTTGTTGGAACCAAAATGTCGTTGATAAGTTAAGATTCACTGCACTCAGTTTTAAATTTGTTTTTAAAATGTTCAAATATCCCCATTTACACATTATGGATTCAATAAATGCTAGCTGACCCACGCCACCAGCCGCCATGCAACCCCACAGCATAATTCCACCACCACCGTGTTTGACTGTACCTACCAGATTTTGTTTCTCAAGCGCAGTTCCTGATTTGCGCCACACAATTTGACGGCATTTTATAAAGAAAATACAAAATTTACTTTAGTAGGTATGAGCAAATTCAATACGCTTTCGTTTGTTCACAAGTGAAATGAACGGTTTTCTTCGAGCGACTCTACCATGATATCCAGCTTTACGTAAAGTTTTCCTAGCAGTTTTGGAACAAATATATTTTTTAAACATTTGCCTTAATTTGTCAACAATTTTTAAAGATGTCATACGAGGGTTAACCTTTGCCATATTATCATTGCTCTTCCCGGAATGATAATATTTTTAGACGCCCAGATTGCGGCTTAGATGTTAAAATTCCAATTTCTTTGAGATTGTTTACTAAGCGCTGGACAGAGGAATATGTTCTGCCAATATTTTGGCCAATTTTTCGGAAGCTTTTTCCATCTTTCCACAATTTAATAATTATTTTTCTTCATGACACACTAAGTCCTTTTCCTTTGGTTTCCATATTTTAAAAATATTACAAAATGCACTACTAAGTTGGTTAAACGATCAATAATGATAACAATAAATGGAAAGTAAGCAAAAAATATAAATAAACTTCTTAAAAAGTAATGATATTATCAAAACAAACAAACTGCACGCAGACTTTATGGTAGCTATATTTACTTGTAGCGGCACTTATATACCGTTATCTCAAGAATGAAGGGAGGAATCTGAATTTTTTTTTACCTTTTGTACTTAAAATTGTAAAGAATAAATACATGAAAAAAAATTAATTTGAATTATATATTTTCGTTGTGTTTTTATATCATTTATAAACGTGAACGCAGACTTTATGGGCTTTGTGTATGTTCCTCATTGCAAATTGTTTTGGGTCAAAATTGATTTTATAGAAAAATACAATCAAAATAAATAATTGCAAATGGAGTTTTGATTTGAGTCAATAGCAGTTTTTTAATTGTTATTTTTGAGAAGTTTGACCATTATGAAGAAATTATGAGTCTATTTAACTATTAAATATATTTTATATAAATTGTGTACCACTTCAAGCAGTTCTTATGTATTTATCCACTCGTCTCAATTTCGTTTATTTTGATCGCACATTGCTTATGTTTGACAATTCCGGAGGTACGAAATCCACCTTGCAGTCGCCATGTAAGTAAATTCACCTTGTCCTGGAGCAACAGGCTGTTTTTTTTTTGCTGTTAGCTTCTCAATTTACAAAAATTCGTGTTACCATTTGGCAATAATATATTTGAATTGATCTAAAACACTCTCAAAGTATCAATCGCAATCAATTTTTTTAATTGTGCTCCTAAAAGTATTCTCTATAAGTATACAATTTAGAGTAAGAATTCTCTATAAGTATACAATTTAGAGTAAGCCCCACAAGTATGTATACAGATTGATAGTAATTTTAACACAACCTAAAAGCATGCAATTGACACGTGTTCTTTGCGTCATTCGCATTATTGCTTGACTGTAATATGAGAGCATACTTTGCGGGTGGTCTCTTGATGTAGTCGCTTGCTAGTGATTTCTGCTTGCCTGGTATTTCGGTTGGTAGCAAAACTTGTATTTTTCTTTCTATCCATGAGTGAAATTGTTCAATCACTCACGCAAACATTCGGATTTTAAAAATTATTTTCTTTTTCACACTCGGCATTTTTACTCTTTCTCTCCTAAGCATTTTTCAAGCGGAGTTTCACGCTATTGAATTATGAGCCCAGTTCAACATTGACAGGAAGTATTGGGGAAAAAGTATCGTGATACTATCCGATAGTCCCACGTTTACCACGCGAACCAAAATACCGACTTTTAAGTTAACTCATTTAAATAAAACTTTCCTCGAGTGCCAGATACCTGGGTGTAATCGTGGAGTCGAAACTAAACTGAAATTAAACACGGAGCAAAGGATACACAAATCAGAGTTTGCACTTTACTCATGCAAAAAGATGATTGGTAGGAAGTGGGGTCTTCGATCAGAGTTAATGCTATGGATACACAAAATGGTTGTGCATCCAATTTTGACATACGCAGTTTCGTCTGATGGAAAGCCCTCGGAAGAGAATGCAACATCATCAAACTATGTAGAATACAAAGAACAGCGTGTGCTGTAACAACAGGAAAATTATAGTCAGTTTTACCGAGTATAAAAGCAAAATTAAGGCTGCAAAAACGGAGCCCTGGCAGCAGTTCTGCGGAACTCTGGAGTCGGTAAATGAGGCATCGAGACTCAGGAAAGGTTTTGATAGAAACGCACTTTCCAGGTTGCACGGGCTCGCATACCGTCCATACGCAGTCGGAAAATCTTGCACGTGTTTCAAGGTCCGACGTGTCGGATATCGTGAGGGAGGATTAGATTGCGTGGGCGATAGGCGCCTTCGACCCGTACAAATCAGCGGGTCCTGATGGGGTTATACCGGCTATGCTGCAACATTCCTCTGAGGGCGTGATTCCCCATCTAGTTCACATCTTCACAAGGTGTCTCCAGGATGGCTACGTGCCAAAAAGTTTTAGCGTTTGGTTTTCATTCCAAAAGCGGGAAAAATAAATCACTATATTGACAGGGATTACATACCAATAAGTCTTTCATCGTTTATTCTTAAAACACTTGAGAGACTTATTGATCTGAATATTAGAAGGGTTACCAATATTCGCACAATGGATACTGCGCAATCCGCATGCCGTAAGGGTAGATCAGTGGATAGCGAACTTCATGAAGTGGTCGGTATCATTGAGAAGTCAATGAACTATAAGGAATATACGTTGGTAGGTTTTCTAGACATTGAGGGGGTCTCTGTAAATACAGAGGCGATCTGTAAGGCGCTGAGAGATCACGGAGTGAAGGAATTCAAAGTGACATGGATTAAAACAATGCTAGTAAGCAGGGGCATTAACGCCACTATGGGGACGGCCTCGGTGGGTAGGAGGACTACAAGGGGTACGCCGCAGGGGGGAGTGCTATCACCTCTGCTATGGCTTCTAGCAGTAAATGAGATCTTAGAAACCCTCAAAGCAAAGAGAACGGTTGTAACCTACGCTGAAGACGTTGCCATACTAATCCCGGGCAAGTTCTTGTCAACGATTAGCGAAATAATGGAATCAGCACTGGGCGAGATTTCCGGATGGGCTGGGCGCAACGGCTTAGGAGTTAACCCGACTAAGACGAAGCTAGTTTTGTTCACCAGGAAAACAAAAATCCCTGAATTCTCTTTGCTAAAGTTGGGTAGGGTAACGTTGAATCTCTCTTCAGAAGCAAGCTACTTGGGTATCATTCTGGACTCCAAGTAAAATTGGAGAGGGAATATTGAGGAGAGAAGAAAGAAGGGTTTGGCTGCATACTATACCTGTAAAAGGTTCTTTGGGAAAAAATGGGGACTGTCACCGTACATCGTGTATGGGGTGTACACCATAATCATTAGACCATCGTCTGGTGGAAGGCGTTGGAAGGGAAATGCAATCAAAACCGTATTGAAAAAGTACAAAGACTTGCTAGCCTGGTAATCTCAGGGGCTGTAAGCAGCGCGCCTCAAAAAAGCTTAAACATATTATTTCACCTCTTACCGCTAGGAGTGTTCATTCAGGGCTGTGCCGCCAAGTGTGCTCTCAGACTGAGGGAGTGCAACACGTGGAAATCTGCCAACTATGGGCACTGTGCAATTTTGAGCGAAATAAGACTGAAGGGTCAAAGGCTAGTTACGGCCGATTTAGAAACGGCTACAGACTACATGACTTCAACTATGGACTTTACAGCTAGAAATCCAACTCTCTATCCAACCAGGGAAGACTGGGAGTCAGGCTCTGTGACGCGTAATTCTCACATTACCATATACACTGACGGCTCTAAGATGGAGGGTGGAACGGGGGCGGGTGTATTCTCGGAAGGCTTGCAGGCAAGACAGTCATATCGGCTGCCTGACGCATGCAGCGTCTTTCAGGCCGAAGTCTATGCAATTGAGAAAGCGGCCGGACTGATACAAAGTAGTACAATTCGACCTTCGAATATCACTATCTTTGTGGATAGTCAGGCCGCGCTTAAGGCAATAGAATTCAAGACAGTTAAATCGAAGCTGGTAATGAAATGTTGTACCTCACTACTGAACATTGGACCCCACAAGGTCCCACTTTGCTGGGTTCCCGGAGATAGCGATATAGAAGTGAATGAATTAGCGGACGAGATGGCCAGAAGGGGCTCTGAAATGGACATTAACGAAGCAGATACCTCAATACAAATTCCGATATGTGAAATGTTTAGGAACATAGATGAATTCACTATTGCAGTGACAAATAACTTCTGGACTAATCGTGACGACTGTGAAGTTTCAAGGGTCTTATGGCCTAGGTTAGACATAATGAGAACGAAGGGCTCAACAAACCTGCAGTAAGGGTGCTTAAGCGGACTTTACCGGGCATTGTGCTATTGCACCAATGCTTCAACATTGGCGTATGCCGTCGAGCGGGCTATGTAGGAGTCGCCATGATGAAGAAGAGACAGAGTCGATTCATCACTTTTTATGTAAATGTCCAAGGCTACAGTTGAAACGACTTCAATGTTTGAGGTCGCGCTACTTCACAAGTTTGACAAAGATAGCGAAGGTGGATTTATCGGATCTTCTCACGTTTATCTGGAAATCCAAATAGGGATGGTACTTCCAATGTTTACGGAAATCGATGGTAAGGACGAGTATGCCTCCTCCTGGCATTCGTTAAGGCAGTCATAATGGACATAGATGTCTCCCAGTGGAAGTGCAGATACTTCGTATCCGCACACGCCTCACATTGGAGTATTTCATTGCAATTTGGGTGATAATTAAAAAAAATCAAATCGAAGATACCCAACCATGATTGGAATCGTTCGAAAGAGAATAGAATTCTACATCACTATGTGAAAAAATAATTGAAAAAAAGTTAACGGTATCCATGCACTGCGATTGCCAATTTGACGTTTTCTTTACTTTGGTGCGCGCATAGTAAAAAACAGAAGAGTTTTGATATTTCCAAGTGATTTTTCTTGAAAAATTAAAAAAGTATAGTTTTTTGAGCAATGGAACCTTCTACCTCAGGTATTTTTTGAACTTAAAATGAAATATATTAGTACAAAAAGTGTCTGTTTGTATTTTTAATGTTTTTCTCCGTGCAGGCTTATAAAATGTGTGTTTTTGGGTATATAGTAAGCATATATATGTGAATACCACTCAATTCAGTGAAAGTTTATTTTTTTTTTTTTTGAAACAGCAATTATACTAAGCATTTTTCAATAGGTGCTTCGCGCTTTTGAAAGATGCACATTGACAGGAAGTATCGGGGATTAAACAACCTGATACTTACTATCCGATAGTCACGCAGCGCTGATATCTTAGCAAAGAAGTCTGCGGCCTCATAGTTCAACGGCCCTTCTGTGGGCTATCATATAACATCATTGGAGGTCTGCTGAAGAAGTGGACAAGTTAGCGACACACACGGCCAAAACGCTTACACCTTTTCCTATTTTTTATACGCTGCGTTGTTTCCACGAATTCACCGACTAGCGTCTCACATGCCGCTGCCAACCGCTTATCAATTGCTTTAGCTGCACTTTTCAGGTGCAGTTTCAATGGAATTCTGCTTGCCGTCTGAAGCTGCTGGCTTGGCGTGTGAAGCGATTTCGGGGCAATTTCGGTTGAATAATTATGCTTGCGTAGCGTCTGAAGCCTATCCGGTCAGGTGATGGATAAGTGGGGCATGTGTGACCGCTTTAGGTGTAATGGGTAAAAGTGAATTTATGAGAAGTCAGTCTAAAAAAGAAATTAACTAGGTGCAGTCCGTTTCGGTAATCGTAAAAACTTAAAATCAACTTGTAATTCGCGCATACTGTGTTACTAAGCAAATTACTTGTATTTCAAACTATTAACTAAAAACTATGAAATAAAATCGAAAGCAACAACCTGTAATTTCTACGTGTGATTTATTTCGGAATTAACTAGCTGTTGAAGAATTGTTGCTGCCCTACCGATCACCAGCTGCTGTGATTGTGTTATAGTTGGTTAACTATCTACCAACTATAATTGCCAACGACCATACCACGTTGAATACATCGGTTATCGTCCGATCACCAACAAGCGGCATTAGGCGGTTGGTTGCAGCAATAGTGTCGCGAAAGATTCGCACCACAAAATCAGTGCCACTCTCTAATAGCGCACCCTTCCCATAACGAAAGATCCCACATAATGGCATCGAGTTATAGGAAGGAGGGTTGTGCCGTCCGTCCGACTCTTAACCGGCATATAGTTTCGATTCAATAAAACAAAGCATACCAAGTTAGTCGTAGCGTTTAGAGTACGGTACATCTGTATACCGAACCAAACAGGCTCCTAACGAAATTATTAACTTACAGATGCACGAAGAAGTCAAACCTGGAAACATCTTCCGAGATAGCTCTTCAAAAGCTCTTCTGGTAGATTTTAATCCTAAAAGAACTAAAGAGCTAATAAACATACATCGGCGTAAATTAAGAATGATCACAGCATTTAAGCAGATGCTCTGGACTCAACTATCACATGAATAGGTTGGGTCTATCCTCAGATGTCATCTGTAGATTTAATGGAGAAAGTGACGAAACCTTACTGCACCCAATCCAAACTTGGGATCATCAGCATGAAAATACTTCAACTATTCCAAGTATCGCTTTCTCTTTACATGTATGATTAAAAAACACAAGATCGTGCAAAAGGGAAAAGATCTTATCTTATAAATTAAAAATGGAATATACTCGAAAACTTTTCAGAAAATCCATTGTGGTCCCTCAACTTCAAACCTCCAAAATATATAAATTCCAGTCGGAAATTAAACTGACAGAAGATCTGTAGATGAGACTATCCTCATCTTGTAAATAACTCGGGGCATCACAAAGTATTTTTCAGGTAGCGGTGCACAAGAGCCTTAAATAAATATAATCTAATCTACATTCACATATTCTAAAGAATGGTTTTTCCTTTATAGCCAGTATTGCCACCTGACGCAATTAGGGCGCGGGAGACGGAGTGGAGTAATCGTGAAGTAATAAGTCTGTGGCGCCTATGAATGGCATCGTAGCATTTTTGGCATTTTTGAGATTTCGTATGAATGAATTAATGTATTTATCTTCTCTTCGCGTACTTCTGATTATAGGCGAATTTATTATAGGTGAATGTTGCGGTGGATGGATCAGCAAATTTTGGGTTGATTCCCACTCTTTTATTTTTACAGTTCCACACTCTGGACAAAATTAAAATAATGATTACTCTCATCAATCGAAACCTTTCGAAAACGGAATACTTTACAGAACTTTGTCGTCTTTCATTTTCGGTCGATATTTAATTCATTTCATTTAAATATAAAATATTAATTTTAACACGAAAATTTCCTTCGTGATTCATGCAATCCAGATTGATCTCGATATAGAAGACCTCGTATATCAAATGGTAAACAATCAATATTTTTGCATTGCGTGATTTGAAGTCAATTCGTTCCGAATGGGAAGAAGTAGAATATTCAACTCATTCCCGGTGTGTAATAACTAAATTGGGTCTCCTTATCGAGCATTTGTCTTTATCACTTGCATAAATCCATGTAGAAGGAGACTTATTTTGAAGTAGGGCGGTGGCTGATGGCTTAAGAATATAAAAAAAGCCAGTCTAAAGATGTGTTTGTTTACCTTATTTATCAAATATAAATTTATATCGACTATTTTTATTAATTTCTTTGAGAATGAAACACAAGCAACAAAAATTATTTTTTCATATTCTTTTATTAAAAATATAAATAGCATTAATTATAAATGGAAGTAAATATAAAAATATGTAAAAATAACTTTCTTATAATATAATAAATTTAATATGATTAATAAATTATCTTATCATTTAAAATACAAAATTGATTTAAAACTATTCAAATGTAGTTTTACAAAATTTTTCTGTTACTTTTTGTTTTTCTAAATTATGGAATATATTTTAATATTGTAATAATAGTAAATAATGAAGATTATTTTTGTAACGAATTTATTGACAAGAAAAGTTACAACAGTAGTTGCAATTGCGTATGTGGTTATGCCACCGTAATAATTTTTCAGAAGAAGAAGAAGAATTATTGAAACATTTTTTTGGCAGATCTTATAGCTATTTCAGACACGCCACTTGTCCTCATCAGAGACCTTTCAATGAAAGGCAATTTTTCCCCAAGCATTTTTTTTTTATTATGTCTCAGAAATCAACAGCACACCTATTATGAACCCTCCCAGGAATCGAACCTGGGCCTACAGCTGTTGTAATCTGTCCATCCAGACAACTACGCTAACTGCAAGTGGTGAACTGACTGATCAAATTCTTTCAATGTACTGTCTCATTCCACCACACTCTAATCAACTCTGTCTCATTATTACCCCTCCTTTGTTCCGCTAGGTCTCTCTCTCTCTCTCTCTGTTTTTCTTATTACATTTCAGTGATGCCTTAGTACATTGCTTTTTGTTAGTGGCAGGCTAATTAAGCCTGATCAACAATACCTTTTTAGGATATATTCTATTAAGTTTACAATTTCTTGTGAAGATTCGTCAGTAGACATAGATGTCACCATTATTACGGTGGCAGAACCACGAATACGAGGGCGGATTGATATTGAAGCTACCTAAGTAGGAAAAAAACATTTTTTTTTTTCAAAAACCATTTATTTCTCAACATAGTCTCCTTTTACTTCGACACACTTAGTAAGACGATATTCCAACTTTTTTATACCATCTGAATAATACGATTTCGGGAACCCCTCAAAATACGCGTTAGTTTCGGTAATCACTTCTTCGTTTGAGATAAATTTTAGATTTAAATGTGGTCGTTTTTCCTTGATTGCATCAATCAATTGATCCAATAATGCACGATAATACTTTCCTGTGATTGTGGATCCTTTTTCAAGATAATCGATGAGCAATATTCCGTGTGCATCCCAAAATACAGTGGCCATAATCATGCCACCCGATTTCACTGCCTTCCACCCATTGTTTCGATTGATTTTTGGTTTCAGGTGTGTAATGGTGGACCCACGTTTCATCAACAGTTATTAATCGACGCCAAAAATCAACAGGATTACGCTTTATCATGTCCAAACACCGCTGTGAAGTGGTCTGTCGAACTCGTTTTTGTTCGACACTGAGCAAACGACGCGGCACCCCTCTTGCCGATAGCTTTTCATATGCAAATGTTCATGCAAAGTGTTGAACACACGTTCATATGATATGTTTACCATTTCAACAATCTCACGCAACTTGACTCGGCGATCATTCATAACGATATCGAGGATTTTCTTGATATTTTCTTCAGTAACCACCTCTTTTGGCCTTCCTGTTGATGGTATTGTTGCAGTGCTTGTTCGGCCGCGTTTAAGCAATCCAATATTTTACCATGTAATCTGACGGAGCAGACTCACCGTAATGTTTATCGAGCTTTTCTTTTGTCTCTTTCGCCGTTTTCCCTTTCAAATAATAGTGTTTAATCACTGCACTAAATTCGCTAATTCCATTTTCCAAGAAACACAAAAGTTGCTTACTTCAAACGACTACAACAAATAAACTAATCGATGAATTTGGGTGAAATTTTAACAGCTGACGTTTGACAGATCGCAATTTCTAAAAAAATTTGTGTTTGTGCTGCCATCTAGCGCTAGGTAGCTTCAATATCAATACGCCCTCGTACGCAATTGCAACTACTGTTGCAACTTGTCTTGTCAAATAAATTAGTTACAAACTCTTCATATTCACAGAATTGACGACTATCGACTTACTCACAATAGTAAATAATTTTGAAAATTAAATGATCATTTCATATTCGCTTTATTTATATAAGATTGTACATGTATTTACCAATTAATTGTATATTTTACAAGAATTTTGTAATAACTTTTCATCATTGGTCGCATTTGATCAAATACAATATATAAATACATTTCAGTTGTTCACTTATATTTGTAGGAAAACCAAAATATTTTCTCCACTTATAAGTTGGAGGTATACAATTTCCGATACAGCATTTGCGAGGCATAATGAAATTGAAATTTGATAGCTTTATTTATATTTAGTAACTTGTCAATAATTTTTTAATTGTTTTTCTGGTTTTTTTCTTATTTTTAAATTTTTATATTACACTAAATAATTTTTTTTTCACCTAAATTTAGTTTTAGTTAATTTTTTAATTTATATTTCTTATTATACAAATTTTTGTTTTTTGTTTTAATTTTTTGAATTAAATTTTTGTTTTAACTGTAAAAGTTAAATTTTTTAAACACTTAAAAAAATTATTTATTATATATATATTTTTTTAAACTAATTCTATATTAATTTCATAAACTTAAATTTTTTATCACTATATCACTATATATTTATTTCTAATTTAATTTAATCTATTATGCATTCCTTATATATTTTTTTACACTAATTTTATATACGCTTATTGAATTGTTTCTATTTTAAATTTATTTTTTCACAATCTGTCTGTTCAGAATGCAATTGGCGTTTGATTAAGCGAAGCTTCCTTTTTGAATTTTACGCGGATTTTTCTCTATTTTCCAACAATTTTTTACTTAGTACCAACTTAACTATTCTACATTTTACCACAAAAAAAAGGCGTGGGAACTAACAATAAAAGCTAATCAATCACAAAAATTGCATTGCTTCGTGTGCGTTAAAAGCAACATTGTAAAGTGCAATTCAAGCAGGTACTCCACACTATTTATATTCCCAACTTATTGACATAATTTATAAGATAAATTAAAAATTTTAATTTGATTGGTTTATGAAAAGAATAATTTTTATATTATTTCATATATTGCAGTGACACGTATAATTGCGGATAAAAATAAATTCGTTTATATAATTCAGGAGAAAATTCATCAAATGGAAGTTATAAAACTTCAACATTAATTTAAAAAAAAATTGAATAAAAATTTATGAAAAAATCAAATATTAAGCATTTCAATTAACGATATGTATTCACAATCATATTAATATACCATAATATAAATCCAACCGAATAAGGGTGTAGGATGTACGTATGTAATTTATATAAATATGTGTGTACGTATAAAATTGCACTTCAGTTGCTTTAATACCATATGATATCAATATAAAGCACAACGAATGATAAGAAAACGATGAAGATAATAATAATCAAAATAAAGAAGGAATTAAAATCCACTAAAAAGATAATTCCCACAAGACACATTTTAAAAAGCGTTTCCCAGAAATGTTTATGGCCATATTTGACACCAACATTTCAAGATTTTGTACTAACTGGAAAGTTGTCGCATATTCTCTGTAGAGAGTATTTGATTTGATTCGCAGGCTCAGCTCGCTGAAACAGAACTTTTCCTCTTTTAAACGAGTTGGTTGGCTTTGATTTGAAGCTTTGCTATCTCGAATTCGATGTTTATGGTCAGGCCAGTGCTGCCTCCTTTCAAGAAAGCCGGGAGTTAGCGATTTGGAATGTTTTTTTTAGTACGCGGTGATTCGAAATCTTCTATGAAATATATAAATTTACTATATCTTTTGGAAATTTAAATTTCTTTATTACTTAATTTAAGTTAAATAGTTATTATAAGAAAAAACAAAATGGAAATATTTTTTTAATCTTTTATTATAGAAACATATGAGCACAAATTGTGAAAGATTTAATAAATTTAATTTAAATACTAATGCGTACAATTTTTGTAAATGATTTCATAAAAGATTATTTTATACATATTTGACCTATTAAAAATATTGTAGGAAGTAGGTTTAGTGCGTGATGTCAGCCAAATGGGCATCATCGGCACAGACTGGGAGAGAAATTAATATCAAATATTTTTAAGCTTTCA
The DNA here is from genome assembly GCA_920105625.2 of Clusia tigrina. Classification (NCBI taxonomy): domain Eukaryota; kingdom Metazoa; phylum Arthropoda; class Insecta; order Diptera; family Clusiidae; genus Clusia; species Clusia tigrina. Next base: position 54,677,729 of record OV050030.1, read on the forward strand.
GAAGAAAATGATTTATGGAGTTGAGTTATATAGGAAACATAATTTATTTTTTATTATTGGCAAGTCAATGTTGTACTACTGGTGCGGCTTGTATGAACAGAAATCTAGCGATAATTGTTTTGTGAATAACATGTATTATGTTTGTTATGTGTTTTCTCACGGAACATATATCCTTTATTTATTATTTATTTAATTATTATTATTCCCTGTTGTCTATATTTAAAATAGGAACCCCATTGTAAATAAGGAACCCCAGTAGTATAATTGTATGAATCACAAAAATTTGGCGGCCCATGGGGGGGGACATTAAAAAACAAACCATATTGCATTAAAAAAATACAAATTACTGAACATGAATAGAAAAAATAAAACATTTATACAATTAAATTAGTATAACAGTGCAAGTCAAACCCAAAAAAACCGCACTTGCTTTTGCCTGAAGCAAATTATATTACGGCTTGGGGAACACTTGTGTTCGTGCCGAGTCCCCTCTCTAGATGGCTGTGACCTGATGCCATATCACCATGCTGCTACTCTCGGTTAAGGGCAGCGTGACGACGAGAGAATTCCCGACGTCATGTCGTCCAAGGCAGAGAGCAGCAGTATCGGATGATCTTTTTAAGCAAGGCACAGCCATCTCGAAGAAGCTCGATCACTTCTATTTGGACCGGTAAAGGAGCAACAGCAGAAGAAAAATCTTGTATCCACACCAACCAAGGAATCGCATAAGGGAACAACAACACATATATACTCGTATAAACAACAACCAATAAATAAATAAAATAAAAGCGAAATATTATAATTTCAAATAAACTGCTGATTTTGAATAACATAAATCAACAACCACCTTTTGGTCCTTCGAGCCGGATAAGTGCCGGTAAGTTTTTTATAAGTATATTTATAAATTTTTACAAACCCATAACATACATATGTACAGTCAGTCAAAAAAGTTTGCGTGCAACCTGTAAATAAAAATTCAAGTTGAAATTTCTCACACACCCTGTATGCCTTTGCCGGTTTTCTTATTTTGTTTTGTTGTTTACTATGTTAGCTTCTACCATGATGTATTAGAAATGGCATTTCTATGTACCGTTAGATTTGTGAGCACATGATTTTCGAAAAGGTACAAAAAGCAAGCCCAAAAAGTTTGTATGCAAAACGCATAGTTCATCGTTGTCTTTGCGTGTGAGGTGATAGTAAGTTTGTTCTAAGAGAATTTTTTTTTAGTTTTGATTAAGTTTTTAATTTTTTTATAAAGTTTCATTAATACATCTAAAAACAAAATTAGAAAAATATAAATACTTACAAAAAATTGCGCCACGTGGTAAGGAACTGTCTACAGACCTTAGAGAATTAATAATAAAACTATACCTGGAGAACGAAACTCAAAGGAAAATAGCCGAAATAGTTGGGGGAAAAGTCATGCAACGGTCCAGAAAATAATAGAACGCTACAAAAAAGAAGGAAACAATAAAACTAAGCCGAGATCTGGTCGACCAAGTACCTGCACACCGTAGGAAAAACGACTCATCTTGCACAAGGTGCAAAAAATCCTATGCTATCGGCACCAAAAATACGGATGGAAATTGAAAGTGAGGTCGGAAAAGTTTACAACACTGAAACAATCCGCAATGTACTACATACTGCTGGTTACCACGGTCGCCAAATCCGCAAAAAGCCATTTATAAGCGCTACAAACCGCCAAAAAAGACTGTTTGCCAAAGAGTATGAAACAGCCGCCCAAGGGTTTTGGAACACAGTTATTTTTTCGGACGAAAGCAAGTTTAACATCCACGGATCAGATGGACGAGCCAAGGTATGGCGAAAACCCAATTCTGAGCTTGAACCACAAAATATGATGGGAACAGTCAAGCACGGTGGCGGATCAATACTCGTTTGGGGGTGTATGGCAGCCTCTGGTGTGGGTAAACTAGTTTTAATCGACGGTATTATGGACCGGTTTGTTTTTTTTTAACATTTTAAAAAATAATTTGCATGCAAGTGCTGCTAAACTTTGGATTGAGGAGCCATTTGTGTTCCAACAGGACAACGATCCTAAGCACACAGCGCTAATTGTCAAGGAGTGGCTTCTGTATAAAGTGAAAAGTCAACTTAAAACGCCACCCCAGTCGCCTGATATTAATCCCATTGAGCATTTGTGGGACCATCTGGACCGTCAAATAAGGAAACATGTAATCAAAACCAGTGAACACTTGAAAAAGGTGCTTTTGGAAGAGTGGGAGAAAATACCGCCATGCGCAACCGCGAACCTGTTGTACTCGACGCAAAACCGGCTTAAAGCGGTCATAAAACAAAAAGGCTTGCCAACTAAATATTAGTCGTTGCACAATTTAATATTACATACATATACAAAAAACAACATGTTCCTTTATCAACTTACTTTTGAAAATATATTTTTTTGACATATTTTTGAGGATAATTTTGTTTAAGTTGCTGTTATTCGAAGAAGTTTAGTTTGGTTTTGGTTTTTTTTATTATGAAATTAAATTTTAAACATTTTTCTTTAAAAAAGTGTTTTAATTTCATCGTTGCACAGTGAGTACATAATTTTTGAAGCCATATAGATAAACTTCTTGCTTGCATACAAACTTTTTTGACCGCTGTACATAATTGTTGGTGTCGTCCAATGCACAGTGCCATACGGACCGTTTATACAAAGCACATTTAAGTGGAGCCCGTAATTAAATATATTGCTCCATAATTGCGTAGAAGCCAATATCCATTTATTTGTGTACTGCTGTGTACACAGATCATAACGTTTTCTTTAGGCACTGCTCAGTAAATATATATGTGTGTAGGTCGGTGTGTGCATTTGGTTGACACAGCATTGCGCGGTATTTTTGCGTATAAATTGCATGCGGTGCTATAGGCGCCGACAACGGTCCGTGCAAGGCATTGTATGATCTCACCAATAAATGTGTACATACTTATTTCTTGCATTCCAATATATTTCAATATCTCGTTATAGTGCATAGCGGAGTAGTCCGCAGTCGGCAGTGTTCGACTGCGAAGTTTGAATATTTGAGCATCGCGAGTGCTGTTTACGGGGGAATTTTATTCCAGTTTTGCTTTTCGTTGGTGGGTACCCTAAGGTTGCTGTCACAGAAACCACGTGGTGACTACGCAGTAGCGGTACAGGTACGGAGTGGGCCCTACTAGTTTATGTTTAATCAACACTAAGTAGTGTGTGTTCCGATTTTTTGCTCCCTTCTCTAAGTGCTCGTCCATTACGCTTGTTGCGTTGGCGCATCGGTGCCTTATCATCTGACCCTCTATAACGACATAGGGTCCCCTAACCTAAACCCAACTGCCAGACATCTTTGAGCTTCGATCGCGAACCACTAACCGCTCCCTCATGCTGACCTCGTACATCGATGCGGCTGATCAAACGACGGCATTTATCAGCGCTTTTGAGCAGCTGCCTCCCAATAGCCATACTCTTGCCTCGCTCCGCCTCGATCAGACTGAACTAGATTCGCATTGGCATAAGCTCAAAGACACCCATTCCACGGTTGTGACGGACGTCAATACTATGAAGGAGAATACGGCCATTAAGGAGTCCATGCAACGCCGCATGACCACGAGTTATGCAGCATACCGCAGCTGCCATGTTCGAATGACCGGACTTATAGAAGCCTTGGTAGAGACTCCGGCAGAGCCTGTAAGTAACCCTCCGATAACCTCCTTATCGTTGCACACCATACCAGTGCCATCTTGCGACATCGAAGCATTCGGCGGTGATTATGTCAAATGGCCCACATTTCGTGACATGTTCACGGCCCTATATCTTCGGAATGCAAGGCTATCAAAGGTCGAAAAGTTTTACCACCTGAAGGCAAAGACTCGAGGGGAAGCTAAATAGATTGTGGACCTACTCCCCTTGACTGACGATGGGTTTGATCAAGTGTGGAAAAACCTCATTGACCGATACGACAACCGGCGTATCAAGATCAACTGTCAGCTCAAATCCTTGTTTCATCTACTCCCAATTTCAAAGGAAAGTAGCTCTGAAATTAAGAGGCTGCAACGTGATGTCGGCAACTGTATTACAGTCTTCCAAAAACTAAACGTGGATGTGTCCAGCTGGGATCCTATCCTTGTTTACTTATGTTCTGTACGTTTGCCTGAAAGAACCCTCTCCATGTGGGAACAATCTATTACTAATCATTCCGATCCCCCACACTGGAAGACAATGGACGAGTTCCTCACCAAGCGTTTCCTAACGTTCGAGGCAGTCTCCGATCTATGGCAGCCGATCTCAGCGCGGCCTCCGGTGGGGATGCACCCGAATACGCTCCGTTCAAATCGCGTACAGACTCATCAAGTAAGGGTCAACCCAGAGCGGTGCCAGATCTGCGCGCAACAGCTCCGACGCGTTCAAAATTGCCCTTCATTTATAAACGCCACTATCACAGAGCGATGGGGATTGGTGCGAAGCCACAATCTGTGTGTGAACTGCCTGGGGCTAGACCATCGCGCGGCGAATTGTGGAAGTCGACATTCATGTTTCTCATGTCGAGAACGGCATCACACCATGCTCCACAGCGAGGCGCTAATGCCCAAATACGACCGATACCTCCGCGAGGTAAAATACGACCAAATACACCCAATACTACCACCAGGTATGCGCAACCGGCTGCACCATCGTCGTCCCACGCTGCCCAAGTGGTCCCCGCATCAGTCCAGGGACGATCCGGTCCATATCAATCCCGTGGTCGACTTCCGAAAAGCATTCTTCTGGGAACTGCCATCATCAATATTTGGCAACACCGTGTCAATTATATGGCCCGGGCTTTGATCGATCCTGTATCAGACGGGTCCTTTATTTCCGACCGACTACAACGACGCCTGCGACTCCCTACGCGTACCGTGCATGCACAGGTGTCAGGGGTGAGCAATGTGGTGGCAGCAAACGTGACAAAGGCGTGTGACTTGACTGTGGGTTCACCCCTCGACGCAAAGGTACGACTCCCTGTGTCAGCATTTGTACTGCCCACTTTAACTGGGGAATTGCCCCGGCTAGAGATGTCTACTCAGGATTACCAACAACTGGCTGACATTCAGCTTGCCGACCCGACCCTATCCGGTTCATCACAGATAGACGTACTAATAGGTGGAGATCTATACCCAATGGTGTTGCTTGATGGTCTGAGACGCGATGTCATAGGTTCATTGATTGCGCAGGAGACGATATTCGGTTGGATCCTCACTGGACCAATACCTGAAAGCACTGTGCGATCTTTCTGTGCCAGGGTGACCGTTGATCATCATTCAGTCGAGGAACTTCTACAGGTTGTGGGAGGTGGAAGAACCACCTCAGGAAAAGAGACTTACCCCAAGTGATAAAGCATGTCTCGATTTGTATACACGTACTACGTATCGGGAATCTACTGGACAATATGTGGTGGAATTACCATTCAAGTCGACACACCGCCCCGAGGAAGCACTCGGGTCATCCCGTCATATTGCAGCCAAACAATTTGAACGGAATGAAGCAGGACTGTTGCGGAACCCTGATCAGAAGCAGCAATACGACTCAGTGGTGCTAGAGTATTTGGAACTCGACTATATGGTCCAAATCCCAACCCCACATCACTTATCATCCGGACACTACTATCTACCGCATCATGCGGTGTTCAAGCCTAAAAGCACGTCCACTAAATTACGGGAGGTGTTTAATGCATCCCAGCCATCGACTAATACAGTCAGTCTGAACGACGTGTTACATACAGGACCAACGCTGCAAGCTGACTTAATACAGTTGATCGCCCGCTGGCGAATGTTTAAATTCGTGTTCAATGGGGATTTACAAAAATGTATCGGCAAATCAAGGTGGCCCCTAATCAGACTTCTTACAAACGTTTAGTATTTCGGCACTCGCCGCATACCCCGGTATCTGACTACGAACTACGAACGGTCACCTTTGGTGTTAATTGTGCACCCTACCTCGCAATTAGAACACTCCGACAACTAGCTGCTGACGTAGAACAGGACCTACCCTTAGCCGCGCAGGTATTACGGGACTGCATGTATTGTGGTGTACCCAAAACACTACAATGCATTTCAACCTACACTGCCTAACGTTCAAGCGTACCGCACATGCAAACGCATGATAACAATTCAAACGCGGCACAAGCCAAAGCGGCGGATCAAATGACGCTATGTATAGCGGGCATTTGGTGTGAAGGCCAGAAATGCATTGAACCCAAAAATATTCTGACCACACGCAATTGCAGGCCAATGCATGTGTGCAGCATATGGGTTAATATTTCGAATATGTTTTAGGATAAGTATTGAACACAAAACATTATGTTTAGATGTACAAAATTAGATGTAATATTTTACTATAAAAGAAGCGCTGATTTCTTAAATAAAACAGTTCCGTTTTGAACAGAGACCTCAGCAAATCATATTGCTTTTTCTTTGCTCGGCGTTCACGCCTCAAAATTACAGGAATTCATTTCGGCAAACGAAAGTTTGCCACAACTAGCGGCTGGGTTACCTTTATAATAAAATATGGTAAATATCTGTTGATATAAAAATTGGGTCGTTAGGATTTCTCCATTTATATATCCTATATGTAGATATCAGCTATAGACGCAGCCAAGAATGATAAGCGATCTGACTGGCGAAACGTCAATCCTACGATGACCACCACATGGCGATCCTGGCCAACTGAACTGAGGACGACTGAAGAGTTTGACACCGCTTTCAAAAATCTGTTAGCTTTAGCAAGGACACCGCTGGAAAAATATTCACCAGGACCAATATCGGCAGAAGCGCCGCAATTCGTAGCAACAAGAGCCGGGCCAAAGCGTCTAACAATCGAGGAATACAAGCGCAGACAACACAAACGACCGAAGACTCCACCACCAACTATACCAAAGAAGAAGAGAGGAGGAAAAGCAGTCACAAAGAGGAAGCAAATAGCCATATTATACAGGCAATTCAACATCGCGACACCGAAAGACGAGAAATTAAAAATAAAAAAGGAATAAAAGAAGCCAGAAAATGCTACATACACGCAATAAAGAAGACATTATTATAAACGGCATTGGAAATACCAATGACCAAAATATATTTGAAATTTTATAAATTGTAATTTACACAATTTTAGTTATAGCATTAATCTTGTATTTAGCAAATAAGTTAAATAATTACTGTAAAAATTATGTTAATAAGCGTATAAAAGTATCCATTAACAATTTAAATACAGCATGAGCCTGCAAATAGCAATCTCAAAAATAAAAGACATATTGACAAAGCTAAAAAAAATCACCAAATAGAACTTATTCTGAAATCTATGTAAAATCAACAAAAGAACAAATAGAATCATTGAAATAATAAATAGCTATAGCAGCTCTTTCTGAACTCAAAACAGAAAAAGAGAAGACTGAAAACACAGTGCTAATTCAAAAACTTATAACACAAATTAAACAACTACTTGTAACCATGCCTGACACTATCCTAACGAGTAACCAATCGGTGTCAACCGTTTTTGACTCTCTGAAGTACATAAAAATCGTCCCAACATTCTCGGGAGAAAATAGATATAAAATAGTTCATCGCAATTGTAGAACACATAGCATATACAGCGCCACAAGAGCACAAAAACAAATATTATGAACAGTAGGTAAGAGGGACCCCCTCCATCCGAAATCCTTCAGGCCAACCTGCCTGACATCCTTTGCTCTAAAAACTGTAGAGAAGGTAGTAGACAACTACATCCGGACCACGGTTTAAATACGAAACCCGCTGCACTCTTGTCAGCATGCATATAGAGCAGGGCATTCCTCTGAAACTGCACTATACCAACTGACGAACTTACTGCAGGATAGCTTAGGAAAGAAGGAAACGGCGCTATGCGCCTTCCTAGATATAGAAGGTGCTTTTGACAATACTTCATATTACGCTATCAGAAGAGCTCTTACAAGAAGAGGGGTTGACAATAGTGTAGCTTCTTGGATGAGCAATATGCTTCATACCAGGAAGGTAGAAATACCAACTAGTACAGGAAGTATAACCGCTAACACCACAAGGAGGTGTGCTATCACCACTTATGTGGAGTATAGTAATAGACGAGCTATTGGCAGAATTAGAAAACAATGGTTTGTCATTTAAGGGCTATGCGGACGACATAGTCATCATCTGTAGAGGTAAATTTGAGGATACTCTATGTGATAGAATTCAGCTAGGACTTAAACTAACGAAGAGATGGTGCGCCAAGGTTAGGCTGAATATTAATCCAGCAAAAACAGCGTTAGTACCATTCACAAGAAAGTATAAACTCGCGCATCTTAAATCTATCCGTTTAGACGGTATAGAGATAGAACTTCAAAAAGAAGCAAAATTCTTGGGTATCCTCTTAGACCAAAAATTACTGTGGAAAACCCACATTGAGCAAATTAAACAGAAAGCTATCAAAACTTTCATGACGTGTAGAACTATTGCGGGCAAAAGTTGGGGCTGTACACCAAAAATCCTGCGATGGATATACACATTAATTGTCAGGCCAATGATAACCTATGGGATATTAGTCTGGGAAAACTGCACGAATCAGCAGACAGTGATTAACACTCTTAGCAAGATACAAAGACTTGCATGTGTATGTATTACGGGAGCTATGCGAACATGTCCAACGGCATCAATGGAGGTACTCTTGGATCTCACTCCTCTTCATATTTATATCCAGTCCCAAGCGAGGAGGGCGATTTTGAGGGTGGCTGGAAACAACACCAGAACTTCTCGTTAAGCAACTTCCTGAAATCTCGTTGCCAAAGGACTACATACTCCCAACGTTCAGCTTTAAGAAACATTTTAAAACTGAGCTTAGTAATAAAAAAGATTGGGAAGGTATATCAGAAACATACAAGGTAGAGCAGTACATGATGACATGGTACACTGACGATGGAGCCGGGGCGGGTGTATTTGAACCAGGGAAAAGATACTCTGAACCTTTAGGTAAGAACATCTCTATTTTTCAAGCAGAAGTATACGCGATAGATAGATGTGCGCACTTTAATCTCGAACGAAACTATCGGAACCGCAGAATAGCAATACTGACTGACAGCCAGGCAGCTATCAAAGCACTTAAATCTCACCAAGTTACATCAAAACTGGTGATGGAGTGCATTGATAAGCTGAATATCATAGGCCAACTCAATCAGGTGTGGATTCTATGGGTTCCGGGGCATGTAGGGATTAATGGAAACGAGATGGCAGACAAACTTGCCAGGAAAGGAGCATCATCTCCATTTGTAGGACCCGAACCATTCTGTGGATTAGGATCGGGTAACATCTCCCGTATTATCTGGGAAGAAGAGGATAGACAAAGAAGATTATACTGGGAACAATCACTGGGGTTATCACATTCCAAATTAGCGCTAGGGACATACAACCCAAAACGCTACGAGGACTGTATGAATCCAACGAAGAACAACTTGAGAATCATTACAGGACTGTCAACAGGACATTGTAGGTTGAATTATCACCTAACAAAATGGGAATTTTCCCTGATGCTCTTTGTAGGTTCTACAAGGAAGAGGACGAGACGGCACAACATGTGTTAAGAACTTGCTCCGCCCTGATGCACAAAAGAAGGAAACACCTTGGCGTATTCATCATACTCGATGACGAACTCGGACTCTGTGAAGTAGGACCAATTCTGCAATTCATCGAGGGAATTGGGCTAAGAGAAATACTCTACGTCCACGAAGGGGGCACAATAGATCTTATAGGTCGCAGTGCAACACCTCCTCAACGATAATAATAATAATAATTAAATTTCTCATGCAAAAATCATGTTTCAAAGTTAAGTCTAGACTGCGCTCAAGCATTTGATCGTGTAGGAGCTCATGTTGTTTTGCACCAGCTGAAGAAATGGAAAGTCGACCACGGAATATACAACTTTGTAAGAAGTTTTTTATCCAACCGAAGGTTTTGCGTTAAAATTAAATGTTCTAGCGAACTGGCAACCCTGCAAAAGGCGAACGAATAAAGAAGGAAGATCGACAAGAAAAAAATACCCGAGCCACAGTGTGAAAAAAACGTGGGTGTGCGGCAAGCGGCGTTTTGCCCTTTTTCTACAATTTTAACATTTTTTGATTGGAATTGAAAATAAATAAAAAGTTCACTCAAACTTTAAAACCGGTCTAAGGTAATAACATTATTTGGCCCATTCGAGCCGGATACAGTCCAATTAAGTGCAAAAAGTTAAAACAAGAAAAATCGTGAATTCTCTCGCTTACTTTGTAAATTGAGCCACTTGAAAATGTATTTTGTTTCAAGCACGGCAGTGCCTAGAATAAAAGTTTCACCAGCATATTAGTGCTCTCGTTTTTTGTAATAATAACAAAAAATAAGCTCCTCATAGCCAAAAAAAAAAAAAGGGGCGATGTCATGGATTGTGCTGGAATGATATTTTTCTTCGAGATTCTAGCATCTTGAATTGTTTTTCTTTATGATCTGTATTGCATATGTTGTTTGCATTTATTTTCAGCGTACAAAATGCCAAGAGTCAAGCGGGCAATTGTGGATAAAACAACCAAACCAAAAGTAGTAGTTCCTGCGAGAACAAAAATAAGAGCAAATCAAAATTATACAGCAACTGCAGCAAATTCTGATGGTAATTTCAAGAGGATAGACAAAGAAGATTATACTGGGAAAAGTTACCGGAGTTATCACATTCCATATTAGCGCTAAGGACATACAACCAAAAACGCTACGAGGACTGTATGAATCTAACGAAGAACAACTTGAGAATCATTACGGGACTGTTAACAGGACATTGTACGTTGAATTACCACCTAACAAAACTGGGAATTTTCCCTGATGCTCTTTGTAGGATATGCAAGGAAGAGGGCGAGACCGCACAACATGTGTTAGGAACTTGCCCCGCCCTGATGCACAAGAGAAGGAAACACCTTGGCGTATTCATCATACTCGATGACGAACTCAGACTCTGTGAAGTAGGACCAATACTCCAATTCATCGAGGGAATTGGGCTAAGAGAAATACTCTAGGTCCACGAAGGGGCACAGTAGATCTTATAGGTCGCAGTGCAACATCCCCTCAACGATAATAATAATAAAGAAACGAAGTTCCCAAGTAGTGTCCAAACGAAGATAAACCTAAGAGAGCAAGAGAAAAGCATTGAAGAGTTGATAAATACCTTATGGAAAATCTACAAACTTAAACGTACAGAAGAATCCATATATGAAGAACTTTCAACACTCAGGCAAAATGGAGCTCTAAAAGTACACTGAAAAAATAGAAGATCTAATAACATATCTAAATAGTGTACAAATTGAAGATGAATCAGATAAAACCATAGTGTCATGAGTAAATGACAAAATAGCATTCACTGCATTTAAGCGAGGTCTGGTGGACAAACAAACCAGATTAACAATAGAGGCAAGTCGAGTGAAAACGTTTCAGGAAGCAGTAGAAATTGCTTAAGCTGCGAATAGAGATACAGATACAAGATTAATGACATACAGAACTCACCACAATAATAATAGATGGAACAACAATTCCTATGCACAAAATCAAGGACGTCGCAACATTCAACAACGCTATCCTACAAGGAACAATTGGAACAACAACCATCACTACAATACAAGAAGGAACGGACCAACACAAAGGCGAAACTACTTCCCACCGCCAAATGGAAGTAACAACCGAAACTTAAATCCAACAAACAGATACCATGGTCAACAAAAACGCTTCACCACAACAAATCAATACAGAACACTAAATAGACCAGCAAGAAACATCAATTATATCCAAGAAACAACTGATCAGGGAAACAGGCGCATTCCCGACATAGTACGGGGAATACACACAATGTCTATGCAATATCAAATGACAACATTACAAACATTATAAAAGTTACTTAAATAAACCACTGAAATTACTAATAGATACTGGAGCAGACGTATCACTAATAAAAGATTTTGATGAACTACAACAACATGTGAATGAACAATCCGCATGCACAATAACAGGTATTGCAAACAAAAGCATAGAAACAGAGGGAACCAGCTCAATCACATTTAACATTTGCTATAGAAAAGTACTATTCACATTCCAAATTGTAAAACCAGATTTCCCAATAATAGCAGATGGAATTTTAGGAAAAGATTTCCTACAACAACACAATTGCAAAATAGACTATGAGTCTTATACACTAACAATAACATATGGACATGAGGATTTAGTTCTAGATATGCAGACAGACATAAACAAAATCACGATCCCTCCACGCACAGAAATAATACACCCAATATCAGCAATAGTAACTGAAGACAGCGTAATCAACAGTCAAAATATAGACAACCAAATTTTTATTAGCGGCACATTAATTCCGGCAAGAGGTGTTAAACATGTAAAAATACTTAATACAACTGACCAAGAAGTTACAATAGACATAATGCAAGTACATATAGAACCGTTAACAAATTTTGATATTATACATTACAACAAATTGGACAAGCAAGACAAAACCAGATGGATGGAAGTACAGGAAGCTCTCACAATAAACAAAGAGAAAGATAACATAGACGCATCCATTATCAAAATATGTCAAAATTATCAGGATATTTTCTACTTAGAAAATGAACAACTATAAACGAATAATTTCTACAAACAAAACATAACGTTAGAAGAGAAAACACCTGTATACATAAAGAACTACCGCACCCCCCAAGCCCACCTTGAAGAAATCAATCAGCAGGTTGAGAAGCTGATGAAAGACAACGTAATTGAACACTCCATTAGCCCATACAACTCAACATTACTAATAGTACCAAGAAAGGATGTCAACGGCATTAAGAAATGGCGACTAGTTGTTGATTTGAGGCAGCTAAATAAAAAAATTGTAAACGACAAATTCCCACACACGCGAATTGATGACGCTCTTGATAGGATTGGCAGAGCAAAATACTTTACTACACTGGACATGACAAGCTCTTTCCATCAGATAGAACTCGATGAAACATCGCGTCCTTTAACGGCATTCTCAACGGAATATGGGCATTTTCAATTTAAGCGCCTACCATTTGGACTAAAAATTTCTACAAACACTTTTCAGCGGATGCTAACCATCGCACTAACAGGGTTAGACGCAAGTGCATTCCTATATGTAGACGACATAATTGTATTCAGATGTTCTCTTCAACACCACAACAATAACCTTATAAAGATATTCGAGAGATTAAGAAAATACAATCTAAAACTCAACCCAAGCAAATGCAATTTCCTCAAGCCAGAAGTAGTTTATCTGGGCCATCTAATCACTTCTAAAGGTATCGCAGCTGAAACTGAGAAATGCAAAACAGTACAAATGTATTCAGTTCCCAAAAACGCAGATGAAGCTCGAAGATTTGTAGTCTTTTGTAACTACGACAGAAGATTTATAAAAGATTTTGCAAAAATTGCAAAACCAATCAACAGTTTACTAAAAAAAAAAAAGGCACAGAATTCATCTGGAACAAAGATACACAGGAAGCTTTCGATTCATTAAGAAAAAACATCATAGAACCTCCTATCTTACAATATCATAACTTCAAAGAAACATTCATACTCACGACGGATGCATCTAACTATGCAACTTCTCAGGGAGAAGTTGGAAAAGATTTGCCAATTTCCTTTGCCAGTCGCTCATTAAACAAGCATGAGATTAATAAACCTGTGATAGAAAAAGAACTTCTAGCAATACATTGGGCAAGAAACCATTTCAAACCGTATCTTTATGGAAGAAAATTCACAGTAGTAACAGATCACAGACCACTAGTAACACTCTTACACACACAGGAGAGCGAGTCGTATCGAAGTGGTTGAACAAATTTTTCTGTGCGAAAATGTTTGAAAATCTACTAATTGTAGACGGTAGATCCGTGTGGAAATCGTGGAAAGGGTAGCTAAATAGCATACCTCGGTCCGGTGAAAGTGACAAGTGTGAATTGTGGACGCGATCGAGAAAAATAAGGCATATAAATTTTTTGTTTCTGCCAGTGATTTGCGGCAGTTTTGGTTCTGCGGCGGTTTATCCGCACGGCAGAGCGAAAACGGCAGCGATATCTGCCTGCATAGTGCCCAGCTGAGCAGTGGCTTGGTCTCAAAGTACCAGACCCCTGAACGGCGAAGCTTTAGGCGGGTGGAACACTGCGGATACGGCGAGATTTGTGCCTAGGCAAATATAAGTTTATTGATTTAAACTTATTAAATTTGCCTTCGCGTCGTTAGGCAGTTTTAACAATTTCCCGCCTCTCAATCGGCTTATCCGAAAATTGAGAGAGCGCTGGAAATTGTGCACTTGGTGTATGTGTGTGCACGGTTGCCACTTTGGTAATTTTCTACCAAAACTGGTAACTTTTTTTGCTTTGGTAACTTGGTAACTTCATTTTGATTTTGGTAACTTTTTGAATTTAATTTTTTTAATTTCTGTTCTGATGTTCTTACTTGCTAACGTGCAAATCGCCTACGTGTAAATTGTGTTCCGCCGCTTACTACCTTAAACAAATTTAAGCCGATGGTAACACTGTTCTAAACAAATAAGAAGTTTACTAAAACAACTGTGTCATTGCTTATCTTTCGCTCTAGTACAAACATCAAACGAAAGTGGAAGTTGTTGTTATACACATAGTATATAATTTGTCAAAATTGCAGTTGTTTGGTATGGATAGGTAAGATAATTATTTATTGATTGTTTTTTTCCTTTAAAACGGTTTCAAATTATATTTCAGATTTGTAACAAAAAAGCCAAGACTTTCTCATGTCGAATGTATGCTAAGCAGCGATGATGAAGCAGAAACATAAAAAAATATGTAAATAACTTTATCAGACATCGTGTAAAACAATTTGTAATAATATTTTATGTATTTACAGTGTTGAGAGGGGAAATCCTAAAGAAATTAGAAAAGTTAGAAGTGAATGTATAAGAACTTTTTCGTGGCTCCAAGATAAAAATGGAAAATGTTTCTGTGTGGTATGTGAAAAGTCACTTACAAATCATTTATCGCATTTAAAGAAACATGAAACGAATGCTTCGCACATACAAAGCGAACACCAAAAGAAAAATTTAATTCAAATTGACAAGTTTTTGAGCGACGATCAGCGTTCCCTGGAAAAGAAGATAAGGCAAGCAGAATTAACCTTGGTAATGTTTTGTATTTGCCATAACTTACCACTACTATTAATGGATTTTCTACCCAATTTGCTTCGAGAATGTTGTCCAGATTCATGCATTGCAAAATCTATCAAATGTGGGCGTACTAAAGCAACACAGTTGGCCGAAACTTTAGGCAAAAAAAGCGTCAGACAATATTACTACTGCCATGAGATCTTCAAAATTTTCTCTAATTGTCGATGAAACAACAGACGTGTCTAATAAGAAATGTTTGGTGTTAGTTGTAAGGTATTTTGATAGTGTCTCCAAGACAATTTGCGACAGATTTGTTGCACTATTAGAATTGACTAAAACCAATGCTGATGCAATATATCAAGTAATACACAGCTTCTTCGATCAAAACAACATTCCAATAAAAAACATAATTAGATTTGCGACGGATGGCGCAAGCACAATGGCAGGCGAATTGAATGGTTTAAAAACTAAGTTAAAGCGTGACACAAATTTGTTCTATATGAAATGCACATGCCATTCTCTGCATCTCTGTTCCAGCTATGCTTGCAAAAAATTGCCATCCAACATAGAAGATCTTTGCAGAAAAATTTATAATTTTTTTTCGTACAGCCCAAAAAGAGTTTCAGAACTAAAAGAATTCCAAGAATATTGTAATATTGAGCCACATAAAATACTGGGTGTTTCTTTGACAAGGTGGTTAGCTCTAGAGCAAGTCATTTCTAGAATTTTGGAACAATGGCAGGCCTTACAATTATATTTTTTGTCATGTTCTTTAGAAGTAAATGGCATTAAGTCAATTGAGATTTCAAATATGTTAGGTAATGAAGAAATAAAAGTTTACATGATGTTTCTTTCTTACATATTAAAAATAATTAACAACTTAAATAAAGAGTTCCAGTCAGAAAGAGTTCGCTTACCATATTTGTATCAGCAACTTGAAATTAATTTCAAGCTTATTGCTTGTAACTTCATGGATGACAAGTATGTAAAAAAATGTGCATGTTTGAACGATTGTGATACAAATGATAACCGGTACTATTTGCCATTAATGAATGTATATATGTGGAGCGAATCAGAAAAATACTTAAATTCTGACCAATTTTCTGAGTCACAAAAAATTTTAATAAAAAGGCACATACGAAATTTTTACATAGAATTTCTCAATCAATTAAAAACCAGGTTTGATTTTAGCCGAAATGATTTAAAAGTGTTGTCAATTATAACACCTAACAAAATTTTAAATGAAACTAAAGATTCTATTTTAAATCTTTTAAATGAATTTTATTATTTGAAAAGTTGTGACAATGACACAATTGTTACTCAATGGAGTCTTCTTACTTTGTTATCAAATGATCTCAATCAAAACGATGATATTACTTCTTTTTGGGAAAATATAAGTTTAAAAAAAATGGGCTTAATGAATATATATTTAAGGAATTGACTGATTTTATATTTAATTTAATGTGCCTTCCTCATAGCTCAACAGCCGCTGAAAGAAAATTTTTTGATTTAAGTTTAATTAAAACCAAACTTAGAAATAAATTAGAATATGAAACATTAAACAACATAATGTTAGCAAAAGAATTGGCTGGTTCCAAAGACCAACATTATGTTTCGTCAGCTAAAGATTATATTCAATAATTTTTTTTCTTATTTCGTTAAAATGTGAAGTAGAATACCTGAAGTAATGTTATGTTTATGTTTTTGTTATGTTATTTTGTTTTTAATATATGAATAAGTGATTATAATTATATATAATATAAAAATATATATGTACTGAATTTTTTTAAGTTTTTATCAATAAAATTCAAAAATGGTAACTTTTGGTAGCTTTTTGGTCAAATTTTGGTAGAAAAAAATGTTTGCCAGTGGCAACCGTGTGTGTGTGTGTGGTGCACTGAAGCAGAAGAGCAAAGAGAGAGAGAGAGAGACTCCAATAAAATAAAAAGTGTTGCCAACGCCCCAAACGCAGGATAAGTATCGCTTTTAGTGTGTTTTACTTTTTACTTTTTTTTCCTTTTTCCCCCTTTTAGCAATTTACAGAATGGAAACGACGTTTAGAAAGAAACTGCAAAATTCTGTATTTTTCGCATAATAACGAACGGATTATGAGTGTCCAGCGGAGGTACGCAACCTTCTCTGTGGACAAAGTGTGCGCAATCCGCGAAGCGCCTGCGGGAGGATAACATTAGTCCCAAGGCGACGGAGGGGCAAGGCATCGCTGTAATTGTTCCCGCGGCCAAAAAGAGCCGTGGACCAATGCAGCAGCAGGGACTAAAGCTGAAAACGAAGGTGACGGAATCAGGGTCAAAATCACCAACAGCAAAACAGGTGCCGACGGGAAAAACACAGGCTACGGCAGTGCCTCGACCCAGCACTAGTGCAGAGTGGATAAAGGTGCAGAAGAAATCGCAGAAGAAATTGAATTCCACGACTAGGACCATTAGACCAAAAACAGATGCAATAATTATAAGTGCGAAAAATGAAGCGATGTCATACGCCAACATCTTACGGAGCGTAAAGGAATGTGAGCAGCTGAAGTCACTGAATGATGCTGTGAAGACTATCCGCCGAACGCAAAAAGGGGAACTGCTCATAGAGCTGAAGAACGCCAAAGGAGTGAACGCGGCCACATACCAGACGGCCATTGAAAGCGTGGTAAAGGACGCAGCCACAATAAACGTACGCACGCACATGGTGACGCTACAGTGTAAGGGACTCGTCGCGGATATTTCTTCGAAAGAAGAGATCTGCGAAGCACTGCGAGACCAGGCGAACATACGGCGCCCAGATGTGGAAGCTATTAAAAGCTTGATAAGAGGCTAGGGTGGTGCACAGACGGCCTTTTTAAGCCTACCGGCGGAGGATGCCAAGAAGGCACTGGGATTAAAACATCTGCGTGTAGGATGGGCGAGCTGCCGACTAACAGAAGTCGTAACGGCACAACGCTGCTATAAGTGCTGGGGCTATGGGCACAAGGCGGCTGGATGCAAAGAGCCGGGTCGAACTGGACTCTGCCGAAAGTGTGACGAGACTGGCCACATGGCTGCGAATTGCCAAAATGAAGCAAAGTGCGCTTTGTGCAAGGGGGCGCATCCAGGCATTGGAGAAGAAGAAGGTATGAGGGTACTTCAGCTCAACCTAAATCATTGTGAAGCTGCACAGGATCTTCTGATGCACTATAAAAATGAAGTGAAGGCAGATGTGGCGTTACTTTCGGAGCCTTATGCAAGGAAGGATTCCCCAAACTGGGCTGCGGATGAAACAGGCAGAGCAGCCATCTGGTCCATTGGGGAGACCACCCCTCACAGCAAGATGGAAATCAGAGAGAGCGGTTATACCTGGGTGAAACTGGAGAACATTTACCTCTTCAGTTGCTACGCTCCTCCAAGTTGGACATGAGACAGTTCGGGGAAATGATGACATCGCTGATGGAAGAAGCGAAAGGCAAACACCCCATAATTATTGCAGGCGACTTCAACGCGTCGTCTCGGACTTTGGGGCAGTAGCCACACAAATGCTAGAGGACGCTTAGTTGAAGAATGCTTCGCGCTTCTTGAATTAGTACTGTTGAATGCGCCAGGTCACTACACATTCGACAATGGAAGAGGCAGGTCCATCATAGATCTAGCCTTTGCGGACGACACAACTGCCAGTCGAATTAGTTGGAAAGTCAGTGATATATACACGGGCAGCGATCACAATGCCGTTATAATAGACATGGAGCGAAGAACAAAGCAGTACACGCGTAAGGCGCAAAAAATTGGCTGGCGAAAGGGGGCGTTCGACGCGGAGTCGTTTGACGTCATCTGGAAGTCAGCGTCTATTGAAGGCGAAACTGCAAGCACCATGGCTGCGGAAATCGCTAAGTACATTAAGGAAGCATGTGATGCAGCGATGCCGCGAAGGTCCAACAATACATCAAGGACTCCCGTTTACTGGTGGACCGATGAAATTGCTGCGATTCGGAAGAGCTGCCATCAAGCACGACATAAGGCGCAAAGATCTCGATCGACACCAAATTTCGAGGAACATCAAGCAGTATACAAGGTACGCAGACGAACTCCCCCACAGAGCGGAACGAGAGCCGTCGTGACGCCAGACGTACAGAGGGGACCTATAGTCACTGTCGATGAGGTATTGTCGAGTATATCACGGGTCGACGACAACAAGTCTTCTGGTTTGGATGGAGTCCCAAATGTGGCATTCAAGGCAGCGGTAAGAGCGAGACCAGAACTGTTCGCAAAGCTGTATGACGCCTGTCTGAGCGAAGGCATTTTTCCAGACGTGTGGAAACGGCAGAGGCTGGTGCTGTTGCTAAAACCCGGAAAGCCACCGGATCAGGCATCCTCCTATCGTCCACTTTCTATGCTGGATACAGTGGGAAAGATCCTAGAGCGTATCGTTTGTGAAAGACTGCAGGAGACATTCGAGAGTCCAGGAGGGCTCTCCGACCGACAATTCTGTTTTCGGAAAGGGAGGTCAACAGTCGACACGATCAGAGCGGCATCAGACATTGCTCGAGATGCGACGAGTGGCACTAGATGGCAGGGTGGCGCCAAAATGTACTGCGCGGTGGTCACTCTAGATATCAAGAATGCCTTCAATTCTGCGAATTGGGGACATATAATGCAGGCTCTGCAGATTTTTGGAGTACCAACATACTTGCGGCGCATAATAGGTAGCTACCTCGACAACAGGGTGCTACTGTACGAGACAGAGGCGGGCGTAAAAGCATACCAAATAACCGGAGGGGTTCCTCAAGGATCAGTACTAGGGCCCATGCTGTGTAACGCTATGTCCAACGGCATCCTGGAGCTGAATATGCCGGAAAACGTTAATATTATTGGTTATGCTGATGATATTGCATTGGTAGTGGTGGCCAAACATATTGAGCATTTGCAGGTGGTGTGTAACGATGCGATCGCAAGGGTGCGTAGGAGGACTTACGCATCTCAGAGAGGCTTGCGCAACGCAACTATTAAGTGCGCTTAGACTCACCTGCGCCTACCGTACGGTCTCCGACGACGCAATTTCCGTCCTTGCTGCAAAAATGTCCCTGGACTTACGAGCGTTGGAGCTGCAGCGACTGTACGACCGACAGGGCGTAAGGCCTACAGCCGAACGAAGGCTAGAGGAGCGACGGCGATGCACCGAAGAGTAGCAAGAAAGATGGGAGCAGTCCGAGAAGGGACGATGGACATTCCAGCTCATCCCCAGGGTGTCCCAATGGGTGAACAGGAAGCATGGTAGTCTAAACTACTACATGACGCAGTTACTCAGCGGTCAAGGATGCTTCAATGCATATTTCTATCGCTTCAAAATAACAGAAGACCCCTACTGTCCAAAATGCACGGGCGAATTCGAGAGCGGTAGGCACGTGATGCTTTACTGCTCACGCTTCAGGACCTGGAGAGAGGAGCTGGGATCTGCCTTGGGCAGACCACCGACCACAGCAAATATAGTGGCTGCAATGCTGGAGTCACCCGCTAAATGGAACGCGGTATAGACCTTCGCTGAACAAGTAATGTTGGCGCTACGCAAGGAGGAGCGTGACCGACAGCGGCTACTGGGTCAACAGCAGTTAGCAAATCTAGCAGAAATTTCGCCACGGAGCGACAACCAGCAGCGGACTTGCTTAAGACTGACAATTACAGACGATTGAGCAATAATGCTCATGACGGCCTCCCGACGTAATCACATTATGCGGTCCCGGGAGGATTGCCCGCCACGACAGTGAGGAGGTTTTAGTGGGTTGATGTCCCACACTGACTAATTTGCTTAAAGCTTTCCCCCTCGATAAAAAAAAAAACTCTACGCATAAAGACCCATCATCAAGACTAACACGCGTAAGATTGGATCTAGTAGACTATGATTTCGATATAATCTACAAACAAGGCAAAATCAACACCAAATCTGACGCATTAAACTGGACTCAGACGCACTCAAAGCCATGATACCCTCCGTGCATGTAGTAACTAGAAGGATGAAACAGACACCTCTAGCTGCACAAACACAGATCTTGGAATCGAAAGCACAAGAGTCTGATCAACTCTATATGTGGCACTGCACTTCAATATCTGATGTTAGAAAATTAAATAAATTAAAAATTGAGCTCAATAAAAATACAAGACGCGCGCACAGAAGTTTGACAGATATACAAATAAATGAAGCAGGGGTAAAATTGAAAATAAGTGATAATCTATACCAAAGCTTAGGATCGGTTATGGAGAAACTTACACAAGTATTAAATAAGCATGGCATAAACAAGTTAGCCATTGTATATAATGACGTCATATTTTTGCAAATAAATGAAGAAGAATTGATATCAATGTACAAAGAAATACAGCATAAGATACAAAAAAAAGGAAGGCAAACGCCAACTAAGATAATTATATATTCACCCCCTGCACAAATAACAAACAAGCAGCAGCAATACAATTTGATAAAGGAATTTCATGATACACCACTCGGAGGACACAGCGGAATAAGGAGAACTATGTAGTGTACCACACAAGTGTACACTGACGACCACACATCGTCATAAGCACCGTAGCAAGTCGCATATGTAAACGAACTGACAATAGCGCAACGTGTGCAATTGCACTCAATCCCTAAATACGCTAGACAAGCATTTTGGTAGTACATTGACATACGCTGCCTATATTGCAGCGTCGTATGCATATTGGACAGTGCAGTGACTTTAGCCCTGAACTTGCACTCAAAATCAGTAACATAAACAAAGACGATGATTCGTCAATGAATAATAAATATCGGTAATCCGATACTTGAGACTAATTTCGGGAATATGATTTGTAACTGGTAGAAATAAGATAGATATATTTTATGTTAGTTAGAATAAGAAAACAACATAAATTAAATGATATAAAAGAGCCAGCGAGCCACCAAATAAAACAGAATTAATCTGAACATCTAAAACTGCAATCCTGCATTAGACTTCTTATTATTTCTCTCGGTGCTCTTAACTAGGTTTGGTTAAGAACAGCACTAAACAATAGCGTAACCAACGACAAACTCTGCCGGATACAAACTTTGCTGAGGGCGACATTTCACTTCGTTTATGTGGCTTTCATCCACACAGCTGATCTTGCATTCGTATATTGTATGAAAACTGCAATCAACATATGACGATCCTGCGTACGCACGACATATGATGATCTGAGCTGCCTAACCAACATCCAACGATAGATGCACCACATGCCGAGCCAGCAAGGCTAACATTTCAACATATACTACATGGCGATCCTGCAACTGACCTGGGACCTGAAAAGTAGCCAAAGATCCCGCAACTAATTTGGAACACGACACGCAGCCGAAATATATTTTAAAATCCTGCAAACAACCTAAAGCTAAAAAAAACAGCTAGAAGAACACAATTATAGAAGCCGCTATTCCAAACACTGCGAAACTAATGGAAGAATACGTACCACAATTCATATCCAAACCAACCATTCCTGCACCAATATACATTCCACAAACGCCACTGAAAGTCGGACCGCTGCCACTCACGATAAAGGAGTACCAGCAACGACAAATAAACCAGAAGGAGCTAAAAAAAACATCCATCCCACCGTGCGAAAATAAACCATTGAAGAAACGAGGAGGGCTGTTAACCAAACAGAAATGCCAACAATCCCACCTACTTTCAATCGTTAGAGACGACATCATCCCACCTCCGTGGAATGAGGCCACACGAATCTGGGAGGAAATTGAAAAAATCAAACTCCAAATCAAAAATCGAAGAAAATGACAAGATCGCATGCATGCGAATAATTCGGCGCAGGATTGGAAAAAATTGGCACGCCAACGATTGAAGACTATAATAACAAAACCACAATCGAAGACGAGACAATACGGATGATTGAGGCGCTCACAAAATGGGGAAAAAGCAAAAGCACGCCACAGCACCAAGGTGCGACAGTAAATAATAATCAACTAACAACAGAGATCACCTACCCATCGGTACCAGAATCCAACGTTGTTATTTTTTTAGTTATAATTATTATCATAATAGCTTATAAGTTAGATAAATATTTTAAAAACTATGTTCATAAATATAAGAAAGCCGCTAATAGCAACGCTATTACAGCAGTCTAAATAAGTAAATAAATATTAAAAAAAATTTTTTTTAAAACAAATTTCCAACTTTGATCCTAAAAGGACTTAAAATTAAATGCTTTGAAAGATATACTAGCTACACGAAGGCAAAATACCAGCAGAATACACACAAACAAAACAGTAACAAAAAAACTTAGACAAATAGACACATTAAGAGAAGAATTTAATAACATAATAGAGACCGACACCGACAATAAAGATCTAACTGGAATAAAAATTAACTTCGCCAATACTTATTCCAAAATAAAAACTATTTTATTGAAACAATTAACAGAAGAGACTGAATCAATAGAAAACATGGCATCTTTTAGCATAGAAACAGCATCAAAATGTTTACCCACATTTACGGGCAATCAGAGAATTGGATAGCTTCATAATCACCGCTGAGCTGATAAACAAATCACTCAACTAGTCAGGACAGACAGATTTATTAGAGTATATCTACCATGCCAAATTAACTGCCAATGTAAGAACAGCAATAGGAGGTTACACGAGACCAGAAGACTTAAGTACACTTACCACTCTACTACAACAGAGGTACAAAGACGCGACAACAATACCACAGCTACAAGCTAGACTATTTAATTTACAGCAGAGAAATTCAGGAATTAACTCTTACAAAGAAAAAATACTGACAATAATAGAAAGTTTAAACAGACTCAACATATCTGTGGTCACAATCGATAACCGCCTAATTCGACTTAAGAAAGATTTGAGTTATGTATGCTATCATATTCTACTAACAAAACTTAATATTTACGTGAAATCCCCATTTCTCTAACAATGTTGTTTAAAAAGATATTAATAAATACATATTGACCTAAGTAGCAATGACACCCCATTACATTTATAATAAGCGCCTAAATATACTTACGAAAATATTTCCATAAAATTTTAATTTAGTTAAATAGCCTATAATGACTTGTTTTTGTTAATTTTTTTTTTAAATAAATTGTCGTAAACAAGAGAGTTTGTTTAAGAGCTAAAGTAAAGATATATGATTATTGCAAACTGTAAATGTTTCAACACATGTTCTATCTCTACATAAAGTGTTAATGCATTGTTGTTGGTATGATTTAATGAGAGCTATATCAACATAAGAGACAATTGCAAATGACATATACTCTCAGGTTTTGTGCAAAATACAGTTAGGCTTTTATAACTAAAGCACACTTTTAACATGAGTTCAGTTAAGCGTTTTCGTCTGATAATGCAGAGGTTTTAAGAGTTTAGAAGAAAAAACATCACAATTGAATTTAGTAAAAAAAATAAAGAAATATAATATGGATAAAATCGAAAACAAACAAAATGAAGAAAATGAAATAGGTAAGAGAATTGTGTACAAAAATCAAGTCATTGATTAGTGTATTTAATGTTTTAATTTTTAAAATAAAAAGATTATGATGAAGGCAGTCGCATGTCTTTTATGAACGATGGAGATGATTTGCAAGAGATGATTGAAAGCCGCATGTCTTTTTTAGAAAGCAGTGAGGCTGATAACTCAGTTCAAGATCCCGACTTTGAACCTTCACTTTCTGATGAGGCTGGGAATAATACTGACATAGAAGAAGATGTAGAACTTAACGAAGCTCCGACCACATCTCAAAGAGCTTATTCGCGGAAAATCTCATTCAAAAGACGAAACCAGGGAAAAACATACGTAAATGTGAAGGGAAATGTTGTGCCGGAGAGAAAATTAAGACCTTTGGTACATGGTACCTTGGACATTACAGAAAAGTATATTTGAGAAATATTGGTCTTTGGGCACGTACAATCAGCGAATTTTATTTATTGACTCTTTGATTGACATAAACAACAACAAAAAAAAAACCCCCTAGAAAAGCACCCTGAAAAGCCACGTGAAAGAAAGTTTCATGCTACTTATCATGTGGAATATGAAGGCCAAAGAGTGCAGGTATGCCAAAAATGTTTTCTGCAGTGCTTTGATGAGAGTGCAAGTTTTGTCAAAACTGTTTTGAAGAAGAAACTTAATTTTCCTCAAAATAACTTGTGTGACCAGCGTGGATTAGGTGGTGGAAAAACTAAACTGAAGGATGATGTAATTCAACTTGTGAAGGACCACATAAACAGCTTCCCAAACTACGAAAGTCACTATTCTAGGAGAGATACAAGTTGCAAATACTTTCATGCCGATTTATCCCTAACTCAAATGTACAAGTTATATTGCGATAAATATGAATCCGAAGCCATAAGCATCTCATCATACGCTAGCGTTTTCAAAGGTAAGCATCTTCTTTATCGTCCCTTGAAATTATTTCCTCATCACCTAAGAATGTTTTACAGGCATGAACATAAAGTTTAAGAAGCCTAGCCTGGACACTTGTTCTAAATGCGATCAACTCGGAGCTAAAATTGGTATTGCCAAACAGGAAAACGATAGTAACCTATTACGCGATTTAGAAATTGAACTCTCAACTCATCAAAAAAAAGCAGATTTAGCATATCAGTCGAAAAGGAATGATAAAGCTTCAGCTGCTACTGATTCCACAGTCAAAGTCTATACTTTTGATTTGCAACAGTGTTTGCCGACCCCTTTCTTGAGGAACTCAATTAGTTTTTACAAAAGACAACTTTGGACATATAATTTAACCGTTCACGACTGCACAACTGGTACCCCACATTGCTTTATGTGGCATGAAGCACTATCTGCTCGCGGTGGAAACCAAATTGCATCTTGCTTGTTCAAACATATAAGTAATCTTAAACAAATTAATCACACAATTTTTTACAGCGATTCCTGTGTAGGACAAAATAAGAACTCATTTGTATGCGCAATGTTCATATTGGCTCTTCAAATCAATCAAGATTTAGAAACCATCGATCATAAATTTTTAGAGCCTGGACACACGCATATGGAATGCGATGTAGATCACTCTGTTATAGAAAGGAAAGAGAAAAGAACTGATACTTTAATACACCATCCACACGACTGGTACAATTTTGTTAGATGTGTAGGTTCTAAACATACATTTAACGTCGTTGAAATGAATGCAGAAGATTTTTTTAATTTCTCTCTTCTATTAAAAACAAAGTTAATGTGGAGAGCCACAAATCAAGATGGGAATAGATTCGTTTGGAAAAATATTAGATGGCTAAGATATTCAAAGACAAATTTTGGTAAAATTGAATATAAAACCACATTAGACATAGATGCTCCTTTTCAAATATTAAATTTGTTAAAACGCGGTGTTAACTCAATGAAAAAAGACGACCTATCTATGCTAAACGAAGATGAAAAAATCAGTTAAAAAAAGAAAAATTTATAAATACATATTTCCATCCATTTTATAAAAGTTTATCAACAGAGGACTCTTTAGAAATACATCCAGACATAGTCGAAGATGAGCCAGAAATAGAATGACTTATATTAATATGTTCTAAAGTTTACATTTTTAAAAATTATAAACACAAGTACTATTACCTTAAGTTTTCTGAAAATAAAGTTAAGGAACAAATAATGAATATATAAATGATTTGTTTTATTTTTGAACGAACTCTTAGTAATTAAAAAAGACCTAATTGCATTACATGGTAAATTTCAATATACAATAATCGATTAACTCAATATATGTCAGGTAACAAATAAAACATTACTTTACAATAAAAGCTTTAGTCGACATAATCTTTCCATTTTCATGTTTTCCGTTTGCAATAACCATTTATGTTTCTTTTTATTTAATATCTACTAAAGAAAGGAGACTTTCATCGTCGTTTTTTGCTCTTAGCATTGCGCGTGTAAGAATCTTTGATTTTGCAATAAATTTTTTCCAATGCACTTTCTTAATTTTTTCAGAAACGCTTCTGTATATAAAAAGTTTTTCTCGAAAGCATGATTATCGACTTAGGCTATTATTGCTTGTGACCACAGATATATCGTTTCAGCGTTATTTTACGGACAATGGCTTCTGGATATGAAATCAATACGGACGCCTTTCAGCAGTACGCATACCAAACAGCAACTATTTTTGTTGATTTGTATCCCTGGTTTTATATGCCCTTGTAGTGTACCACACAAGTGTACACTGACGACCACACATCGTCATAAGCACAGCAACAAGTCGCATATAGTCACATATTGTGTCCTACACTACCCACACAAAATAATAAATAAACAAAATTCATTTCAAGAGGGACTTCTAACACGAACTCTTTCTTGGAACGAATGCAACTTGGTTACACTTTTCCGCTGACCAAGCAAATAACACTCACTTTGGAATGCATGCAAATAAACAAGTGCAAACAACCAAACACACACACACACATACATCTATACATACATTTATACATACAAGTGCCTGCGCGCACAGATAAGTAGAGTAGAACATAAGAATGAAGAAAATGAATAAAGATTTAGTTCTCAACAAGAAGCAAAACAAAGAAGTCGCGTTTCTTTTTTCCGATTTGAGACTCCGTTGCACGTTAGTGAAAACGAAGAAGTTTCCGCTTAAAAAGGGATGAGAGTTTTCAAATAGGATTTTGAACTCCTTCCCCAGTGTAACGCTCCCCCCCCCCTCCTATAATTGGCGACGAGGAACTTACCCACAACACTTGGGCTGAGCAAAACTATCGGAACAACTTTACTAAAGGCTGAGTTTTTTTAAGATCAAAGAAAAATAAATTCAACACACAAACGCAAAACGATTTAAAATAAATACATTTATAAACCAAAAATAAGTGGAAAGAATTAAAGTGTAACATTTTGAGTTTGTCACGAGTAAAAACTGATCAACCTATTAAAAACCACAAAATTTCGATAGAAATAAATTTAAGCAAGGATACAAAAAAAATTAATAACCAACAGCCGAAAACAACAAAACAGCAAGTAAAACAAAAACAACAGCAGCAGTAGTAGCAGCAAAAACAGAGGCACAGCAGTAGCGGCAGAAATCACGGCATCAACAACAACTACAATCAACAGCAGCAGCGGCTATAATAGAGCAACCCAGTGGAGTGACCAACGGTGATCCGCAGTTTAAGCAGTAAGCAAGAATATTATACATATATATTAAAGTAGTATTATATAAGGGAAATATATAAGCTTATTATATAAGTTGAATGCTAAAATAGTAATAATAATACATACATAATTATAAAATAAATATTAAAAGTGAAAATAATAATATTGTAGATATAAGAAAGAATTTGAATGAAGGAAAAATAATAGAATAAAACACTTGCGGCCAACTTACTAATGCCATAGAAAAGTGTCTGAACTAACAATAGTGCTTCTAAAACGTAGGGAAATAGCGAATTACTACCATGTTAATGTGTCTTTACTAAAGTAGTGCTTGTAAAATTGCTCGTAATAATTCGTAACACTAAGTGTCTCTAATAAAACAGTACACAGCACCTCTCAAACTATATAAACATAATTGAATACTTTCAATCGAAAAATTTTGTTGCATACTTGTGAGCGCAAGTTACATATAGAAACCATTGCATACCCCAAGAAAATAAGACCCAGTAGGGAAAACCAATCATAAGACCCAATAGGAACATTTTACATAAATACGAATATATTTTTTTTTAACTTAAATCAAAACAAATCCTTTTCACAATGGATCCAAATGTCGTTTTACATTTTCAACTTATTTTAAACTGCATTAATGGAATCGCAGAATTCGACGGACGTGATCCGAATCAGTTAACAGATTTCATAAGACAAGTCGAGGACATATTACCCTCAATAACAAGCTTTGATACAAATAATCAAAGAATTTTGCTTAACTATCTGAAAGGTAGATGCGTAGGAAAAACAAGGGAAGTAATTCATAGATATGGGCAAGTCAGTATTTGGGAAACATTGAAACCAATACTTTTGAGTAATTGCGGGGAAAAGAGAAGTTCAACGGAACTTATGGACGAGCTGAAAACCATCAGACTCGATTCCACTATAGAGAACTATCATTTCAGAATTAACAAAATCAGAAATAAATTACATAACAGAATATTAGCACATAATGATTTGAATTTCTCAACCGCGGAAGTCAACAGAATCGCGCTACAAGCATTTAAAGAGCACCTTCCAGAGCCAACAAAAACAATGATTATAGCTAGAAACCCTGATACTCTAGATAAAGCGTATAAAATAATTTTAGAAGCTCGCCATCAATCCTTCACAGCACTCGGGCAAGAAAGGAAAGATCCTAACCCAAATAGCTATCGTAGGACTAATTTTAGTGACAACGTTAATAACAGAACATTTTTCAGACCCAATCAATATAGGAATAACGTCCCCAATCATAATAGGAATTACAATAATTATAACAACTACACGCCTCAGAACGGGTATAATGGTGGCTGTGTCCCAATAAACGCGAACAATAACAATAATAACTATAATAACAATGGCAACAGATCAAGCCAAACCAGAATGTCGACTCAGACAACAAACACGAACTACAACCAATCGGGAAACTTTAACCCGCAGAGAAATTTTAAACAGCAAAGAAATGGGAATCAAATGCGAAATTTTAATCAGTCGGGAAATTTCAATCAATCAGGGAATTATAATCGGTCAGCAGTAACAAATCGCAATAGACCAGAACCTATGGACATTGGCAATGCAAACGCAAATTTTCAGTTGGGTCCAGAAAACAATTACCCTATATAGTAATCGACACACACGTAAGAAAACTATATTTCATCATTGACACTGGAGCAGAGTTCAGTTTGATCAATGAAGGAGTATGTAACCCAAAATGGAAGAGCGAAGTAAATGTGCAAGTTGCAGCACTGGGAAGAGAAACACAAGTTAAGAAACTTTGTAAATTCTCAATGTTCAGGGAATTCAATGAAGAAGAGTTCATATGTGAATTTCTTGAATGTAGCTTCAACAAGAACTTCGACGGACTAATTGGTAATAATATTTTAACAAAACTTAATTGCATAGTAGACTACCCAAACAGAATTTTAAAAACAAATAACACAATAATCAATTTTTATTTAACAAAAGAAGAAGAAATTTACAGCAGAATAAGTTATAAAGAAAATGAAGTGGAAATCTTCAATAACGCTGTAAAAGACAAATGTGTCACAGAATTCGTTGATACTAATCACCTTAACGGTATGGACAGAAACAGACTTATAAATATACTAAAAAGATATAAAAGTGTATTTTATAATGAAGATGATAATTTAACATTTACTAGTTCAACTAAACATAGAATAATGACTAAGAATAACATTCCGGTTTACTCCAAAATTTACCGATACCCAGAAATCCACAAACCGGAAATAGAAAAACAAATAGACCAAATGTTATCCCAAGGCATAATTAGAGCATCCTCTAGTCCTTACAACAGCCCTATTTGGCTGGTACCAAAGAAGCTGGACGCATCCAACGAACAAAAATGGCGCCTTGTAATTGACTATAGGAAGTTGAATAGCGTAACTACGGAAGACAGATTTCCAATTCCAAATATAGACGATATATTTGACAAGTTGGGAAGATGCCAATATTTTTCAACGCTCGATTTAGCCAAAGGTTTTCATCAAATTGAAATGGACGAACGCGACATACATAAAACAGCGTTCTCCACTGCAAACGGACATTATGAATTTCTAAGAATGCCCTTTGGACTGCGAAACGCACCGGCAACATTCCAGAGGTTAATGAACGAAATTTTAAAAGATTATATCGGAAAAATTTGTACTGTGTACATGGACGATATCCTAGTATTTTCTACAAGCGTAGAAGAACACCTAGAATCGTTGAGTAAAATTTTAATGAGATTGAAGGAGAAAAATTTTAAAATACAAATAAATAAATGCGACTTTTTAAGACAAGAAACAAAGTTCCTAGGCCATTTAATTACAAAAGAAGGTATTAAACCAAACCCGCAAAAAGTGGAAGCAATAGAAAAGATTCTACTTCCAAAAAGCGTTAAAGAGATAAAAGCATTTTTAGGAATTACAGGAAATTGCGTATCACATGATTAAGTACTTGAAGAAAGATGTGAAAATAAACTGCAATGATAAAGATTATATAAAGGCATTTAATAAATTAAAGGAACTAATAAAAGCAGAACCAATTCTAATCCACCCAGATTTCAGTAAAGCCTTCACACTAGTGACAGATGCCAGCAACTTTGCTTTAGGCGCGGCATTACTCCAAACCGATAAAGTTATCTGTTATGCGAGTAGATCACTAAACGGGCATGAACAGAATTACAGTACAATAGAAAAAGAATTACTTGCGATAGTTTGGGCGACGAAATATTTCCGTCCATACTTATTTGGCCGTCACTTCACTATCAGAACTGATCATAGACCATTAATTTGGCTGAATAACCTAAAAGAACCAAACGCTAAACTCCAAAGATGGAAAATAAAGCTAAATGAGTTCGATTTTGATATTAATTACATAAAAGGAAAAGAAAACGTAATTGCTGATGGTTTAAGCAGACTAAATTACGAAAATAGTAATGCGATGGAGTTAAATCTAAACGAAATATTCGATGATGACGATATAGACACAATACACAGTGCAGAAACTGATAGTACACACTTCATAAAAATAACGGAGAATGCAATCAACATATATAAAAATCAACTGATAATTCAAAGAGCGCAAAGACAAACAGTAACAAAGAAAATAATATATCAAAAGAGAGTAAGAAGCACAATAAATGTAACACTCGAAAGTGACATTTTAAAATTAATGCAAGAAAATTTACCTGGAAAAGGATTAATCGTACTTTATTGCCCAGATGACAAATTATTCCTACAATTTCAAGAGTTATATATAAAATTTTTCGCAAACAACACAAGCTTAAAGGTAATGAGATCGAATATAATTCTAAAAGACATAATAGATAGAGGAGAACTTTTAACATTGATCGAAGAGAAACACTTAGAAAATAATCACAGAGGAATAAATGAAATATTGGAGGAAATAAAGAAAACACATTACTACCCCAAACTACAAAAGGAAATACAGAAATACATCAATAATTGTGAAATATGTAATAAAGCGAAATTCGACAGGAACCCTATCAAACATAGTTTAAATATCACAGAAACTCCCAGGAAACATAATGAAATTGTTCACTTTGATATTTGGTACCCACACAGAGGCGTAATGTACCTCACAAGCATCGATAGATTAACTAAATACGCAACAGCCAAATCATTAAAAGACAGAACTTGGATATCAATTATAAATGCCATAAAAGAAAGAATTCAATATTTAGGCAAACCGGAAACTCTAATAACAGACAACGAATTGGATACAGTACCAATCAAACAATTTCTAAAGGATAACAAAATAAATCTACACCTAACAACCACTTATAATAAGACAGGGAACGCAGATGTTGAAAGATTGCACTCTACATTAAATGAACACTTAAGACTTTTTAATGCTGATACAAATAATAGCGATGATTTAAAAGAAAAGGTATTCAAAGCAATAACCACTTACAATAATACCATACATTCTACGATAAAAAGGAGACCAATCGACTTCATAAATAACCTACTTTCTGAACAAGAACTAATCGAATTTGCAGAAAACCTACAAAAACAGAAAGAAGTTAGGATAAATAATATCAACAACAAGGAGAATAGAGTAAACATACAGGATTTTCAGAATAATTACATAAAGAACTATAGGGTTAGTAAAACGCAACCAAGATATAAAAGAGTAGATAACTTTAGAGAAGAGGGAAACCATTTAGTATCTAAGGATTCGAATTTTAGAAAAGCATACAAAACCCAAGTTAAACGAAAATGTAAATTTCAGGATCAAAATGGCGAAAATCGCAATACTACTAATGATAATAACGACAATCAACGCACTCCTACAGATAAATAAACTGGAAAACGAAACGGGGTACGCGAAAATAAGGATCAGAGAAACAGAGATAG
This sequence comes from Clusia tigrina, assembly GCA_920105625.2. Lineage (NCBI taxonomy): Eukaryota > Metazoa > Arthropoda > Insecta > Diptera > Clusiidae > Clusia > Clusia tigrina. The sequence continues at coordinate 54,710,922 of OV050030.1, forward strand.
TAAACCAAACGACAACAGTAATACACATAATACACCCTAAGGAATTCAAACAAATTATAAATAAGATAGAATATAACTTAGAAAATAATCTTAACCAGTTCACCATAAATGACAGGGAAATGTTATATGAGGAGATAAAAATCATTGAAGCAAAAATAAACACACTAATGCCAATAGAAAGTAATAGAAAACGTAGAGGACTAATAAATATTATAGGGACTACACAGAGATGGCTTTTTGGAACAATGGATAATGAGGATAGAGAAAACATATTACAACATCTAGACATAATAGAAAAAAATAACCACAATATAATAGAAACGGTAAATAAACAAATATATATAAACGACAACTTTAACAGGTCCATAAACACATTTAAAAAGACCATAGAGAACGACAGAACAGAAATACTAAAAGCCTTTCAAGAAATAAGAACATCCAATGACAGAATCACGAAGCACATGCTTTACTTTGACCAAATGCTCAAACTCAAATACTTAGAAAGTAAAATTGAACAGATTCAAGACAACATAGCCTCAGCAAAACATAATATATTACACCCCAGTATATTATCGACAGAAGAAATCGAGAAATTTAACATCGATGTGTATAAATTAAAAAATGTAGAAATGGGACTTCTTTCATACAAAGATGACTCGTTAATCCTAGCTATAAAAATACCAACATCATACATTAAAGCAGATCTAACATTAATAACCCCAATACCCAATAAACAACATTTCGAAATTATAGAGGAACAGAAATACGTCATTACAATAGGAAACAAAATATACAAATTTACAGAGAAAGCACACCTCAAAAACTTAAAAGAAATCAGCATTTGCCCATTTAACCAATGTAAATCAAAACATAATAATAAAACAACAATCGAGAATATCGAAGATGATACGATTTTAATAAAAAATGCAAATAAAATAGAGATAAAACAGAATTGCGATAATAGGGAAATCGTGCTTGAAGGTAGCGTACTAATAAACTTTTACAATTGTAGAATTCAGATAAATAACGAAATATTTCAAAACACAAAAGTCATTGTTGAAGAAAAATACATTTACCCCGAAAAAGAAAATAACACAGTACACTTTGAAAGAGAAATAAACTTTTCGGAAATAATAATAAAACAGAAAGAAAACATTAATAAACTCGAAGAACTAAAACTGCACAAAGATATCAATTACGGTATAAGCGCATTAACAATACTACTGATAGCAATAGGAATCTTAATAATATGTATAATATATAATAAAAATAAGAAGAACACTAATGTAAATGTAGAACTGGCTATCCAATCTGCCCCAAATAAAAGAAACACTCAAAAATCAGAAACTATGGTTGGTCCACTGTTAGGTCCAAAAAAGGGACAGAATAAAATAGAAGTTACAACAATGTAATTATAGCTACTGAATACTTAGTAAGGACAAAATATTATCCCACTATCACTTTTTGTCCATGTGAAGCACCTTTTCCATCTCAGTGTAAAACACTATATAAAATAAATATAGTTTAACGCAAATAAAGAAATCCCTTAAATATAATTTTAAATAACGCAAATGAAGAAATCCTTTCAATATAATTTTAAGCAACATAAATGAAATAAATCCTTGAAGACATTCACTCCAACATTTTTCTGTCAATCAGTCGGAAAAATCTAAATCGGAAAAAAAATTTAAACTTTTTAATTTTATTTCTGCATATTTAATTTTGTATCTGCATTTGTAACTTTTTATTGCTGTATCTATATTGCTGTGTACATATTTGTATTTAAAAGGACGTGCTTTCACAATGCCCCTTGGGGCCACCAAATTTGGGGATAATAGGTTCGCCCTTTTATCCCCAACTCAAAAAGCAAAAAGGAAGAAACCGGATTCGACTCCGTTGGATCCATTCCCAGAACTACCACTTGCTAAGAAGGATGATCCCAAATATTTAATCTTGAAATCGCTGGATGACAACAAACCGCTTACATCACTTTCGTGCTTCGCAGTTTACAAAGGTATTAATACTATTAGCAAAGAAGTCAATAAAATTTCAGAGCTCCGCGACGGCAGTCTCCTGCTATTAGTCAACAACAAAAAAACTGCTGAAAAATTTTTGTCTACCAAATCGCTGCCTGGTGCGGGTCAAATAAACGTCAGCCTTCACAACAGCCTTAATTCAGTTAAAGGAACAATATACGCCCCATTCCTCTGCCAGCTCTCCGAAAACGAGATAGTTGAGGGCCTCAAGGACCAAGGAGTTTCATCTATATTTAAGTTTACACGATTTTTTGAGGGCACACGCAAGCCTACCGGCGCAATATTGTTAACTTTTGATAAATACTACCTACCCGAGAGAATTGAAGTTGCCTGGAGAACCCTTGATGTCCGTCCGTATTACCCTAATCCTATGCGCTGCAAAGTCTGTCAATTACTGGGGCACACTGCCAAACACTGCCGCAATCCCCCAGCTTGTGGAACGTGCAATCTTCCCCCTGACCACTCTTCGCCCATTGATTGCACAAGAGTTTTGTGCGCCAACTGTGCTGGTGATCATCCTTCGTATTCCATTGTTTGTCCGAAATATCAGCAATCAAAAGAAATCCTGAAAATCAAAACCATCGCCAAATGCAGTATGCGAGACGCAGTCACAAAATACAAAAATCAGCTCCCCACTACTCATAATGAAAATTCTTTTGCCAGCGTAGCTAAAAAGTCTACCATCAATATTAATGAAATAACTCCTAAATACAAAGGCAAGCCTTCAACCTACAATATTACCTTAAAAACACCTAGTAACAAGAATGATACCTCAAAAAAATCAACTCTAATTTCCTCCCTTCTACCTTCGTCTATCTCTACCGTATCCACCCCACTACCTAGCTCTACCGTATCCACCCCACTACCTAGCACTAGTTCCACCCCCTCTATCCCCTCTAAAACCAATCACTTGTCCGTATCCACTCTTTCCCAAGATCTTCTTCTCCTCCCAGATGCACATAGCTTACTTTCACCCTCATTGAAAATAAAATAACGTATTCATGGTCTACATTTAATGTAACCACATATTCATATAACTTTTTTCTTTCTTTTCAGTATGACCTCTTTCCTTCAATGGAATATGAACGGTTATTTTAATAATTATATTGATCTTGAATTGTTAATAAAAAAACACAACCCCTCAATTGTGCTATTAAATGAAACTCATCTCGCACACAATGTTTCAGCTTATACCCCCAAAGCCTACATTGGACATTTCTCCAATCTCCCTCATATTACTACTAGCAAACAGGGAATTGTCATTCTTGTGAAGAGAAACCTACCTCACATTACCCTTCCCCACATCCAATCCAACATTTCCTCTCTAGCCATAGAAATCCAAACTCCCTTTAAAATCACAGTTATCTGTGCCTATTCCCCACCCAACCATTCTTTCTCAACTACAGATTTCAGTAGCCTTCTTGTCCTCGGGCCTAATCCTTTCATACTGGCAGGCGACTTTAATGCTTGGAGCCCTCTGTGGGGTTCGGCTTCTGCTAATTCTAGGGGGCGTACCATTGAAGACGCCATCCTAATCTCCAACAGCATAATTCTTAACGATGGCTCTCCCACTCATTTTTCCACTCATGGAACCTTTACACATATTGATCTCTCCCTCTGTTCCGCATCCCTCTTCTCCAGAGCATCTTGGTGCCGCATAGACGACCTACACGGTAGCGATCATTTTCCCACCCTCGCTAAAATTCCCTCGCCCCGCCCTACATCCCTATTCAGACCCAGAATTCGCTTTAAAACTGACTTGGCCGACTGGGACAAGTTCGAACACGACTGCATAATACACTCCAATTCCTTCCCCATCTCTCCAAATGTATATCAGGAAACCTCGAGAATCCAAAAAATCATCCGCTCCGCTGCTAATCAATCTATCCCTCAATCCTCCTCCAAACCAGTCAAACCAACACCCTTATGGTGGAACGATCAACTTCTGGCACTAAGGCAACGCAAACAACTGGCATGGCGCGAATTCAAACGCATTCGCTCCTCTTCAAACCTCATCGAGTACAAAAAATCCAATGCGATATTTCGCCGCAAAGCCAAAGCTGCCAAACTTCTCTGCTTCCAAAAATTAACTAGCCAAATCAATACCTCTTCTTCCCCAAGAAAAATCTGGGCTGACATAAAAAGACTATCTGGTCTACCATCTTCCTTCCCTATCTCTTCCCTTAACTCCTCTCGTGGTAATCTACTGTATCCACAAGATATAGCCCTAGAATTTGCCTGTAATTTTTCCAACTCTTCCTCCGATCCCAGTTTCCCTCCTGAATTCTCCGCTAGTAAACTTTCTCTGCTCTCTTCCACCCGCTATCCGCCTTCGAACCTATCTCCATCGGCCAAGTTGTTAGATGCTGATTTATCCTTACTTGAACTCCATTCTGCACTCTCAGCAGTCAAGGGCAAAACACCTGGGATTGATAAAATATCTTACCCCATCATTAAACACCTCCCTCCCTTCCTTCTCTCCCGTCTTCTCATTCATTATAATAAAATCTTCAGTACTGGCAACTACCCCATTCCTTGGAAGACAAGTGCTGTCATTCCCATTTTAAAACCTGGTAAACCTCCGTGCGAAGTTAGTAGCTACCGTCCTATATCTCTTCTGCCCTGTCTAGGTAAATTAATGGAAAAAATCATTGCTACCAGGCTCTCTTGGTACGTCCACACAAACAAACTTATTCACCATAACCAGGTTGCATTCAAGAAGGGGCAGGGAACAATTGACGCACTCTTGCACCTGGATCACTTTATTTCTGACGCATTGTCCTGCAAAAATCACATATCGTTGCTCTCGTTAGATTTTTTAAAAGCGTTTGATCGGATTGGTATCCATGTTGTATTAAGGCAACTTAACAAATGGAAGGTTGGTCCACGTATATACAACTTTGTAAAATCATTTCTCTCCAACCGTAAAATTAGTGTTCTCATATCCAATGTCTCCTCCCCTATTCGCCCTCTTGATAACGGCACCCCGCAAGGTTCCCCCCTTTCGGTTATCCTCTTTATTATCGCATTTGACGAAATCAGCATTAGCTTATCTGATTTCCCCAATGTCGGTCATCAAATCTATGCGGATGATATATTGTTATTTTCAAAATCTTCCAACTTAACTACGGTTATGTCGTCCTTTGCTGAAATCCTGTCCCTCTTATCCACATGGTCCCGTTCTTCAGGCGCTTCAATTTCATCTTCTAAATCCAAATTGCTACATATTTGTAAGAAACGACATTGTAATATCCCCACGCTTACCTTTAATAATGTTAATATCTCATGTACAAATAGCCTTAAGTTTCTGGGTATTGTATTAGACTCAAAGTACTCATTCAAACAACATTGTCAATATGTTAGAGACAGACTCTATGCTAACTTAAACATTATTAAATATCTATCAAGTAAGCGCTCGCTAATCGGTTCGGCTCTACTCGTGAATGTCACCAGGGCTCTCATCTTGTCGATCATCAACTATGGATTAGCAATATATGGACACCACGCGAAAAATAATCTTAAGATGCTGGCTGCACCTTACCACACTGCCGTTCGTAGATCTCTGCGTGCATTTCCTTCGTAGACTGACTTGGGCAAAGCATATAAGTGCAAAAATTACTCAGATTAAACTCAAAATAAACGAGCTAAACTGGCTTTTGAACAGGCAGTCCAAGCTCAAACTGGACTTTAAAGTTCTACTCTATAAAGTAATTATCAAGCCCATATGGACCTACGGTATCCAACTCTGGGGTACTGCTTCACCCTCAAATGTCGAAAAGCTGCAAAAAGCCCAATCGAAAATTCTTCGAATGATTACCAATGCTCCTTGGTACATCAAAAACGTTAACATCCACAGAGATTTACATATCCCGTATGTAACTAAAGAAGTTTCCCGACTTGCTGAATCTTACTTAGCAAAGCTAGACAAGCATCCCAATGCATTAGCGAGGCGCCTACTACAGCATCAAGGACACACCCACCTGAAAAGGATGGACGTGCTGCGCTTAGCAACAAATTAGATTTTAAGCTTATTCATTACGCTATTATTTAAGTATTGCGCTACTTCTTTTCATATACCATAACTCCTCAAAGCACTGGCACTGGGAGGTTGGTAATGATTAATATGAATTTAAAAGTGAAATGGTAAATATACTATGAAGATTTATTGTTAGTTCTAAGATATTTTTTAGGAGATTCAATAAAATATATATATAATAATAAAAAAAAAAAATTTCCTACGTCACCCATAAAAAACATCTTGGCCGAATCTGGACTTCCTTTCTTAAACGATAACATGGAAGACAGCATCCGTAAACTTTATCCGAAGCTAATCCTCAGCGCCAACTTCGCTCTGCAAAAGGATTTCTACTCAGCTGCGTCACGAAAACGATTGCCAAAGATCTCATCTTCAATTTATAAATGCGCCATGTTTGCGAAAGAAAATGAGTTACCCATTAAAATATCTCTACCTTGGAAGAATCATCACCCCCCATGGTCATTGAAGAAATCATCATTCATCAACGACCTGATTCATCTTCCTAAATCCAGCACTCCAAGCTCTGTATATAAAGCCCGATTCTCGGAAGTAGCAGCTCTCTTCAAATCGAGAGGTTGGCAATTCATTTTCACTAACGGATCTAAAGCAGCCAACACAACCTTCGCTGCAGTGAGAGAAAAAGATAAGCCAATATCATATGGTCTGCTATTTCCTTTTTGTTCAGTCTTCACTGCGGAAGCCACAGCAATTATTTACGCCGTCCAGTACTCCAAACAAAATAAAGGAAAGTACGTCATTTGCACAGACAGCTTGTCCTGCTTTCAAGCACTAAAAAACTGTAGTAATTCTAACTACCTGATTGGTGGCATAAGAGAAATTCTGATGGCTTTTCCACACAAGCTTAGAATCATGTGGGTGCCTGGCCATTCGGGCATCATTGGCAATACACTTGCGGATACAACTGCCAAAGAAATGATAAACACTCCCACAACTACCTCCATTTTCTTCATAAAGAGTGATATCCATCGCTTTATAGCTAAGCAGAGAAATACTAAGATAGCGGTTGAGTGGATGAGTTATAACCACCACTATTCAAGAATCAACCTTAACCGCTCTAAACCTTGCTACCCGACATCCATTCCGGCTAACTATATCACTCCTTATACTCGGCTTCGTATTGGACACACTATCATCACTAACGCACAACTATTGGATGGTAGTCGTCTTAGCCAATGCCCATTCTGCGAATCAACTGTCAGCGTGATACACTTATTAGTTTTTTGTCCTGAACTGGAAAACCAGAGACATCAAAATTTTAATAATAACGATCCACTTCTACTTCTCATGAATCCAACTGCCGACAATATCACCAAAATTTACAATTTTCTCAGGGATACTGATTTACTCCGCCGCATCTAAACCAGCCCTCATTCAACAGCCAGCCGAAAGCCCCTGCTGCTAGCGCTGCTTAGCATAGCTTATTTAATAATTGTTTTTACTATGTAAGCTTTAATAAAATAAAATAAAAAATAAAAATTAAAAAATAAAATCCTTGAAGTATAATTTAAAAAAAAAAAATAAAAATAAAAAAAAAAATATATATATATATATATCTTATAATTAATACCATTAAATTTATAATCTTAGAATGGAATTATGTACAATTACGAATAAGAAAATTGCAACATGCCAAGGTGACGAAAAAAAAAAAAATAAAATAAAATAAAATAATAAAATAAAAATAATTCAACAGGGACCGTTGAATCTAGGGGTGGAGGAGTCACATATTGTGTCCTACACTACCCACACAAAATAATAAATAAACAAAATTCATTTCAAGAGGGACTTCCAACACGAACTCTTTCTTGGAACGAATGCAACTTGGTTACACTTTTCCGCTGACCAAGCAAATAACACTCACTTTGGAATGCATGCAAATAAACAAGTGCAAACAACCAAACACACACACACACATACATCTATACATACATTTATACATACAAGTGCCTGCGCGCACAGATAAGTAGAGTAGAACATAAGAATGAAGAAAATGAATAAAGATTTAGTTCTCAACAAGAAGCAAAACAAAGAAGTCGCGTTTCTTTTTTCCGATTTGAGACTCCGTTGCACGTTAGTGAAAACGAAGAAGTTTCCGCTTAAAAAGGGATGAGAGTTTTCAAATAGGATTTTGAACTCCTTCCCCAGTGTAACGCAATCCTGCCAGCCTAACTTCTCAAAATTACCCTACATGGCGATCCTGCAACTGACCTGGGACCTGAAAGGCAGCCAATAATCCTGCAACCGTTCCTGCAACTGACCTGGGACCTGAAAGGCAGCCAATAATCCTGCAACCGTTCCTGCAACCGATCCACAACCTGAAAGGCAGCCAATAATCCTGCAACCGTTCCTGCAACCGATCCACAACCTGAAAGGCAGCCAATAATCCTGCAACCGATCCACAACCTGAAAAGCATCAAAAACAACATCCCAATTAATGGAAGAATACGTGCCACAATCTGCATGCAAACCAACCGTTCCTGCACCAATATACATTGCACAACCACCACTAAAAGTCGGGCCATTGCCACTAACGATCAAGGAGTACCAACGACGACAGATACTCCAGAAAGAGCTGAAGAAAACATCAATCCCACTGTGCGAAAATAAACCTTTGAAGAAACAAGGAGGACTGTTAACCAAACAGAAACACAAATTATCGCACCTACTTTCAATCGTTAGAGACGAAACCAACCCACCTCCGTGGAATGAGGCCACACGAATCTGGGAGGAAATTGAAAATCTCAAACTCCAAATTAAAAACCGAAGAAAGTGACCAGATCGCATGCATGCGAATAACTTGGCGTATGATCAGAAAAACTGGCACTCCAACTATCGAGGACTATAACGACAAAACAACAATCGAAGACGAGACAATACGGATGATCGAGGCGCTCGAAACATGGGTAAAGCCAGAGCAAGCCGCAGCACCAAGATGCAACGATAAATAACAACCAGCTACCGACAGAAATTACTTACCCATCAATTCCAGAATCCTACGTAGTCATATTTTTAGTTATAATTATCATTATAGTAGCGTACAAATTAGATAAATATTTTAAAAACTATGTCCATAAGTATAAGAATGACGCTAATGGCAACGCTATTACAGCAGTCTAATTAAACAAAAATTAATATATTAAACATCTAAATAAAAATGTCAAATTTTATATAATATAAAAATAAATAAAATTTCTTAAAACAAATTTCTTAATGTAATCCTAAATGGATTTGAAATTCAATGCCTTAAAAGATATACTAGCTATACTTAGGAAAAATCCCAGCAGAATACATACAAACAAAACAGTGACAGCAAAACTTAGACAAATTGACACATTAAGAGAGGAATTTAATAACATAATAGAGACCGACACTGACAATAAATATCTAACTGGAATAAAAATTAGCTTCGCCAATACTTATTCCACAATAAAAACTATTTTATTGAAACAATTAACCGAAGAGACTGAACCAATAAACAACATGGCATCTTTTAGCATAGAAACGGCATCAAAATCCGCCATTTACGGGCAACTTCAAAGAATTGGATAGCTTCATAATCACCGCTGAGCTGATAAAGAAATCACTCAACGAGTCAGGACAGACAGATTTACTAGAGTATATCTACCATGCCAAATTATCTGCCAATGTAAGAACAGCAATAGGAGGTTACACAAAACCGGAAGACGTAAATACACTTACCACTCTACTACAACAGAGGTACAAACACGCGACAACAATACCACAGCTACAAGCTAGTCTAACTAATCTACAACAAAGGAATTCAGGAATCAACTCATACAAAGAAAAAATTCTGACAATAAGAGAAAGTTTAAACAGAATTAACATACACAATTTAGGAGAGACAGCTACACAAGCAGAAAAGAACGTAATAACAAAAACAAACAACAAGTTAGCATTGGACACTTTCAAGAAAGGTCTGAATGAGAATTACAAAGCGACAATTTTTGCTGCAAGACCGAAAGATCTAGCAGAAGGAACAGAATTGGCTCTTGAACTTGAGAGCGAATCTAGAATAATGCCGAACACATCACAGCTGATGCAAGTAAGACATAATTTATTCAACTCACAAGGTACAAGGTCCAATTTCAACGCTCCGCGCAAATATAATTCATTCAACCCTTCTCCACAATACACAAACAACACACGACAAAATTTCAGCACACGCTATGACAAAAATAACTACAACAACACTAACCATGCAAACAACAGAAACAATAACCGTAGCAATACAAATTACAGTCAAAGAAATAATAACTACAACAACACATATCCCAATAATCAAAATAATAACAACTTCAGACACAACAACAGCTACAACGCACAAGGCAGACAGCAGAACAACAACAACAATTACAACTCAAACAGAAACCGCCGCATAAACATGATACACGATGCGGGAAACGAACAAGGCCCAGAATGCATAACCATTCTGGACAGCCAAAATTAAATGTGTATAAAATCTCGGATAACCACACACATTTCGTCACGCTGACACACAAAAAGCAAAAAATGACTTTTTTGATAGACACAGGTGCCGACATCTCATTATGCAAAATAAGTAGCAAATTAGAAAACCACGAATACTTTCCTGATGACAAATGCAAATTAACAGGCATAACAAACGAAGAGGTATATTCTGAAGGTCAAATAGAATTACAATTAGTTTACCCTTTACAATTACCCTTAATTACCCTTTCCAATTAGTACAAAAAACATTTCCAATAGACACAGATGGCATTCTAGGTAGGGATTTTTTTGAAAAATATATATGTAAAATCGATTATGAAACGTTTACAATTTCCGCGTACGTAAACAAACAAACATTCATTATACCCATGCACAATAAATCTCACGATACTCAAAAAATAAAAATACCAGCAAGAACAGAAATAATACAAGTCTTAAAATTAAACATAAATGAAAATAAAATAATTCTAAATTAAGAATTAAAAGAAGGCATATTTCTAAGCAATTCCATAGCACCCAAAAGTGGTATAACCCACATAAAAATTCTAAATACAACAAACAAAGAGGTAATTTTAGACGGCATACAATTTGAAACTGACTCACTAAAAAATTATGACATACTAAAGTACAGTACGCAAGATAATTACAATGAAAATAGACTACAGAAAATCATTGAAACTTTAAATTTTAACTGCACAGACGAAATTACAAAAACCCAACTCATAAACATCCTAAGACAATACCAAGAAGTTTTTCATCTTGAAGACGAACCACTTTCGACAAACAATTTTTACACACAAAACATAACGACACATGGCAACACACCCGCTTGCATTAAAAACTACAGACTGCCACACACACACAGAGAAATTGTGAATGATCAGGTACAGAAAATGCTACAGGAGGATATTATTGAACCTTCAGTCAGCCCACACAATGCTCCACTCCTTTTGGTTCTTAAAAAGAACATTATTGACAAAAAGAAATGGAGACTTGTAGTGGATTTTAGAAAACTGAATGACAAAATAGTAAATGATAAATTCCCTCTAACTCGCGTAGAAGACATTCTAGAAAAGTTAGGCAGAGCAAAATGGGTTTCAACCTTAGATATGACCAGTTCATTTCATCAAATATAACTAGAAAAACAATCACGACCATCCAGCCTTTTCCACATCCAATGGACACTACCAATTTAAAAGACTACCTTTCGGACTCAAAATTTCATCCAAGAGCTTTCAGAGAATGTTAACAATAGCACTCTCAGGACTTGACTCAGAAGCATTCCTTTATGTAGATGTCATAATCATCTATGGATGCAGTATAAATCACCGTAATCAAAATCTAATCAAAGTACTAGACAGACTGAAACAACATAATTTAAAATTAAACGCAGCAAAATGCACCTTTCTGAGACCAGAAGTCGTATATTTAGGACATTTGATTACACAAGACGGAGCTAAAACTGACCCAGCAAAATACGAGACTGTTAAAAATTACCCACAACCAAAAAACGCAGACGAAGTAAGATGATTCATTGCATTCTGCAACTACTATAGAAAATTCATACCAGAATTTGCAGATATTGCAAAATGTTTAAACTCCTTACTAAAGAAATCAGCCGAATTTGTATGGACAGATGAATGCCAAACATCTTTAGAAACTCTTAAACAAAAATTAATAAACCCACCACTACTACAATACCCAAAATTTGATAAACCCTTCATATTAACTACAGATGCAACGAATTATGCACTAGGCGCCGTACTATCACAAGGCGAAATAGGACAAGATTTACCCATATCATATGCTAACAAATCATTACAAAAACACGATTTGAATAAGCCAGTAATAGAAAAAGAGCTACTAGCAATGCACTGGGGTATTAACTTCTTCAAACCCTATTTATATGGTCAAAAGTTCACAGTAGTAACTGGCCATCGACCACTAATATCACTATTCTCTCATAAAAATCCTTCATCTAAAATGACCAGAATTAGATTAGACCTCAGCGACTATGATTTCAACATAGTATATAAAACAGGAAAAATGAATACAAATGCAGATGCATGTCAAGAATACAAATTGACTCGGACATTCTAAAAGAAATGATACCGAAAGAAATTGATGAAAAAGCCAAAAGAACCCTAGTAATCACGAGAGGGCTGGCAAATAAAAATAAAATAAATGAAGAGGCAAATAAAAATAAAGTAAATGAAGAGGCAAATAAAAATGAAAATAAGAAATTGAGAAATTGCATATCTCAGGAGACTGATCACCTTCAAATACGGGAATGTACATCAATAAATGACGTCAAAAATATAAAAAAATTAAAATTTAATGTCGACAAGAAAAATCAAAGCTTTGAAAAAATGAATATATATATAAAAAATGATATTGTGCACATAGGCGAAAGCGATAATTCACCGAATCAAGATTCGACTCTGAAGAAGCTCCGACCTAGAAATAAAAATATAAAGCATGCAGGAATCAATGATAAATCAGCGAGACTAGACTCGATTCTGAGGAAATTGATATCCAAAACAAACAAAGAAAATATTAAAGAATTAGCAATTGCAATTAATAATGAAATATTCAAAATATATACAAAAGAAGAATTTAAAGAAGCGTACGCAAAAATAAAAGTAAATAGCAAAAGTCCTCAGCTAAAATTAATAATATGTATACCTCCAAAGAGCATAACAGAAGACATAATAAAATACAAATTAATAGATGAATGCCACAAAACAGGACATCCCGGAGTAAGAAAAACTCGACTCAAATTAAAACAGAGATTCATTTGGAAAAATATGAACCAAATGGTAAAGAAATTCGTATCCAACTGTGACACATGCCCGAAGTGCAAACAAACAAAACACATCAAAGAACCACAGACCATAACAGACACACCTAACACCAGTTTCGAAGTCATATCAATTGACACCGTAGGACCACTAAAAATTTCAAACGAATACCGCTACATACTGACCATGCAGTGCGAGCTGACAAAGTTCGTAATCGCCCACCCAATGACAACAAAAGACGCTCACACAACAGCCAAAACATTAGTTGAACAATTTATACTCAAATACGGACACTTCAAAATTCTTAAATCTGACAACGGGACAGAATTTACAAACGAGCTAATGGCAAACATATGTGCACTGCTCAAAATACAACAAAAATTTTCGACACCGTACCACCACCAAACGATAGGCTCACTAGAACGCAACCACAGAGTTTTGAATGAATTCCTACTGACATCGACAAACGACGACGAATGGGATAAGTGGATTCCCCACTTCACTTTCATTTACAACACAATGCCACATGTTGACACGGGCTACACGCCATATGAATTAATATATGGGAAACTCCCAGGTTTACCCAATGAAGTAATAGAAAGTAACACAAAAATTTACAACTTTGAAAATTACGCCAACGAGCTAAAAGCGAGATTACGCTATGGCCACGAAAAGGCAAAACAAATGCTAATGAAAGCAAAACAAAAACGTATATTAACTGACTTGAAAACTAATACACATACACATAAGGTAGAAATAGGAGATTTAGTTATATTAAAAGTAAAAAATAGAAAAAAGAATATGAATCCATACAAAGGACCATATAAAATACTAAATAAGTTAGGAGTAAATTCATTAATAGAATATAATGGTACACCTAAGAAAGTACATAATAATCAATTAAAGCCATACAATGTAATTTAAATTTGTAAACCATAAAATCTAATTTAAACAATACGATTTATAATTATAACTATCACACAATGTAATCAAAACAATATAATTAGTAATCATAAGTATATGTAATTATATCAAAACAACATAATTTGTAATTTTAACTATAATTAAAAACGCTACCATGTAATTATAACAATAAGAAACAATTTATAAACAAATAACATCAATTATTAGACAATATAAAAATCACGTAATTCCACAATAAGTTCATAACATAAGACAATTGTAAAAACACACAAACCATATTTCCAGAAAAATTATTCGCTAACACCCCTAATTTTCCTCTTAGGGGTGAGGGTGTTGTGTATCACACTAGTGTACACTGACGACCACACATCGTCACAAGCACCGTAGCAAGTCGCATATGCAAACGAACTGACAATAGCGCAACGTGTGCAATTGCACTCAATCCCCAAACACGCTAGACAAGCATTTTGGTGGTGCAATAACATACGCTGCCTATATTGCAGCGTCGTATGCATATTGGACAGTGCAGTGACTTTAGCCCTGAACTTGCACTCAAAATCATTAATATAAACAAAGACAATGATTCGTCAATGAATAATATCGGTAATCCGATACTTGAGACTAATTTCGGGTATATGATTTGTAACTAGTAGAAATAAGATAGATATATTTTATGTTAGTTAGAATAAGAAAACAACATAAATTAAATGATATAAAAGAGCCAGCGAGCCACCAAATAAACCAGAGTTAATCTGAAGATAACTAAAACTGCAACTCGCATTAGTCAATTATTTTATCTCTCGTGCTCTAAGTCAGGAAAGACTTAGAACAGCACAACCCAAAGCTTGGCCAACGGCACACTCTGCCGGTCAAAACTTTTGCTGAGGGCGATATTCCACTTCGTGTTAGGTACTTTTTCATTCACACAGCTGATCTTGCATTCGTACATTGTATGAAAACTGCAATCAACATATGACGATCCTGCGTATGCACGACATATGATGATCCGAGTTGCCTAAACAACATCCAACGATAGATGCACCACATGCCGAGCCTGCAAGGCTAACATTTCAACATAGCCTACACCTGCCACCAGCAAATGCAATGAACTAAAAATTTTTGTACGATTGCGTCTTGGCCATACCTTGCTCACTCACGGTCATTTACTCAGCGGTTCCAATGCATTGGTGTGCCCATCATGCAACGGTGAAATTGCATCTGTTACTCACATTTTAGACAACTGCCCGCAACTTGACACCATACGTTCAAATTTATTTAAAGATATATCCCCATCAGTTTTGCTGCAAGAACCAACTGCCTGCAACATCCACAACATCTTCAAGTTCCTGTGTGAATCTCAGCTGGTTAAGGTTATTTCGCGTCACTTATATAAACACTTTTACAGTCGACTATTTTTAATATAATAAGTATTTTAACAAAGCGAGCTGAAAGTCCTGGCAGCTTGTGCTCCTTAATTTTTTAGTTGTACAATAAGAATTCGTTTTTATTATTCACTTTGTAATTAAATAAATCAAACCTGTTTCTAATTTAGTCAAGCTAGAATACAAGCTCAGCGGAAAATTAAATTCTGGAAGTAAGTTTCCTGCTCTTGTATCCCCAGATTAAAACGTATAAATAGGATTGATAAATGCTGAATAAAGCCCATTGAATTATAAAGTGCAAAGAAGATTGTTTCATTTGGACAACGGGGAACAGAGATGAAGCAAGTTATGACGATAATAATCCCAGTTGAGGCAGGATAACAACAGAACATTTCTTATGCCTGCATAATGCCTGATCATCCTAGGGTTCACATAGTTCGTTTACAGTTTCATCAATGCATAAATTCAAGAGAGTTGCATCTTTATACAATATATGCATATGAATCCAGCGAAAAGAGGATATTAAGTACAAAATAAATAAAAATGCGAATTCTAAAGTATATTTTTAGACTTCTCAGTAAGAGTCGATCAAGACGTCAGTGAGAGAAAATATAAGCACGGACGTAATCAGCAACGATTAAAAAAGACAGTACCTGCATATATTTACCAAATAGGCATAAAATTTGTGGAAAACACTACCAAATAAAGTATTATCTCTTTTTACTGTAGGGATATCAAGTGTGTAAATGTTCCCCAAGAAAGTGTTTATACTGCCTCTTGCAACATGGAAGCATAACCCCCCATTATCCTCTTTAAAAAACACACTTTAATCCTTTATAATTGATATAAACTCCTGATATGTTCAAAGAATTTGTAATTGCCCATGTCTGCGGTTTCTTCATTTCGGACCATATTACGAGTGTTATATTGCAAGAATATTCTGCAGACACAGTTCATTACCGCTGGAAACGTTTCTACTAATTTCTAAGATACTCGTATATATAACAAAGGCATCCAGAAGTTTCGTCCATACTAAATTAAGGTCTTGAGCTATTTCCAGTAGTATTGTCGCGTTGATGTATAGCGAAGACGTATATATGAAACCTGACTGCGCAAACACTGTAGTTAGTGTTTAAGCCATTATGTGACTAAGCTTAAATATTTGATATAAATTTCTTCAAATTCCTTAATCGCTTTCGGGGATTATTATATAAATAGATTAATTAAATTATTGTTAAAATAAGTGCATATGTATATAATATTCTATTATTTTTCATTTTTTAAAAACGATAATAATAACTGATTTACGCTCCAGTTTTAAGTAGTGTTGATAATTAATGAGAAATACAAGTTATTTCTCACTACGGTGTTTAATAGCGAATATAAAAATATGAACGATAAACTAAAATTGCTTTTGTTGCAATGATAATGGAATTGCACATATTATTTTGATTTTGTTGTTTTCCATGCATATTTTATCTTTCTTATTTATTAATTTTAATAATAACTGCATATCAGTACTAAACGGCATTTAACTGGGTGTTTAAATGATGTCCTTCCTAGGGTGTTAGTTGTTCCATCACAGCGACATCTTCTTAAATAATTATTAAATTAAGCACTTACAATTTGATGCGTTTTTTCTTTACTGCTGCCATTCGCTGATAAAATTGTAGATAAAACTGTAGCCCTGGAAGGGGCAGTGGCATGTTGGGAAGTCAAATATTGTAAAAGTTTGCGGTTATCGTTGATGTGTGGTCAAATTATTGAACTCGTGATGAATTGTATCCTCATAAATATGTAGTCCTTAAGTTGTCTAATCATTAGAAATTGGCAAAATATTATATTTTTTATGCATCCGGAAGTGTTTTATTCACATTCTTCTTTCGGAAGCTGTCCAAATTTGTATGCTTGCTTCGCTGAAGGGTCATTATGTTGGTGGTACACAGGAAGAAATGTGTGTTCATTGGAAGCTAAAATATAAAATTGTGTTTTAAATGATTTGCTTATTTTAAAAGTATACTTAGCATATTCATGCCATACATTTTTTAAATGTAAATTAGTATTATATATTAATTTTATATATTTTATAATAATAATAATAATAGACCGACCTCGAAATACCTTTACCTTTCCATGTGCATGCTATTTACATCGTGACGATGTGTATTTGATTCAGATATCACTATTAGGAGGGTAATGTTTGGAATGATGAATGGCGGCTTTGCAACGGCAATATACTGATTAATAAAAAATTTCGACAAGGACTCTTTTAAAACCGAAAATTGCCCCAGCAAAGCAGAAGCATTTTTCATGTGGTGTTATTATTTTTCTGGTACATTTGTTGGTACACATTACTATTGTTGCAACTATTGTTGGTAGACATTACTGCCGTTTGAAATTGTAATTCATTTATATTTTAATTAAAATGTGACTATTCACTCTTAATTAAAGGGTAAAACGACTGGGCATGGGCATACAAGATGATACAAACACCCGGCTTATGCTCCTGTACACAAAAAACACGGAACGAGAAAAATCTAAACTAGGTTCCCAGGAGCACTAATAGGTGTGTCCTGCTAAGTCTTTTCGTACATGAATAATTCCTCCCCAGTAGTTCCACGCTTTTTCAATATAAACAACAACCACCTGGTGCATTCGATAAGAAAATTTGAGTTTCTTAATGCTGCGCCAACAATCTTGCCGGCTTTATTTTATAACACTAAAGACAAGTTCTTCAATATATAAAGTTCATTCAAGATCAAATTCAGGAGAAATACTTTGATTGAGCTTGACTTAAAAGTATAGAAATATGTTAATAAATAAGTGAAATTCATAAACTTTGACTTACGTCCTTCATTGGCAGCTTCCAAATTTCCAGCAGGGAAATGAAACTGAAAAGCAAGTCCCTGGAGTGCGAGTTACTGCACATGTGTTCATTGATACAAAGATTGTGCTTATAAACAATTTTACGGCTTTTCCTTTAATTAGAATACATTCTTTAAATTCGCTTCATATTAAATGTTTAAATTCACAAACAAAAAAACAATTTGCAAATTTCGATCAGTGCTCTCAAAATATTTCATCGCAACCGGCACTCAGAGTACCAGGGCAAAGTGAATAATTTATATTTCTATTATTAATATATTAAACTTTATAACTTTATCACGAGCACTCCGCGTATTTTCTTAATTAATAAATAACCACAAATACTAAAACTTATAACACGAGTACCATAGATTAATCTACGACGAGCACAATTGATTGAGTGGTTAAATGTTGTCTGCCATCAAACATTTCGCTTCCTTGGGCGCTAAGTAAACAGTGTTGCAAGATGCTAAATTGAAATAGTACTAAATTTGCGGTAAATAGTACTTTTACATAATGCAACACCCTGACAGCAAGAATACGATATCAGAATAATTATTCATTTACAACTATCTATTGGGCAAATATATGTGTTGGTAAACATTTATACTCAAACCTTACTAATTAAAATTAGTGGAGAAAAATGCATTTTTGTTTATTAATATATTCTAAAAAATACTTAAAAATAAGAATATTTTCTGTGAATGAAATAAAGTAGTAGATTGCGTTCTATTGCGTTGTTCTCAAAAAGGGTTTACAATTCTTACTGGGTTTATATGTCAAGTACAGTCGCAATAAGTAATGTACAAACATTTGAATTAAAACGTATTTCAGATTTTTCATTAATTACCACTTTTAATGTAGAAAATAAACATTTTTTTTGGTGTTCATACTCAGAATAAATACCTTTTCCATACAAAAGTCAGCTTTGAAATGATTCTTGTTTCTTCATTCATGCCAGAAAGCAGCAATTCATTCGTTATTGTATAAATGAGCCCATGACGCACTCATTAGGTGGTCGCAAGCTTGATGCAACGACACAGGTGGTGCAGATAAATTTTGAGAGAATTCAGATCTCGCTTCTGTCAAAATAGTCAGCAAGCGGGTTCCGGAGGCATGAGAATATTTGTTGTAACGGGCGAAAAATTTCTTTGACGGCTGAAATTTTAGTTTTATAACGGCTGAGGTAATCTCGTCACTTGGAACTTTGATACACTTCACATTTTTTTGCCCCAACTTTTGCGGCATATTACAGAAAATTTGCCCATTTTATTATTTTCACTATATAATAAATAAATAAAATTTATAAACAGCAAAATTTTATGTTTCGATAATTTCAATAAAGCGCGGCAAATTTTTTGGCGGCACCGGTTTTCATAATTTGACAGAACCGAGACCGAAAGAGAACAACAAAACAGAATAGGATACGATCCGTCACTTATCTGCACCACCTGTGTCGTTGCACCAAGGTCGCAAGGGAAAATCACTGTTTTTGTTGTTCGATTTTTTCCTTTCGGTAAATTTTTTTTTTGTTTTTTCTATCGAATTCAGCTTTTTTCATCCAATTAAAAATTTAACTGACAATTTTATTTAATAAAGTTGTTGGTGTAGCCTTCCGGCCACCTTATTAGTTCTCCTTAGGTGAGACTGATTAATTATATATAAAACCATCAATATGAAGTAGAATAAAGAAATGGGTAGTTGGTCGAACATAAACAGAGAATAAACACGCTTAAAACATTTAAATAATTTATTTACTTTTATTTATTATTATTATTTAACAATCAACTCTGTGCTGATTTCGTTGAGGAATACACTGAATTTTTACCTACAGCTCTTTATATTAATTCAAATACTTAGTATAATTGTTATGTATTTTTGGACCAAAATTTAATTCTATTAATAAGTTAGGCATTAAAATTTAATAGCATTGTACATATTAAAATTACTCCTTTTTGTTTCTCATTCCGAATTCAAGCTTGAAATATGAAGAGAACGCGACTCTTCTTAAAAACGTCGTAGACTCACATAAACTGTAAATTATCATTATACATCCACTGAAAAATATTATTAGATTTTGGGAACGGTATTATTTCTATTTTCATTGATAATACTACCATATTTTTAATATATTATATATTTAAGTTGCTGTATTGTTTCTGAGAAAAATCGAGCGAATAAGAAAATTGTGGTAATATTAGATAACCAGTTCAAAAGGATACCAAGATAACTTCATATTAAATTATTTTAAACAATTCTATATTATGGTGCCAGCTCTTTCCTCGTCCTTAATGAAAATAAATTGTATGACTCAAGTTGGTACAGAAAAAGTTACATCGAAGTACCTCAAAATATTTATTAAATGAGAGGGAAGAAGAAAATAAACTTAGGTAACTTAGTATATAGAAATCTGTTTGTATTCATATGTCGTTAGGTGATTCTACTCACGACTTTGTATACCGATCAAAACGGGTTATGGCTATATTTTCCATAACCCGTTTTGATCGGATCATACATTTTCCTAACACTACAAAGTTCGGGTAGCATTTAAAAATGATTCATCAAGAAACACTCCTTAATTCAAACACTTCATCATGGTGTGCGGTTAATTTTCAGATAAGAAAAATCCTATTGAAAGACTTGAACCAAACGATGTAAGCAAATGTGAATTCCTATATTTAAAGGGGTTTATGGTGATAAATTCAAAAGCATGAAAGCGGATGTGTGTGTGATAAGAAATGGCCGAGTTTCTCAATATTGAGGTTTTTATATAATAATATATGAGCATGATAAAATTATCATGGTATATGGGTACAGTATATTACTTTTCCGGCGTTCATGCTTTTAGTTTTTATACCGTGTTTAAGCTTACGAACGATTCGCTTTTCTGTCACATTCTCCTTGCTAATAATTTCTCGATCACGTTTTCAACTTGCTTTTGCCAATTACATTCACATACATTCTTATTCCCTATTTTGTGATTTTTACTCTTCGAGTCCCAAAAGCTAAAGAAGGGCAAAATGTTCCAGAAAGGACCTTTCTATACTACTCGTTTCAAACAGCATTGCATTTGAAAAACAAAATCTTCAATGGAAAACTTCGTAGGGCACTGGTACATATTTCACTCATGAAACTTGGAGACGAGTGAACTTTTAAATTGTCAAGATAGAACAGCACTGTCTGTGTTTCGCCAGGGGGACACTTGGGTGATATTCCCATGCCACTCCGAGATTGTAGTAGGTAAGACCAAATTTCCGGCTAATAAAACCACATTCATGTTGAATTTTGATGTTGAATTAGAATTCCATAGTGGTGATTAGACCTTCATTTCTATGTCGTGATGATGGATCCAAAGTTCGTTCTTAAAAACCCACTTGGATTGTGCTTGACTATGTCAAAATACTGCTTTGAGTTATTCCGTCACAAGTCAAACTATTCATAACAATTACGAAGTGTTTTCCTTGTAATAATTTGAGCCAACTTCGGGTTCATTCCCATACACTCAACAACCCATTTCATGAGTGCAAACGGGTTACCAGCATTTACGACCAATTGCTTTCAATTTGGTTTCTGCTGTCCATGACCTGCTCTTTATACCATTCCACTAATAACATGTGCGGTCTTAAAATAGTAAAATAGCATTTCCTCACCATAATTCCATGGAGCACACTGACGAATATAAGCCTCGTGGCTCTAACTGTGCCACAATTTGGTATTTTCAAATTACAGTTCTTTCAGTTTTACCTGCTAATAAAAAATTCGAATTGTTTTTCCAAGAAATCAATTCTCAAAAATTGTAATTTCAAATTTTTTCCGATGGATTTTCATTGTGCAATTTTCATACGGAAACTTTCTCATCTGGAAATTTTAATTTGTTTATTAAATTCCATTTGTACATAACTCAACCGATATTAAAGATTTAAAATAATCCCAACTACCATCGGAATTGATTGATTCCAAGAGTTTAATTCGTCAAATGTGGACCTCGAAATTCCTGAACAATCGTGAGATAATGGCAGCTCTGGAAGATACAAGGACGAAAGAACTGTACAAAATACACTTCACAAGTAGTCATACTACAAGAAGACACTCCACAAGAAGACACTCCTCAGGAACAGACTCCACAAGAAGAGAATCAATCCACAGGATGGCAATGCACAAGAAATCTCCCAATACAGATCATTCACATTTCACATTCCAATTTAAAATGTCCTTAAAATAAATTGTCCCTTTCAATTATTCCTGCCATATCCACAGGATGGCAATGCACAAGAAATCTCCAGATACTGATCCAATTTAAAATGTCTGTAAAATAAATTTTCCCTTTCAATTATTCCTGGGATATTCAACTCTTCTTTTATTAAATCTTGCCTAAAAGCTTCTTTCGCCATGTGTGACTTTTTGCGTCATTGTTTCAGCTGGCGAACAACTCCGAAATATGTTTCTTTTCTTTTCACAAATTTGTGACAACGAAAATGTTAATTTGGAATTTTTCGTTTATTGTATTTCTAGAAAAGATTTCCTTTTGTGCTAAAAAACCCCAGTCAGCAAGTTTGTGTGACTTCCATTGACGTTAATAAAATGCGCACTTCAATTGTCAATTATTCAGAGCACAGTGTTCCATCGAAACAAAATCTATTTCATCATATCGAGCTGGAGGATGCTCCTTTAATTCCGATTTAGCTGGACTCGCAAATGATTATGAGACTTTTTTCAAGAACGGAACTCAGATTGTAATAAAGGAAACAGTTGACTACGACGAGATGGAATTCTCGGTATATCATTCTACACCTTTAAAAGAGATTATTGTCTTAATATAGAAGGTCCCTGAGGTTCCAGACGATTCTTTTACAATAACTCTATGTAGGAAAGACTTTAAGCCGGATACAGTGGGGGATGATACATTGGCTAATAAAGACATTCTCATCTTTCTCCAAGAAGACTTCCGCAACTCACTGATTGCACTTCAAAGAGTTGCTATTGATGAACTGAAAGATGATCATGCTGACTTAAAAGCAACTTGGAACTTGGAGTAAGTTAAGTATGCCACAGATAAACTGGGTTTCAAGTTCTTCAAACTTTCAAACTTCTTCTCTCCTATTTAATAAAATTGCAATAAAAAAAAATTATCGAATCAGGAGAAATTTGACAAATTTTTAAATATTTCAATAAAGTAAATTTTTAAGCAACATTTTGAAAATATTTTTAAAGTTACGAAAAATTAAAATATTGAAGAATTTCTAATCTTTTTTATTCAAATTATACTTACTTAAAGCATACATAAGAAATGTTAAATAATTATTAAATATATTCAATGCACAAAGGTAAAAGCTAGTTGGATATTTCTGGGCCAATATGTGCTTTTAGTAAGGGAAGTGTCTACAATGTGCCATCTCCGCATCTATTCCATGTAATTGTTGTTGGCATCTCTTCTTTTACCATAAAGTTCGTCTAATATAAAATCCTTGTATCATTGACTAGATAATTCTTTTCTTGAAGCAGTTATTTGGTACTTGGAGGTGTTTTCTAATGGAATGTCGGTCATTGCTGGTTTACATACATATATATACATATATATTCAACATTTATCTGGATATATATATTCAAAAATTCACATCGCACATGCCGAGTATTTTCTTAAGAGTTCAAGGAAAGTTCCAAGAAAGTTTTCCTACTCCATTTACGTATTGTCATATTGTCATTTTCAGCACTTACACTGAAAAAATTTGCTAGGAACCCGACTTCAAGTGTGCCTCAGAGCATTAAACAATTATTTTATTAATTAAATAGCTATACTCACCTTTCGCGTTCCGACCTTCTATCCATCGGCACAGATCGCAATTCCAAATTGTAATAAAACACCACAAATGTTTCGTTGATATGTTTTTATTCAAAATACAAATTTAAACAATTAGAATGGAACAAAGTTGTGACAGCAGATCATTTTTTACATTATCTTTAAATTATTAATATTTTAAATAATTTAGTAAAGTATTAATATATTGTTACGAAATTGCCCTCTTGACAATTTATTCTGTTACGAAATTGCCCTCCTGCTTCTTTCGTTGTAGAGATAGTGGTGTAAAGAATTATCTCGAAAGTAAGAACTTCCTTTGAAGTATATATAAAATTCTAGAAAGATCCAGAAACTTCTACATTATTGTAGAAGTTTCCACCTCAACCATTCGAAGCTATAAAAAGCACAATACTGTAATCTGGGACTGTAACATTTAATCCGGGCAACGATAACAAAAGGAGCGCATCATCAGTTCGCACAATCGTACTGAGGGTGATGGTTACTATTTCGATGTAACAGTGTTCATGTCACTTCAACTGTCTGTTTTCAAGAATTAATAAACGAGAGTGTCAGGCATTGAAAACAAAAAAGCAGATAGGAGTACCATACCAATACATACGAGAATATCATAAAATAGGCTGCCAAAAAAGGTTTGTTAAACGCGTCCTTCACACAGAAGTTTCAGGAACTATGCTCCAACTTTATTTGTGAATAAATCGCTAGCCCCAAGGCCAGAGCTTCCTTGACGATAAGGGAAACTGACTGGGCCTCTGACTTGATCAACCGCCGAGGAAGACACCTCCTACTTACATTTTAACCCCGCTGATGGATATTTTTTTTATTTATTTGAATTGATTAAGCTTTGAAATTCTGAGGAATAAAGACTAAGAAGAATACAAACAATTGTGTCAGGATCAGGAAAAAATTTCCCAGCGCATGATGATAGACAAGTCATATTTAAAATTCTGATTTGTTGAAAGTGAGAATTTTTGTTCACATTTTCTTTTAAAATTGTCTGATATTATACTCTCGATTTATTGTAGAAAACTTCCTCATACAAGCTCAGCAAAATAAATTTTTGATAAATTTGAATAAAATTTCTTTAATACAAATTTAATAATAAAAGAAAAACGCCGTCAGGTGCTACAATCAGAAGCCTTTCCAGTTTAAAAAGGCACATCTTCAGAAAACATAATGACAAAAGATCATTAATTAAATTGGTCTCTTGGGGTCAGAAAGTTCAGGAAGGTGGCATGGAAAACTCAACAAATGAGCAGCGCAATATCTCAACCGGCAAGGGAATTTAACATTATTGTGCGTATTTTTATTCGATATTATATTAAAATATTAGTTACAAATTAATTACAAAATTAATCAACAAAGAGTGCAAGAGAGAAGAATCCTTAGCTCCGACAATAAAACCTTACTAGCCCGTTCCGGCAGAAAACAGTGGATCTTTAAAAATATTGAAATATTGTAATCATCGCGTATATAGAATATTCTATTTAATAGTTGGTCCTCTCATTTACTACTAATGCAAACAAATGCCAATAAACAAACGCAAGAATTGTTATGAACCACACTTTAAGAGAAACTTATATTTATTCGAATCAAGATGAAAGTGTTTTATTATCAGAATCATCAGGCAAAAGATAGGATATTTTATGGAAATTCAGCTTGACTCCAAGCTCACCTACTGAGCGCAAACGCAAAATGCGGCGGCTAAGGCAGCACGGGTAACGGCTTCAGCAGACTAATGGCAAAAATTGGAGGGCCGACAACCAGCAAGAGGAAGCTTCTGATGATGACAACGCACTCCATTCTACTGTATGGTAGCGAATTGTGGGCCGACAAGCTGAAGGCGCACACCCGGAGCAAAGTTTTAACCTCCGTGCAACGAACCGCAGCTCTGCGAGTAGCTTCAGCGTACCGTACTGTATCGGAGCAGACAATTCTGGTAATTAGCGGCTTAACCCCTATCGATATCATGGCCCTCGAACGCAAACTCCTACGAGAAGCCAAGATGGGTAAAAATACGAGAGGAACCGCGCAGGATATAAAGCAACAAACCGTGCACCATTGGCAAGAACGATGGGCCGCCGAGACTCGCGGAAGATGGACAGCGAGACTCATACCAGACATAGCGAGGTGAATAGGAGGAACTGCCGGAACCGTCAATTTCTACCTCACGCAGTTACTGTCTGGCCACAGATACTTCTGCAAGTATCTACACCGAATGGGAAAAATTGGAGGGCCTGAGTACATATACGCCGATAGCAAAGCGGATGATGCAGAGCACACATTTTTCGAATGCACAAGGTGGCAAACAGAGCGTACCACGCTTGAAATGGAAATCGGGAAAATTTTAGCCAGCGAAAACATTGTGGTGGTTATGCTAAGTAGCAAAGAAAACTGGGACCGCGTAGATAATTATGTGGACAATTTTCTCAGGCGGAAAAGGCGGGACCTGGACGCAGGAATAATGTTGAGAGTCCAATAGGGACGAAGTGAGAATCTCCACCTTGAAGGAAGGGTTCCATGGTAGGGGGATGTTCTCAGTGAGGGAGGCAAAAAATAGGATATTTTATATATTAGAAGAGTTATTGGAAAATCGTTCTTTGTTTAAATATAACTTTGAAATATTTTGTTAACAACGTTCAGTTTAAGCCGTTTAGAGTGGAAGCATTTAAGAGATGTATCACCTTATAGTTTGGGCACAACGTGTAACTGGCCGAAATGCTCGTGATTCCACTCGATCCATGTATTTGTATCTATGCATAATCTTCTCTCAAATGTATAACATGCTAGATATCCTCCTTCGGGTGGCTTCACCAAAGCATATGGGAGAGCATTGGGCCCTTAATCCCACAAACTCTGACTTCGTAGAATATTTGTGGGGTTGTTGGGGTTTTAAGACCCTCGACGATAGGGAAAGCGATCGAGGGCGACTGAGTGAAAAGTTATAATTTGCTGTGCTGAAGCCGTAAAGGGATTTTGTTGTATATTTTTTACTATTCCAAATCGTTTCCTTAATTTTATTTCGAAATTTGCTTTCTTTAACTAAATTAACATTCTAAAAGTGCGACATAGACCCCCGCATCACGCCTGCACTCTTTGCTTTTCTAATTATATAAAAAAAAATTGTTGGGTTCATTAATTTATTGAAAGTTTCGTTGTTACTTGCATATATTCATGGAATACCTCCAAAAATATAATTTGAACGTGACACTGAACAAATACTATTTTATGACACAATACTCTGTCTGAATCTTTCATTCTGTGTTTTAATTGCTATTCTCTTGTAGTAGTGGGATTTTATCAGATAATAAAACTTCTAGAATAATTTATGAATGAAACTTGCATTTCTCCATTTCTATTAAATAAAATTCTAGAGTATAAAAACACCAGATTTTCATGAAGAAAGAAAAGAATTGAATCTGTAATCAACGCATCCATTTCGCACTCGTTACAGGAACAGAACTTCTTCCATACTCGGCAGACGTATGGTGCCTTCGCGGGGACTGCAAATATGTGAATGTATATGGTGAGTGCAACTGAGTTGTGCGGGTCTTTAAGTGGACACATCACCGATATTTAATTTAGCTGTAAATGGAGTAGATTCCATAATCGGGAGACGTATGTTGCCTCCGTGGGGACTGCAAATATTTGAATGTATATGGTGATGTGCATCTGAGTTGTGCCGGTATTTAAGTGGGCACTTCACCGGTATTTCATTTAGCTGTAAATGAAGCAGATTCCATAATCGGGAGACGTATGTTGCCTCAGCGGGGACTGCAAATATTTGAATGTATATGGTGATGTGCATCTGAGTTGTGCCGGTATTTAAGTGAGCACTTCACCGGTATTTAATTTAGATGTAAATGGAGCAGGTACCATACTCGGGAGACGTATGTTGCCTCAGCGGGGACTGCAAATATTTGAATGTATATGGTGATGTGCATCTGAGTTGTGCCGGTATTTAAGTGGGCACTTCACCGGTATTTAATTTATCTGTAGATGAAGCAGATTCCATAATCGGGAGACGTATGTTGCCTCAGCCGGGACTGCAAATATTTGAATGTATATGGTGATGTGCATCTGAGTTGTGCCGGTATGTAAGTGGGCACTTCACCGGTATTTCATTTAGCTGTAAATGAAGCAGATTCCATAATCGGGAGACGTATGTTGCCTCAGCGGGGACTGCAAATATTTGAATGTATATGGTGATGTGCATCTGAGTTGTGCCGGTATTTAAGTGGGCACTTCACCGGTATTTAATTTATCTGTAGATGAAGCAGATTCCATAATCGGGAGACGTATGTTGCCTCAGCGGGGACTGCAAATATTTGAATGTATATGGTGATGTGCATCTGAGTTGTGCCGGTATTTAAGTGAGCACTTCACCGGTATTTAATTTAGATGTAAATGGAGCAGGTACCATACTCGGGAGACGTATGTTGCCTCAGCCGGGACTGCAAATATTTGAATGTATATGGTGATGTGCATCTGAGTTGTGCCGGTATTTAAGTGGGCACTTCACCGGTATTTAATTTATCTGTAGATGAAGCAGATTCCATAATCGGGAGACGTATGTTGCCTCAGCGGGGACTGCAAATATTTGAATGTATATGGTGATGTGCATCTGAGTTGTGCCGGTATTTAAGTGAGCACTTCACCGGTATTTAATTTAGATGTAAATGGAGCAGGTACCATACTCGGGAGACGTATGTTGCCTCAGCGGGGACTGCAAATATTTGAATGTATATGGTGATGTGCATCTGAGTTGTGCCGGTATTTAAGTGGGCACATCACCGATATTTAATTTAGCTGTAAATGGAGTAGGTACCATACTCGGGAGACTATCTTGCCACGGCGGGTTCTGCAAATATTTGAATGTATATGGTGATGTGCATCTGAGTTGTCCCGGTATTTAAGTGGGCACTTCACCGGTATTTAATTTATCTGTAGATGAAGCAGATTCCATAATCGGGAGACGTATGTTGCCTCAGCGGGGACTGTAAATATTTGAATGTATATGGTGATGTGCATCTGAGTTGTGCCGGTATTTAAGTGGGCACTTCACCGGTATTTCATTTAGCTGTAAATGAAGCAGATTCCATAATCGGGAGACGTATGTTGCCTCAGCGGGGACTGCAAATATTTGAATGTATATGGTGATGTGCATCTGAGTTCTGCCGGTATTTAAGTGGGCACATCACCGATATTTAATTTAGCTGTAAATGGAGTAGGTACCATACTCGGGAGACTATCTTGCCACGGCGGGTTCTGCAAATATTTGAATGTATATGGTGATGTGCATCTGAGTTGTCCCGGTATTTAAGTGGGCACTTCACCGGTATTTAATTTAGCTGTAGATGAAGCAGATTCCATAATCGGGAGACGTATGTTGCCTCAGCGGAGACTGCAAATATTTGAATGTATATGGTGATGTGCATCTGAGATGTGCCGGTATTTAAGTATGCCCTTCACCGGTATTTAATTTACCTGTAAATGAAGCAGATTCCATAATCGGGAGACGTATGTTGCCTTAGCGGGTTCTGCAAATATTTGAATGCATATGGTGTTGTGCATCTGAGTTGTGCCGGTATTTAAGTGGGCACATCACCGGTATTTAATTTAGCTGTAAATAGAGTAGGTACCATACTCGGGAGACGAATGTTGCCACGGCGGGTTCTGCAAATATTTGAATGTATATGGTGATGTGCATCTGAGTTGTGCCGGTATTTAAGTGGGCACTTCACCGGTATTTAATTTAGCTGTAGATGAAGCAGATTCCATAATCGGGAGACGTATGTTGCCTCAGCGGGGACTGCAAATATTTGAATGTATATGGTGATGTGCATCTGAGTTGTGCCGGTATTTAAGTGAGCACTTCACCGGTATTTAATTTAGATGTAAATGGAGCAGGTAGCATACTCGGGAGACGTATGTTGCCTCAGCGGGGACTGCAAATATTTGAATGTATATGGTGATGTGCATCTGAGTTGTGCCGGTATTTAAGTGGGCACTTCACCGGTATTTAATTTATCTGTAGATGAAGCAGATTCCATAATCGGGAGACGTATGTTGCCTCAGCGGGGACTGCAAATATTTGAATGTATATGGTGATGTGCATCTGAGTTGTGCCGGTATTTAAGTGAGCACTTCACCGGTATTTAATTTATCTGTAGATGAAGCAGATTCCATAATCGGGAGACGTATGTTGCCTCAGCGGGGACTGCAAATATTTGAATGTATATGGTGATGTGCATCTGAGTTGTGCCGGTATTTAATTTAGCTGTAGATGAAGCAGATTCCATAATCGGGAGACGTATGTTGCCTCAGCGGGGACTGCAAATATTTCTGGTACATTTGTTGGTACACATTACTATTGTTGCAACTATTGTTGGTAGACATTACTGCCGTTTGAAATTGTAATTCATTTATATTTTAATTAAAATGTGACTATTCACTCTTAATTAAAGGGTAAAACGACTGGGCATGGGCATACAAGATGATACAAACACCCGGCTTATGCTCCTGTACACAAAAAACACGGAACGAGAAAAATCTAAACTAGGTTCCCAGGAGCACTAATAGGTGTGTCCTGCTAAGTCTTTTCGTACATGAATAATTCCTCCCCAGTAGTTCCACGCTTTTTCAATATAAACAACAACCACCTGGTGCATTCGATAAGAAAATTTGAGTTTCTTAATGCTGCGCCAACAATCTTGCCGGCTTTATTTTATAACACTAAAGACAAGTTCTTCAATATATAAAGTTCATTCAAGATCAAATTCAGGAGAAATACTTTGATTGAGCTTGACTTAAAAGTATAGAAATATGTTAATAAATAAGTGAAATTCATAAACTTTGACTTACGTCCTTCATTGGCAGCTTCCAAATTTCCAGCAGGGAAATGAAACTGAAAAGCAAGTCCCTGGAGTGCGAGTTACTGCACATGTGTTCATTGATACAAAGATTGTGCTTATAAACAATTTTACGGCTTTTCCTTTAATTAGAATACATTCTTTAAATTCGCTTCATATTAAATGTTTAAATTCACAAACAAAAAAACAATTTGCAAATTTCGATCAGTGCTCTCAAAATATTTCATCGCAACCGGCACTCAGAGTACCAGGGCAAAGTGAATAATTTATATTTCTATTATTAATATATTAAACTTTATAACTTTATCACGAGCACTCCGCGTATTTTCTTAATTAATAAATAACCACAAATACTAAAACTTATAACACGAGTACCATAGATTAATCTACGACGAGCACAATTGATTGAGTGGTTAAATGTTGTCTGCCATCAAACATTTCGCTTCCTTGGGCGCTAAGTAAACAGTGTTGCAAGATGCTAAATTGAAATAGTACTAAATTTGCGGTAAATAGTACTTTTACATAATGCAACACCCTGACAGCAAGAATACGATATCAGAATAATTATTCATTTACAACTATCTATTGGGCAAATATATGTGTTGGTAAACATTTATACTCAAACCTTACTAATTAAAATTAGTGGAGAAAAATGCATTTTTGTTTATTAATATATTCTAAAAAATACTTAAAAATAAGAATATTTTCTGTGAATGAAATAAAGTAGTAGATTGCGTTCTATTGCGTTGTTCTCAAAAAGGGTTTACAATTCTTACTGGGTTTATATGTCAAGTACAGTCGCAATAAGTAATGTACAAACATTTGAATTAAAACGTATTTCAGATTTTTCATTAATTACCACTTTTAATGTAGAAAATAAACATTTTTTTTGGTGTTCATACTCAGAATAAATACCTTTTCCATACAAAAGTCAGCTTTGAAATGATTCTTGTTTCTTCATTCATGCCAGAAAGCAGCAATTCATTCGTTATTGTATAAATGAGCCCATGACGCACTCATTAGGTGGTCGCAAGCTTGATGCAACGACACAGGTGGTGCAGATAAATTTTGAGAGAATTCAGATCTCGCTTCTGTCAAAATAGTCAGCAAGCGGGTTCCGGAGGCATGAGAATATTTGTTGTAACGGGCGAAAAATTTCTTTGACGGCTGAAATTTTAGTTTTATAACGGCTGAGGTAATCTCGTCACTTGGAACTTTGATACACTTCACATTTTTTTGCCCCAACTTTTGCGGCATATTACAGAAAATTTGCCCATTTTATTATTTTCACTATATAATAAATAAATAAAATTTATAAACAGCAAAATTTTATGTTTCGATAATTTCAATAAAGCGCGGCAAATTTTTTGGCGGCACCGGTTTTCATAATTTGACAGAACCGAGACCGAAAGAGAACAACAAAACAGAATAGGATACGATCCGTCACTTATCTGCACCACCTGTGTCGTTGCACCAAGGTCGCAAGGGAAAATCACTGTTTTTGTTGTTCGATTTTTTCCTTTCGGTAAATTTTTTTTTTGTTTTTTCTATCGAATTCAGCTTTTTTCATCCAATTAAAAATTTAACTGACAATTTTATTTAATAAAGTTGTTGGTGTAGCCTTCCGGCCACCTTATTAGTTCTCCTTAGGTGAGACTGATTAATTATATATAAAACCATCAATATGAAGTAGAATAAAGAAATGGGTAGTTGGTCGAACATAAACAGAGAATAAACACGCTTAAAACATTTAAATAATTTATTTACTTTTATTTATTATTATTATTTAACAATCAACTCTGTGCTGATTTCGTTGAGGAATACACTGAATTTTTACCTACAGCTCTTTATATTAATTCAAATACTTAGTATAATTGTTATGTATTTTTGGACCAAAATTTAATTCTATTAATAAGTTAGGCATTAAAATTTAATAGCATTGTACATATTAAAATTACTCCTTTTTGTTTCTCATTCCGAATTCAAGCTTGAAATATGAAGAGAACGCGACTCTTCTTAAAAACGTCGTAGACTCACATAAACTGTAAATTATCATTATACATCCACTGAAAAATATTATTAGATTTTGGGAACGGTATTATTTCTATTTTCATTGATAATACTACCATATTTTTAATATATTATATATTTAAGTTGCTGTATTGTTTCTGAGAAAAATCGAGCGAATAAGAAAATTGTGGTAATATTAGATAACCAGTTCAAAAGGATACCAAGATAACTTCATATTAAATTATTTTAAACAATTCTATATTATGGTGCCAGCTCTTTCCTCGTCCTTAATGAAAATAAATTGTATGACTCAAGTTGGTACAGAAAAAGTTACATCGAAGTACCTCAAAATATTTATTAAATGAGAGGGAAGAAGAAAATAAACTTAGGTAACTTAGTATATAGAAATCTGTTTGTATTCATATGTCGTTAGGTGATTCTACTCACGACTTTGTATACCGATCAAAACGGGTTATGGCTATATTTTCCATAACCCGTTTTGATCGGATCATACATTTTCCTAACACTACAAAGTTCGGGTAGCATTTAAAAATGATTCATCAAGAAACACTCCTTAATTCAAACACTTCATCATGGTGTGCGGTTAATTTTCAGATAAGAAAAATCCTATTGAAAGACTTGAACCAAACGATGTAAGCAAATGTGAATTCCTATATTTAAAGGGGTTTATGGTGATAAATTCAAAAGCATGAAAGCGGATGTGTGTGTGATAAGAAATGGCCGAGTTTCTCAATATTGAGGTTTTTATATAATAATATATGAGCATGATAAAATTATCATGGTATATGGGTACAGTATATTACTTTTCCGGCGTTCATGCTTTTAGTTTTTATACCGTGTTTAAGCTTACGAACGATTCGCTTTTCTGTCACATTCTCCTTGCTAATAATTTCTCGATCACGTTTTCAACTTGCTTTTGCCAATTACATTCACATACATTCTTATTCCCTATTTTGTGATTTTTACTCTTCGAGTCCCAAAAGCTAAAGAAGGGCAAAATGTTCCAGAAAGGACCTTTCTATACTACTCGTTTCAAACAGCATTGCATTTGAAAAACAAAATCTTCAATGGAAAACTTCGTAGGGCACTGGTACATATTTCACTCATGAAACTTGGAGACGAGTGAACTTTTAAATTGTCAAGATAGAACAGCACTGTCTGTGTTTCGCCAGGGGGACACTTGGGTGATATTCCCATGCCACTCCGAGATTGTAGTAGGTAAGACCAAATTTCCGGCTAATAAAACCACATTCATGTTGAATTTTGATGTTGAATTAGAATTCCATAGTGGTGATTAGACCTTCATTTCTATGTCGTGATGATGGATCCAAAGTTCGTTCTTAAAAACCCACTTGGATTGTGCTTGACTATGTCAAAATACTGCTTTGAGTTATTCCGTCACAAGTCAAACTATTCATAACAATTACGAAGTGTTTTCCTTGTAATAATTTGAGCCAACTTCGGGTTCATTCCCATACACTCAACAACCCATTTCATGAGTGCAAACGGGTTACCAGCATTTACGACCAATTGCTTTCAATTTGGTTTCTGCTGTCCATGACCTGCTCTTTATACCATTCCACTAATAACATGTGCGGTCTTAAAATAGTAAAATAGCATTTCCTCACCATAATTCCATGGAGCACACTGACGAATATAAGCCTCGTGGCTCTAACTGTGCCACAATTTGGTATTTTCAAATTACAGTTCTTTCAGTTTTACCTGCTAATAAAAAATTCGAATTGTTTTTCCAAGAAATCAATTCTCAAAAATTGTAATTTCAAATTTTTTCCGATGGATTTTCATTGTGCAATTTTCATACGGAAACTTTCTCATCTGGAAATTTTAATTTGTTTATTAAATTCCATTTGTACATAACTCAACCGATATTAAAGATTTAAAATAATCCCAACTACCATCGGAATTGATTGATTCCAAGAGTTTAATTCGTCAAATGTGGACCTCGAAATTCCTGAACAATCGTGAGATAATGGCAGCTCTGGAAGATACAAGGACGAAAGAACTGTACAAAATACACTTCACAAGTAGTCATACTACAAGAAGACACTCCACAAGAAGACACTCCTCAGGAACAGACTCCACAAGAAGAGAATCAATCCACAGGATGGCAATGCACAAGAAATCTCCCAATACAGATCATTCACATTTCACATTCCAATTTAAAATGTCCTTAAAATAAATTGTCCCTTTCAATTATTCCTGCCATATCCACAGGATGGCAATGCACAAGAAATCTCCAGATACTGATCCAATTTAAAATGTCTGTAAAATAAATTTTCCCTTTCAATTATTCCTGGGATATTCAACTCTTCTTTTATTAAATCTTGCCTAAAAGCTTCTTTCGCCATGTGTGACTTTTTGCGTCATTGTTTCAGCTGGCGAACAACTCCGAAATATGTTTCTTTTCTTTTCACAAATTTGTGACAACGAAAATGTTAATTTGGAATTTTTCGTTTATTGTATTTCTAGAAAAGATTTCCTTTTGTGCTAAAAAACCCCAGTCAGCAAGTTTGTGTGACTTCCATTGACGTTAATAAAATGCGCACTTCAATTGTCAATTATTCAGAGCACAGTGTTCCATCGAAACAAAATCTATTTCATCATATCGAGCTGGAGGATGCTCCTTTAATTCCGATTTAGCTGGACTCGCAAATGATTATGAGACTTTTTTCAAGAACGGAACTCAGATTGTAATAAAGGAAACAGTTGACTACGACGAGATGGAATTCTCGGTATATCATTCTACACCTTTAAAAGAGATTATTGTCTTAATATAGAAGGTCCCTGAGGTTCCAGACGATTCTTTTACAATAACTCTATGTAGGAAAGACTTTAAGCCGGATACAGTGGGGGATGATACATTGGCTAATAAAGACATTCTCATCTTTCTCCAAGAAGACTTCCGCAACTCACTGATTGCACTTCAAAGAGTTGCTATTGATGAACTGAAAGATGATCATGCTGACTTAAAAGCAACTTGGAACTTGGAGTAAGTTAAGTATGCCACAGATAAACTGGGTTTCAAGTTCTTCAAACTTTCAAACTTCTTCTCTCCTATTTAATAAAATTGCAATAAAAAAAAATTATCGAATCAGGAGAAATTTGACAAATTTTTAAATATTTCAATAAAGTAAATTTTTAAGCAACATTTTGAAAATATTTTTAAAGTTACGAAAAATTAAAATATTGAAGAATTTCTAATCTTTTTTATTCAAATTATACTTACTTAAAGCATACATAAGAAATGTTAAATAATTATTAAATATATTCAATGCACAAAGGTAAAAGCTAGTTGGATATTTCTGGGCCAATATGTGCTTTTAGTAAGGGAAGTGTCTACAATGTGCCATCTCCGCATCTATTCCATGTAATTGTTGTTGGCATCTCTTCTTTTACCATAAAGTTCGTCTAATATAAAATCCTTGTATCATTGACTAGATAATTCTTTTCTTGAAGCAGTTATTTGGTACTTGGAGGTGTTTTCTAATGGAATGTCGGTCATTGCTGGTTTACATACATATATATACATATATATTCAACATTTATCTGGATATATATATTCAAAAATTCACATCGCACATGCCGAGTATTTTCTTAAGAGTTCAAGGAAAGTTCCAAGAAAGTTTTCCTACTCCATTTACGTATTGTCATATTGTCATTTTCAGCACTTACACTGAAAAAATTTGCTAGGAACCCGACTTCAAGTGTGCCTCAGAGCATTAAACAATTATTTTATTAATTAAATAGCTATACTCACCTTTCGCGTTCCGACCTTCTATCCATCGGCACAGATCGCAATTCCAAATTGTAATAAAACACCACAAATGTTTCGTTGATATGTTTTTATTCAAAATACAAATTTAAACAATTAGAATGGAACAAAGTTGTGACAGCAGATCATTTTTTACATTATCTTTAAATTATTAATATTTTAAATAATTTAGTAAAGTATTAATATATTGTTACGAAATTGCCCTCTTGACAATTTATTCTGTTACGAAATTGCCCTCCTGCTTCTTTCGTTGTAGAGATAGTGGTGTAAAGAATTATCTCGAAAGTAAGAACTTCCTTTGAAGTATATATAAAATTCTAGAAAGATCCAGAAACTTCTACATTATTGTAGAAGTTTCCACCTCAACCATTCGAAGCTATAAAAAGCACAATACTGTAATCTGGGACTGTAACATTTAATCCGGGCAACGATAACAAAAGGAGCGCATCATCAGTTCGCACAATCGTACTGAGGGTGATGGTTACTATTTCGATGTAACAGTGTTCATGTCACTTCAACTGTCTGTTTTCAAGAATTAATAAACGAGAGTGTCAGGCATTGAAAACAAAAAAGCAGATAGGAGTACCATACCAATACATACGAGAATATCATAAAATAGGCTGCCAAAAAAGGTTTGTTAAACGCGTCCTTCACACAGAAGTTTCAGGAACTATGCTCCAACTTTATTTGTGAATAAATCGCTAGCCCCAAGGCCAGAGCTTCCTTGACGATAAGGGAAACTGACTGGGCCTCTGACTTGATCAACCGCCGAGGAAGACACCTCCTACTTACATTTTAACCCCGCTGATGGATATTTTTTTTATTTATTTGAATTGATTAAGCTTTGAAATTCTGAGGAATAAAGACTAAGAAGAATACAAACAATTGTGTCAGGATCAGGAAAAAATTTCCCAGCGCATGATGATAGACAAGTCATATTTAAAATTCTGATTTGTTGAAAGTGAGAATTTTTGTTCACATTTTCTTTTAAAATTGTCTGATATTATACTCTCGATTTATTGTAGAAAACTTCCTCATACAAGCTCAGCAAAATAAATTTTTGATAAATTTGAATAAAATTTCTTTAATACAAATTTAATAATAAAAGAAAAACGCCGTCAGGTGCTACAATCAGAAGCCTTTCCAGTTTAAAAAGGCACATCTTCAGAAAACATAATGACAAAAGATCATTAATTAAATTGGTCTCTTGGGGTCAGAAAGTTCAGGAAGGTGGCATGGAAAACTCAACAAATGAGCAGCGCAATATCTCAACCGGCAAGGGAATTTAACATTATTGTGCGTATTTTTATTCG
Source organism: Clusia tigrina (assembly GCA_920105625.2). NCBI lineage: Eukaryota > Metazoa > Arthropoda > Insecta > Diptera > Clusiidae > Clusia > Clusia tigrina. The sequence goes on from OV050030.1 coordinate 54,749,299, forward strand.
ATATTATATTAAAATATTAGTTACAAATTAATTACAAAATTAATCAACAAAGAGTGCAAGAGAGAAGAATCCTTAGCTCCGACAATAAAACCTTACTAGCCCGTTCCGGCAGAAAACAGTGGATCTTTAAAAATATTGAAATATTGTAATCATCGCGTATATAGAATATTCTATTTAATAGTTGGTCCTCTCATTTACTACTAATGCAAACAAATGCCAATAAACAAACGCAAGAATTGTTATGAACCACACTTTAAGAGAAACTTATATTTATTCGAATCAAGATGAAAGTGTTTTATTATCAGAATCATCAGGCAAAAGATAGGATATTTTATGGAAATTCAGCTTGACTCCAAGCTCACCTACTGAGCGCAAACGCAAAATGCGGCGGCTAAGGCAGCACGGGTAACGGCTTCAGCAGACTAATGGCAAAAATTGGAGGGCCGACAACCAGCAAGAGGAAGCTTCTGATGATGACAACGCACTCCATTCTACTGTATGGTAGCGAATTGTGGGCCGACAAGCTGAAGGCGCACACCCGGAGCAAAGTTTTAACCTCCGTGCAACGAACCGCAGCTCTGCGAGTAGCTTCAGCGTACCGTACTGTATCGGAGCAGACAATTCTGGTAATTAGCGGCTTAACCCCTATCGATATCATGGCCCTCGAACGCAAACTCCTACGAGAAGCCAAGATGGGTAAAAATACGAGAGGAACCGCGCAGGATATAAAGCAACAAACCGTGCACCATTGGCAAGAACGATGGGCCGCCGAGACTCGCGGAAGATGGACAGCGAGACTCATACCAGACATAGCGAGGTGAATAGGAGGAACTGCCGGAACCGTCAATTTCTACCTCACGCAGTTACTGTCTGGCCACAGATACTTCTGCAAGTATCTACACCGAATGGGAAAAATTGGAGGGCCTGAGTACATATACGCCGATAGCAAAGCGGATGATGCAGAGCACACATTTTTCGAATGCACAAGGTGGCAAACAGAGCGTACCACGCTTGAAATGGAAATCGGGAAAATTTTAGCCAGCGAAAACATTGTGGTGGTTATGCTAAGTAGCAAAGAAAACTGGGACCGCGTAGATAATTATGTGGACAATTTTCTCAGGCGGAAAAGGCGGGACCTGGACGCAGGAATAATGTTGAGAGTCCAATAGGGACGAAGTGAGAATCTCCACCTTGAAGGAAGGGTTCCATGGTAGGGGGATGTTCTCAGTGAGGGAGGCAAAAAATAGGATATTTTATATATTAGAAGAGTTATTGGAAAATCGTTCTTTGTTTAAATATAACTTTGAAATATTTTGTTAACAACGTTCAGTTTAAGCCGTTTAGAGTGGAAGCATTTAAGAGATGTATCACCTTATAGTTTGGGCACAACGTGTAACTGGCCGAAATGCTCGTGATTCCACTCGATCCATGTATTTGTATCTATGCATAATCTTCTCTCAAATGTATAACATGCTAGATATCCTCCTTCGGGTGGCTTCACCAAAGCATATGGGAGAGCATTGGGCCCTTAATCCCACAAACTCTGACTTCGTAGAATATTTGTGGGGTTGTTGGGGTTTTAAGACCCTCGACGATAGGGAAAGCGATCGAGGGCGACTGAGTGAAAAGTTATAATTTGCTGTGCTGAAGCCGTAAAGGGATTTTGTTGTATATTTTTTACTATTCCAAATCGTTTCCTTAATTTTATTTCGAAATTTGCTTTCTTTAACTAAATTAACATTCTAAAAGTGCGACATAGACCCCCGCATCACGCCTGCACTCTTTGCTTTTCTAATTATATAAAAAAAAATTGTTGGGTTCATTAATTTATTGAAAGTTTCGTTGTTACTTGCATATATTCATGGAATACCTCCAAAAATATAATTTGAACGTGACACTGAACAAATACTATTTTATGACACAATACTCTGTCTGAATCTTTCATTCTGTGTTTTAATTGCTATTCTCTTGTAGTAGTGGGATTTTATCAGATAATAAAACTTCTAGAATAATTTATGAATGAAACTTGCATTTCTCCATTTCTATTAAATAAAATTCTAGAGTATAAAACACCAGATTTTCATGAAGAAAGAAAAGAATTGAATCTGTAATCAACGCATCCATTTCGCACTCGTTACAGGAACAGAACTTCTTCCATACTCGGCAGACGTATGGTGCCTTCGCGGGGACTGCAAATATGTGAATGTATATGGTGAGTGCAACTGAGTTGTGCGGGTCTTTAAGTGGACACATCACCGATATTTAATTTAGCTGTAAATGGAGTAGATTCCATAATCGGGAGACGTATGTTGCCTCCGTGGGGACTGCAAATATTTGAATGTATATGGTGATGTGCATCTGAGTTGTGCCGGTATTTAAGTGGGCACTTCACCGGTATTTCATTTAGCTGTAAATGAAGCAGATTCCATAATCGGGAGACGTATGTTGCCTCAGCGGGGACTGCAAATATTTGAATGTATATGGTGATGTGCATCTGAGTTGTGCCGGTATTTAAGTGAGCACTTCACCGGTATTTAATTTAGATGTAAATGGAGCAGGTACCATACTCGGGAGACGTATGTTGCCTCAGCGGGGACTGCAAATATTTGAATGTATATGGTGATGTGCATCTGAGTTGTGCCGGTATTTAAGTGGGCACTTCACCGGTATTTAATTTATCTGTAGATGAAGCAGATTCCATAATCGGGAGACGTATGTTGCCTCAGCCGGGACTGCAAATATTTGAATGTATATGGTGATGTGCATCTGAGTTGTGCCGGTATGTAAGTGGGCACTTCACCGGTATTTCATTTAGCTGTAAATGAAGCAGATTCCATAATCGGGAGACGTATGTTGCCTCAGCGGGGACTGCAAATATTTGAATGTATATGGTGATGTGCATCTGAGTTGTGCCGGTATTTAAGTGGGCACTTCACCGGTATTTAATTTATCTGTAGATGAAGCAGATTCCATAATCGGGAGACGTATGTTGCCTCAGCGGGGACTGCAAATATTTGAATGTATATGGTGATGTGCATCTGAGTTGTGCCGGTATTTAAGTGAGCACTTCACCGGTATTTAATTTAGATGTAAATGGAGCAGGTACCATACTCGGGAGACGTATGTTGCCTCAGCCGGGACTGCAAATATTTGAATGTATATGGTGATGTGCATCTGAGTTGTGCCGGTATTTAAGTGGGCACTTCACCGGTATTTAATTTATCTGTAGATGAAGCAGATTCCATAATCGGGAGACGTATGTTGCCTCAGCGGGGACTGCAAATATTTGAATGTATATGGTGATGTGCATCTGAGTTGTGCCGGTATTTAAGTGAGCACTTCACCGGTATTTAATTTAGCTGTAAATGGAGTAGGTACCATACTCGGGAGACTATCTTGCCACGGCGGGTTCTGCAAATATTTGAATGTATATGGTGATGTGCATCTGAGTTGTCCCGGTATTTAAGTGGGCACTTCACCGGTATTTAATTTATCTGTAGATGAAGCAGATTCCATAATCGGGAGACGTATGTTGCCTCAGCGGGGACTGTAAATATTTGAATGTATATGGTGATGTGCATCTGAGTTGTGCCGGTATTTAAGTGGGCACTTCACCGGTATTTCATTTAGCTGTAAATGAAGCAGATTCCATAATCGGGAGACGTATGTTGCCTCAGCGGGGACTGCAAATATTTGAATGTATATGGTGATGTGCATCTGAGTTCTGCCGGTATTTAAGTGGGCACATCACCGATATTTAATTTAGCTGTAAATGGAGTAGGTACCATACTCGGGAGACTATCTTGCCACGGCGGGTTCTGCAAATATTTGAATGTATATGGTGATGTGCATCTGAGTTGTGCCGGTATTTAAGTGAGCACTTCACCGGTATTTAATTTAGATGTAAATGGAGCAGGTACCATACTCGGGAGACGTATGTTGCCTCAGCGGGGACTGCAAATATTTGAATGTATATGGTGATGTGCATCTGAGTTGTGCCGGTATTTAAGTGGGCACATCACCGATATTTAATTTAGCTGTAAATGGAGTAGGTACCATACTCGGGAGACTATCTTGCCACGGCGGGTTCTGCAAATATTTGAATGTATATGGTGATGTGCATCTGAGTTGTCCCGGTATTTAAGTGGGCACTTCACCGGTATTTAATTTATCTGTAGATGAAGCAGATTCCATAATCGGGAGACGTATGTTGCCTCAGCGGGGACTGTAAATATTTGAATGTATATGGTGATGTGCATCTGAGTTGTGCCGGTATTTAAGTGGGCACTTCACCGGTATTTCATTTAGCTGTAAATGAAGCAGATTCCATAATCGGGAGACGTATGTTGCCTCAGCGGGGACTGCAAATATTTGAATGTATATGGTGATGTGCATCTGAGTTCTGCCGGTATTTAAGTGGGCACATCACCGATATTTAATTTAGCTGTAAATGGAGTAGGTACCATACTCGGGAGACTATCTTGCCACGGCGGGTTCTGCAAATATTTGAATGTATATGGTGATGTGCATCTGAGTTGTCCCGGTATTTAAGTGGGCACTTCACCGGTATTTAATTTAGCTGTAGATGAAGCAGATTCCATAATCGGGAGACGTATGTTGCCTCAGCGGAGACTGCAAATATTTGAATGTATATGGTGATGTGCATCTGAGATGTGCCGGTATTTAAGTATGCCCTTCACCGGTATTTAATTTACCTGTAAATGAAGCAGATTCCATAATCGGGAGACGTATGTTGCCTTAGCGGGTTCTGCAAATATTTGAATGCATATGGTGTTGTGCATCTGAGTTGTGCCGGTATTTAAGTGGGCACATCACCGGTATTTAATTTAGCTGTAAATGGAGTAGGTACCATACTCGGGAGACGAATGTTGCCACGGCGGGTTCTGCAAATATTTGAATGTATATGGTGATGTGCATCTGAGTTGTGCCGGTATTTAAGTGGGCACTTCACCGGTATTTAATTTAGCTGTAGATGAAGCAGATTCCATAATCGGGAGACGTATGTTGCCTCAGCGGGGACTGCAAATATTTGAATGTATATGGTGATGTGCATCTGAGTTGTGCCGGTATTTAAGTGAGCACTTCACCGGTATTTAATTTATCTGTAGATGAAGCAGATTCCATAATCGGGAGACGTATGTTGCCTCAGCGGGGACTGCAAATATTTGAATGTATATGGTGATGTGCATCTGAGTTGTGCCGGTATTTAATTTAGCTGTAGATGAAGCAGATTCCATAATCGGGAGACGTATGTTGCCTCAGCGGGGACTGCAAATATTTGAATGTATATGGTGATGTGCATCTGAGTTGTGCCGGTATTTAAGTGGGCACTTCACCGGTATTTAATTTAGCTGTAGATGAAGCAGATTCCATAATCGGGAGACGTATGTTGCCTCAGCGGGGACTGCAAATATTTGAATGTATATGGTGATGTGCATCTGAGTTGTGCCGGTATTTAAGTGAGCACTTCACCGGTATTTAATTTAGATGTAAATGGAGCAGGTACCATACTCGGGAGACGTATGTTGCCTCAGCGGGGACTGCAAATATTTGAATGTATATGGTGATGTGCATCTGAGTTGTGCCGGTATTTAAGTGGGCACTTCACCGGTATTTAATTTATCTGTAGATGAAGCAGATTCCATAATCGGGAGACGTATGTTGCCTCAGCCGGGACTGCAAATATTTGAATGTATATGGTGATGTGCATCTGAGTTGTGCCGGTATTCAAGTGGGCACTTCACCGGTATTTCATTTAGCTGTAAATGAAGCAGATTCCATAATCGGGAGACGTATGTTGCCTCAGCGGGGACTGCAAATATTTGAATGTATATGGTGATGTGCATCTGAGTTGTGCCGGTATTTAAGTGAGCACTTCACCGGTATTTAATTTAGATGTAAATGGAGCAGGTACCATACTCGGGAGACGTATGTTGCCTCAGCGGGGACTGCAAATATTTGAATGTATATGGTGATGTGCATCTGAGTTGTGCCGGTATTTAAGTGGGCACTTCACCGGTATTTAATTTATCTGTAGATGAAGCAGATTCCATAATCGGGAGACGTATGTTGCCTCAGCCGGGACTGCAAATATTTGAATGTATATGGTGATGTGCATCTGAGTTGTGCCGGTATTTAAGTGGGCACATCACCGGTATTTCATTTAGCTGTAAATGAAGCAGATTCCATAATCGGGAGACGTATGTTGCCTCAGCGGGGACTGCAAATATTTGAATGTATATGGTGATGTGCATCTGAGTTGTGCCGGTATTTAAGTGAGCACTTCACCGGTATTTAATTTAGATGTAAATGGAGCAGGTACCATACTCGGGAGACGTATGTTGCCTCAGCGGGGACTGCAAATATTTGAATGTATATGGTGATGTGCATCTGAGTTGTGCCGGTATTTAAGTGGGCACATCACCGATATTTAATTTACCTGTAAATGAAGCAGATTCCATAATCGGGAGACGTATGTTGCCTTAGCGGGTTCTGCAAATATTTGAATGCATATGGTGATGTGCATCTGAGTTGTGCCGGTATTTAAGTGGGCACATCACCGGTATTTAATTTAGCTGCAAATGGAGCAGATTCCATAATCGGGAGACGTAAGTTGCCTCAGCGGGGACTGCAAATATTTGAATGTATATGGTGATGTGCATCTGAGTTGTGCCGGTATTTAAGTGGACACAACACCGATATTTAATTTAGCTGTAAATGGAGTAGGTACCATACTCGGGAGACGAATGTTGCCACGGCGGGTTCTGCAAATATTTGAATGTATATGGTGATGTGCATCTGAGTTGTGCCGGTATTTAAGTGGGCACTTCACCGGTATTTAATTTAGCTGCAGATGAAGCAGATTCCATAATCGGCAGACGTATGTTGCCTCAGCGGGGACTGCAAATATTTGAATGTATATGGTGATGTGCATCTGAGTTCTGCCGGTATTTAAGTGGGCACATCACCGATATTTAATTTAGCTGTAAATGGAGTAGGTACCATACTCGGGAGACTATCTTGCCACGGCGGGTTCTGCAAATATTTGAATGTATATGGTGATGTGCATCTGAGTTGTCCCGGTATTTAAGTGGGCACTTCACCGGTATTTAATTTAGCTGTAGATGAAGCAGATTCCATAATCGGGAGACGTATGTTGCCTCAGCGGAGACTGCAAATATTTGAATGTATATGGTGATGTGCATCTGAGATGTGCCGGTATTTAAGTATGCCCTTCACCGGTATTTAATTTACCTGTAAATGAAGCAGATTCCATAATCGGGAGACGTATGTTGCCTTAGCGGGTTCTGCAAATATTTGAATGCATATGGTGATGTGCATCTGAGTTGTGCCGGTATTTAAGTGGGCACATCACCGGTATTTAATTTAGCTGTAAATGGAGTAGGTACCATACTCGGGAGACGAATGTTGCCACGGCGGGTTCTGCAAATATTTGAATGTATATGGTGATGTGCATCTGAGTTGTGCCGGTATTTAATTTAGCTGTAGATGAAGCAGATTCCATAATCGGGAGACGTATGTTGCCTCAGCGGGGACTGCAAATATTTGAATGTATATGGTGATGTGCATCTGAGTTGTGCCGGTATTTAAGTGGGCACTTCACCGGTATTTAATTTAGCTGTAGATGAAGCAGATTCCATAATCGGGAGACGTATGTTGCCTCAGCGGGGACTGCAAATATTTGAATGTATATGGTGATGTGCATCTGAGTTGTGCCGGTATTTAAGTGAGCACTTCACCGGTATTTAATTTAGATGTAAATGGAGCAGGTACCATACTCGGGAGACGTATGTTGCCTCAGCGGGGACTGCAAATATTTGAATGTATATGGTGATGTGCATCTGAGTTGTGCCGGTATTTAAGTGGGTACTTCACCGGTATTTAATTTATCTGTAGATGAAGCAGATTCCATAATCGGGAGACGTATGTTGCCTCAGCCGGGACTGCAAATATTTGAATGTATATGGTGATGTGCATCTGAGTTGTGCCGGTATTCAAGTGGGCACTTCACCGGTATTTCATTTAGCTGTAAATGAAGCAGATTCCATAATCGGGAGACGTATGTTGCCTCAGCGGGGACTGCAAATATTTGAATGTATATGGTGATGTGCATCTGAGTTGTGCCGGTATTTAAGTGAGCACTTCACCGGTATTTAATTTAGATGTAAATGGAGCAGGTACCATACTCGGGAGACGTATGTTGCCTCAGCGGGGACTGCAAATATTTGAATGTATATGGTGATGTGCATCTGAGTTGTGCCGGTATTTAAGTGGGCACTTCACCGGTATTTAATTTATCTGTAGATGAAGCAGATTCCATAATCGGGAGACGTATGTTGCCTCAGCCGGGACTGCAAATATTTGAATGTATATGGTGATGTGCATCTGAGTTGTGCCGGTATTTAAGTGGGCACTTCACCGGTATTTCATTTAGCTGTAAATGAAGCAGATTCCATAATCGGGAGACGTATGTTAACTCAGCGGGGACTGCAAATATTTGAATGTATATGGTGATGTGCATCTGAGTTGTGCCGGTATTTAAGTGAGCACTTCACCGGTATTTAATTTAGATGTAAATGGAGCAGGTACCATACTCGGGAGACGTATGTTGCCTCAGCGGGGACTGCAAATATTTGAATGTATATGGTGATGTGCATCTGAGTTGTGCCGGTATTTAAGTGGGCACATCACCGATATTTAATTTACCTGTAAATGAAGCAGATTCCATAATCGGGAGACGTATGTTGCCTCAGCGGGGACTGCAAATATTTGAATGTATATGGTGATGTGCATCTGAGTTGTGCCGGTATTTAAGTGGGCACTTCACCGGTATTTAATTTAGCTGTAAATGGAGCAGATTCCATACTCGGGAGACGTATGTTGCCACGGCGGGTTCTGCAAATATTTGAATGTATATGGTGATGTGCATCTGAGTTGTGCCGGTATTTAATTTAGCTGTAGATGAAGCAGATTCCATAATCGGGAGACGTATGTTGCCTCAGCGGGGACTGCAAATATTTGAATATATATGGTGATGTGCATCTGAGTTGTGCCGGAATTTAAGTGGGCACTTCACCGGTATTTAATTTAGCTGTAGATGAAGCAGATTCCATAATCGGGAGACGTATGTTGCCTCAGCGGGGACTGCAAATATTTGAATGTATATGGTGATGTGCATCTGAGTTCTGCCGGCATTTAAGTGGGCACATCACCGGTATTTAATTTAGCTGTAGATGAAGCAGATTCCATAATCGGGAGACGTATGTTGTCTCAACGGGGACTGCAAATATTTGAATGTATATGGTGATGTGCATCTGAGTTGTGCCGGTATTTAAGTGGGCACTTCACCGGTATTTAATTTAGCTGTAAATGGAGTAGGTACCATACTCAGGAGACGTATGTTGCCACGGCGGGTTCTGCAAATATTTGAATATATATGGTGATGTGCATCTGAGTTGTGCCGGTATTTAATTTAGCTGTAGATGCAGCAGATTCCATAATCGGGAGACGTATGCTGCCGCAGCGGGGACTGCAAATATTTGAATGTATATGGTGATGTGCATCTGAGTTCTGCCGGTATTTAAGTGGGCACTTCACCGGTATTTAATTTAGCTGTAAATGGAGCAGATTCCATAATCGGGAGACGTATGTTGCCTCAGCGGGGACTGCAAATATTTGAATGTATATGGTGATGTGCATCTGAGTTGTGCCGGTATTTAAGTGGGCACTTCACCGGTATCTAATTTAGCTGTAGATGAAGCAGATTCCATAATCGGGAGACGTATGTTGTCTCAACGGGGACTGCAAATATTTGAATGTATATGGTGATGTGCATCTGAGTTGTGCCGGTATTTAAGTGGGCACTTCACCGGTATTTAAATTAGCTGTAAATGGAGTAGGTACCATACTCAGGAGACGTATGTTGCCACGGCGGGTTCTGCAAATATTTGAATATATATGGTGATGTGCATCTGAGTTGTGCCGGTATTTAATTTAGCTGTAGATGCAGCAGATTCCATAATCGGGAGACGTATGCTGCCGCAGCGGGTTCTGCAAATATTTGAATGTATATGGTGATGTGCATCTGAGTTGTGCCGGTATTTAATTTAGCTGTAGATGAAGCAGATTCCATAATCGGGAGACGTATGTTGCCTCAGCGGGGACTGCAAATATTTGAATATATATGGTGATGTGCATCTGAGTTGTCCCGGTATTTAAGTGGGCACTTCACCGGTATTTAATTTAGCTGTAAATGGAGCAGATTCCATAATCAGGAGACGTAAGTTGCCTCAGCGGGGACTGCAAATATTTGAATGTATATGGTGATGTGCATCTGAGTTGTGCCGGTATTTAAGTGGGCACTTCACCGGTATTTCATTTAGCTGTAAATGAAGCAGATTCCATAATCGGGAGACGTATGTTAACTCAGCGGGGACTGCAAATATTTGAATGTATATGGTGATGTGCATCTGAGTTGTGCCGGTATTTAAGTGAGCACTTCACCGGTATTTAATTTAGATGTAAATGGAGCAGGTACCATACTCGGGAGACGTATGTTGCCTCAGCGGGGACTGCAAATATTTGAATGTATATGGTGATGTGCATCTGAGTTGTGCCGGTATTTAAGTGGGCACATCACCGATATTTAATTTACCTGTAAATGAAGCAGATTCCATAATCGGGAGACGTATGTTGCCTCAGCGGGGACTGCAAATATTTGAATGTATATGGTGATGTGCATCTGAGTTGTGCCGGTATTTAAGTGGGCACTTCACCGGTATTTAATTTAGCTGTAAATGGAGCAGATTCCATACTCGGGAGACGTATGTTGCCACGGCGGGTTCTGCAAATATTTGAATGTATATGGTGATGTGCATCTGAGTTGTGCCGGTATTTAATTTAGCTGTAGATGAAGCAGATTCCATAATCGGGAGACGTATGTTGCCTCAGCGGGGACTGCAAATATTTGAATATATATGGTGATGTGCATCTGAGTTGTGCCGGAATTTAAGTGGGCACTTCACCGGTATTTAATTTAGCTGTAGATGAAGCAGATTCCATAATCGGGAGACGTATGTTGCCTCAGCGGGGACTGCAAATATTTGAATGTATATGGTGATGTGCATCTGAGTTCTGCCGGCATTTAAGTGGGCACATCACCGGTATTTAATTTAGCTGTAGATGAAGCAGATTCCATAATCGGGAGACGTATGTTGTCTCAACGGGGACTGCAAATATTTGAATGTATATGGTGATGTGCATCTGAGTTGTGCCGGTATTTAAGTGGGCACTTCACCGGTATTTAATTTAGCTGTAGATGGAGTAGGTACCATACTCAGGAGACGTATGTTGCCACGGCGGGTTCTGCAAATATTTGAATATATATGGTGATGTGCATCTGAGTTGTGCCGGTATTTAATTTAGCTGTAGATGCAGCAGATTCCATAATCGGGAGACGTATGCTGCCGCAGCGGGGACTGCAAATATTTGAATGTATATGGTGATGTGCATCTGAGTTCTGCCGGTATTTAAGTGGGCACTTCACCGGTATTTAATTTAGCTGTAAATGGAGCAGATTCCATAATCGGGAGACGTATGTTGCCTCAGCGGGGACTGCAAATATTTGAATGTATATGGTGATGTGCATCTGAGTTGTGCCGGTATTTAAGTGGGCACTTCACCGGTATCTAATTTAGCTGTAGATGAAGCAGATTCCATAATCGGGAGACGTATGTTGTCTCAACGGGGACTGCAAATATTTGAATGTATATGGTGATGTGCATCTGAGTTGTGCCGGTATTTAAGTGGGCACTTCACCGGTATTTAAATTAGCTGTAAATGGAGTAGGTACCATACTCAGGAGACGTATGTTGCCACGGCGGGTTCTGCAAATATTTGAATATATATGGTGATGTGCATCTGAGTTGTGCCGGTATTTAATTTAGCTGTAGATGCAGCAGATTCCATAATCGGGAGACGTATGCTGCCGCAGCGGGGACTGCAAATATTTGAATGTATATGGTGATGTGCATCTGAGTTCTGCCGGTATTTAAGTGGGCACTTCACCGGTATTTAATTTAGCTGTAGATGAAGCAGATTCCATAATCGGGAGACGTATGTTGCCTCAGCGGGGACTGCAAATATTTGAATGTATATGGTGATGTGCATCTGAGTTGTGCCGGTATTTAAGTGGGCACTTCACCGGTATTTAATTTAGCTGTAAATGAAGCAGATTCCATAATCGGGAGACGTATGTTGCCACGGCGGGTTCTGCAAATATTTGAATGTATATGGTGATGTGCATCTGAGTTGTGCCGGTATTTAATTTAGCTGTAGATGAAGCAGATTCCATAATCGGGAGACGTATGTTGCCTCAGCGGGGACTGCAAATATTTGAATATATATGGTGATGTGCATCTGAGTTGTCCCGGTATTTAAGTGGGCACTTCACCGGTATTTAATTTAGCTGTAAATGGAGCAGATTCCATAATCAGGAGACGTAAGTTGCCTCAGCGGGGACTGCAAATATTTGAATGTATATGGTGATGTGCATTTGAGTTGTGCCGGTATTTAAGTGGACACATCACCGATATTTAATTTAGCTGTAAATGGAGTAGGTACCATACTCGGGAGACGAATGTTGCCACGGCGGGTTCTGCAAATATTTGAATGTATATGGTGATGTGCATCTGAGTTGTGCCGGTATTTAATTTAGCTGTAGATGAAGCAGATTCCATAATCGGGAGACGTATGTTGCCTCAGCGGGGACTGCAAATATTTGAATGTATATGGTGATGTGCATCTTAGTTGTGCCGGTATTTAAGTGGGCACTTCACCGGTATTTAATTTAGCTGTAGATGAAGCAGATTCCATAATCGGGAGACGTATGTTGCCTCAGCGGGGACTGCAAATATTTGAATGTATATGGTGATGTGCATCTGAGTTGTGCCGGTATTTAAGTGGGCACTTCACCGGTATTTAATTTAGCTGTAAATGGAGCAGATTCCATACTCGGGAGACGTATGTTGCCACGGCGGGTTCTGCAAATATTTGAATGCATATGGTGATGTGCATCTGAGTTGTGCCGGTATTTAAGTGGGCACATCACCGGTATTTAATTTAGCTGCAAATGGAGCAGATTCCATAATCGGGAGACGTAAGTTGCCTCAGCGGGGACTGCAAATATTTGAATGTATATGGTGATGTGCATCTGAGTTGTGCCGGTATTTAAGTGGACACAACACCGATATTTAATTTAGCTGTAAATGGAGTAGGTACCATACTCGGGAGACGAATGTTGCCACGGCGGGTTCTGCAAATATTTGAATGTATATGGTGATGTGCATCTGAGTTGTGCCGGTATTTAAGTGGGCACTTCACCGGTATTTAATTTAGCTGCAGATGAAGCAGATTCCATAATCGGCAGACGTATGTTGCCTCAGCGGGGACTGCAAATATTTGAATGTATATGGTGATGTGCATCTGAGTTCTGCCGGTATTTAAGTGGGCACATCACCGATATTTAATTTAGCTGTAAATGGAGTAGGTACCATACTCGGGAGACTATCTTGCCACGGCGGGTTCTGCAAATATTTGAATGTATATGGTGATGTGCATCTGAGTTGTCCCGGTATTTAAGTGGGCACTTCACCGGTATTTAATTTAGCTGTAGATGAAGCAGATTCCATAATCGGGAGACGTATGTTGCCTTAGCGGGTTCTGCAAATATTTGAATGTATATGGTGATGTGCATCTGAGTTGTGCCGGTATTTAAGTGGACACATCACCGATATTTAATTTAGCTGTAAATGGAGTAGGTACCATACTCGGGAGACGAATGTTGCCACGGCGGGTTCTGCAAATATTTGAATGTATATGGTGATGTGCATCTGAGTTGTGCTGGTATTTAATTTAGCTGTAGATGAAAGCAGATTCCATAATCGGGAGACGTATGTTGCCTCAGCGGGGACTGCAAATATTTGAATGTATATGGTGATGTGCATCTGAGTTGTCCCGGTATTTAAGTGGGCACTTCACCGGTATTTAATTTAGCTGTAAATGGAGCAGATTCCATAATCAGGAGACGTAAGTTGCCTCAGCGGGGACTGCAAATATTTGAATGTATATGGTGATGTGCATTTGAGTTGTGCCGGTATTTAAGTGGACACATCACCGATATTTAATTTAGCTGTAAATGGAGTAGGTACCATACTCGGGAGACGAATGTTGCCACGGCGGGTTCTGCAAATATTTGAATGTATATGGTGATGTGCATCTGAGTTGTGCCGGTATTTAAGTGGGCACTTCACCGGTATTTAATTTAGCTGTAAATGGAGCAGATTCCATACTCGGGAGACGTATGTTGCCACGGCGGGTTCTGCAAATATTTGAATGTATATGGTGATGTGCATCTGAGTTGTGCCGGTATTTAATTTAGCTGTAGATGAAGCAGATTCCATAATCGGGAGACGTATGTTGCCTCAGCGGGGACTGCAAATATTTGAATATATATGGTGATGTGCATCTGAGTTGTGCCGGAATTTAAGTGGGCACTTCACCGGTATTTAATTTAGCTGTAGATGAAGCAGATTCCATAATCGGGAGACGTATGTTGCCTCAGCGGGGACTGCAAATATTTGAATGTATACGGTGATGTGCATCTGAGTTCTGCCGGCATTTAAGTGGGCACATCACCGGTATTTAATTTAGCTGTAGATGAAGCAGATTCCATAATCGGGAGACGTATGTTGTCTCAACGGGGACTGCAAATATTTGAATGTATATGGTGATGTGCATCTGAGTTGTGCCGGTATTTAAGTGGGCACTTCACCGGTATTTAAATTAGCTGTAAATGGAGTAGGTACCATACTCAGGAGACGTATGTTGCCACGGCGGGTTCTGCAAATATTTGAATATATATGGTGATGTGCATCTGAGTTGTGCCGGTATTTAATTTAGCTGTAGATGCAGCAGATTCCATAATCGGGAGACGTATGCTGCCGCAGCGGGGACTGCAAATATTTGAATGTATATGGTGATGTGCATCTGAGTTCTGCCGGTATTTAAGTGGGCACTTCACCGGTATTTAATTTAGCTGTAAATGGAGCAGATTCCATAATCGGGAGACGTATGTTGCCTCAGCGGGGACTGCAAATATTTGAATGTATATGGTGATGTGCATCTGAGTTGTGCCGGTATTTAAGTGGGCACTTCACCGGTATCTAATTTAGCTGTAGATGAAGCAGATTCCATAATCGGGAGACGTATGTTGTCTCAACGGGGACTGCAAATATTTGAATGTATATGGTGATGTGCATCTGAGTTGTGCCGGTATTTAAGTGGGCACTTCACCGGTATTTAATTTAGCTGTAAATGGAGTAGGTACCATACTCAGGAGACGTATGTTGCCACGGCGGGTTCTGCAAATATTTGAATATATATGGTGATGTGCATCTGAGTTGTGCCGGTATTTAATTTAGCTGTAGATGCAGCAGATTCCATAATCGGGAGACGTATGCTGCCGCAGCGGGGACTGCAAATATTTGAATGTATATGGTGATGTGCATCTGAGTTCTGCCGGTATTTAAGTGGGCACTTCACCGGTATTTAATTTAGCTGTAGATGAAGCAGATTCCATAATCGGGAGACGTATGTTGCCTCAGCGGGGACTGCAAATATTTGAATGTATATGGTGATGTGCATCTGAGTTGTGCCGGTATTTAAGTGGGCACTTCACCGGTATTTAATTTAGCTGTAAATGGAGCAGATTCCATACTCGGGAGACGTATGTTGCCACGGCGGGTTCTGCAAATATTTGAATGTATATGGTGATGTGCATCTGAGTTGTGCCGGTATTTAATTTAGCTGTAGATGAAGCAGATTCCATAATCGGGAGACGTATGTTGCCTCAGCGGGGACTGCAAATATTTGAATATATATGGTGATGTGCATCTGAGTTGTCCCGGTATTTAAGTGGGCACTTCACCGGTATTTAATTTAGCTGTAAATGGAGCAGATTCCATAATCAGGAGACGTAAGTTGCCTCAGCGGGGACTGCAAATATTTGAATGTATATGGTGATGTGCATTTGAGTTGTGCCGGTATTTAAGTGGACACATCACCGATATTTAATTTAGCTGTAAATGGAGTAGGTACCATACTCGGGAGACGAATGTTGCCACGGCGGGTTCTGCAAATATTTGAATGTATATGGTGATGTGCATCTGAGTTGTGCCGGTATTTAATTTAGCTGTAGATGAAGCAGATTCCATAATCGGGAGACGTATGTTGCCTCAGCGGGGACTGCAAATATTTGAATGTATATGGTGATGTGCATCTGAGTTGTGCCGGTATTTAAGTGGGCACTTCACCGGTATTTAATTTAGCTGTAGATGAAGCAGATTCCATAATCGGGAGACGTATGTTGCCTCAGCGGGGACTGCAAATATTTGAATGTATATGGTGATGTGCATCTGAGTTGTGCCGGTATTTAAGTGGGCACTTCACCGGTATTTAATTTAGCTGTAAATGGAGCAGATTCCATACTCGGGAGACGTATGTTGCCACGGCGGGTTCTGCAAATATTTGAATGCATATGGTGATGTGCATCTGAGTTGTGCCGGTATTTAAGTGGGCACATCACCGGTATTTAATTTAGCTGCAAATGGAGCAGATTCCATAATCGGGAGACGTAAGTTGCCTCAGCGGGGACTGCAAATATTTGAATGTATATGGTGATGTGCATCTGAGTTGTGCCGGTATTTAAGTGGACACAACACCGATATTTAATTTAGCTGTAAATGGAGTAGGTACCATACTCGGGAGACGAATGTTGCCACGGCGGGTTCTGCAAATATTTGAATGTATATGGTGATGTGCATCTGAGTTGTGCCGGTATTTAAGTGGGCACTTCACCGGTATTTAATTTAGCTGCAGATGAAGCAGATTCCATAATCGGCAGACGTATGTTGCCTCAGCGGGGACTGCAAATATTTGAATGTATATGGTGATGTGCATCTGAGTTCTGCCGGTATTTAAGTGGGCACATCACCGATATTTAATTTAGCTGTAAATGGAGTAGGTACCATACTCGGGAGACTATCTTGCCACGGCGGGTTCTGCAAATATTTGAATGTATATGGTGATGTGCATCTGAGTTGTCCCGGTATTTAAGTGGGCACTTCACCGGTATTTAATTTAGCTGTAGATGAAGCAGATTCCATAATCGGGAGACGTATGTTGCCTCAGCGGAGACTGCAAATATTTGAATGTATATGGTGATGTGCATCTGAGATGTGCCGGTATTTAAGTATGCCCTTCACCGGTATTTAATTTACCTGTAAATGAAGCAGATTCCATAATCGGGAGACGTATGTTGCCTTAGCGGGTTCTGCAAATATTTGAATGCATATGGTGATGTGCATCTGAGTTGTGCCGGTATTTAAGTGGGCACATCACCGGTATTTAATTTAGCTGTAAATGGAGTAGGTACCATACTCGGGAGACGAATGTTGCCACGGCGGGTTCTGCAAATATTTGAATGTATATGGTGATGTGCATCTGAGTTGTGCCGGTATTTAATTTAGCTGTAGATGAAGCAGATTCCATAATCGGGAGACGTATGTTGCCTCAGCGGGGACTGCAAATATTTGAATGTATATGGTGATGTGCATCTGAGTTGTGCCGGTATTTAAGTGGGCACTTCACCGGTATTTAATTTAGCTGTAGATGAAGCAGATTCCATAATCGGGAGACGTATGTTGCCTCAGCGGGGACTGCAAATATTTGAATGTATATGGTGATGTGCATCTGAGTTGTGCCGGTATTTAAGTGAGCACTTCACCGGTATTTAATTTAGATGTAAATGGAGCAGGTACCATACTCGGGAGACGTATGTTGCCTCAGCGGGGACTGCAAATATTTGAATGTATATGGTGATGTGCATCTGAGTTGTGCCGGTATTTAAGTGGGTACTTCACCGGTATTTAATTTATCTGTAGATGAAGCAGATTCCATAATCGGGAGACGTATGTTGCCTCAGCCGGGACTGCAAATATTTGAATGTATATGGTGATGTGCATCTGAGTTGTGCCGGTATTCAAGTGAGCACTTCACCGGTATTTAATTTAGATGTAAATGGAGCAGGTACCATACTCGGGAGACGTATGTTGCCTCAGCGGGGACTGCAAATATTTGAATGTATATGGTGATGTGCATCTGAGTTGTGCCGGTATTTAAGTGGGCACTTCACCGGTATTTAATTTATCTGTAGATGAAGCAGATTCCATAATCGGGAGACGTATGTTGCCTCAGCGGGGACTGCAAATATTTGAATGTATATGGTGATGTGCATCTGAGTTGTGCCGGTATTTAAGTGGGCACTTCACCGGTATTTCATTTAGCTGTAAATGAAGCAGATTCCATAATCGGGAGACGTATGTTAACTCAGCGGGGACTGCAAATATTTGAATGTATATGGTGATGTGCATCTGAGTTGTGCCGGTATTTAAGTGAGCACTTCACCGGTATTTAATTTAGATGTAAATGGAGCAGGTACCATACTCGGGAGACGTATGTTGCCTCAGCGGGGACTGCAAATATTTGAATGTATATGGTGATGTGCATCTGAGTTGTGCCGGTATTTAAGTGGGCACATCACCGATATTTAATTTACCTGTAAATGAAGCAGATTCCATAATCGGGAGACGTATGTTGCCTTAGCGGGTTCTGCAAATATTTGAATGTATATGGTGATGTGCATCTGAGTTGTGCCGGTATTTAAGTGGACACATCACCGATATTTAATTTAGCTGTAAATGGAGTAGGTACCATACTCGGGAGACGAATGTTGCCACGGCGGGTTCTGCAAATATTTGAATGTATATGGTGATGTGCATCTGAGTTGTGCTGGTATTTAATTTAGCTGTAGATGAAAGCAGATTCCATAATCGGGAGACGTATGTTGCCTCAGCGGGGACTGCAAATATTTGAATGTATATGGTGATGTGCATCTGAGTTGTCCCGGTATTTAAGTGGGCACTTCACCGGTATTTAATTTAGCTGTAAATGGAGCAGATTCCATAATCAGGAGACGTAAGTTGCCTCAGCGGGGACTGCAAATATTTGAATGTATATGGTGATGTGCATTTGAGTTGTGCCGGTATTTAAGTGGACACATCACCGATATTTAATTTAGCTGTAAATGGAGTAGGTACCATACTCGGGAGACGAATGTTGCCACGGCGGGTTCTGCAAATATTTGAATGTATATGGTGATGTGCATCTGAGTTGTGCCGGTATTTAATTTAGCTGTAGATGAAGCAGATTCCATAATCGGGAGACGTATGTTGCCTCAGCGGGGACTGCAAATATTTGAATGTATATGGTGATGTGCATCTGAGTTGTGCCGGTATTTAAGTGGGCACTTCACCGGTATTTAATTTAGCTGTAGATGAAGCAGATTCCATAATCGGGAGACGTATGTTGCCTCAGCGGGGACTGCAAATATTTGAATGTATATGGTGATGTGCATCTGAGTTGTGCCGGTATTTAAGTGGGCACTTCACCGGTATTTAATTTAGCTGTAAATGGAGCAGATTCCATACTCGGGAGACGTATGTTGCCACGGCGGGTTCTGCAAATATTTGAATGTATATGGTGATGTGCATCTGAGTTGTGCCGGTATTTAATTTAGCTGTAGATGAAGCAGATTCCATAATCGGGAGACGTATGTTGCCTCAGCGGGGACTGCAAATATTTGAATATATATGGTGATGTGCATCTGAGTTGTGCCGGAATTTAAGTGGGCACATCACCGGTATTTAATTTAGCTGTAGATGAAGCAGATTCCATAATCGGGAGACGTATGTTGTCTCAACGGGGACTGCAAATATTTGAATGTATATGGTGATGTGCATCTGAGTTGTGCCGGTATTTAAGTGGGCACTTCACCGGTATTTAAATTAGCTGTAAATGGAGTAGGTACCATACTCAGGAGACGTATGTTGCCACGGCGGGTTCTGCAAATATTTGAATATATATGGTGATGTGCATCTGAGTTGTGCCGGTATTTAATTTAGCTGTAGATGCAGCAGATTCCATAATCGGGAGACGTATGCTGCCGCAGCGGGGACTGCAAATATTTGAATGTATATGGTGATGTGCATCTGAGTTCTGCCGGTATTTAAGTGGGCACTTCACCGGTATTTAATTTAGCTGTAAATGGAGCAGATTCCATAATCGGGAGACGTATGTTGCCTCAGCGGGGACTGCAAATATTTGAATGTATATGGTGATGTGCATCTGAGTTGTGCCGGTATTTAAGTGGGCACTTCACCGGTATCTAATTTAGCTGTAGATGAAGCAGATTCCATAATCGGGAGACGTATGTTGTCTCAACGGGGACTGCAAATATTTGAATGTATATGGTGATGTGCATCTGAGTTGTGCCGGTATTTAAGTGGGCACTTCACCGGTATTTAAATTAGCTGTAAATGGAGTAGGTACCATACTCAGGAGACGTATGTTGCCACGGCGGGTTCTGCAAATATTTGAATATATATGGTGATGTGCATCTGAGTTGTGCCGGTATTTAATTTAGCTGTAGATGCAGCAGATTCCATAATCGGGAGACGTATGCTGCCGCAGCGGGGACTGCAAATATTTGAATGTATATGGTGATGTGCATCTGAGTTCTGCCGGTATTTAAGTGGGCACTTCACCGGTATTTAATTTAGCTGTAGATGAAGCAGATTCCATAATCGGGAGACGTATGTTGCCTCAGCGGGGACTGCAAATATTTGAATGTATATGGTGATGTGCATCTGAGTTGTGCCGGTATTTAAGTGGGCACTTCACCGGTATTTAATTTAGCTGTAAATGGAGCAGATTCCATACTCGGGAGACGTATGTTGCCACGGCGGGTTCTGCAAATATTTGAATGTATATGGTGATGTGCATCTGAGTTGTGCCGGTATTTAATTTAGCTGTAGATGAAGCAGATTCCATAATCGGGAGACGTATGTTGCCTCAGCGGGGACTGCAAATATTTGAATATATATGGTGATGTGCATCTGAGTTGTGCCGGAATTTAAGTGGGCACTTCACCGGTATTTAATTTAGCTGTAGATGAAGCAGATTCCATAATCGGGAGACGTATGTTGCCTCAGCGGGGACTGCAAATATTTGAATGTATATGGTGATGTGCATCTGAGTTCTGCCGGCATTTAAGTGGGCACATCACCGGTATTTAATTTAGCTGTAGATGAAGCAGATTCCATAATCGGGAGACGTATGTTGTCTCAACGGGGACTGCAAATATTTGAATGTATATGGTGATGTGCATCTGAGTTGTGCCGGTATTTAAGTGGGCACTTCACCGGTATTTAAATTAGCTGTAAATGGAGTAGGTACCATACTCAGGAGACGTATGTTGCCACGGCGGGTTCTGCAAATATTTGAATATATATGGTGATGTGCATCTGAGTTGTGCCGGTATTTAATTTAGCTGTAGATGAAGCAGATTCCATAATCGGGAGACGTATGTTGTCTCAACGGGGACTGCAAATATTTGAATGTATATGGTGATGTGCATCTGAGTTGTGCCGGAATTTAAGTGGGCACTTCACCGGTATTTAATTTAGCTGTAGATGAAGCAGATTCCATAATCGGGAGACGTATGCTGCCGCAGCGGGGACTGCAAATATTTGAATGTATATGGTGATGTGCATCTGAGTTCTGCCGGTATTTAAGTGGGCACTTCACCGGTATTTAATTTAGCTGTAAATGGAGCAGATTCCATAATCGGGAGACGTATGTTGCCTCAGCGGGGACTGCAAATATTTGAATGTATATGGTGATGTGCATCTGAGTTGTGCCGGTATTTAAGTGGGCACTTCACCGGTATTTAATTTAGCTGTAAATGGAGCAGATTCCATACTCGGGAGACGTATGTTGCCACGGCGGGTTCTGCAAATATTTGAATATATATGGTGATGTGCATCTGAGTTGTGCCGGTATTTAATTTAGCTGTAGATGCAGCAGATTCCATAATCGGGAGACGTATGCTGCCGCAGCGGGGACTGCAAATATTTGAATGTATATGGTGATGTGCATCTGAGTTCTGCCGGTATTTAAGTGGGCACTTCACCGGTATTTAATTTAGCTGTAGATGAAGCAGATTCCATAATCGGGAGACGTATGTTGCCTCAGCGGGGACTGCAAATATTTGAATGTATATGGTGATGTGCATCTGAGTTGTGCCGGTATTTAAGTGGGCACTTCACCGGTATTTAATTTAGCTGTAAATGGAGCAGATTCCATACTCGGGAGACGTATGTTGCCACGGCGGGTTCTGCAAATATTTGAATGTATATGGTGATGTGCATCTGAGTTGTGCCGGTATTTAATTTAGCTGTAGATGAAGCAGATTCCATAATCGGGAGACGTATGTTGCCTCAGCGGGGACTGCAAATATTTGAATATATATGGTGATGTGCATCTGAGTTGTGCCGGAATTTAAGTGGGCACTTCACCGGTATTTAATTTAGCTGTAGATGAAGCAGATTCCATAATCGGGAGACGTATGTTGCCTCAGCGGGGACTGCAAATATTTGAATGTATATGGTGATGTGCATCTGAGTTCTGCCGGCATTTAAGTGGGCACATCACCGGTATTTAATTTAGCTGTAGATGAAGCAGATTCCATAATCGGGAGACGTATGTTGTCTCAACGGGGACTGCAAATATTTGAATGTATATGGTGATGTGCATCTGAGTTGTGCCGGAATTTAAGTGGGCACTTCACCGGTATTTAATTTAGCTGTAGATGAAGCAGATTCCATAATCGGGAGACGTATGCTGCCGCAGCGGGGACTGCAAATATTTGAATGTATATGGTGATGTGCATCTGAGTTGTGCCGGTATTTAATTTAGCTGTAGATGAAGCAGATTCCATAATCGGGAGACGTATGTTGTCTCAACGGGGACTGCAAATATTTGAATGTATATGGTGATGTGCATCTGAGTTGTGCCGGAATTTAAGTGGGCACTTCACCGGTATTTAATTTAGCTGTAGATGAAGCAGATTCCATAATCGGGAGACGTATGTTGCCTCAGCGGGGACTGCAAATATTTGAATATATATGGTGATGTGCATCTGAGTTGTGCCGGAATTTAAGTGGGCACTTCACCGGTATCTAATTTAGCTGTAGATGAAGCAGATTCCATAATCGGGAGACGTATGGTGCCTCAGAGGGGACTGCAAATATTTGAATGTATCTGGTGATGTGCATCTGAGTTGTGCCGGTATTTAAGTGGGCACTTCACCGGTATTTAAATGAGCTGTAAATGGAGCAGGTACCATACTCGGGAGACGTATGTTGCCTCAGCGGGGACTGCAAATATTTGAATGTATATGGTGATGTGCATCTGATTTCTGCGGGTATTTAAGTGGGCACATCACCGGTATTTAATTTAGCTTTAAATGGAGTAGGTACCATACTCAGGAGACGTATGTTGCCACGGCGGGTTCTGCAAATATTTGAATATATATGGTGATGTGCATCTGAGTTGTGCCGGTATTTAATTTAGCTGTAGATGCAGCAGATTCCATAATCGGGAGACGTATGTTGCCTCAGCGGGGACTGCAAATATTTGAATGTATATGGTGATGTGCATCTGAGTTCTGCCGGTATTTAAGTGGGCACTTCACCGGTATTTAATTTAGCTGTAAATGGAGCAGATTCCATAATCGGGAGACGTATGTTGCCTCAGCGGGGACTGCAAATATTTGAATGTATATGGTGATGTGCATCTGAGTTGTGCCGGTATTTAAGTGGGCACTTCACCGGTATCTAATTTAGCTGTAGATGAAGCAGATTCCATAATCGGGAGACGTATGGTGCCTCAGAGGGGACTGCAAATATTTGAATGTATCTGGTGATGTGCATCTGAGTTGTGCCGGTATTTAAGTGGGCACTTCACCGGTATTTAAATGAGCTGTAAATGGAGCAGGTACCATACTCGGGAGACGTATGTTGCCTCAGCGGGGACTGCAAATATTTGAATGTATATGGTGATGTGCATCTGATTTCTGCGGGTATTTAAGTGGGCACATCACCGGTATTTAATTTAGCTTTAATGGAGTAGGTACCATACTCGGGAGACGTACGTTGCCACGGCGGGTACTGCAAATATTTGAATGTATATGGTGATGTGCATCTGAGTTTTGAACGGTATTTAAGTGGGAACATCACCGGTATTTAATTTAGCTGTAAATGGAGCAGATTCCATACTCGGGAGACGTATGTTTCCTCCGAGGGTACTGCAAATATTTGAATGTATATAGCGATTTGCATCTGAGTTGTGCCAGTACTTAAGTGGGCACATCACCGGCATTTAATTTAGCTTTAATGGAGCAGGTACCATACTCTGGAGACGTATGTTGCCTCCGCGGGTACTGCCAATATGTCAATGTATATAGAGATGTGCATCTTAGTTGTGCCGGTATTTAAGTGGACACATCACCGGTATTTAAATTAGTTATAAATGGAGCTGGTACCACACTCGTGATTAATGTTCAGACAAAAGTTAAAAAATTAGCACACCCTAAAAGCATGCGATTGGCACGAGTTGCTTGCGTCCTTCTTCATGATTCCATGATTAGAACTTCATACTTTGCGGATGCTCCGTTGACGTAGTAGCTTGCTAACGATTTGTGCTCGCCTGATATTTCGGATGGCAGCAAAAGTTGATTTCGGCTTGCGTTGAGTTCTAAATTCTTTCTATCACTAAGTGAATGCCATGCCATTAGGGCGCTGACTAATAGTAATCAGTTTATTTCGCCTATGAATTGCTTCGCATTGTTGGTATTTTTGAAATTTCGTGTTAATTGTCTTGATTTTTTCTTTGACTACGTCTGACAATAGGTGAATTTATTGTAGATGAATGTGGGGGTGTATGGATCAGCAAATTTTTGATAGATTCCTACTCTTTTACTTTAACAGTTCCCCACTTTGGACAAAATTAAAATAATGATTACTCTCATCAATCGGTTTTAAATGAACCTTTCGAAAACGCAATACTTTGCAGACCTTTGTCGTCTTTCATTTTCGGTCGATATTTAATTCATTTTATTTATATATAAAATATTAGTTTTAACACGAAAATTTCTTTCGTGATTCATGCAATCCAGATTGATCTCGATATACAAGACCTCGTATATCAAATAGTAAACAATCAATATTTTTGCATTGCGTGATTTGACGTCAATTCGTTCCGAATGGGAAGAAGTAGAATATTCAACTCATTCTCGGTGTGTAATAACTAAATTGGGTCTCCTTATCGAGCATTTGTCTTTATCACTTGCATAAATCCATGTAGAAGGAGACTTATTTTGAAGTAGGGCGGTGGCTGATGGCTTAAGAATATAAAAAAAGCCAGTCTAAAGATGTGTTTGTTTACCTTATTTATCAAATATAAATTTATATAGACTATTTTAATTAATTTCTCTGAGAATGAAACACAAGCAGCAAAAATAATTTTTTTATATTCTTTTATTAAAAAAATAAATAGCATTAATTATAAATGGAAGTAAATATAAAAATATATAAAAATAACTTTCTTATATTATAATAAATTTAATATCATTAATAAATTATCTTATCATATAAAAAACAAATCTGACTTAAAACTATTTAATGTAATTTTAGTGTTACTTTTTGTTTTTCTAAATTATGGAATATATTTTCATATTGTAATAAAAATAAATAATTTTGACAATTACACAATCATTTCATATTCGCTTAACTAATTAACATTTTACATATTATTAATAATTAATTTTATATTTAACAAACATTTTGGAATAACTTTTCATCATTGGAAGCATTTGAGTCGCAGCCTCATGAAACAGAACTTAGCGAAGTCCCCATTTGAACGAGTTGGTTGGATTTGGTTTGAAGCTTTGCTCTCTCAAATTTAATTTTTATGGTCTGTTCATAGATCAGACTTTTTTCACATTTGTGGCCAGGCCAGCGTTGCCAACTTTATAGAAAGCAAGGAGTTAGCAATTGGTTGTTTTTTTAGTAAGTGGCGAGTCGAAAGCTTCCTTGGAATATATCAATTTACTATATCTATTGGAAATTGTAAAAATCGTATTACTTAATTTTAGTTAAATAGTTATTATAAGAAAATGTGTTATCTTATAACTTGGAAATATTTTCTATATATCTTTCATTAAAGAAACATATGAGCCACAAATTGTGAAAACTTTAAATATATTTAATTTAAATACTAATAACGTACAATTTTAGTAAACTATTTTCATAAAAGATTATTATATACATATATGACTTATTAGAAAATATTGTAGGAAGTAGTTTAGTCTGTGATGTCAGCCAAATTGGCTTCGTCGACGCAGACTGGGAGAGAAATTTATATCAAATATTTAAGAGGAAAATGATTTATGGAGTCGAGTTATATAGGAAATATAATTTATTTTTGTCAAGTTAATAGTCAAGTGAATGAATTATAGTTAATTTAATGAAATAACCCCTCAAGAGTGATGTTTTTATTCACTGATGCCCCCTTTCCATCAATATGGTAAGTGTAGATAAAAGCGAGATAAAATGTGAAGATAGTTACTTAAGTGAACTCTCAATAAATAGCACTACCTCTGTTTACTCAAGCAAAATATGCTTATATAAGATAATATCTCAAAATATTTAGAATAAGACTTTAAAACAGTTAAAAGCATAATAAATATATTTTCCTTACTATTTTTATAGATTTAAAACTACCTATTCTGTGGTCAAAGTTGCGTATTTTTTGTATTATTCCAAAAAAAAATGTTTTTCCGGGTAGTCACTAATTTTTGGGACAAATTATTTTGTTGAAAGCATTCTTAATTGTTTACACAAAAAAATTAAATTAAAAAACTGTATTTCCATGCACAATTCTATGCATAATTCATATTTTAATCTAAGAAATGCTCTGCACCTATTCAGATGAACGGTGGTGTAGTGTATACAAATAATGTGTGAATATATAAACAAAGAACAATACAATAAAATACAGTCGAGCTACCGACACAAATTGCCATTTTTTGATTCGGCAGTTCTCGCAGTGAAAAAAACAAAAACAACACCAGCAACAGTTGAATATACAACAACAAAACCATTATAAACAAAAATAGCAACCAAATAAACTCATTTTTTTATTATATTAATTTATTAAATGAATACATTTTTTATTTAATTTAGGGGATAATCCCCAATTTTACATATAAAGAAACATCGGTCATATAAATACAATTTTGACTATTTTGTGAATATATACCGTTCAAACTAAGAGATATTGGTGACAACAGTGATTGTGAATATGAAACAGCAACTACAGATGTGCAATGTTTTCAAACGAAAATGATACGAGCACTAACCTTGAAGAAATTGAACCTGAATATGCTCTAATTTAATTACAAAAATGGAGGAGTTTCAAGAGAAGGATAATAGATGGACTCTAATTAAAATAATTGAATTAGAGATCAATATTAATCAATATAAACTATTGAAGGGTTCTGCTTATATTAAATTACCCCATAATATAGCAATGGAACATGCCTGTATTAATGTAATGAACATAAATGATGACTACAGTATTTATCGCTTATATGCACGCCGGTTATAAGCATTTCCCGCTTACATGCACCCCAACTTAAGCAATTTCATTTCGGCACTTAAAATACCCGAAATGTTTTTGTGTATATGCATTTCGCTTATATGCACATCTCGCTTTTATGCACCACAATTAACTACAATTTCCAAAAATTTGCACGCAAAAAATACTTTTATAAGCATGGGTACAATATTCATCAATAATAAAAATTTGTACAAAAATTGTTTCATCACAAGTCGAAAGTCAAACTTTCCATCCCTTTTGAAAAGTCAGCTGTTTCACTGAATTTCAGAAGTTCCATCTCCATTTTAAATCAGCTGTTCTATAAGTTGTATGTAGTTGTGAAGTTTATATGGTTACATAGTTCAGTTTGTGATAAGAGGATAAGAAAATAAAAAATGAGTGTAAATAAAAGAATAAGCTTGTCAATCAAGCAAAAAGTGGCTATTCTTAGCGAAATTAAAGACTGCACAAAACAGGACATTGCCAAGAAGTATGGGTGTTCTATGGACACTATTAATCGCGTTCTTAGAAATAAAAGTTTAATTCTGCAAAACGTCAAGACATGTTATAATTTGTCCCGAAAAAGGAATCGGGTTGGAAAGTCCAAGAAGATGGACCAAGCAGTCGCAAAATGGTTTGACCAAATGCGGATGTCTGGTGCTGTAGTGTCAACGAATATGATAATGGAAAAGGCTAAACAATTTGCCATATCACTAAAGGAAGAATTCGATCCAAGTCTTGGCTGGCTATACCGATGGCAACGAAGAGAAGGTATAAGTTTAAAAAAAATGTATGGAGACTCATCATCGGCAGATTTAGAAGCTGCTGCAAATTTTGAATTAATTCTTCCACGCTTGATTGCCGAATACAATCCCAAAGACATTTTCAATGCCGATGAAACGGGACTACTTTTTAAAGCATTGCCGTCTGCTACATTAAATAGGAGTAATTATAAAATCGCTGGCTTGAAGACACCTAAAGAGCGGATCACTATTCTTCTTTTATGCAATGCAACAGGTGGCTACAAAAAAATATTTGCCATAGGTAAACCAAAAAAGCCTCGGTGTTTCAAAAATATGGAACTACCATTCAAGTATTTTTCGCAAAAAAAAGCAGGGATGACGCAAGACATTTGGAGAGAAATCATAATGGCTTTCGATGAAGAAATGATTCATCAAAATCGAAAAGTCATCCTATTTGTGGATAATGCTTCAGCGCACAAGCAGACAAATTTGAAGAACGTTAACGTTTGCTATCTACCCGCAAATACCACTTCAATTTTGCAACCATTAGATGTGGGAATAATTCATGCTTTTAAAGCACACTATAGGCAAAATATTATACGGAAACAAATTTGTTTCCTAGAAGCTGGCAAAAAAATTGAGGATTTCAAAAAATCAATTGACATCTTAACAGCACTACATATTGCCAAGCGAGCATATTGGATGGTCACGCCCGGCACTATATTAAACTGCTTCAAAAAGGTAATATGTATTGTCAGTAAGATTTTTCAGTAATAAACAGATTTGTACATAATCCCTTGACAGTGTAAATTTGTCTCCCAATCACCAGGTCTGCCAGGTGCAGAAGAACGAGAAGATGAGATGATAGTAATTCAAACTAGTCCGGAATGTGAAACAAATTTCCAAAATTTCATTGATTTTGACAATGAGTTGCCGTGCTATGCACCACCAAATGATGATGAAATTGTCGCCGAACTTCAATCCAGTGAAGACGACTCTGACGATGAGGAAGAAGATAGTGACGAATATATACCGGTTCCGTCAGTAAGTAACGCTTTAGATTCCCTAAGCAATCTACGGAGTTTTCTTTTATCAAAAAAACGGTTGTGCTGAGGAACTGGAGAAAATTGAACAATTCATTTTTTCTAGATGCTGCCATAATATTCAAACCAAAATAACGGATTTTTTCAATAAATACTAGTTTTTAACTGCGTATTTTAAGTGAAATCAAATTTTACATTTTTTATTTTAATATATTTATGTACACATATGATCTGATCTCGCAATGAAATTGAATTTAGAGAATAACTAGATATACGAATGTACTGTGAAATTTTATTTTATTTTAGTTTTTTGTTTTAAAATAGTTCCGTTATATGTATATAAGCGCTTATCTAAACAAAAATGTTTGAAACAACAATAAAAATAAAATTCCAGTGTGCCTACATATTCCGTTTTTACAATTAAATTTTGTATACATACAGATACAAGTAACAGAGTTTTTATATATGCACCACCAATGCAACTAAACGAGTTTTTCTATAAGCACTGCGGATGCATATAACAGAGTTTTTTTTACATGCATTTCCCGTTTATAAGCACCAAAGTTTGTGCAAATTATTAGGATGATGTGATAGGAAGTATGATATTAAAAGTTAAGTAAACTAGTAATAACAATTCATAGGAAATTATTTCACAAATAATCGAGAGCATTTCCCATGAAATACTCACAACACAATTCTAAAAAATTTCCTAAAATAAAATATAAAAAGGCAGCATCTTAAGACTGCGGTGTCAGTAATATAAACAGTTGAAGAAACAACTCAGATAAAATAAATTGTTTAAATAAAAACTAAACTAAAATTGTTTAATATAAAAACTAAACTGGCGAAGAGGATGCGATATTATCCTCATCCATCTCATCCATTACATCTAAAATATTATAAAATAAAATTATTAAACTTTAAAAACTCGCCATTTCCAATTGTAAATGTATCATATAAGGTGGCAACCACATTCCAGCAAGTTGTCAGTTGAGTTACGAGCGTGCGACGAGCAACATCGCTACCCGGCCTACGAAGCGAGTAAACGCTAAATAGTTATTTAAAATTCTTATGAATCTACAATTCAATTATTTAAATTTGTATTATAAACCATCCTGAAAACTTATTGTCTGATTCGAACTTATTTACATTTTTCAGAAGTGGGATATTAGCGCATAAATGCTCAGATAACGGAGAATGAACCATGTTGTGACGCCGCGTATAAAAGGAATCGAACGGTTATTCTTATGTACTAAGAACTAAATGAACGTGTATAAAAAAAAGTAAGATGTTATTAAGTGGTGGACGGAATAAAAATAACGTCACACGAAATGAAATTTGGCATACAAAAGACAAGGAAATCAATAAGAAAATAAGTGAACGAGTTAATGTAAACGTAACGTAAAGTAAATCTAAAGAATGCAATATAGCACTAACATATAATGAACTAGGAAAACTTCCAAGACATAACTTCATAACGTCTAAAGATTTATGTACATATCTAAGTACAGTTTGTCAAGTAATTGTTTGCATAATAAAAAATGTTATGAAATTTTCACTTTAATATTGATTTGAAGCAAGCAATGCATATATTTAATTTAAAAAAATATTATAATTTAATATTTGCCAATTTTCCTCAACAGAAAACATCAAAAAAATTATTAAAAAATTAGAAAAAGATCCGTTTCTGTAGCAAAATAAAAAACAATAGCCACTTCATGGTGTCAAATAATTCTTTGCAAAATTCAAGGAACATACAAATAAGCTATTAAACTAATAGTAAATAATTGAATACTAAATGTGACTACCAATAGAATCAATAACGGCTTACAACCTTTTTGACATAGACGCAATAAGTTTTTGTATATCGTGTTATTCGGGCACCTTTTCCCATTCCTTCCTCCTAACTCTTATTAGAAGCGTTTTTATTAGTTGTAACGCGAATTGCACCTGTTTTTATAAGGTGTGCCCATATATTCTCGATTAGGTTCATATCAAGGCTTTGTCCTGGTGTGTCTATGACTGTATATAGGCAATTATATATCATCCAGGGCCTGCACAAGAGCGATTTGTGCTTAGGGTCATTGTCCTGATACACTTTGAATTTTATCTTTTCGGGATTTTGTGGGCCAATGAAGTCGAAATTCTGAGCACTGTTTTTTAATTCGTTTTGAAGAATGTTTAAGTAACACTTCTTCGTTATGAAATCGGTGAAAAGTGCTGAAAACCCGTGAATACTCCACCAAAATAGTTCGTTAAAGCCCGATGCTCTCTTCAATGAATATTCAAAAGAGGATGAATTTTGCTATTGCAAGCGTTTCTAAGCTAATGGAGTACTGGAGGAATGTGACTTTCTCCCATTAAACAAAAATTATGTTGTACTCTCACGATGGATCCAATAAAGTTTGGCGGAAACCGCAAACAGCACTGCAGCAGAAGAATATGATCCCCACTGGGGAGTTTGGAAAGTTGTCAGTGATGGTATGTGAATGGATTTCAATGGAAGGCGTTGGGGAATTAAGAATTTTCACCAATATGCTGACGAAGAAGTGTTACTTAAACAATTTTCAAAACGAATTGAAAAAAAGTGTTCAGAATTCTGGCTTCAATGGCTCACAAAATTCCGAAAAGTTAAAATTGAATGTGTATCAGGACAATGACCCTAAGTACAAATCGCTCTTGTACAGGACCTGGATGAGATATAATTGCATACATACAGTCATAGACCCACCAGCACAAAGCCCTGATATGAACTCCATCGAAAATTTATGGGCACACCTTAAAAAAACAGTTGCAAAACGGGTTCCAACTAATAAAAACGCTTCTAATAAGAGTTATGAGGGAGGAATGGGAAAAGGTGCCCGAATAACACGATATACAAATACTTATTGCGTCTATTCCAAAAAGGTTGTAAGCCGTTATTGATGCTAATGGTAGTCACACTAAGTATTAAAATATTTACTGTTAATTTATTAGATGATTTGTATGGTCCATGAATTTTGCAAAGAATTATTTGACAGCATGGAATGGCTATTGTTTTTTCTTTTGCCTCAGAAACGGTTCTATTTGTAATTATTTAAGATTTTTTTTTCATGTTTTCTGTTGACGAAGATTGGCAAATATTAAATTATAATATTTTTTTAAATTAAATATATGCATTTCTTGCTTCAAATCAATATTAAAGTGAAAATTTCGTTACATTTTTTATTTTGCAAACAATTACTTGACAAACTGTATATATATATATATATAAATTATATATATAGCGCTCACACGAAGGCAGTTGGCAACGCGATCAACAGGCTACTACGATATTTAACTTAAGCAACACGGATAATCTGGATATCAACAACGCAATAGGGCTACTACGATATTTAACTTGAGCAACACGGATAATCTGGATATCAACAACGCAACAGGGTTACACGATACTTAACTACTACCAGTGGGTGATCGAGACAACACGGTTACGCGAAAATCTACGGCACAAACGTCAAAAAAAACCAAAACAAGATTAAGTGTGTAGTAATCCATGATCCGACAACCCTGATAATTGGGTTCGACCTGGCAATGAAATTGATTAATGCAAAAGACAGCTGATTTGCAAAAATGCAACTCAATGTCTTTTTGCACATCCGACTTGGATCGTTTTGGTTGGTCTTCTTGAAAAACTCAAGCGCATCAGATCACAATTTTTTGTAAAGTATCTTATATTAAAAATAACCTAATAAAATAATTTTTTAAATAAAACCAACTCGGTACAATTCAGATGTGGGGTACACCTTTTGTACCACAAAATAAAGTTAAAAAAATCAACGATTGCATTGTTAATTAAAATTTGCAATGGACTTACGACCAAATCGCTTTACGATGATGGAAGCTCTTGTGACAGCTGGCGTGGATTTTCCAGAGTCAGCCACATTAACTCAGTTGCGAGCTCTGTATGATGCCATTCAAGAAGTCGAGGTCAATAACGATAAGCGCACAGGTCAACAAATGGAAGAAACTCTCGATGGAGATTTAGCTGCCGGAGGACAAAAAGAGGCTGACAAGGCTAAGCCCAACGATGGAGAATATACTGAAGGCGGGGTTGCTGGAAAAACAAAAACACACGAAGAAGATGGAACCGATGCCGAAGAAACTGCCGCAAAAAAGTCCGAGGTAAACAAAAGAAGCAACACAGAAAAAAATAGTGAAAACCAAACTGCAGGATACATAAATGTAAGAGGCCACACCGATGAAATGATTGATGGAATATCAAGCCAAAGTGCGTCACCCGAAGAGCAGATTAGAGCATTACACGCAAAATTAGAGATATTAAAACTACAACAACAAATTCGCGAACTAGAAAACGCCCAAAGTGCCCAAAATCGTAGCGGGAGACGCCATATTGATTTAGCAGAACTGGAAGCCGCAGTACCGCTGTTTAGTGGATATGATCAGTATGTCATTTCGAAGTGGATGGAACAATTTGAAGACTATGCCAACATATGTGAGTACACTGAAAATGAAAAATGTGTTGGCATCCGTCAACGGCTAGCAGGCACGCCAAAAGACATGTGATCTGGCGTTGCTAGATTATAGAAGCCTAAAAACCAGTTTGCTAAAAATGTTTAAACGCTCAATCTCACGTCGTATATAAACAACTATATAAACACACGAGGTATATAAACAACTGCGGTTGCGCACTTTAAAATCCGACGAGTCATGCCTGAGTTACGTGGTGTCAATGCAAACAATTGCCGCCAAAGCTGACATCGAAGAGCAGGAATTGATCATTGACGACATGCCAGACACCAGCAACGCAATTACCCATCTATATGGCGCTAACACTGTTGACAATTTAATTGAAAAATTAGATAGATATGAACAGCGCCGTCCGCCATCACGAGCCGCAAGCAATAAAACTTACGTAACAACAGTCGCAACCAAATCAAAAAAACGTGCCTGCAACTGGAAATCAAGCTGGAAAACTACCAGAGGCTGAAGTCCGCTGTTACAACTGTTCTGCCTTTGGACACTACCAGGGCAACTGCCCCAAGCCGAGACGCCCGCCTAATTCTTGCTTCGTGTGTGCTGAAGTTGTTTAATCAGAATTGCCCCAAAAAGAGGGCCTCCGCCTCGATCGTAGAAGCAGGACGAATCGAGCAAGTAGAGGAATTTCAAAGGGTAAGTGTTGCCTTTATAAAACAGAATAAGCGCACTGAATTCAATAACATTCTATATTTATTTGACACGGGTAGTCCTATTAGCTGCGTACAACAATCTCTGGTGCCGTTTATATGTGATGAAGTGAAGATGTTAACATCTTACCGCGGTATTGGAAACAAACAAATTAAAATGGTGGGTCGAGTAGATTGTGAAGTAGTATTTGAAAAAAAAAAATTAATGCATAATTTCTTCGTTTTGCCAGATGATGATGCTGTTGTACCTGTACTAATTGGACGAGACCTGTTAATAAAATTAAAAATATTTTTAATACAAGTAAAATTACATTATAAGCAATCTGAACTATTGAATATGAATTAAATTAAATCAAATGAAAATCAAAACCCAAATAATGAAGTTATCAGTGCGCTTAGGTTGTTAAAGCTATATAGAGATCCGAAAAGTTTAGAAGTTCCAACCAGGGGAAATAATCTGATATTGTTAAAGATGTTACCTTTTTATGAAAATTTTAAGGCTAGTGAGGGCAAATGTGACAGGTCACCGAAAATCAATAACGTTGGTGAGGTAAAGCAAATAAAGGTGGTGGGCGAGGTAGCTTCTGAGACGAATATTCATCATGATAAAATTTTGGAAATAGTCGAAGAAACCGCCGAGTGTAGTGAATTGATGCAAGTAGTCAGCGCGATTGATATCAATGAGAGGGTGGATATTAATGAAAACTTGGGTTCTAATAATGCTGAAGCCATTAAATCGGTAATAGAACGAAACTATTTGAATCAATTAGGTAAACCCACGAAATCAATGGACTACTGCATGAAAATAAGACTAAATAACGACGTCCCTGTGTACTGCGGTCCACGAAGACTTTCATACAGAGAGCTGGCTGTAATTAAAAATAAACTGGAAGAACTTTTGAAAAAGGGCACAATCCGCCCAAGTGAATCCGCGTATGCTGCACCGATTGATTTAGTCAAGAAAAAAATCGGAGACCCACGAATGTGTATTGACTTCCGTCCGTTAAACAAAATTACATTAAAGGATAATTACCCTCTGCCTCTAATCGAAGACTGTCTGGACTACTTAGGTAATAAACAATGTTTTTCAACACTAGATTTGGAAAATAGTTTCCACCAAGTACCAATGCACGAAGACTCAATTAAATACACGTCTTTTGTTACACCCCTGGGGCAATTTGAATATTGTTTTATCCCGTTTGGGCTCAAAAATTCCGGCGCCGTATTTCAGCGGTTTATTAATAAGGTCCTACGGGAATTCATTGACGCTGGGCAAATAGTGGTATATTTGGACGATATCAGTATTGCAACAAATACATTTGAAGAACATTTACAAATTTTAAGCAATGTGCTCCAGACTTTAAGTGGAGCAGGTCTTAAATTGAATTTAGGAAAGTGTAAGTTTGCATATAGAGAGCTAGACTACTTAGGTTACCGAGTGAACAAAGACGGTGTGAGGCCAAATGGGGATCATATTCGTACAATCCAAGAATATCCGATGCCCGTGGATCACGAGACTTTAGAACGATGCTTAGGTTTATTCTCGTATTTCCGTCGTTTCGTGCCCGATTTTTCAAGAGTGGCAAAGCCACTATCAAATCTAAAAAAAGACAAAGTCTTTAATTTCACTGATGAATGTAAGGATGCTTTCTTAATTTCGAAAACAAAACTAAGTGAGGCACCCGTACTGGCGGTCTATAATCCAAACCGTGAAACAGAACTTCACACCGACGTCAGCTCGAAGGGTTTCGGTTCGATTTTGTTACAAAAGCAAGATAACAATAAATTTCATCCGGTAGCATATTATTCGAAATGTACATCCCCAGCAGAATCAAGATATCACAGTTTTGAACTAGAGACACTCGCTATTATTTATGTATTGAGACGATTTAGGGTTTATCTGGAGGGGATAAACTTCATGATTGTGACCGACTGTAATTCCTTAGCACTAACACTAAGTAAAAAATTGATAAACCCGCGAATAGCCAGATGGACGTTAGAGCTAGAAAACTACGACTATAATATCCGGCATCGAAGGGGTGAACTGATGACGCACGTCGATGCTTTAAGTCGTGCGCCGGTGGGCGCATTAATGGAAGCCGATCAGGTCGACCGTAATATACAGATTTGCCAGTCTAGGGATGAAAAAATTAAAGATGTTCGGGACAAATTAGAAGAAGGAAATTTGGAAGGTTATATTTTAGAGAACGGTCTGCTTTTTCGGTTGGGAATAAAGGGACAAAGGCAGTTATATGTGCCCGCCGAGCTGGAAGGAAACGTGATCCGATTAACACACGAAAAGCATGGTCACGTGGGAATAGAGAAATGTATAAAGCAAATACAAAAATATTATTGGTTTCCCAACATGAGAGATAAAGTGAACAGGTTTATAAGAAACTGTTTAAAATGCATCTATTACTCAGGCCCTCACAGGAAGACTGAGAGAAATTTATATAATATAGAAAAGAAACCAATTCCCTTCGACACATTGCAAATAGACCACTTCGGTCCTCTACGGTTTTAGCAGTAGTGAATGGATATACAAAGTTTACAAAACTTTATGCGGTGAATTCGCCTGGGACGAGGGAAGCATGTTGCGCCTTGCGAAAGTATTTTGAAAGTTACAGCAGGCTGAGACGAATAATAAGTGACCGTGGGACTTGTTTTACATCAAATGAATTTAAAAACTTCATCACTGATCGAAATATCTCACACGTGAAAACGTCAGTAGCATCACCTCAGTCGAATGGGCAGGTCGAAAGAATAAATAGGGATATAAAAGCCATGTTAGCTAAATTAACGTAACCCATTGAACACTCTGATTGGGCAGACAAGTTGACTCAAGTAGAATTCGCTATTAACAATACAGTACATGGGTCGACGGGGCAATCGCCGAGCAAAATGTTATTTGGGGTAGAGCAAAGAGGTGAAATAATAGACGAAGTAACATAACACGTACAGGTAGCCCACGGGGAAAGCACTGATCTAGACGCTATAAGAAAAGAGGCTTCAAAAGCTATTGAAAAATCTCAAGCGCGAAATTTAAAATATTTCAACGAACGTTATAAGCCTGCAAAAACTTTTGAGATAGGTGACTGGGTAGTGTTAAAAAATGTGGACACAACAGCGGGGGTTAACAAAAAATTTATTCCAAAGTACAGAGGGCCTTACGTCATACAGAAGCAACTCGGAAACGATCGCTATCAAATATCAGACGTAGAAAACTGTCAAGTCTCACAAATGCCTTACAACGGTATAATTGATTCTAGTCGTTTAAGGAAGTGGTTGGAACTTAGAAACTGGGAAAATGAAGATATAATGGACTCTGAAGGCCATACTTCCCAATATGAAAATTATGAATACTTAGAGGATGAATTTGATCAAGAGGAATAACAATCGGGGTCGATTGTGTTGTCAGATCGGCCGAGATTGTAGTAATCCATGATCCGACAACCCTGGTAATTGGGTTCGACCTGGCAATGAAATCGATTAATGCAAAAGACAGCTGATTTGCAAAAATGCAACTCAATGTCTTTTTGCACATCCGACTTGGATCGTTTTGGCTAGTCTTCTTGAAAAACTCAAGCGCATCAGATCACAATTTTTTGTAAAGTATCTTATAAAGGGTTTTTCAAAAGAAACGCTACAAAAGTAAATCGATAGTGACAGCAAACGACGCCATATTTTTTCCCGCTCTTTTGACATTTCTCTTCAGTAAGGTTTGCCATTTCATCATGCAAAGATATACGAGCCAACAACGAGTCGAAATTATTAAAATTTACTACCGAAATTCGGAGTCAGTCGCCTCAACTTTAAGAGCGCTACGTCCAATTTATGATGAGGCTCATTTCTGACTGAATGGCTTCGTCAATAAGCAAAATATGCGTTATTGGTTAGACAGCAATCCACACGTACTCCATGAGTCATCATTCCATCCCGAAAAAATTACGGTTTGGTGCGGTTTATGGGCCGGTGGCGTCATTGGGCCGTACTTCTTCCGTGATGATCAAGACCGGCACATTACTGTGAATGCGAATCGCTACCGTTCAATGATAACCGAATATTTTTGGCCCCAATTGGATAATATGGACTTGGAGGACATGTTGTGCCAACAGGACGGCGCCACAAGCCACACAGCGAATGCCACAATCAATTTACTGCAAACCAAGTTTGGTGAACGTGTTATCTCACGAAATGGCCCAGTCGATTAGCCGCCTCGGTCGTGCGATTTGACGCCGTCAGATTATTTCCTGTGGGGCTACGTCAAATCTATGGTCTATGCCAATTTATACTTGAAAACCGTTGAAAATTGGGTTCAGCGTCTGGACTTCTGCAAGCGTGCCCGTGGTGGCCATGCAAAAGAAATCGAGTTCCATACATAATGGCATCGAACGTACTTTCACAAGAATAAAGAATTTCATTGATATCTAAAACCGGTTTTGTTTTATTTAAAAAAACTTTTGTAGCGCTCTTATTCAAAAACCCTATATTAAAAATAACCTAATAAAATATTTTTTTAAATAAAACCAACTCGGTACAAGTGTATTCAAAACGTAAGCATCGAACGTAAATAAACGTAGGAAACGAAGACGATATAAAGAAATTAGTTATAACTCAACGAAAACGAAATCATTTATTACCGACTATTGAAATATAAATTTTACCATGGTGAACATCAACGAGTTGAAAGTGGATCAGCTGAAAAATGCGCTTCGCAGGCGAGAGCTAGCAATAGGAGGGAGTCGAGCTGAACTCATTTCGCGATTGCAGGAACATTTGGGCACAACAGAAATTGAATTATCAGAAACGAATGAGTATCAAACTCAAATCAACGAACTGCGCGAAATGATGCAGCAGCTAATGACAATAACAACGGCAAATGTGCAACAAAGAAATCAAAACACCGACAATGAAAGTAATAACGAAACAAGTGTTAATGAATGCCGAACATATTCCATAAAGGAAATCGCAGAAGTTTTGCCAGAGTATAACCCAACGGATGAACAATCAATATCGGTGGATTAGTGCATGGTTAGAGCGACAAAAGTTCACTTTTAGCTGTATACGGACGATTGAAAGGTGTGGCTAGATCGTGGCTGGATTCTTGTCAAGAGATGAATACTACGTGGCAAAAATTCTCCTAAGATATTTTAATTGAATTCGGATGCAGTTATGATGAAGCGCAAATACATCAATTCATGACACGTACTACTCGAAAACCAAACGAAATA
The DNA here is from genome assembly GCA_920105625.2 of Clusia tigrina. Lineage (NCBI taxonomy): Eukaryota > Metazoa > Arthropoda > Insecta > Diptera > Clusiidae > Clusia > Clusia tigrina. Next base: position 54,789,216 of record OV050030.1, read on the forward strand.
GTATCAGAGTTTGTGTTTTCGCATCAACGCTGTCGGTAAAAGATTTAACTTGAGTGAAACCGCCAACGTTAAGTACGCGCGCGATGGACTAAAACACCGCGAATTGCAAATGGCTATCGCAGCGATTAAAATAGAAAATATGAAGCAAATGCATGAAACGTTTGAACATTATTTGCAAAATCGTATCAAAACGACCGAAAATAAGTCTCGTGAATACAGGCTTAGTGCACAAAATCGAAAACGGACGAAAAACCTAAAGATATAACGTGCTACAACTATGGCGAACCCGGACATATTTCAGCCAAGTGTAGTAAGCCTCAGAAACGAAATCGATGTAAAGATTGTAATAAGGTGCATTCAAAACATGAACCTGAAAATTGTGGCAAAACAAACGCGATGTCGCGAAAAACTAAAATTTCTAATGACAATTTCGTTAAAACTATTGAAATCGGTGAAACTTCGGCAAAGGCATTTATAGATACTGGCAGTGAGTGCTATTTGATTCGAGAAACTGTGGCATAACAAATTCCGGGAAAACGGTTGAATATTCCATTTTCGGTTAGTGGAATCGGTGGCGGTATAATACGCTCAAACGAACAAATTGAAACGAATATTAAAATTGACGGTATCGAAAAGAAAACAATTCTTCATGTTGTCAACTACGAAAATTTAGATGTTGACGTAATGTTAGGTCAAGAAATTTTTGATACGGAAAATATGCTCATTGAATTCGACGGAAATTTTGTATTTCAACCAAAAATTCAAAATATATATATCACTAAAGGAGTAGAACCATTAACAAAAAACGAACTGTCTTGCGGAGAACTAACGTTTGAAACTGAACAAAAACTAAATAAATTACTTAACAAATATTCGATGCAGTCTTGTGTTATCACCCACACTGATCGGTCGTGCTCTATCAACCACAGTTAAATAAACGGACTTACAAACCTCGTGCTTTTGAGGGCCAGCACTCTGAATCTAATCGTTATTTAGTTTCTTTCATTTATATAAATTCTGGACATTATAAATTAAACAACTATTATTTTACATCTTTCTGGATTAGGGGCTTAACCCCGATTGTATTTAAAAATGTTCGATCCACCGGGTCTCCCACCCAGGTTAAAAACCAACATACAACCCCTGATTGATTTTGATAAAACAAAAACTCTTAAAAATAACACTATCGGACCTAAATATATAGTGATGACTAGAAAAAACAGTTCTGACACACTATCAAACGTTTCCCCATTCTTAATTAAAAAAGTGATAGACTACACGGCAGGTAGTGAAGTTGAAATGTGCAAAAAATTAAGAAACGGGAATATACTTATTAAAACCAAAGATCAGAAACAAGCAAACAAACTTATACAACTCACGGCATTATCCCAGTCAATCCAAATCGAGCTTACAGAACACTTATCGCTCAATTACTCAAAAGGAGTAATTTATTCCAACGATCTCCGAGGTATAACAGTTAATGAAATATTAAAAGAGCTAAGCAGCCAAAACGTTTCTGAGGTAAATAAAATACTAAAGAAAACAACAAACAATGAACTACAAGAAACCGGTTTAATCATACTCACATTTTCCACTTCAACTCTCCCTACCGAAATCGCAATTGGATACGAAAGAGTCAGAACCCGACCATATATACCTCTCCCGCTTCGTTGCATCAACTGTCAACGCTATGGACACATAGGTAAAATATGCAAAAAAGAAAAAATTTGCCCCAACTGTGCCAATAAAAACCACATCAATAGCGAACTAAATGAAGAATGCAAAGAAGCAAAATGCTGTATTAACTGCAAGGAAAATCAAAGCGAAACATGCAACCACAATACTTTTGATAAAAAATGCCCCATATTCATCAAAGAAAAAGAAATCCAAGCAATCATTACACTCAACAAAATAGACAGAAAAAACGCAATAGCAACCTACAGAGAACGAAATCAACACAAAGGTCCATCATATGCTAACACTGTTCGCAATAACACCAACAACGTACATACCACACAAACCATTCCAGTAAGAAAACCAATAAGCTATGACGTCATACTATCAGATTTTGATACAAATCCACATTCGCAACAAACACCAAATAAACCAGCTATTGAACAATTATCCGAAACAAAAATAAAAATATTTCCTAGGAACATCTCTAAAAGATTGCAATCCGAACTCAAGAAGAAAACAAAAAAAAATAAAGTCAACACAGCAACGACAATCATCACAATTTTCTCATGACGACTCTTCTGAAACAATGTCAATGGACGGGATTTCCAATATCGACCCGGACCCATTAAACTACTAAAAACAAAATAAAAAAATAAAAAATATATAAAAAAAATATAAAAATAAAAAAAAAAAATAAAAAATATATTATTTATCTCTAACACATAAATATAAATATACAAACTAAAACTTCTAACATTTTATCCAAAACATAGCAAATAACAGTATAAATTACTCTTAACTTTTAACAAAAAATTTACAACTTTTCTTCTATTATGTCACTAACAATTATACAATGGAATATCAAAGGCTACACCAATAACTATAACGAACTTTTAATACTAATAAAACGACACAACCCCAAGGTAATCTCAATTCAAGAGTCTCATATTCATTCCACAAAAAATATACCTATTCCTATTAACTACTCCCTCTACTCACTAAATACTTCCACAACGTCGTATGGCGGCGTTCTGCTACTTATACATAATTCTTTACAACACCAACAAATCCAACTAAACAATGACTTTGACGCAATAGCTTGTGAGGTTCATTCCCAGCTCAAATTTACAATAGTATCCGCCTATATACCACCCCAAAATAGATTCAATTTAAACAACTTAAACAACGTTTTCAACCTTTCAAACAATCCTGCTCTAATAACAGGAGATATCAATAGCTGGCTCTCCTCATGGGGTTCCCCAAGCAACAACCGCAAAGGCAATATAATTAATAGCTTTTTAAATCAATCAAACTTTATACTGCTCAATAACGGATCACCCACACACTTCACGACACATAATACTTTCAGTCACATAGACCTTACCTTTTCCTCTCCATGTATAGCGATCCAATCTAAATGGAATATTCAAAATGACCTTTCAGGAAGTGACCATTTCCCAATTATAATATCTATTTTCCCTAAAACCAGCAATAACACAACAATCAACAAACCGAAATTCAAAATCAAGCTAGCAGACTGGTCACAATTCACAAACACAGCAAATCTCCTAAACATACAGTATCCCCGAGCACCAACATCAATAAAGAAACCGCAAATATAAATAAAATTATTTTACAATCTGCCCACGCATCAATCCCACAATCATTGCCTTATACCACTAAACGCACCGTCCCATGGTGGAACAAACAACTTGAAAGACTTAAAAAAGAGAAAAACAAATATTGGAATGCATTCAACAGGAACGCTATACAAGAAAATCTACTCAAATTCAAAACAGCAAACGCTACTCTCAAACGCGAAATCAAAGCTGCTAAATCAAAATCAGTAAACGACTTTACATCAGAAATTAATCCATCAACCTCTGTGGACAAAATCTGGAGTAATATAAGAAGATACTCAGGGTATAAATCTTCACATGGTATCCATTGCATAAACTCAGTTAACCCTCCTCATCCTGCTATAATAAATCAACAAACCATAGCAAACGAGTTTAGCAACTTTTGGTCCAACAACTCTTCCAACGATAATTTCCCCATTAATTTTCAAAATAACAAAAATTCAACACTTAACTCAACATTGTACACCGCCCCATCACCTAAAGCACTCAAAATTGAAACAGACATAACATTCCTTGAATTAAACTCAGCACTATCCAAACTTAAAGGCCACACCCCTGGACTGGATAGGATATCCTATCCAATGATTAAAAATCTCCCCAACGAAACAAAATACCGCTTACTAAACCATTACAACAATATTTTGAAAAATTTTATTCCACAATCCTTCAAAACTAGCTTAATTATTCCAATTTTAAAACCCACTTCAAATAAAACTATGTTAAAGTCATACAGACCTATTTCATTAAACCCCTGTTTATCCAAACTGCTAGACAAAATAATCGCCAACAGGCTATGGTGGTTTGTTTCAGACAAATTAATAGATAGCCATCAAATGGGATTTAGTAGAGGAAAATCGGTATCTGACACCCTACTTTACGTAGACTACCACATTACTAATTCCTTATCCGATAAAAAACATACTTCCATAATCTCACTAGATTTTGAAAAAGCGTTTGATAAGATAGGAATCCACTCCATCATAGATCAACTACATGACTGGCAATTGGGAACAAATATAATAAAGTACATTTTCAATTTTATGACCAAGAGAAAGATAATCGTCAGAGTTGGAAAGACCCTCTCAGATACTCGACCATTAGACAACGGAATACCTCAAGGATCTCCAATTTCCGTCATCCTTTTTCTAATAGCTTACAATAAACTCTGTACAATAATTTCAATGCACAAAGAAATAAATTTCTGCGCATACGCAGACGACTTTCACATAATAATAAATTTAACTAGAAAAAAAAACCCAAATATTAATCTAAACAGCCTTTTCAAGATATTGCCACTTGGTGCGACTACTCAGGACAACGAAATGCAAACATTTGCATATATGCCGGAAACATAACTGCTCCTGCCTAATACATACCAATAACTTCCAATTCGAAGAAGTTGATGACCTACGAATTCTAGGGATAATTATTAATAAACGTTATAGATGGAACTCACATATAGAATACCTGAACACATCGCTTGCAAAAAAATTAAATATAATAAAATGTATTTCCAGCAATAAACTTAACTGCAATACATACTGCATAATAAACGCAATTAAATCTCTTATTATCTCTAAAATAAGTTATGGAATTTACCTTTATGGATATTCCCCAAAAACAACACTTAACAAGATTAAAACAACATTTAACTCAGCAGTAAGGACAGCTCTGGGCGCTTTCCGATCAACACCAATACACAATTTATTATTTGAAGCTAACCTCCTAACCATTGAAAACCAAAGAGATTTAGAAACAACGAAACTTTTTAAAACACTATTTAGATGCAACAATAGTCCTCTTCACGATATTGTCACTACAAACCAAACCACAAACAATTCGCAAAAAGATACAACAGCAATCAACAGAATTATAATAAAAGCAAAGGAACTCGACATAGCAACATCCCCTCTTTATCTAATTGATAACCCTAATCCACCATGGACTTTCAATTCAACTATAATCGATGACTCATTGCGAAAATTTACCAAATCGAACACAAATCCAGTAATATTTCGTACCTTATTTCAAGACATTAAAGAAAACCTCTCCAATTACTCCTTTATTTATACTGACGGCTCGAAGACAGACACGCAAATCAGTTTCGGTGTTACTTCTATAAATCAAACCATTAAGATATCAAACCTACCACCTTACAGTTCAATATTTAGTGCCGAAATTATTGCTATTCACGAAGCGATACAATATGCTATAAAACAAAATTGTTTTTCTGCCATTTGCGCAGACTCACTTTCATCACTAGAAGCCATTTCCAACATAAGCAATTATGAATACTACCCGCGTCTTATCCGAAATGCCCTTTTGGACAACTTTCCCAAAATAAAATTAGTTTGGATTCCAGGGCATGTGTCAATCGTAGGCAACGAATACGCTGACCAGACAGCCAAAAGCGCTAATAAAGCTCCACTCATTCTAACAAACAATTACAATGAAAAAGACATAAGATATTACATAAAACACAAATTTAAAAACAAACATATGCATCTATGGGACTTAACCTCAGATTGGTACAAGCAAATAAACCCACAAAAAATAACTGGAAGTGATATACACTACTTAAACAACAAAAACCTATCCAGGAACGACATAATCAAATTTGAACGCTTAAGACTCGGACCTACAAAAATAACCCATCAACACTTAATGAACAATAATAACTCCCAGTCCTGTCCATTTTGCAACCTTTCAATTTCAATAACAATTCCTCACCTCCTTTCAAACTGCCCCAAATTTAATAACTCAAGAACATTAATATTCCAAAATACTAATCCTCTACCATTAATATCTATACCAAATCTAGACAATGTAACTAAAATCATTAAATTTCTAAAAATTACCAGCCTATACAACCAAATATAAACAAAAACCGTAAACTTTTAAGTTATGCTTAAGGCCCATGATGCCATAGCTATATTCAAAATTAGCTTTAAATTTTAATTTTAAGTTAATATTTAATAATAATAATAATAAATATTCGATGACTTTTGCAAAAAATATTAACGAAATCGGCAAAACCAACGAAACCGAATTAAAAATCGAACTAACCACGGATAAAATTATCGCTCAAAGACTATACCGCGTACCGGAACCAAAAAAGGAAGTTGTAAGGGAACTTTTCGACAATGACATCATTCAACCATCAGATTCAGGATACGCCAGCCCCATGTTACTAGTTCGCAAGAAGAACGGTGAGGATAGACTTTGCGTTGACTATCGCGAATTAAATAAAATGACAGTGAAGGAAAGTTTTCAAATTTCCAAATGTAGAAGAATGTATACAAGCAAACGAAATATAATATTTTCTCTACATTGGACCTGAACAGCGGGTACTATCGGATTCCGATAGAAGCGTCGAGTCGGAAGATTACAGCAGTAATAGTACCGGACGAATTGTATGAATTCAAAAGAATGCCATTCGGGCTAAAGAATGCTCCAATTGTCTTTATGCGTTTGATGGCTAAAATCATAAGTAGACTAAAAATAAACGGTATGATACACTTCATGGATGACATGCTCATAAGAGCTGAAAACGAAATGAAAATAATCGAAAAACTCGACAGCGTTTTGCAAGTTCTGTCTGAGTTGGGCCTCACAGTGAATGTGGCAAAGTTAGAGTTATTTAAACGCGAAATAAACTTCTTGGGACATCGAATTGGAATAAACGGTATACTACCTGGTCAACGAAAAACGGATGCAATAAGAAATTTTGAGACACCGAAGAGACGACAACGGAAATTCGAAGATTCCTTGGATTAACAGGCTATTTTCGAAAATTTGTTCCCGCTTATGCGGTCATATCAGAGCCTTTGCGTAAGCTTCTTCGAAAAAACCAATCTTACGTATGGAACGAAACACAAAATGAAGCATTCGAGAAACTGAAAAACGCCCTTGTCACCTCACCTGTTTTCATTGGATATCGAGCAGATGCAGAGCATCAATTGCATACGGACGCAAGTGGCGTGGGTTTGACAGGAGTACTACTGCAGGGCGACGGAAATGATTTAAAGCCAGTAGCGTATTACAGCCGGGCGACGACTGAACTCGAAACTAAGTACCACAGTTATGAGCTCGAAATTCTAGCGGTGGTAGAATCAATTGAACGTTTGAAGTATTATATTTTCGGCAAATAAATCAAAGTTGTGTTTGCAGTGCAATGCAAATGACCTTTAAGAAGAAATAATTAGTTCCACGAATAGCAAGATGGTGGTTATGTATACAACACTTGGATATCGAAATGGAGTATCGCAGCGAAAAAGGAATGGCTCACGTTGACGCCTTGAGCAGAGAGAGCACAATAAGAAGAATGCAGAGAACTAGAAGTGGCGACGTTAAACGTTATGAAAATAGATGTTAGTACTGAAGATTGGCTGTTCGGTATGCAGTTACAGGATCCGAAATTACAACAAATCGTAGATAAGGTCAACAATAAGGATTAGGAGGTTAGAGATTATTCGATAAATAGAGAACGGCTATACAAAAAAGTTAACGGTAAGGAGTTACTTGTAGTACCAAAGGCATTACGATGGAGAATAGTATACGATGCGCACGTAAAAACGGGACACCTTAGTGTCGGACGGACAATAGAGTGGTTGCAGCAAAACTATTATTTTCCACGGATGCGGAATGTCGTTAAATCGTTCATAAATTCCTGCGTCGAATGCGCATTCAATAAACGACCAGCTGGAAGAAAAGAGGGCGAATTGCACTATAGCAAAGCCGAGGCTGTACCATTCAAAATATTGCATATCGATCATTTAGGACCGTTTCCCCGAAGCAGAAGGCAGAACGAACATATCCTTGTCATAGAAGATAGTTTCACGAAATTTGTACTAATACGACCCGTAAGAAACAGAAGTACGAAGTACTTAATAACAATATTGAAAGAACTAACTAGCTATTTTGAACACCCCAAATCACCGTCAGCGAACGAGGAACATCATTCACGTCCAAAGAGTTCGAACGTTATTGTGAGGAAAGCGGAATAAAGCATATACTTACTGCAGTTCAAACACCTCGTGCGAATGGATAGGTGGAAAGATTAAATCAAACAAATCTTTCTATGCTGTTACCCTCAACCGAAGAAGATAAAAACTGGAACGACAACTTGAGAACCATCCAATGGACTTTAAATACATCCAAATCGCAGACAACTCAAAGAACACCACACGATCTATTATTTGGTTTCAAACCCCGTGACATACTTTCAAATAAAAATAATTCAAATATTACATGACGACGAAATTCAAGAATATCGTGTTGAAGAGAAAATGATACAGAAAAGAGGAGATGCAGCAAACAAAATTACGCAACAACGGCATAAGGCCAAAATACGATTTGAACAACATCATTCAAAAAACAAAATGTATAAAAGGGAAGACATAGTCCTGATACAAAACGACGCACCTACCACCGGAAATTCGCGTAAACTAGAACCACGATATAAGGGACTATTTATCGTCACTGAAGTTTTAAGCAACGATAGATATGTCGTTGAAGATTTACCAGGAACAACAAGCTACAACAAGGAAACTACGCCACTACAAATCCGTACATGCATCAGATCGAATGAAACCATGGTGCAAATTACCAGAAGGCGATGACAACGAAGAGAGCAGCGACTCCAAACGCGAGGACGCTGGCCGTCAGGAAGGGCCGACTCTAAACGTATCATAAAAGGTGGCAACCACATTCCAGCAAGTTGTCCGTTGAGTCACGAGCGTGTGACGAGCAACAGCGCTACCCGGCCTACGAACGCTAGTGAAAGTGAAATAGTTATTTAAAATTCTTATTAATCTACAATTCAATTATTTAAAATTCTTATTAATCTACAATTCAAATATTTAAATTTGTATTAAACCATCCTGAAAACTTATTGTTTCATTCGAACTTATTTACACACATTAACCAACAGCTATAAAGAAAAATGGCCCTCTTAAATATGTTTGGGCATTTCGAAAATTTATACAAATTCCATAACATTGCGTTTAAATCCAGCACTTACTTTGAGTAAGAAATCGTGTTATTTATTTTCTTCTTTTTTATTTAAATATGAAGATGAAATTTTCGAAAAAAAAATTCTTGTTAAGGAATTCAGCAATGTAAACATTGTTCATGAGGAAGGTGATTTAAAAATAGGAATTTATAAAAATTCTGATATTATTGAATACAATGGCTTGCTATATGAAAAAACCCATTTTTGTTTCTTTTTTGCAATTCTAATTGCAAACTTTTTAAAATTATATCATTTCTAACAAATAATAATGATTTAATTGTAAAATGTCATGAAATTGATATTAAATTCGATTATCACTTTCAATCTTACGAAGTAGGTAAGAAAACAAAGATATTGCTTTTATAAATATATCTAAGTTTGTAAGCCCACCACTAAATATTTGTACTATAAATAATACTAATACTAAGATTAAAATACTTGTAATTAATGTATTATTTATGTTTCATTTGTGTAAACTTCTTTTTATTTTAAATATATACTATATATTAATAAAGAAAAATTAAAAATGTTTTTTTTTTATGTAAATGTTAACATTAAAAAAAATCAACATTGATATGGTAAAAATGTACTGTATTATTGGTAAAAATAGTTCAAAAAAATCAAGAAATATATGGTAAAATTTTACCATTTCAATGTTGACAATAACTATTAATTTGTTAAAGAAATCAACAACTATATGGTAAAAATTTACTATATTTATGGTAAAAATCACTATTAAATTGTTTAAAAAAAAAAAAAAAAAAACGGTTGGTAAAACTTGACCATGTCATTTTTGAAATTAACTATTTTTAGATTTGGCGCCGAATCGTTCCTTTTATTGTTAAAAAAAAAAAACCACGTTGTGGTCAATGTACCTGTCTCAGTGTACCTATAATAAAACAGGGAATGCAGACGTTGAAAGACTACATTCTACATTGAACGAACATATTAGGATCCTTAATACAGACCCGAATAAATCCAAATTAGAACTAAGTGAAAAAGTTTTTCAGGCTATTATATACTATAATAATACCATACCTTCCACACATAAAAAACGACCAATTGAATTTTAGAATAATGTTTTGAGTAAGGAGGAAATAGAAGAAATATCACATAAAATACACAATAGGAAAATATTATCAATAAATAACTATAATAACAAAACAAAATATAATAATCAGCAAAACAACTTCAGGAATAATTATGTTAAGAATTACAGAGTGAAATCTCAACCTAGATAAAAAAAAGGAAATAAATTCCACTAGATATAAAAATCACATTATAGTTAACGACAATAACAAAGAAAGAAAAGATTACAAAAACCAAATCAGAAGAAAAAACAAATACCAAACCGAAACTTATTAATCTTTTTTGTATAATTGGAATTATTTTATTCTTAAAAAATAGAAAATCAAAAAATAAAATTGTAACAAACATAGAATTACGTGAAGCAAACCAAAAGCAATCCACAGATCCCTTTAAATAATCTGTACAAATACAATAAACTAATGTAAAATTTTGCAGAGACCGCAAAAACTTAAGGAGGGAGGAGTCATATATTCATATAACTATCAATATAACTATAAGCGGAACAGCTACATTGTATCATTTGCAGAGACGAAGCTTCTTCACTACCACTGCTATGAAATATAAACAATATCAACTTCACAGGTGTTACGATTACACAGTGACCCACAAACGAGGGATAAAATGCACCATTGGCATTTTGTGTGAACTAGCTCATCGCCATAATTGTTTAGGTCAACACCTGTGTAATTGGAACACCGCGAAAGTGAAACACCTAAGTATGTATATCATCAAAATATGAAGTAAGCGAATATGTAACTAGAATTAAGACTATAAATAAGAGTGGTTTTTAAGAACAAAGACGATTTTTTGTATTTATTAAAAGCGAAACGGTGGTGTTATGTTCTTTTTACGCCGCAGTTCGGCAAGTTTTAGAGTCAGTGACTATTTTACAGGTCCAGCAGCCATCGGACAACGGTCGTGCGCATTGTACCAGGTAATACAACACTTCAAGTCGACATCATTGGTTACGATACGCTTGTTACTCTGTTGTTATGTTGCTCTGCATTTTCCGTTGCATTTTCCAAGTGAAATCGTTCAAAGACGCAAATTCTTGATGTGTTCTCAGAAGCAACAGTTGACAAACGGCAGCCATGCGCGTTCGAAAACTTTGTTAACTTGAGTACCGTTTCCAGACGGCCCCAATAGTGTGAAAACCCAATTATTTGTACTACAAATCACGTCCGCGAAACACATAAAAACCTGCATAGCCTAGAATTCGAGAGCACCTCTGGATATATATTTTGTTAATTGCATTAATCGCGCGAATAACGACGCACACCGAATTCCAGTTGGCGAAAAACTTTAATTAATTGTGCTTTATTCCCTGCTAGCTGAAAAACACCGGATATATATTAGTTAACGACAATAATATGCGACGCTGCAGTTCTCACGATAAACAGACAGCGAACCCGATACCTGTGCAAAAACAACAACCTTTGCCTACGTGAGGAAAAACGCTGACGCAATAGTTAACAACAGAACCCGATACCTGTGCAAAAACAACAACCTTTGCCTACGTGAGGAAAAACGCTGACGCAATCCCAGACTGGAGCCCTTTTTGTTTTCTTTAGTTTATCAAAAAATTGTTAAGTTTAGTTTTTAAGTGGACATGAAATAAAACGGACATTAGTCCGAAAAAATATTTCTTTAATAAAATAAAAGAAAAAATTCGTTAACTGGCGCCCAACGTGGGGCATGCGCGAGTGTGTCAAAATTCTTTAAGAATAGAAAAAGAATTTTAAGCGAAAAAGACATTAAAGATCATAAAGTGGTAACCAATCCATAAGGTGATTAAAAAAAAAATTGGGAAAAAGTGTGCTAACAACGTCACTAAAAGTGAAAAAAAGTGACTCAAAAAGCGAAAAAGTGCGCTAACCACGCCACCGAAAACAATAAGTGTTCCAATAAAAAGTGTCTGGTGCAACAAACGCAGCACCAACAGCTATAACCAAAAAGCATATTGCAGGAAAAAATAACTTGGAAACGAGGCCCCCGAGTAGTGAAAACAAAAAGGAGCAGGAGAACCAACTGCAGCCGCCAAGGATTTTTTTTCAAGGAAACTCAAGCATCCCCATTTTTTTTTTGTTCAACGAATTGAAATGATTATATTGATACTAATGTAAGTTTATTTTTGAAAATTATATTAAATTAAATGAAAATTAAATGAAATTTTATATCGAATATCGAAATCGAGAAATATCAAAACATTAAATAAATTAAAAATTAAATTTGAAACTTAAAACTGAATTTGAATTAAGAAAATTTAAACTATATCCAAAGAAAATAATATTAAGAATACAAATAAATTAAATTCGAGAAACTTGACAAGAACTAGCTAATTGCCTTAGCAAGCATTTATCTGTTCTTTTACACAACCTTTTTTAGTAAGAAAGAAAGAAACTAAGGGCAAATTTTTTTTTTCTTCCCTCCTTATTTAACAAAGTTAAGCTTCGCGAAATTCAGCCGTTCAATTAAACTTTAATCGAAACAAATTTAGACAGAACATGCCAATGGACAACAATATACTTAGGCCTTCGGCCCTCGGACCGGTTGGTGAATTCCAGGCAACTCAAACTCTGGCACTTTCCGAGTTAGTAACTAGATTAGTAACCGAAGCTCTTAGGAAAGAAGGCAAGGATATTATTAAAACTTTGCTTAATCCAACGAGTGATTATTTCAGTGATGTCGACGACAGCATCAACTCTTTAAACCTAAACAATTTAGCCGAAATTGACAAAATACCTAACGTAGTAAAAAGCCTTCGCGAGTTTTCTGGCCAAGTAGGAGAATTCGGTTCCTGGCGAAAAAGCGTCGAACGAATTCTCAACATTTATTCTGGCCTCAGAGGCACAGCTAAATACTACGGAATATTGAGTGTAATTCGCAACAAAATCGTCGGCCACGCCGACATCGTACTCGAATCTTATAACACGCCTTTAAATTGGGATAGAATTGCGAAGTGTTTAACGATGCACTATGCGGACAAGAGGGACTTGGGTACTCTTGAATATGAGATGATATCTCTTATTCAAGGAAGTAACACAATATCAGAATATTACCAGATAGTTTACCATCATTTATCATTCATCCTAAATAAACTTTCTTCTATGAAAATGGGTGCAGAAAGTCTCCATAACTTAACTAAAACATATCGGGACAAAGCCCTCGATACGTTCATTAGAGGGTTAAATGGCGACCTCCCTCACCTTCTAAGCATGAGAGAACCCGTTGACCTACCCGAAGCCCTACATTTATGTACAAAACTACAAAATGTCGATTTCCGAACGAATTATGCGCAGAAGAATAATATCATGATGGGCAAATACAATCCTCAGCCACCTCCAGTTCCTCCAAGACGTTTTCCTTCCCAGGCACCACCTGTACCAGCTCCAAGACGAACATTCTATCCAGAATTATTTCATTCCCCAAGACAGTTAGGACACCAAAACTTTAATAGACCCCCACCACAATTTCAAAGACAATTCCAGCCACAACAAACTCGACCAACATATTTCCAACCTCAACAGTTTCAACCACGTAAAAACTTTTACCAATCCCAACCGAACCAGTTTCAAAATAGATCAAACTTACCACCTAAACCTCTTCCTAGGCCCGAGCCGATGGATGTAGATCAATCAATCCAATCGAGGGCCATAAACTACCAGAACCGTCCAAGACAAAACAGTAATTTTTATAAAAGACCGCCAAACCAAATGTCGCAACAAGTTGTCCCGAATAAATACCAAAGAATCTTCAATACACAACATTCAAACGGTAACGGTACTACAGAGCAAAACGAAAAATCGGAAGAAAACTATTCAGAAGACCTTGCAAATTACACTGACGAAATCCAAAATAGCGACCTTCAACATGAACAAACCCTTATCGACTACATAGATAATCAAGATACTACAAACCTGGATCCACCTGAAATCCTAAACGATATCTATTTTTTAGATTAACGAGCTCTTCATTACCATTTATCGAAAAGGTTATGAAGAGTGGAGAAGTCATCAAATTTTTGATAGATACAGGGTCCAACAAAAATTATATTCAACCCCGTTTCATAAGGCGTCCCATACCCAATAAGAAACCATTTTTTGCTAACTCGATAGGTGGAACTCGAAAGTGACACACCCTGCCGAAATTGATTTATTTAACTCATTAACACCCAAAATTAAATTCTTCCTTCTTCCGACCCTCAGCTCATTTAATGGTATCATTGGAAATGACACACTGAAAGACTTGAACGCAATAATTCACACTCAAGATAATTTCATGACAATTGACCAAGGAATAAGAATACAATTAAAACAACATTTATCTGAAACAGTGAACTCGATTGACATACGAACGGACCATTTGACCAAAGAACAAACTAAACGACTTCATAATATAATTGGAAAATGCCCAAATCTTTTTTCGGAACCAAACGAAAAACTGACATATACGACAACGGTCAAAGGTGAAATTCGCACTACCTCTGATAACCCAGTTTATTCGAAATCATATCCTTATCCCTTTGCATTGAAACGAGAAGTCGAGACACAATTAAAAACCTTGCTTGAAGACGGAATTATACGTCCATCCAAGTCTCCCTATAATGCGCCTGTATGGATCGTTCCAAAAAAACCTGATTCATCGGGAGAGAAGAAATATCGAATGGTCGTGGATTACCGAAAGTTAAATCAAGTCACAATTCCCGGCAGGTACCCCATTCCGGAAATTAGTGAGGTCTTGTCAAACTTAGGCAGAAATAAATATTTTACAATAGCGGATCTAAAGAGCGGGTTCCACCAAATACCCCTAAAAGAAAAAGATATCGAAAAGACTGCATTTTCAGTCAATCACGGTAAATACCAATTCACTCGACTACCGTTCGGATTAAAAAATGCACCCTCAATCTTTCAGAGGGCACTCGATGACATCCTAAGGGAGCATATCGGTACACGCTGCTATGTCTACATAGACGACATAGTAATTTTTGGTCGCGACGAAGACGAACATTTTCGAAATTTGGAGGTCGTATTTAAAACATTGGAAAAGGCAAACATGAAAATACAAATAGATAAATGCCGCTTTTTGCAAAGCGAGATAGAATTCTTAGGGTTTATAGTTTCACCAGATGGGATTAAGACCAATCCCAATAAGGTGAAAGCCATTGTAAATCTACCACCTCCTACGACACTCAAAGAATTAAGATCTTTCCTCGGTATGTCAGGATACAACCGTAAGTTCGTGAAGGACTACGCTAAGCTTGCGAAACCCCTGACATCCCTTTTAAGAGGGGAAGATGGACGAGTGTCCAAAATTCAGTGTAAACATAAAGCAATTTCAATGAACCAAGAAGCTCTAGATGCATTTAAAAAATTAAAAAGCGCTCTCATTTCTGAAGAAGTTCTTCTTGTGCACCCCAACTTCAACAAGCCGTTCGCACTAACAACTGACGCATCCGATCACGCAATCGGTGCTGTACTTTCTCAAGACCAGAAACCAATAACTTTCCTCTCAAGAACACTAAGTCAAACCGAGGAAAATTACGCTACTAATGAGAAACAGATGCTGTCAATCATTTGGGCACTCAACTCACTGCGTAACTTCCTTTACGGTTCCAGAAAAGTAGTAATCTACACAGACCACCAACCACTGACATATGCCCTCAGCAACAAAAACACAAATGCTAAAATGAAAAGGTGGAAGGCTATACTTGAGGAGTATAACCACGAACTTCGATACAAGCCTGGCCGAACAAATGTGGTTGCTGACACGCTTTCTAGACCACCTAAAACAGTTCAAATCAATTCTATGACTGCAACGCAGCATAGTCATGATAGCTCTGCCGAAGATTTAATATGCGGTGTAGAAACTCCAATAAATGTATTTCGAAACCAGATATATTAAAATTAGGCGATGAAAATTCATACCAAATTCAGAACCCATTCGGTAATTACAATAGACACATTTTTATTAAGCCACACTACACACATACTGATATCATTAACATATTTAAAAGGTATTTAAATCCAAAAACCATTAATGGACTACATGCCGAAGAACCGATAATGGGGATAATTCAAGAGGTATATCCAATACATTTCCGTAATTACAAAATTAGGCGAACTCAATTTTTAGTAGAAGACCTTACGAACGAGACAGAACAAGAAGAAAAAATACTGACTATCCACCGACGAGCTCACAGAAACCCAGAAGAAAACAGATTGCAATTATTAGAAAATTTCTATTTTCCGCGAATGTCATCAAAAATCAATTCCCTTACGAAGAATTGTTCACTTTGTAAACTGCACAAATATGACCGACATCCCAACAAACCCATTCTAAAACCAACACCCCTTCCTAAATACCCAGGGCACATAGTCCACATTGATATTTTCTCTACTGAGAAAAATCTAGTTCCAACAGCCATAGATAAACTCACAAAATATGCAAAAACCATCCCAATTAAAACACGCTCTATCAAAGACATAAGAACACCGTTGAGGGACGTACTATTCTTCTTTTCTGTGCCAGAAATTGTCGAAATCGACAATGAGAAATCCTTAAGTTCCGCATCCATGGCTACCATGATGGAAGAATTAAACATCCAAATACACAAAACTCCACCATACAAAAGTGAAGTAAATGGCCAGATAGAGAGGTTTCATTCCACTCTCGCTGAAATAATGAGCTGCCTAAAAGCTGAAAATAACTCTCGACCATTAAACGAACTTTTGGATAGAGCCACTCACGAGTATAATTGTACGATTCATTCCGTTACTGGAAAGAAACCTGTGGAACTGCTCCTAGGGCGATCACCCAGAGTAGGTCCTGATGACTTCGATAGAATCAGATTAGACAACATCGAAAAACTCAAAAGAAAACAGGAAAAAGATGCAAAGCATCATAATAAAAAACGTAAACCTCTAAAGAATTATGAAATAGGCGAATTGTTTTTTTTAGACACAATAAAAGACTAGGATCCAAGCTTACCGAACGCTATAATCAGGAAATAGTTAAGGAAAATAAAAACACCACTATTACAACTGAATCGGGTAAAGTCATACATAAAAGTAATATACGAAATTAACTTCTACTTCCAGGTCATCTCTTATCCTTGTAGGATGCGAAATGCAAATTCTGGACTATACAAATTCACAAGTAGTAGCTGTCCACTATGGACGGGCGAAAATTAAAACAGGAAATTTTAAGATTATCCACGACATCAACATCAAGCAATATGACGACATTGTACATGAACTAACTGCAGCATTCGAAAAAGACATTCCAAGAGATCAGCCCCTATATCCCTACCTCCGTCATGAACTATCACAAATCGAGGAAATGCTAACACACCTTAAGCCTAGAATTATTAAAAGATCGCTAGACTTCAGAGGATCTGCTTGGAAGTGGGTTGCAGGGACACCCGACCACGAAGACTTCGTTACAATTCAAGAAAAATTAAACAATGTTCTCACTAACAATAACTACCAGATCATAATAAACAAACTTATAAGCGACAGACTTAACAACATAACTCACGTTACAAATACTATTGAAAAATTTATGAAAACCGACACTAAATTTAGACACGAATTAATATCTAGCTTACAATATAAAATGAAGCTTATAAAGGAAGAAGTGACTAACATCAAATATGCTATCAATTTTGTAAAATCCGGTACTGTAAATACACTAATGCTTTCAAACACAGAAATAGAAATAGCTACCACGTTGTTAGATAAAGAAAAACTGCCCTATGCAACTCCCGAGGAAGCTCTTGAGTTTGCAAATGTTAAAATTATTACGAACAATTTGTCACTTCTGTATATTGTAAACATTCCCGTTACAACAATAGACACTTTCGAGAAAATGCTAATAAAACCTGTAAAAAGAAATAATACAATAATAGTTATTGAGCATAGTACAATTTTAAAACACAATGATGTTATTTACTCAATAGTAAAAGAATGCAAACTTTTTAATTCCTTAACAATATGTAACCAAATGAACTTAATAGACATAAGCAATACTTCGTGTATCCCCAATATTCTAAGAAGCTCCCAATCAACATGCAACAAATCCAGCGGGCAACAAATTACAACGCTAGAAGAAATATCAACCGGCGTTCTACTTATAAATGACTTTAAGGGTATAGCCAACATTAATGACATTCCGCATGAACTTAACGGAACATTCCTTATCAACTTCAACAATGCAACAATAACAATAGATGATCGAACATTTACATCCAACGACATCCCTAGCTTCAAACCTCTACCACCCGTATTACAACCTACACCACACGAAAACCAGTACAGAGAACTCCTATCCCTCGAGATGATGAAGGATCTAAACATTAAAAACACAAACCAAATCCAACTACTGAAGATGGAAAACAGAATCGAAAGATGGACCAATCTGGGACTCTCTACAGTTCTGATCATCCTATTAGCAGCAATCCTAATCCTCAAAATCCTGTTAAGAGAAAACACAAAACTGGTGATTAAGCAAAATATCGAACAACAACCAGGAAAATTCCCGGACAAGGATAACAGGATTCGGTTGCATCTTTCAAAAAAAAAAAAAAAAAAAAAAAAGGACCTTAACATCAAATTCACCTAATCACCAGATCTCTTCCTTTTAGCAGATGTGGACATCCGCATTTAAGAGGGGAAGAGTTAACAACAATAATATGCGACGCTGCAGTTCTCACGATAAACGGACAGCGAACCCGATACCTGTGCAAAAACAACAACCTTTGCCTACGTGAGGAAAAACGCTGACGCAATCCCAGACTGGAGCTCTTTTTGTTTTCTTTACTTTATCAAAAAATTGTTAAGTTTAGTTTTTAAGTGGACATGAAATAAAACGGACATTAGTCCGAAAAAATATTTCTTTAATAAAATAAAATAAAAATTCGTTAACTTATTTCAAGTTGTGCAACCTACTGCTGACAAGGCGTCTGGCTCGCCGCTTGTGGGAACGCTGTTTCGTAGTGCAGTGCATATTGGTTATCTTACTGTAGTTTGTTGACGTTAGCTTTTACTGTGTTAACTCTTTTATTAATAATGTTGCCGTTAACTTTACATGGACAGGAAAAAACAAAAATCGCTTTTTTTTAACCTATCCATTGATGTGAACACTGTGTGGCTGATCACAAAAAGTCCAGCTGGGAAGGCGACATCTCTCTCACACATCTTCTGCTCTATCGTCTGCCTCTTCTCCTGCATCACAATGTTTAGTTGTGTCTCTCGCAATTGTTCAATCGCGGCACTAGGCAAAATACTATTAATTATCTATGTAGAAATATTAGTTCTTACTTTGTATTATCTCGATGAAATGTTGGTTAAAAATTCTGCGTATCCCACTTCCGAATTTTTAAATTCGACACAAAACTATTAAACGAAACGCAAGCACGTCAAGCCTCTTCGATCATTTTATTTCAACTCTCATTTCATTGCTCTTTTTATAACTGAACTAGCGGTGTAGTAGGGGACTTTTCTATCTTATATGCTGTAGTATTGCCCTATACAGAGACTACTGGGGAGAAGATATTGCCTTCATATGTTACTGATCGGGAACCGCAAGTGGAGAAACTGGATTTAAATGACATGTTGCCTACACAAGTTGTTTTACCTAAACCAATAGAAGCAGAACCGCCGGAAGAAAACAATCATTGCCAACAAACATTTGCTCAGACGCATCTCTATCCGGGCTGGGTAAGGTCACTAAAACCACAATGGGTTGATTTGCTGAAGCCGTAGAAGACGAGTTGATTATGTACACTCCAACTGTTATAAAACAGTCCTTTTCGAAGTACTTCCTCGAAGAGAAGAACGTGGGCGAAACGGACAAAAATGTTGTGAGGAGCATAAATCCTAATGATTTATCCTCCTACATAACATATTGGCACCACTCACAAAATAAGGAGATCACCAGTTACCGGACACTGGTGAGTCACATTTACCATCACGCCACTGCCTCGCAACAATAAAACCACGCGGTGCTCAAACATATGGCAGCTATCGGGAATAAGAAGAAGAGCAAACCACGCCATTCTGATAGCCAATGACAGCACGCCACGCAATGTGTTCGAGCAGCCACTGGTACGGTACGGTTACGGTTGCCAGACGGGCCTGATTTGGCCTGATTGTCCAGCTTTTTAATGCGCGTCAAGTGTCAAGTGAAAAAGTGATTTGTCAATGTTTTTTGTAAGTTAATTTTTTTTCGCAAATTTATTCTAGCTACATATGTAATAATACTTAAAAAAAGTAAGTTTATATTTCTAAAAAACACATCGAAAGAGCATATTTTTACTATCAATACAACTAAGGACTAATATGATACATATTTTTTTCTGTGCAATTATAATTTAAAAAATATAGTTCTCTTTAGGTATGTACAATTATAATAAAAGTGCCAACATTGATATTTACCCCATTACTCAACACTGGTAAATTGACAACATTGAGCAGCTGAGTTGCAATACGTACATTGAAGTTTTTGGAAATAAAAAGTGAGTTTATATTTTTGTTTGTTAATTTGTTTTAACGAGTATATTATTTACAGAATATTCTATTGTGATACGTTGGATTAGTGAAAATATAACAAAAATGCTAGAAGGTAACGAAGATACTGGACCATCAAAAAAACCAAGATATACTGTTTACTTGGATAGATGGCATGTGGCACCAGAATATTCCAATTGGATACAAAAGAAAGATCAATACACTGCATTGTGTAAATTATGTCAGAAGAAATTTCAATAAAATATGAAGGGAGCTGGGCATTAAATAGACATATGAAAACTAAAAAACATGCCAAAATCGTATTGTCGCAAAAAATGTCCCGGAGCATTTCTGTTTCAGCAGAAACTACAATTGAAACACAAATTGCACGGGCTGAACTATTATGTGTATTTCATAACGTATTACACGGCCTCAGCTATAACAGCTTAGATTGCCAAATGAAAATGAGTTCTACTATATACTGCGACAGTAAAATTGCCAACAAAATAACATGTGGACGTACAAAATCATCAGCTATAACAAGAAATGTTTTGGGTCCATATTCGCAGGAAAAAGTTGCTAAAGCCTTAAAAGAATGTTGGTATTATTCCGTAAGTAGCGATGCTTCAAATATCGGTAACGTAAAAACCTATCCGTATGCTGTACAATATTTTGATCCCGAAACTGGGATACGTAAACAAATTTTAGATTTTTACGAAGATCCTGATGAAGCATCTAAGGATATATTTGGTAATATTATTAGAATTCCAAATGTTAATAAATTAAAAATTGAACAAATTACATCGTATAGTGCTAATAACGCAAATGTTAATTACGGTTTATATAATTCTGTATTTCAAAAACTTAAAAATGAAAATAGCCAAATTATAAAAGCAAATTGCAATTGCCATGTAATTAATAATTGCTTTAACTGTTGACGTCGAAAACATTGTAATCAAAATATATAATGAATTTAGCTCTTCGGCTGGGACTACAAAAAAATTAAAACAATGTTTTGAATTTGCAAACATCGAGTACAAAAATCTCCTTCGACATGTGCCTACAAGATGGCTTTCACTTCTGCCAGCAATTGACCGTTTGTTATATTGTTGGCCGGCAGAAAAAAGATATTTTCTACAAAAAGGCAAGAAAAATTGTCGAAAAGTTCTTTGGGAATTCGTAGCACATGCAATTTCCGACATAGAACTTATAAATGAAGATGATGAATGCATAACTGAAGGTTTATCCGAGGCATATTTATATTTCATTCATAATGTGATGCACGAGTTCCAAGCTGCTACATTAGTTTTAGAAAGTGACTCCTGCACAATTGTAGAACTACATAACGTAATGGCCAATGTTATGAACAGCATTCAAAGCCGTATGAATGATAATTTTTATGGAAGCAAAGTTGCTACAATTATGAAATCCCTTTCCCCTGATGAAATAAGTACTTTCAAGTTCGAAGCAAATGAGTTTCTTAAGAGAGCTACCCGTTATTTAGCTGAACGGTATGATTTTGGAGAAACATCAATATACAATCAAATTTCCTGTTTAAATATAAAAAAGTCAGTTCTGACTTGGAATAAGCTTTTAGAGCTTCCGAAACTATTAGGTATTTCAAATGACATTGACAATGATAAACTGTATGCCGATTACTGTGTTCTTCGAGAAGTTTACGATATTTTACCAAAAGATATACCAAATGATAGAATATGGTCATATTTTTTAAAAAAGTGTGCAGAAAGCAATCTTCAAAATTTAAAAAAGTTGATCTCATTTGTGTTTTCTATCCCAATAAGCAATGCCTTTTGTGAAAAAGCATTTAGTGTTCTAAATAATTTATATACCAAAGATAGGAATAGAATGTCCTTCGATCTAATAAAAGCCGAACTATTAATAAGAATAAATTTTAATGAGGATTGCAAAAACTTTCAAACATTTTTAACAACACCCGATGGTAGAGAATTAATTAATTCTGTATTTAAGAATACGAAATATATGTGGCAAAATAAATAGAACCTATATTTTTTTTCTTAAGATAGTACCTATATTTTTTTTTTAAATAACGCCTAAGTTTTCTTTAAAATATATAAAGACTGAATTTTTATTGTTATATTGTTTTTTGTTTCTTTTACATTGTTTCTGTTATTTTTACTTTTTATGATATTTTTGTTTTTATTCTAATAATTTTTATGAAAAAAAATAATAAAAAATTAAATAAAAACCAATAGTATGAGTGTTTTTATTTGTCAAGTTTTTTTTTCAAAATCAAGTTTTTTTTTGGTCAATGTCAAGCTCTTTGGCAAATTGGATCTGGCAAGCCTAGGTACGGTACTCAGTCTCCTTTCCATTAGACAACGTCGCAAGCAACATCTCTTTGACACCCAGCAGCAGCAGTGACCAGAACGCTCTTTTCCATCAGACAGCGGCGCAAGCAACATCTCTTTGACACCCACCAGCAGCAGTGGCCAGAACACTTTTTTTCATCAGACAGCGGAACAAGCCTCATTACGCGCATAATCTACACGGGGGGCAAGCAGTGACCTGACGCTTCGGACGACCTGAGCGAGTTAGTCACTCGCGCAGAACGTACACATTTACCTGAACGAGTTAGTCACTCGCGCCGAACAAACTGACGCCTACCTGAGCGAGTTAGTCACTCGCGCCGGACGAATACCTGAGCGAGTTAGTCACTCGTGCCGGACTTCTACGACATTGGAACGCGCGGCACAAAACCCATTCTGCCATCGCGATATTTTGAAAGCCTTGAGGACGAAATACGTCAGAGACAACAGAAATCCAGGGAATCTTTCAAAGACTACGTCATTGGCACGCAAAATTGATAATGAGGCATGTTGGGTACAGCGTGGAGCGCAAGCTAGAGAGAATTCACCCAAATAGCTCCCCAGAGTACCAACTGTACATCAAGCGGAAAGATTTTGCTGACTTACAGGAACTAATCTCGCTAGCAGAGGACTTTGAAGCCATACGACCCGCTAAGACTATCCAGGCTGCCAACACACAAGTACGTCCGTCTGTACCACCAACAAGGTATACCGCAACAAAGCGCGCGTTTAGACCATCGCAGCCTGAAGAAGAGCGACACCGCATGGTGACAACCGCCCCGGAAGCAGAGATCAATTTAGCGACGTGGTCGTGACGGCCATTTTGCAAGAGTATGCCGAAACAACCAGGTTATGTTCTGCTGGGATTGTGGCAGAAGAGGCGTGAAGACCATCGAATGTTGCCGTTCGGGAAACGCGCAAGCGTCTCGTCAGGATCGGGGTCAGACGAGAGCTTCGATAAACATACCCCGACCACAATAAGTAGCTTACTGTTCCAGTTTGGTCGTCTCACAGCAAGCCTTATCGTAGGAACGCAACAGACGGAGACGACCATGGATACTGGAGTTACGCGGAGTTTCGTAAGCGAACAGTTTGCGAAACACCTAACCACACTCCCATACACGTCATCAAGGAGCGCGGTGGTACGGCTCGCGGATGGATCGAGGCGAGTCGTGCAGGAGATGCTGGAAATAGCTATACAAATGGGTAATGAACGGCAGAATATCGCACTATTAGTGTTACCCGACGCCATCGATGATCTTATCTTGGGCGTGGATTTCCTGGCTAAATGCCAGGACGTGTGGACGTAGTAACGTCGTACTGAGGAACGTGAACAAGAACACCGCTATGGAATCGATAAACTGTACGGTGACAAGGAGCAACGAAAACGAGACTGTCCCTGACATACCGGAGTTCATTGCATCGGAGCTGAAGCTGTTTCAGGAACTACAAGGCGTTACCAACGTCACGAAGCATAGAATTTTCATGAAGGACGCGGCGCCTATCAAACAGCGGTATTTCCCTAGAAATCCAGCGATGCAGGCTATTATCAACGAGCAAGTGGACGAGGTAATTAATAAAAGTTGCATTGAACATTCTAACAGCCCACATAGTGCGCCTATCGTATTGGTGAAGAAGAAAACCGGTAAATGGAGGCTATGTGTGGACCACCGCCACCTAAATGCCAAGTCAGTAGCCGATGCATACCCTCTGCCACGCATACACCATATCTTAGATCGATTGCAAGAAGCTAAGTGCATCAGTACTTTAGACTTAAAGAACGACTACTGGAAGGTGCCAATGGATGAAGGGAGTAAGCAGTTCACTGCATTCACAGTTCCGGGTCGAGGCCTGTACCAATGGAAGGTTATGCCTTTTTGCCTCCATTCAGCACCTGCGACCTTCCAACGAGCACTGAATTTGGTAATTGGACCTGATATGGAACCTCATGCTTTCGCTTACCTGGATGACATCATAGTCACCTCCAAGTCATAAACAGAACACAGAAAGCACCTACAAGAAGTGTTCCGACGGCTAAGAAAGGCCAAATTGCAGCTATCCAACAATTAAAGCCACCAACGAGCATGGAAGAGCTTCGCCGCTACTTAGGAATAGCCTCGTGGTATCGCCGTTTCGTGCAGGAGTTTGCAGACGTGTCGCAGCCGTTAACAATGTTGCTGAAAAAGGGCCAACACTGGAAGTGGGGCAACGAGCAACAAGAAGCTTTCAACGCTCTCAAGCAAAGACTCACAGAAGCACCGATCTTGGCGTGCCCGGACGCCCAACGTTTTACACTACAAACAGATGCGAGCGATTATGGATTGGGCGTAGTGTTAACACAGGAGCTTGAGGGTCAAGAACGTGTCATCGCCTACGCTAGCCGACACCTCAACAAGGCTGAAAGAAACTACTCACCCACCGAAAAAGAATGCCTAGCCATTGTTTGGGGCATCCGCAAGATGCGAGCGTATGTAGAGGGGTACGAGTTCACAGTCATCACTGACCACTTGGCACTCAAATGGCTCAACTCCATAGAGAGTCCTTCGGGACGAATCGCAATGGGCATTGGAGTTGCAGCAGTACACATTCGATATCAACTACCGCAAGAGGAAACTAAACGTGCTGGCAGACGCATCATCACGGCAACCGAACGAAGAGGTCTGTGGAGTGGCTACATCGGAGCAGGGCGTGTCACCGTGCCGATGGTGGGAAAAGAAATTCGGAGAAGTACAACAGGAACCCCAGAGATTCCCCGACTTCACCATCAAAATGGGACAACTCTACCGTCATCTCCCATCAGAGGTCGCAGAGGAAGACTGCGCATCATGGAAGCTATGCGTCCCTACGTCTTTGTGCGATAGAGTCATGACAGAGAACCATGATAGTCCAAGTGCCGGACACTTAAGTATCCGGAAGACTATCATACGCATCTCCAGTCGATATTATTGGCCTGGTATGAACCGAGTCATCACCCGCTATGTACGATCCTGTACGTCATATCAGATCTACAAGCCGGAACAACGCAAACCAGCAGGACAGGTGTTAACAAAAATCGCGGAAGAGCCATGGTCAACCATCAGCACCGGCTTTGTGGGACCCTTACCGCGTTCAAAGCATGGGAATACTATGCTTTTAGTATTCCATGATAAATTCTCGAAATGGGTGGAACTGATACCATTAAGGCAAGCCACCTCAGCAGGAATACAGAAGACCTTTAGGGAACGCATACTATCGCACTTCGGCGTTCCTAAAGTTACTAAGAAAACCCGACGGAACAATCAAATAGGACAATAAAAACCATGAACCAGTGCGCAGGCAACCAACAGCGAGAATGGGATCGCACTTGCGATAAATTCTTGTGTAGCGGAGAGCACGGGATATACCCCCGTATATTTGACGCATGGGCGTGAGTTCCGACTACCCATGCCCTCTATGATGAAGGAACGCTTGGAACTGGACAGGTGGTATCCACACCCACAGAAAAGGCGAAGAAGTTATCCGAGTTATTTGCCATCGTGCGCAGGAGACTGGAGAGAGCGGCTCAGGACCAGGCTCGCCATTATAATATGCGGAGTAGAACATGGAGACCTTCTATTGGCGAATATGTGTTAGTCAAAGCCCACCACCTCTCTAAAGCATCAGATGGCTTTGCAGTAAAACTGGCACCAAGATAAGAAGGGCCCTACCTGGTAACTGGTTTTCGATCGCCAGTGATCGCACAGCACACGTGAGTGAAATGATAGTGTTTCATGACCCCATAGCCTAGCACGACGAGGGTTTTCCAGCGTTCCCGAAGAGGGGAGGAGATGTGGGGAGCATAAATCCTAATGATTTATCCTCCAACATAACATATTGGCACCACTCGCAAAATAAGGAGATCACCAGTCACCGGACACTGGTGAGTCACTTTTACCATCACGCCACTGCCTCGCAACAAGAAAACCACGCGGTGCTGACACATATGGCAGCTATCGGGAAGAAGAAGAAGACAACGTGAAAACACGTGGAGGAGAAACACGCGGTGCTGAAACATATGGCTATCGGGAAGAAGAAGAGCAACTGAAGGCGAAAACATATAAATGTACTCATAAGAAAGAGATTGTAAATAACTAAGACAATAAAGTATCCATGGAGTTAACCACAATCTAAGACTTATTTTCTTGCTAACGAACCCTGGACACAGTGTCGTTACAATCAAAGACAATATACTATAAGACGTTACATTGCTCTCTTGACTGAGAATCAACATATTGAAATTGCTGGCAACCACATTGGAATTCAGATCGGCAATTTCACGAAGCAGTCGTCAATATGTATCCATCGGCAGTCACACACATGGCTATTGTTGTATTGCATTCGTATGAATAATTTAGTGTGTGTGCTCACAGCAGAAGCGACTAATTTGAAATCAAATTTTTATTTTCTGCTCTGTGTGGCTGGGGTAAAATACACAAGAATGAATTTTCTGTATGGCAAATATTTTTTATACGGAAAGTGGGGCTTAAAACAAAGCATTTGTGGTTTTGCGTATAAGAAAGATTTGCCATGTCATAACGAAGCATAATGCGTGCATATTAGAACACTTGACAATATAAAAGAAATATGCATGCATAGGATCTTTTATAAAGATCGATAGTGCAAGTGGTAAAGCGTCGGTCTACCAATTTTATGATGCCGAGTTCAAGTCCGCTGAGAAATGTGTTTAACCTTTTTTTGAAAGCAGACTAATAATTATTTTTATAAAAAATATTAAGAATAGTTTCTACTTTAGCATAAATTATCGAGTATTAAATAATTTTACTGAACCACATTGAATTGCTGCTGCTATAGCAGATCATTACAGCAAAGAAATTTATATCTTCTAAAAATAGTCATAACGGCGTTTCTTAACTCATTCATGTGCGCATGAAACTGTGTTAGTTTTGTACGATTTCAATACATTTGTTTATATTAGTTTTTGATGCTTTTGCGCAATTCGTCTGACGAAGCTCATAAATTTCACAAAATCTAATCCAATCAAACATTTCGTTCGTCAATGAATATGTGCAATTTTAGAAAGTTTTTGTTTTTCGTATATTGAATTTTAATCTTATGGTAGGAAAAGGAAGAATTTTGCAGATGTATTTCATATCATATTTCTTTTATATTAATACATTATTTACAAAATAATAATTAACTTAAATTAATATCATTATAATATATAAAAAAAACATGCAGTTGCATAGAAGAACTTAGACTGCAAATAATTAAAAAATAAAACTGAAAAGAAGTCTCAACTATTATTCACGAATATAGGTCAAGACAGATTATTTGATTTAAAGTATTTTCTATAAATGTATGTAAGTGGATACACATCCAAAGACAAGTTCACATGCATAAAGAAGCACGAAGCAGTAAGAAGTTTTTGCACATTTTTATTAGTTTGCATAACTCAAATCTCCACGTCAAACCGATTGTGTTACCGGTTGTAGTATTTCGAATGGCGTTTGTGAAAAAACATGCAAGCAAGTCGACTTAGGTGAGCCCTGCACACATAATGTACATATACATTTTTAGAGGTAAATGTCAAATGTAATGGGCAAAAAGACGCACCTTATATTAAAATATGTTTTACTAAACATTATTTATCCTAATATAAATTTAAAATTTCTTGGATTTTTAAATACTTGAAATAATTTTTTATAGATTTTTTATTATAATAATTTTCTTTTATGAAGTGGTTTATTATGCGTTGGAACACAATCATTGTTGAACTACATTTTTCCATAGGAAATAAATGTTTATATATAGGTTATTGTATTGTATACGGTTTTATTTACAAAACTTTGTAAATCAATATATAACAAGAACATATGCACTTAATAGTAGATATTGAAGTTCATAAAATTTACTTGAAGCATGAACATCATATACTATGTAAATGCGGAGAATCAGTGTTCATAGATATGTACATACATATGTACATATTCATGTGGTTTAATTTGTTATAAAATGTGATTTCAGTGTTTCAAGCTGATCTGACAAAGTAAAAAAAAAATCGTTTAAAACACTGATTTTGTTGAATGTACCCTTAATCTAAAAATTATTTAGATACATTTTCTGATGGAATGGGCAATAGACGCACATATGAATATTAAAATATTAACACTAATTTTAGTAAAATTGGTTTTTTGTGCATAATTATTCTTTCTTCGGATAGACTCAAAATATGTTTGATCACATGCTGCTAACGCGAAAATATGAAATATAAGATCGAAAGAGTAAATTGTGCTGATATTTGTCCATACTGAAAATATTGACATATCTAAAACTTC
This sequence comes from Clusia tigrina, assembly GCA_920105625.2. Taxonomy (NCBI): domain Eukaryota; kingdom Metazoa; phylum Arthropoda; class Insecta; order Diptera; family Clusiidae; genus Clusia; species Clusia tigrina. The sequence goes on from OV050030.1 coordinate 54,818,802, forward strand.
ATGATAAATTGAATTCTAATTCTGCTTCACTTTATATTTAAAGAAGCCACACCGCACATCATACAACAAAAACTCCAATCGACACAAAAAGGCGCTTTATTTTCATTTTATTTCATTCTTTTTATGGCACAATTCGCTACCTGACAAATGATCAGAAGACAAATATGTGCATACATACATACATATGTACATTGATATGTATGTATGGATGTGCATATAAGTTAATCACATTGGTGTTATTAAAGTTAAAAAAATATTTTTTATTGGTGCTATGCACCTTCTGGTGCAGCCATGAAGTTTTGCTGTGCAATTCGATGGTGGCTTTTTTGGGGATAAAACAATAAAATAAATAAATAAATATTATTATTTATTAATTTTATACACCAATTTTTTCTTTTTTTTACTAATTTACAATATAAATTTTAAAAATATTCCCATAATTAGTTATAATGCCTCGTCTTCGATTGCTATGATTGAAATTCGTTTTCATTCCAATTCCAACAAATAAATAAATAACATTTTTGCATTCATATCCATCCACACATATGCATGCCGTAAACATGAAAGCAAGCATACAAACATTCGCACATGTAGTAAACACACACGCTCATATAGAACGCAAACAGGTATGCCATTTTAGCTTTTTTCCCGCTAGATCTAGCTTTTTTGGTGCTCGACAGCGGGAAAATTCATGTAATTGCTATTAGCGGGAATTCTAGCTTTTTTATTTAAGTTTTGCCTTTTTTTGGCTGGAAAGTGTTTGCACCACTGTTTCAGTCATTTGATACAATCGCAATCGGTATTCGATAAATGATGATTTGTCATCTCTGGTAATTGTTTTTTTGTCATCTCTATTTAAAAAGAATTATCTGTGTTAAACTTAAAAGTGTTGATGCAAAATGCCAAAAGTAAATTACAAGCAAAAAGTTCGAGATGCCTGGTTATTGAGGCCAGATTTTAAACCGTGGATTAGAAAAGATATTGAAGATAAATCGCGTGCATATTGCAGTTATTGCAAATGTAGTATTACAGCCAAATTAAGTGATCTACAGGCGCACGCAGCAACAAAAAAACACCAAAGCCGGGCCACCTGTTTTCTGCAAACCAACAAATTGCAATTTATACCTTTATCACATAAAGCTGCAGAGCAGGAGGCGCCTCTTTGCCTTTTTGTTGCGGAGCATACAGCAACAGGGGTAATTGACCATTTGTCGAAAGTATGTGTCGAAAAGTTTTCCAATAGCGAATGTGCTGCTCAAATAAAGATTCAAAGAACAAAATGTACCAACATAATAAAAAATGTTTTGGCACCACATTTCTATGAAGACTTGCGTTCCGATATTGGAGATGGAACTTTCAGTCTTCTTTTGGACGAATCTACAGATACAGTATACCCCGCTTAATTACCTCCATGCTTAATTGCCTTCCACTTTTAAATACCTCATTTTCTGAATCCCCATTTATTATGCACACTTTTCAAAACAAAATTCCACGGTTATTTGCATTTCGCTAATTACCCATTTGGTTCATTTACACGAAGTATTTTATTCCCAAAATAAAATTGCCTTTAAATTTTCCCCGCATATTTACCCAAAACAAATTTTTCAAATCTGGCAACTGCAATCAATTCCAAGTTGACACTTGTCAAACACAGAATTCCTAGAAAGTTAAAACTTTGTTGTGTTTAATGTTTTGGCGAAATGGCACCAAAGAACACAGCTTTGTCAATTATACAAAAGCTACAGCTTATATCCCTATCAAAAAAGAAGGAAAAATCGAAGCATCAATTGGCCAAGGAATTCAAATGTGACATTTCTACGGTTAATCGAATTATTAGAAATGAGCACAAGATTTGTGCCATTGCCGAGTCGAACAAAAACATGGAACTAAAGCGTTGTCGAAAATCCAATCACGCTAATGTTGAAAAGGCCCTGGAGATATGGTTTGACCAAATGCGTCTAGGGAATGCGGTTATTTCTAGTCAAATGGTACTTAATAAAGCAAAGGAGTTTGCAATCAAGATGAACTCTGATTTTGAGCCAAACAAAGGTTGGTTGTGGAGGTGGCAGAAAAGGGAAAATATTAAGTTCAAAAAGATACATGGAGAAAGCAATGAAAATGATAAAGAAGGTGCTCAGAACTATTTGAAAAGCAGTACTTTTTCGGAAATTCTGCAAAAGTACCCTCCGGAAAATATATTTAATGCTGATGAGAGTGGGCTTTTTTTATAAAGTTTTGCCAAATGGAACTTTAGCGCGTACAGGGGATGAACTCAAAGGTGGTAAATCGCAGAAACATCGCATTACCCTGTTATTTTGTGCAATTCTTTGGGGACGTACAAAAAAGTATTTGCAATTGGAAAATTTCTGAATCCTCGTTGCTTTAAAGGGAATAAAGATCTTCCTGTCCAATACTTCGCAAATAAAAATGCTTGGATGACTAATACTTTATGGATTTCCATCTTACAACAAATTGATGCCGAAATGTGCAAACAGAACCGGAAGATTGTATTATTTGTAGACAATGCATCATGCCACAAAATTACAGTTGATTTGCAGAATATAAATGTACAATTTCTTCCGCCAAATACAACGGCATTCAGCCCCTAGACCAAGGCATAATACATTCATTCAAGTTACATTATCGGCAGATTATCGTGAGAAAGCAATTGACAGCTTTGGAAAAGGGTCTTCAATTGCAAGAATTTATAAAATCGATAACAATTTTAGATGCATTATACTACATTAAAAGAGCTTGGTGGCTTGTCAAAGAAGAAACTGTTGTAAATTGCTTTCGTAAGGTTTGTACATTTTCCAGTGTTTTTCATATAAATGAATAATGTATTGTACCTTTGTATCTATTTTCAGGGTGGTTTTTCATTGATTAGTGAATTGGAAGAAATCGATGACATTGAAGAACATTTTGTAGATGGTGTCACTGCACCGTACAATTTGGGTGAATACATCAACTGCGATGAAAACATCCAGTGTTATGGTATGCTAACCGATAACGAAATTATTGAGGAGATCGAAAGCGCGGAAGATTCTCTGGAAGATGGTCCTATTAACAAGACAAACGTCGAAATTCCGTCTTTTAAAGAGGCTCTGGTAGCAGTTGATGTTCTTCGTCGGTATGTCAGAAATAAAAATTTTGATGCAGAAGATATTGAAAATTTTGAGTCAAAAATTTTGAAAACCGAAGTTTCAAATATGAGCCAAACTAAAATTAACGATTATTTCAAATAAGAGTTAATTGTTTTTGATAAGCCAAATGTTCCATGTTCCTTTATTGTTTAGTTGCTGAATTGAATTTTTGTTTTCTTTATTTATTCTGTGATTTGAATTATATTTTAATAAAAAAATGTTTTGTTTTAAAAACCTCATTTGTAAACGTGTTTCTATTTCACCTGATTCGTATAATTACCAATATAAGGCAATTAGGCGTCTGTCGTTTAATTACCCAAATAAGGCAATTAGGCGTGTCTCGTTTAATTACCCATATAAGGCAATTATGCGTGTCTTGCTTAAATGCCTCGCCCGGATAATTACCCAAAAAGCTTGAGATTTTGAGTGAGGTAATTAACCAGGGTTTACTGTATAAGTATTACAAAACTCTTAGGTAAACAATATTGAGAACATTTTAATTCAGACAAATATGATAATGTGTATTTTTTATTAAACGTTGCAGGCGCAGTTATAAATTATTTTTCGGTGCAGCGTGATGCAATGATCTCCACATTTTTGAGCCTCGTTGCATTAGAAAGGGGGGATGCAGTGTCAATTGCAAATGCATTAATAAAAGAACTACAGGTACGCAAATTAAACATTGCAAACTTAATAGGCATTGGTACAGACAACGCAAGTGTTATGGTTGGGACAAACAGAAGTGTCTATACAGAACTAAAGAAGCATGCGCCGTCACTTGTTCTTGTAAAATGTGTATGTCATTCTGTCCAATTAGCCGTCAACTTTGCGTGTAAGAAGTTTTTACCTGAATCCTTGGAATTTCTCATATATGAAACCTATAACTGGTTTTGCAAAAGTTCCAACCGTCAAATAGAGTACCGAAAAATTTAGCAGCTTATAAATAATAAGGTATACATATATTTTTTTATAACATTTTTTATATTGTACATTTTCAAAACACAAAATAATTTTCTGTACCTTCAAAGGACCCACTCAAAATTCCAAGAGTATGTGATACAAGATGGCTGTCTATAGAAACGGCTGTAACGAGAATTGTTGCACAGTGGGTTGAGCTGAAACTACATTTCAATTTGGCTGCAGGAAATGAAAAATGTTTTAAAGCTCAAGTCCTCCAGCAGATGTACAGTGAGAAAGTTAATTTCCTTTATTTGCTCTTTTTAAAGCCGATTTTAAAAGAAATGCAGTACGTTAATAAAACGTTTCAAAGTAATACAAACTCAACAAAACTTTTGCAAGGCTTGGTAATGGCTATCAAATCACTTCAAACCAAAATTATCCCACCTGACATTGAAGTAGATATATTGAAAGATGATTTTCAAGGGTTTGTTAAGCGGGATTTATATCTAGGCTACGAATTTGAAAATGAGGTAAAGAAATTAAACCTTAATACCGAAGAAGAAAAAGATGTAAGGGAAAGGTGTACTAACTTTGTAATCGAATTGGTAGTGCAATTAAAATTAAGGAAATATATTATATTAAAATTTTTTTTATATATTTTATTCAATTTCAAATACTTTTATATTATTGCATTTCTAATGTTTTATAGTTTTTGTAAAATATTTGTGTACAAGTATATTTATCACTTTTTCTTTTTTTGGTTTTTTTTTTTTTACCAATTTTCAGGCTTCCTGATAATTTTATGGTGTTGGATAAAATTTCAATGTTTTCTGTTGAGAATATATTGCGCTCTAAAAAGGACAGTATTTTAGAAATTTTAGACCACTTTAAAATAAATGATATTGATGAAATATTACGTCAATATAATGTAATTCATTTTATTAAATGGGAAAACGATGCAGATACCATCAAATTTTGGGCAGAAGTTCTGAAATATAAAGACGCTTGCGGAAATTACCCGTTTTTATATCTTGCTAAATTTGCGATCTCCTTGTTGTGTTTACCATGGTCAAATGCCGAAGTTGAGAGAGTTTTTAGTCAAGTACACCTTGTTAAAACAAAACTAAGGAATAGAATGAACATAGATACCCTCAACTCCATTCTATGTATAAGGTGCAGTAATATAAATAAATCATTTATCAAAGAACATTTCTAATACTGTATTCACTCTACAGATATGGTTTACGCAGGCAAGAAAAGTGCTGTTAAAATTACAGAGTACCTGAACAATTTTTAAAAATGATAGGAACTAGTGAGTCCTATCGAAGTAATGTCAGTGAAGACGATGATATTATTGAAGTTGATAGTATAATTTGTCTTGTATAATTTTTTTATTGCTTATTATTTTATTATTTTTAATGTTTTAAACATTATTGCCTCCAAGGCCAAACAGATTTATATGTTAACATAAAACATGGACTGAATTACACATATTTTAATTTTATTATTACAATAAATTTTATAAAAATAAGTTGTTAATGCATCAACATATTTCAGCTTTTTTTTTTTGGCTTTTTCGTTGTTTGTTTTAGCTTCTTTTTAGCTTTTTTTTCCTCCATAATAGCTTTTTTTGGATTACAAAAATTGGCAATACGCAAACACCAGAATGTGTATCGACATATTTTGCCTTTGCATTGCCGAGCACACTTCGAGTTTTGGTCCAATAGGCAGCCACGGTTTTTTAACTCATTTCGCTGAGTGAAGAGAGCAATGTATTGACGTATTCAGCGATTTGTAATGATTTTGAGAGTTCTCTCCCTGAGTTAAAAGATAAACCCACTTCATAGGAAAGGAAAGATGACGATGCTTTTAACACAAAATTTAGGCCGAATCATAAACGGAAATTAATAAACGATACAAATTCAAACCCCGAACAAGACAGTAATGAAAGTGTTTCATGACCCCATAGCCTAGCACGACAAGGGTTTTCCAGCGTTCCCGAAGAGGGGAGGAGATGTGAGGAGCAATGGGTTGGTTTGCTGAAGCCGTAGAAGACGAGTTAATTATGTTTACTCCAACTGTTATACAAGAGTCCTTTTCGAAGTACTTCCTCGAAGAGAAGAACGTGGGCGAAAGGGACAAAAATGTTGTAAGGAGCATAAATCCTAATGATTTATCCTCCTACGTAACATATTGGCACCACTCGCCAAATAAGGAGATCACCAGTTACCGGACACTGGTGAGTCACTTTTACCATCACGCCACTGCCTCGCAACAAGAAAACCACGCGGTGCTGACACATATGGCAGCTATCGGGAAGAAGAAGAAGACAACGTGAAAACACGTGGAGGAGAACCACGCGGTGCTGAAACATATGGCAGCTATCGGGAAGAAGAAGAAGACAACGTGAAAACACGTGGAGGAGAACCACGCGGTGCTAAAACATATGGCTATCGGGAAGAAGAAGAGCAACTGAAGGCGAAAACATATAAATGCACTCATAAGAAAAATATTGTAAATAACTAAGACAATAAAGTATCCACGGAGTTAACCACAATCTAAGACTTATGTTCTTGCTAACGAACCCTGGACACAGCTGAGTCTACCGCAGCAGTAAAATTTTAAAGAGACACAGCGTGTCGTTACAATGTTTCGACTATTTTGACGTATTCAGCGATTTGTAATGATTTTGAGAGTTCTCTCCCTGAGTTAAAAGATAAACCCACTTCATAGGAAAGGAAAGATGACGATGCTTTTAACACAAAATTTAGGCCGAATCATAAACGGAAATTAATAAACGATACAAATTCAAACCCCGAACAAGACTACTGGTCTAGTGTCTCCAGTGTCTATTAATAAATAGTACGGTCTATTGTCCCTAACAAGTTTTATGTAAGGTAATTTCTTGAGGCTGGTTCGTGAAAATCCGAACCGCTTTGGCTTATGTCCATGGGTTGTACGTCTTGCCTAGAGTTGTTAGTACGTCTGGTGTTTTGTGAAGATGTTCTATTATTGTCATTATATGTGTTATTAGTACAATTATAGTTGTAATTGTTTTGGTGTCGTGTATTCTGGGTTGGTGTGCACGTGTAAGTTTTGTTTCTGTTGTTTCTCTTACAGTTACTATTTGTGTGTTGCGTTTGGTAGTTGTTATATGTTTGTTGTCTGTTGTTGTATCTTGGAATGCTAGGATTTGCATTTTTGTAATAATTAGGTTGATTTCTCAAATTGTTATATCTTTGTTGGTTGTCGTTTTGTGAACTATAGTTGTTTAGAATTGGTCTTTGATTTCGGTAATTTGTGTTATTACTGAAGTTCGTTCTTGATTGAGTTCGTGCATAATTTGTATTTTTTGAAGGCAGACCGAATTTTGTAAGGTGTTGATGTCTTGCATCAAGAATTAGCTTAAAGGCTTTTTCTATAATTTCAGTGTTCCTAGATAGATCATGGTCTTAGTTGCTTCTGGTAGATTGTCCCTGAATGTTCTAAGACTTACTCTGTTTATTTCTGTAACGCTGTATAAAGTCTCGTCATGAGTTAGTCTTCTATTGTTTATTCTATTTACAAGTTTATGTGAAGACAAAACCCTCGTATTAATTATTAAAGACATCTTTGTACTTATGAATTATTTGAGATCTTCGTACTTATGAACTATTTTCGAAATGTTAACATACTCTACAACTGCGGCAACGAAATATTTAATATATTAGTTAGTAAACATAGAAACTGGTCACTCTAATTTTGTCCACATTCTATCCTATAATATTTCCCGTGTTAGCGGAACGGCTACATTGTATCATCTGCAGAGACGAGGCTTCTTCACTACCACTGCTATGAAATATAAACAATAATCCAATGCATGCCCAAGCTGCTGCGCGAATATGAACCGAGACTGCTTCTGCAGAGATAAGCATGTTTGCACCATTTGTAATGTGCAAGTTAAGTTACAATTTTAATACACTGTTCGCGCCGGAGCCCTCCTGTCAACGGCTGCTGCCTGCGCACCGTCACCATGCGACTCTGCGCGGGGCTCAGTGCGGAGAGAATTCCCCTCATTGGGTCCCGCCAAAGTCGTGTAGCAGGCCGCAGCCATCTTTATTTTAAGGAGAGTGCTGACGCAGGCAGCGGAGGAGAGCTGGTCGGCAATACTGCGTGCCGATTCAGTTGATGTTCAGCAGTCAATCTTTAAACGTGTCGCATACGTGGAAAAAAGCACTTAAGTATCATTAAAAAATAAACAACAGTAAAAACTGAAACAAATATAATTTCATTTGTAAGTGTATTGCCTAATAAAACAAAAAGAAAACGTAAATAATTTGTAATTAAACAATTTACAATGGAATTGGAGAGTAACTCCGCTCTTAGAAACATGGTCCTTCGAGCCGGATCGCAGCTGCGCCCGGTAAGTTTTTAATATTTATTTTTACCTAATTTCTGTTTAATTTCAATATTGCACAGCTATTTATTTATGCTTTTATTTTGTAATTCCTGATTTATATTTTTTATCGCGTCATTCGCGTTTGGGTACGGTCGTCGCGGCAAATGGTACATTTCCGTATCGTCACTTGTGTGAGTGTGTGCGTGTGTGTGGATTTGGCACAGCAGCAGGTACTGGAATTTACATTTGTTAAATTCTCAGCACGGCCGCTGCGTAATTCGGTTCGCAGTCTGCAGCTCAAAGCGCTGCCGACGCCGGTTACGATAAGCTGTGTACAGCTGCTTATGCGCAGATTTTTCCACAGCCGCTGTGCATGCTATTGCCATTGCCGCTATCCGCTGCTCCGTTGTGCAGTCAATGCCCTACTTTTGAGTGTTGCTTTGTTCGTTGAAACGAATTAAGGCGGGTGTCACACTCACAACTCTTGTGGGTCAGCTGTTCGGGTTATCCGTATTGCGTGCGTATATCGCCGCGTTGAAGTCGCTTCGTGGTGCCAGTAAGCGGTGGGAGCATATTGTTCTTGCTTCTACATTGGCGTGGGAGTCTACAGCTCACTGCGCTGCCCAGAGCCTGGTTATTGCACGTTGTGTACCGTTGCTGATGAACCGGTAACTTATACCGTTGCCGGTAGGTTTTTCGGACTAACGGGTCAACAACCGTTAACGTGGTGGAGGATCGACGCTTTCGACACGAGTGCGGTGTAATTAGGTTCGCAGTCCGCAGCTCACAGCGCTGCCGACGCCTTTTTACAGTAAACCGTGTGCCAGCGGTGCTTGAACATCCCCATATTACGACGCTGAAAAATACGTACGCTCGTTGATCTCCGTACGTCACAGTTTTTGCAGCTCGCAGCGCTGCCAACTTGTACTGCCCTTTTGTCTTTGATAACCCTGTATCGGTGAACCCACGAGCGACGCAAGGTCCGGGTCACATACAGCAGCTCATAGCGCTGCGTTGGGTATCTCAAGTAGGGGTTATAATTCAATTTCCTAGGCTTCGCGTAGCTTCATTCCTCCTAGGGATTGTCTTTAAGTTGTGTGGACTCTTCAGCGAAAATAAGGCGGGTGTTATACCGGTCACGTCAGCAGGCCAGCTGGGTACACATATAGCTGGGTAACTGGGTGTGTCGACGTGAAGGTGTAGTGTTTTCCCGGGTTTTGCTTGCGTTTTGCCATCATTGAGCTGCGTTCTCAGGTCAAGCGGTCTGCAACTATGCTGACTCCGCTGATAGACGCGGCTGATAGCCTGACCGCGTTCGTTATTGAGTTCGAGCGGAGCTCTTCCGCCCCTCAAAATCTCGAATATCTTCGCCTTGATCTGACTGAATTGGCAGACTTATGGCAGGCGTTGAAGGAGGCGAAGGCTGCAGCGGTCATTGAAGCAAATTTAGACGAGAAATGCGTAGCCATTAAAGAGTCTATACGGCAACGATTCGCAGCAAGTTTTGCCATGTACAAACAGGGTCAAGCTCGGATCAGTGGACTAATACAATCCCTGACCGTCTCTCCAACGGTGCCTTCCGAGGCGTCGGCTGAGCTGTCTTCTCAATCCCACACTATTCCGGTGCCTCCTTGTGATATTGAGATTTTCGGGGGGGAGTACTCCAAATGGATCACCTTCCGTGATATGTTCACGGCGCTGTTCCTGCGGAACGCCCGGTTATCTAACATCGAGCGGTTGTATCACCTGAGAGCAAAGACTAGGGGGGAGGCGCGAGAAATCGTGGACCAATGCCAACTGACCAATAGCGGTTTTGAACAGGCGTGGGCGGGGCTTACTGCCCGATACGAAAATCGGCGTACACAATGCGTACCATAGGCAAAGAAAGTGGGTCGGAGCTAAAAAGGCTGCAGCGGGAAGTGAGCAATTGCATTATGGCATTGAAGGAGCTGTCGGTGGATGTAGGCAGTTGGGATCCAATTTTTATATACTGGAGTTCCATTCGGTTGCCGGAGAGGACCCTTTCTCTCTGGGAGCAGTCCCTTGCAGATCATGCGGATATCCCGACTTGGGTGGCGATGGAGGAATTCCTCTCGAAACGATTCCAAACTTTGGAAGCGGTCTCTGATGTCTGCCAGACGGAGCATGCGCGGGAGCCTGGGGGGAGCCGCTCAACACCACTCCGCAATAGCCACGTGCAGGCTCATCAGGCGATGGTCAGTCCGGAAGGGTGTAAGATATGTACACTACCAGGCCATCGGGTCTCCCACTGCTCTACTTTCATCAACGCTGATGTATCAGAGCGATGGGGATGGGTGAATCGCTTCCACTTGTGCGTGAATTGTTTGAGGGGGGATCATCGTGTGTCAAATTGCACGAGTAAATACCGATGTTTTACGTGTCAAGAGCGGCACCATACTCTGCTACACCGTGAGCCGCTCCCGAACCGGAGCATAAGAGGCCCACCACGCACGACGCCGCCTCGAGGCAGACGATCATCCAACGGACGCAACGCGGCCACCACGTTGGCTCAACCTGCTACACCTTCCTTCGCCCACGCTGCACAGGTGGTACCTGCTACAGTCCAGGGACGATCCGGTCCATATCGAGCTCGAGGTCGGCTACCCAAACGTGTGCTATTAGGTACCGCCATCATTCACGTATGGTATCAGGGAGTCAATTACATGGCCCGTGCATTGATCGACCCTGGGTCGGAAGGGTCTTTCATCTCTGATCAGCTCCAACGACGCCTGCGACTCCCTACGCGTACCGTGCATGCCCAAGTGTCCGGGGTGAGCAATGTGGTGGCAGCTAACGTGACAAAAGCGTGTGATTTAATGTTAAGATCACCTCTTGACAGTGCTGTGCGGCTCCCGGTGTCAGCATTAGTACTGCCCACCTTGACCAGCGAATTACCCCGACTAGGGGTATCAACGCAACAATATGCCCAATTGGCCGGCTTACGACTGGCTGATCCAAGCCTTTCAAACTCTTCACAAGTTGACATTCTGATAGGGGGTGATTTATACCCGATGGTGATGCTTGATGGGTTGAAGCGTGACGTTATTGGGTCATTAATTGCACAGGAAACTGTATTTGGGTGGATCCTCACAGGGCCCATGCCTGAGAACTCGACCCAGACATTCTGTGCCGGAGTACAAGTTGACACTGGCCACCCGGTCGAAGAGCTCTTGCAGCGATTCTGGGAGGTGGAGGAACCGCCTAAGGAGAGACGGTTGTCACCCGGTGACCAGGCTTGCCTGGATTTGTATTCCCGGACCACTTACAGAGAGTCTTCTGGGCGGTATGTAGTAGAACTACCGTTCAAACCAAAGCATCTGCCTGAGGAGTCGCTTGGAGCTTCTCGGCACATTGCGCTAAAGCAGTTCGAGCGCAATGAAGGCAGGTTACTCCGTAACCCTAAGCAGAAAGACCAATATGACTCCGTGGTACAGGAGTACTTGACTCTTGATCATATGGTCAAAGTCCCGCCTCCACCTTCAGGAGCTCTTGCTCACTATTATTTGCCTCATCATGCGGTTATGAAACCTGCGAGTACGACCACCAAACTGCGAGTGGTATTCAATGCGTCTCAAGCAACCACTAGCACCCTCAGCTTGAATGATGTCCTATATACGGGTCCCACCCTGCAAGCTGACTTGACCCAACTTATCGTGCGATGGCGAATGTATCAGTTCGTTTTTAATGGGGATCTGCAAAAGATGTATCGGCAGATTAGAGTAGCTCCAAAGCACACCCCGTACCAGCGAATTGTCTTTAGGGCCTCTCCTGCAGCGCCAGTCTCCGATTACGAGCTACAAACGGTTACCTTCGGAGTCAACTGTGCACCGTACTTAGCGATTAGGACATTGGAACAGCTCGCGACGGATGTCGAGGAGGACTTACCCTTAGCAGCCCGGGTACTGCGTGAATGTATGTACGTGGACGACGCCTTGGTCGGCACACATGATGTAAACGCAGCAATACAGACTCGAGACGAGTTGATCCGTGCACTCGACTCTGCCGGCTTCTCCATGCGAAAGTGGACAGCTAATACGGAAGCCATTCTCTCCTCTTTGCCTCCGGACCACTTACTCCGAGAGGATTTTTGAAGCTGGATGAAGCGAGTTTAACTAAGACACTAGGAATTCGGTGGAATGCAAAGACTGATCATTTCTACTTTCATCTCCAGCCCATTTGCTTTGACCCACGAGCCACCAAACGCAAGGTGCTATCGATTATAGCTCAACTGTTTGATCCAGCCGGATGGCTGGCACCTGTTGTGATCGTGGCCAAGATTTTGATGCAACAAATTTGGGGGGACAAAACTGACTGGGACGAATCGCTGACCCTCGCTTCATCCAATCGTTGGAAGGAATTTTTAGGGGCTTATGACGACATCTCACAGATTCGAATTCCTCGATGGGTGGGGTCTGCACCGGATGTAGATATCCAGTTCCATGCGTTTTGTGATGCTTCGCAAGCGGCATACGCCGCCGCGCTGTGTGTGCGATGCCAGTGCGGCGATATTGTCACATCCCACTTATTAGTGGCTAAGTCGCGGGTCGCGCCTCTTAAGACGTTATCCTTACCTCGCTTAGAACTCTGTGGCGTGGTATTGTTATCCGAGTTGGTGGCGGCACTTCGGACAAGGGTGGGGGTCACCTCCAGTAACTTGTTTTGTTGGACGGATTCGACCATAGTTTTGGCTTGGCTCCAGAAGTCCCCGCACATGTGGAAAACCTTCGTAGCTAATCGGGTTACCACCATTTCCAGTAAAGTAGGTGTAGAATGTTGGAGACATGTCAGGTCTGCAGACAATCCGGCTGATCTTGCCAGTCGGGGGGTAACTCCAGCAGCCCTTCTTCATAGTCATTTATGGTGGAACGGTCCGGGATGGCTTACCCACGACTCAAATTCCTGGCCTCAGCCTTCGAAAATCGCTAACCCGGACGCCCTGGAAGAACAACGCAACATTGCTACGCATACCATCCAGGTCAAACAGCACGATGACTTGATGCTGCGTTTCTCATCATTGCCGCGAGCACTGCGGGTTGTGTGCTATATCCAGCGCTTTTTTAGATACGCTATACGAAAACGACGTGACCACGCCCCACCCCCGGGATCGCCTATCACGACTGCAGAGATTGTTGCCGCTACACTGCTCGTGTCGACCATAACGCAGCAGATGTATTACCCCGAGGAGTATGGATGCTTGCAGAACGGGCAACCCATTTCCAATTCGAGTTCTCTGCTCACCTTGAACCCCTTCCTTCATTCCGATGGGTCGATTCGAGTGAATGGACGCCTAGCGCATTCCACTCAGATCCCGTTCTCCGAACGGCACCCACAAATTTTGCCGTACCACGGACAATTTACACGACTGCTCGTTGAGTTCATCCATCAAATTTCTTTGCATGGGGGAAACCAGCTTATGCTTCGGCTCCTTCGAACTCAATACTGGGTTCCACGCGCAAAGGTTTTAGTCAAGGGTACCATTTTACGATGTAAAACTTGCCTGGTAGAAAAGAAACGTAGATTGAGCCAGATCATGGCGCCTTTGCCCCCTGAACGCACCACCCTGTCTCGTCCTTTCGCCACTGCGGGGGTTGACTTTGCGGGCCCTTTTGAAATTAAAACATTTCAAGGGCGGGGGTATAAAATGACAAAAGGCTACGTGTGCATCTTTGTGTGTTTCGCCACCAAGGCCGCCCATTTAGAAGCTACCACGGATTTAACTACCCAGGCCTTTTTAGCCGCCCTGTCTAGATTCATTGGGCGACGGGGGTGCCCAGCTAACATTTATTCCGACAATGGAAAGAATTTTGTGGGAGCAGAAAAGGTAGTGCGCATGGAGTTCGCACGTGTGATTCGAGAAGCTAAGGACCAGGCGACCACGCAGCATTGGTTTCACCAATTGAAATGGCATTTTATTCCTCCAAACGCTCCCCATATGGGAGGACTGTGGGAAGCCGCAGTAAAGAGCTTCAAACACCATTTCAAACGAGTGGGTGGGCAGATCCGGTACACGTATGAGGAGTTAGCAGCGGTACTAGCCCGCGTCGAGGCATGCCTGAATTCGCGACCGATTAGCGCACTCAGTGACGATCCCGACGACCTCCAACCACTTACACCAGGGCACTTTCTAGTAGGGGGACCACTTCTTGCACCAGCCGTCTCGGAGGAGACCACCCCTTTTCTTTCTATTCTTAATCGATGGCGTAGGCTTCAAGTTCTCTCCCAGCAGTTCTCAGTACGTTGGAAACATGAGTATCTTCTGGAGTGCCAGCGCAGGACAAAGTGGAAGACTATCCAAGATAATGCAACTAACGGAGATCTGGTGGTACTGCAGGATGACCACGTTCCACCAAACGAATGGCGATTGGGAAGGATCACTGAGGTTCACCCGGACTCAGACGGCAGAGTGCGAGTCGCGAAAGTGCGGACAGCACGCGGAACCGTTACGAGGCCCGTCACCAAGATGGTTCTACTCCCCCGAGCGGGAGTGCAGGCTGAGTAATCCCGGCATACGGGCTTTTGGTCGTTTCCGTAGCTAGTCCCATCCTTTGTAGCCTCTAGTTTGTAGCCTTTCCTGTTGTATGTATACCTCGGTTCTTCCATGGAATCACTAGCCTTTCTCGTAAAACGGTAGCAGTAGATCTCGCCTGGCTATGCCACGGGATAGAATGTAGTCTTGAAAAAGTTATATTTCCTACCAGTAGCATCCTAACCTTTAATACTAGCCTTCTCGTAAGCACATGCCTAATTACAAATTTGATTTTCCACAGAACTTCCCATCGTGCCGAGCTGACTGGCGTGGAAGACGCTACATCGGGCCGTGCCTTACCTGTGGTCCGAGGGTACAGTTGGTGTTCCCAGCCCCCGTGATGCTACAGGGGTCTGCAACATACCGCCCTCCGGGAGCAGTGGCGCCGTCTCGCGCCCACGATGACCATCTTGAGGCCACCACTACAGCGGCAGTGTCGCCATCGCGCCCCCGAGCCCGGTCTGCATCATCTGCCGCGCGTTCGCTACCGACGGGGCCGATGAGCGTCCGCCGCCTTCCCAATCAGGGGTCCACGCCAGGGGGCGTTGCACCACGGACGCCCCATCCGATGTCCCGCGCCGCAGTGGAGGCTGCGACATCACGCGCCCCACTGGTGGCTGCGACAGCCCAAACAGCAGCGGTAGTCGTACACCCGACAGCGGCTCCCCAACGCCCGTGCGAGATGTGCAAGCGCTGGGGGCACACCATCGCAGTGTGCAAGGAGTTCCTGTCCTTGTCCTCGCGGCGCAGGAGAGATGCGGTCGGAAACCGGAAGCTGTGTTTCGTGTGCCTGGGGGTGAAACACTTCACCCACAGCTGCGAACAGCCGGGGTGCTCCCGGTGCCACCAGCGGCATCATCGCCTCTTACATTGAGGGGTGCACCAGGATGGGAGCCGGCGGGAATAGGTCGTCATCTCTCTTGCAATACTGCAAGGGGGGCGGCATGTTCGCGCCGGAGCCCTCCTGTCAACGGCTGCTGCCTGCGCACCGTCACCATGCGACTCTGCGCGGGGCTCAGTGCGGAGAGAATTCCCCTCATTGGGTCCCGCCAAAGTCGTGTAGCAGGCCGCAGCCATCTTTATTTTAAGGAGAGTGCTGACGCAGGCAGCGGAGGAGAGCTGGTCGGCAATACTGCGTGCCGATTCAGTTGATGTTCAGCAGTCAATCTTTAAACGTGTCGCATACGTGGAAAAAAGCACTTAAGTATCATTAAAAAATAAACAACAGTAAAAACTGAAACAAATATAATTTCATTTGTAAGTGTATTGCCTAATAAAACAAAAAGAAAACGTAAATAATTTGTAATTAAACAATTTACAATGGAATTGGAGAGTAACTCCGCTCTTAGAAACAACACAATTTCATATGCAAAAGTATATCCAAAAGATTAATTTAAGGTGCATCTCTAAGATACAATAGAATCTTAAAAATGAGATCATTCCGCTAAGAGCGAATGAATTTGATGAAAATTATAATATTGCATCAACATGAATAGATAAACATAAATAAAGAAGTTAATTAAAATTGGGCGCATAAACATAAACATTATACTGTAAACTTTATGAAATAGAATTATCAAATGCGCATTAGAAATATAATATAAAAGTAAGACACTGAGCTTGCAGTGGCAGTTTTTCGTATAGTTTCGCGACTAGCGGAGGATTTTTTCGCGATGAAAAATTTATATAAAAAATATAAAAGAAAGGTTAAAAAAATGGCTAACGACGGTCCAACATGTTCGCAAAACGCGGAACTCCCGCAAGTCAGGGTTTGAGTTCGTTGCGCAGTAATCCGTTTAATACATCCTTAAATGTTGATGCAATTGCACGAGTTATCAGTGCAAATACAGCCTCATTAAGGTCGGATATCGATAATTTAACTAAACAAATTCAATTGCTAACATATAATAGTGATTTTACGGAATATACTCATCAAGAAATTGATGACAATATTATATGCGAAGAACCATTAGACGTAATAAAATCGTTACCAGAATTTTTCGGCGGAGAATTATATGTGAGTTGGCGAGAAGCAGCTCATAATTGTATGAGTTTATATATCGTAGGAAGCAAAAGATATTTTGCTGCACTAACGATTTTAAGAAATAAAGTTGTAAAAGAGGCTAATAACGTTCTAACAGCCCACGGAACAGTTTTAAATTTCGATGCTATTATAGCACGACTAGATTTCGCTTACGCAGACAAAAGACCGATACATATCATAGAACAAGAGTTAAGTGTCCTTCGGCAAGGACAAATGTCTATAATAGACTATTATAATTTGGTCAATAAAAAATTGACACTCTTAGTGAACAAGACTATAATGACTTATGGTTCGGATTCCTCTATTACAAATAACAAAAATAGGCAATATGCCATAAGAGTATTTATCACTGGATTGAATTCTCCATTGAATGATATATTATTTTCACTTGAACCGGGCGATTTACCAAACGCGTTAGCTAAAGCACAAGAACTCGAATCGAATAATTTAAGAGCAGCATTTGCTCTACAATTTAATAAAAATCAGAACAATAATAATTTTCAGAGGAAAGGATTTCAGGATAATCAAAATGTTTTGAGATATCCAAAAGGCCTCAACAATTTGGTAAAAGATTTCAGAACCTATGGAAGTAGACGAAAGTCAAAACCATTTTAAAAGATTGAATAGATACAAATTCAATAATACAAGTAATTATTGGCACAATAATAACTATAGGCCACATAATTTCAATCGCGGTCAAAAACGTCCTCATAATACTGCTCATGATAGTGGACAACATAGTCAACAGCCTTTTCCAAAGGCACAAAGAATTAACAATATAAATAAGAACCATTTTTTAGGGAAAAGGTAAATCTTCCTTACATTTTTAAAGTAGATGTTAAAACAGGAAGAGAATTTAAAATTTTAATAGATACAGGAGCGACTAGTTGTTATATTAGAAGAGGCATATATAAAGAAAGAATGAGTTGCCAATAAAGAAAAAGGTTCGAACAGTTAACAGTTATATTATTATAACTCATTATCAAATTATAACATTGCTAGGAGTTAAGCAAATATTTTATGAAATTGATAATTTAGAATCAGATTTATTAATAGGATATAATTTTTTGAAAAAATTAAAGTCCATAATTGATATGAAACATGGTGTACTACAGTATAATGGAGATAAAGAAAAAATTTACAGTGCAGAAATAATTCGTGAAGAATCTATTGAAAAAACATGTGAAAGTGAAAAGCATGTAATAAAAATTATGCTTTAGGTAAAGGTATCCCTAAAGTGAAAGCCGATGATAATGCTGGCAATGTGAAAAGTTTAAAGAAGAAAAATAAAGTAAAACGCATTAAAGAAAAATATAATGTGGAAAATAAGAAGAAAAATTTTAATTTGAAATATGATCCTAGAACGCCAGTAAATAATGATAATTTCGATGAAGAAAAGTCGGAAAATGAGAAAAAAGAAATGTGTGACATTTCAAGAAAAAGTTGTAAAAATTCAGATAAAGTGTCAAATAAAAATATAGACAATTTGAAAGAAGAAATTGTCAATAAAATAGAATTAATACATTCTAAAATTAATACAAATATACCATTTAGAACGGACATTAAGGCAGAAATTCGTACAACTGTTGAAACCCCTATATGGAGTAAACAGTATCCTTATCCTTTTTCTGCAAACAAGTTTGTTAATATGGAAATATCAAGAATGTTAAAAGAAAAAATTATAAGACCTAGTAGAAGTCCTTATAACTCACCAATTTGGATAGTTTCTAAAAAAGGAATTAATGAAGATGGTACTCCAAAGCAGAGACGAGTTATTGATTATAAAAAAATTAATGAAGTTACAATTTCCGATAAATATCCAATCCCGGATACAAATGTAATTCTGTCAAATTTAGGAAAATCAGTATATTTTTCTACAATAGATTTAGAGTCTGGATTTCATCAGATTTTAATGCATGAAAAACATATAGAAAAAACAGCATTCTCCATTAATAATGGAAAATATGAATTCTTAAGAATGCCATTTGGATTAAAAAATTCTCCAAGTATATTTCAAAGAGCTGTGGATGATATTTTGAGAGAATATATAGGAAAATTTTGGCATGTCTATATAGACGATATAATTGTTTTTTCAAAAACTATTGATGAACATACAAAACATTTAAATATGGTTATAGAAACATTAAAAAATGCACATATGAAAATATCACTCCAAAAATCTAATTTTTATAAAAAAGAAGTCGAGTTTCTAGGATATTTTGTTGGACACAAAATAATTAAAACAGATCCTAAAAAAATTGAAACAATTAATAACTATCCTATTCCGATAACATTAAGACAATTAAGAAGCTTTTTAGGAATGACAGGCTATTATAGAAAGTTTATTAAAGATTATGCTTCTATTTGCAAACCCCTTACTAAGTATTTAGCAGGAGAAAATGGAAAAGTTTCACAATATATGTCTAAAAAGATTGAAATAAAATTAGATCAAGAAGCAATTTATGCATTTCAAAGGTTAAAAAATTTATTGACAGATCAAGTAGAATTAACTCAACCAGATTTTAATAAAAAATTTATTTTGACAACAGATGCTTCTAATTCAGCAATTGGTGCTGTATTGTCACAAGAAAATAAACCAATAATTTTTATTTCAAAGACATTAAATTCAACAGAATGTAAATATGCAACAAATGAGAAAGAATTGTATGCTATAGTACGGTCATTAAAAAATTTAAGAAATTATTTGTATGGAGTAACAAATTTAGAGATTCATACAGACCATCAACCATTGACATTTGCTATGTCACATCGTAATCCCAATACTAAAATGAAAAGATGGCATGCTTTTATAGAAGAATTTTCTCCAAAAATTGTTTATAAACCAGGTAAAACAAATTTAGTTGCAGATGCTTTATCTCGACAATATATTAATAATTTAACTAGTAATGATTCTAGTACAAATACGCAACACTCTGCAGAAAGTAGTGATGATAATCAAATTGAAGAAACTAATAAACCATTAAATCAATTTAAGCAACAATTATTATTGGATAAAGATAGATTTACTATTCATGAAATGATAGTTAATTTTGGCAGAACTCGACATATTATAGAGTATGATACCATAGAAAATTTAAAGACAATTCTAAAAGAATTTCTACAGCCAAATATTACAACAGGAATCCATTGTACTAGAGAAGTTCTACATGAAATAAAAGATTTATTAAAGAACACTTTTAATGGAATTAAATTTAAATATACAACGAAATTTCCAATGGATATATTAAATGAAGATGATCAAAAAATAATCGTCCAAGAGACACATTGTAGAGCACATAGATATTAGAGAGAAAATTTAAATCAAATATGTAAATTTTACTATTGGCCCAAAATGGTGAAACATATAAAAGAATATAAGTTAACACATAATTTGTTCAATAACCCAAAACGGCGCGTGCACTAAAGTTGCAAGCTATGCTTATTCAAGTTAACATAAAGTTAACACATAATTCGTTCAATAACCCAAAATGTTGCATGCACTAAAGTTGCAAGCTATTCAAGTTAACATAAAATTGGTTCAATACCCCGAAAGCAGTGCATAGACTAAAAGTGCAACGTATTAGTTCATTCACCTCAAATAATTAATTGGGAACTTTATTTCCGTCCCATTTAAATTGCAGCGTCTGTTTTCAGATCAAAGTCGTTGACACTAACACTTTTAATTAATAAGCAAATTATTGTAATATTTTAAAGTTTCTTTTTACAGCTTAAATGTTTATTGTTCGCACTTGTTTGACAGCAGTCAATAAAGACAGTTCGATTAAAATCCAAACCCGGTTGTTTTAATTAACTCGTGTCCGTTGAGTTTTGACAAGTCAACGTGGTAGTGACTGTGGACTTTGGTAAGTTCGCAGAAAACCGTTTATTTTTTTAAGCTTCATCTCGAAGAAGCTTAACGTAAATAAGACATTGTGAAATATGCAACAAGAATAAATACGATCTACATCCAATAACGATACCAATTGGAGGGGCTCCAATTCCAAAGAAGGAAGGGGGGAAGCAAGTGCATTTGGATATATTTTTTGCACAAAAATTAAAATTCTTAAAAACACAAAATGATATGTTAAAAATAAATAATGCAAAAAGAACAATGAGAGACTTTGAAAAGGAACAAATAATATTTGAAAAAGTCATAGGTGAAAGGAATAAGTTAAAACCCAGATACAGGAAACAAGAAGTAAAGGTAGATCTAAAGAACAGGGTTAAAATAAAAAAGAAAAATAGATTGGTGCTCAAAGACAATATACGAACGTAATATTTAATTTTATTTTTCAGAAAATGTACCTAACGTTGTTTTTAATCGTTATATTGCCTTATATAAAGGCTACCGAAATTATTGATTATACAAGAGAGGACTACGTACTAATTGAAGATGGTGAAGTCGCCATTTATAATGATTTTGGTAATATATTTCATATTACAAATTTAACTTATTATAACGAGATATTAATGGAAACAAGAAAATTATTTAGTAACCACACATATACTAGTTTTGATATTGATAGTAAACAAAACCCATATTACATTTCATACGAAGAATTTGATCCAGAGAGTGATAATATTTTTGAAATCAATTTAGAATTGAATATAATTGAAACGTTATTGAAGCAATTAGAAATACCCGATAAAGTAAATGCTAGAAATAAAAGAGGTATAAATGAATTAGGCACAATTTGGAAATGGATAGCTGGAACACCTGACCATGATGATTTTATATCAGTTCAAAATAAATTAAATGAATTAGTGCAGAATAATAATAAACAATTTGTGATTAATTCACAACTATTTAAAGCAGTGACAGAATTAACTCAAGTAGTTAATAACTTTAAAGAAAGTTCTAGAATGGTCAAAATAATTAAACAACGAAATACTATTTTAATAAACGAACTGCATAACTTGATTCAAACTATAACTTTAGCCAAAGTGAACATATTGAATCCAGCAATTTTGAATATAAAAGAAATTAAAGAAATAATTAATTCAGAACATGAAAGGATCACTCTAACAGATTTAATTGATGCTTCAAATTTTAAAATTGTTCAAAATAAAGATGTGGTTGTAATATATATTAAGTATCCAATTGTCGAAAATATTTGTAAACTATACGAAACAAGAGCAATAGCTCAGAAAGGAGGAAAATTGAATATTGAAAAACAGATTGCAAATTGTAATAATGAATATGTAAATGTTAATAATTGTAAACTTGAGATAAGAAACACTTATTGTAAAAATAATACTCAAAATAATAATAATACATGTTTGATTGATATATTAAACTTGAAAAATGGAAAATGTCAAAAAATTATTGAAGAAAATAAAAATATTGAAATTCTAAGAGATGGCGCAATATTAGCATCAGGAAAACATTTAATAGATGGTCATATTGTAAATGGAATCTATTTGATTGTATTTGATAATTATACAAAGATTGATAATGTAACCTATGAAAACCCAACAACTAGAATTGTAAATTATTTAAAAACAATTTCAATACATGAATATGAAATTACAGAATATTTAGAATTAAAAGAAATAGAATTGAATTTCGAAAATATAGATTTATTGGCAAAATATGAAAATGATAGATCAACATATTTTGTAATTTGGACTATTGTTATATTATCGATAACTTTTGCAATATTGTTAATACATAACAGAATTAAATCATATTTAAAAAAGAAAAATTTTAAGCAAATTGAAATTAATGAAACAGATTTGAATTAAAGAATTCAAGAACTTTTAATTGAAGAAACGGGACGTTCCTTCTAAAGAAAGAGGGGAGTTAAGTTACAATTTTAATACACAATTTCATATGCAAAAGTATATCCAAAAGATTAATTTAAGGCGCATCTCTAAGATACAATAGAATCTTAAAAATGAGATCATTCCGCTAAGAGCGAATGAATTTGATGACAATTAGAATATTGCATCACCATGAATAGATAAACATAAATAAAGAAGTAAATAAAAATTGGGCACATAAACATAAACATTATACTGTAAACTTTATGAAATAGAATTATCAAATGCGTATTAGAAATATAATATAAAAGTAAGACACTGAGCTTGCAGTGGCAGTTTTTCGTATAGTTTCGCGACTAGCGGTTTCCAAAGTTTGACGTTCATAATAGAAGGCCTTTCTCGGACCAAAACTTAAATTTTACTTTGTATCTTAAATAATTTTTAAAAACTAAGAAATAAAGTGAAAAACCATAATTTGCATACGTGCATAGCGTTGAGAATGCAAGCCATACTAAAACTCCTACTCCTACATTTTTGCAGCATCAGCAAATAGTTTTAAGATAAAAAATTTCTATGTTAGAATTAGGCATAAAAGTAAGCCCATTCTCATTTGTACTTAGGAAGAGAGAATTCAACAATAAAAGTTTAAGCACTTAACTATATGCAACGAAATTTTTAGACTCTGTCCGCAATAAGTTGCTAGTTGAGCCAAAAGCAGTCACTATAGAACCACTAGCAGACGCCCTTAACAGAAACTTCAGGGTGCATTGCAATGCAAATAAAATTCAAGCAGATCTGACTACTGTTTACCAAGGAAAATTTAAAGTATACCAATATGATACAAAAATAGAGAGCTTAATTGCAGGCCTCAGTAGCATACAGATCAGTCAACAGGTTACTGAAAGCAAGGAATTAGTAATAAGACTTAATGATCAATTAGGCCTTCCTGCTATTAAAAAGGGTTTAGATAATAATTTAAAACCCACAGTAATAGCAGCTAGGCCGCAGACATTAACAGAAGCCATCCAAATATGCACAGTTTAGTAGACCGCATAATTTCAGCATGAACAGGCAACGAAATTACAATAACAATAAATGACGGCGGTACGAAAATACGAACAGAAACCAAAACGAACGTGACAAACAGTCGCATCGGAATTACAACAATAACAGACGGCGGTATGAAAAGACAAACGGATACAAATGCACATAAATGATGAACAAGTCACATTACCAAAAACACACAGCTAAAAATAGCTAACACTATCTCTATACAACCAAGAAGTCAGGTACTGCACGCTCTGTCAGTGCGAATAGCAGAAGACAGTTTAGTACACAGCAGGGAAATAGCAAAGGGTGTTTTTGTAGCCAATACTTTGATCAGTGGCGTAGCTGCCCAGGGGCTACGCGGGGCAGTGCCCCGGGGCCCTGAAGCTCAGGGGGCCCTCGAATCCTTACCAGAAATCTCGATCGAACTGAACTTTTGGAAATTTCGCCCATTTTCAAAATAAATATGACAGGTTGCAATCCCACTTTAATCATGACAACTTAGTTGAGAGGAATTCAAAAGTTATACCTAGGGAATTTCCCTAAATTCTTTCTGTAGGTTGGCAGTGTTGTCAATTTGACGGAGAGTGATATGTGCGTTTTATTATTCATCGATGTGCGTTTTATTGTGAATTCGAGTTAAGATTTTTTTCCGGGGATTCCCCAACGACACTTGTAGCGTATCAGTGTGTTTCTCTTTCCTTTTATTTTACTTTTAACGTCGTAAGTGAACAGTGAGTACCAACCTACTCGAGCACAATCTAATATTATATTGTGTAAATAAATTAGAAAACTAAAATTATGGATAAAAAGAAGAAACCCAGTGGTGCATTTAAACGCAAACAACGCCAAGAAAGAGAAGATAGTAAACAAAAATTGCCCAAAATTGACAAGTTTTTTAGTCTGCCTTCTGCAAGTACATCTGGCCAAAATATTTCTATTGAGAGTGACTCAAATAATGTGGTAACTGCAGTGTTGGTTGAGAAGCCTACTGAAGAAGATTCGACAATTATTGCAGTTGGAGATACCTCCGCCGCCGATCATGTGAACGTGGATGATGTTTGCATGACACACATAAGAGCAGAGGGTTTGGAGGAACCACAGACCTCTACATTTTTCGAAAATGTGTACGACAAATCTTCTTATGACTTGGGAAACTTCACGAACAAAATATTAAGTGATAACGAAAAACGTAAAATTCTTGATATGGGGCCTTTACAGCCTTCAGGACCTTTTCCAACAGACATCAACCAGAACAATAGGTGTTTTTCAAAATCGTACTACGTTTCGTGTTCTAAATATGGGCCAGTTAATCGTTTTTGGCTGTGTTATTCCAAAACACTAGACGCTGCCTATTGTCAACCCTGCTGGTTATTTGCTTCACAAAGGAATAATGTTTGGTGTACGGGAATTCGAGATTGGAAGCATTTATCAGAAAGAATTAAACAACACACTTGTTCGAGTGGCCATTCGGAAGCATGTGCTGTGTATGAATTTTGGAAAAAAAAAACGATACTAATACTATCGACAAGGAACTTGAAAATGAAATTCGCAAAGAAGCATCATTGTGGAAAATGGTTCTTCAAAGCTTATTCGATATCATACTTAGCCTAGCAAGGAGTTCTTTGGCTTTGAGAGGACATCAAGAAGACTTAAGTCAGGAAGGATTCCACGGAAATTTTCTGTCCTTTGTAGAGCTTGTCGCCCGATATGATCACATTTTGCAGCAAGTTTTGGATATGCCCAAAGGTAATAATAATTATTTCTAAGTTTTTTTTATCGTTTTATTTTGTTTATAATTATTAACTTTTTAATATCAGGACTTTTTTGAAATTGTGTTTTTTTATGTTTTTAGGATCTACAAGATATCTGAGTGCAACAATTCAAAATGAAATGATTGAGAGCTTGGGGACCAAACTCGAAACCCATCTACTAGAACAAATTAAAGCGTCACCGTTTTTTGCCATCATAATGGATACGACACAGGATATATCGAAGGTAGATCAGCTAAGCATTATTGTGAGGTATGCAGTAATAACCAGATCGGAAAATGGACAGCCAATTGATATAGAAGTAAAAGAAGTGTTTCTAGGCTTTTATGCAGCCATCAAACATGGCGCAGTAGATTTAGTCCACTAAGTGACAACATTATTTATCGACAAAAATATTGATTTAAAAAAATGTGTGGGGCAAGGCTATGATGGAGCCAGTGTGATGAGTGGTGTGTATAATGGTGTACAAAAACATATTAAGGATATCCAGCCTAACGCAAAGTGCGTACATTGTGCCACTCATAATTTAAATTTGGTGATAAATGATGCCGTTAGCAGATGTGTGGAAATACAGATTTTTTTCGCAAGGTTGCAAGATTTGTATAACTTTTTCGGAAACAGCATCAAACGTTGGGATCTACTGTCAAAATTCACTGGCGAATCGGACACCACTCTAAAAAAACTTAATCCGACTAGATGGTCCAGTAGGGTCAATACGATATCTGCAATAAAACTTCGTTATTTTGATATTATCAAAGCATTATCAGAAATAGTTCTAAAGAGTCCTAATAAAGATGAGCGTAGTGAAGCAGAGAGTATTAAAACAAAATTGCTAAATTTCGAGTTCGTGTTGCTTTGCGAATTCATGCACAGTGTATTGAACGACATCAATTATGCATCCAAAACTTTACAAAAATGCGACATCAATTTGGGCGAGACGAGCAAAGTTTTAGCAGAGACCAGAGCAAAGTTGCAAATTTATAGAAATGATTTCGAATTATTCAAGTGCAAAGCCAGGGAAACTGCAAGAAAATATGGTATTGATACCCATTTTCAAGAAAAAAGGCAAAGAAAAGTTAAAAAACATTTTGATGAATTAGCTGCTGATCACCGATTTCCAAACCGAGAAAAAATATTTCAAATTGAGATTTTCAATAATGTAATATCTCAATTAGATACACGTTTTATTGGTATGAGTGCAGTCTGTCATATATTCGATTTTCTAACACCAACATTTTTATTACATGTTGATGAAGCAACTTTATTACAAAAGTGTGACGAATTCCAAAGAAAATATTCAGATATAATAGGCCCTAGTTTTTCACTTCAATTTATTAATATTTACCATCTAGTTTTACCTCAACTAACTCAAGCATGGACTGTTCACCAATTATGTAAGGAAATAATGAGCAAATATGGAGTGCTAGAATGCGACCTAACGGAAGTATTTACAGCAATGTTATTATTCTTTACAATTCCTGTCACTTCTGCAGCAGCTGAAAGGTCATTTAGCAAATTAAAAATAATAAAAAATTATTTAAGAAATAATATGGGCTAAACTCGACTCCGACATTTATCGCTAATAGCAATTGAAAACAAAACCGCATCAAGCCTGGATTTAAACGAAGTCATTGATACTTTTGCGAAAACTAAAGCTAGGAAAAAATTGTAAATATAATTGTTATTTAGTCAGTTGTTAGGCTCGACCTTTATATAATAAACCCTTGAATCTTCTCTTTCGTTTTATTAGCCAAACTTACATCAAGTATTAATTGTAATTTATGTTGTTACTGTTTAATATTTTTATTACCTGCCCTGCAGTGCACAAAAAAAGAGCTTAAGTAGCTTAGCATTTTTAAAGTATTTGTATATTTCATATTTTTATATGATAAAACCTAATCAGTTTACATACCAGTGGGGCCCCATTTTTTAATTTGCCCCAGGGCCCTTGGTTACCTAGCTACGCCACTGACTTTGATACCCAGAGATGGACATAAGCACATCGCGATTATCAATACCACAAACACTGAAGTCACATTGGAAAATATTTCGCTCACAGTAGAACCTGTAGCAAACTTTTATATTGTAGCAAGAAATAGAAATACAACAAGCAATAGTAATTATAGATTTTCAGAAATCAATGATCTTCTAAAATTCGACAAATTAGGTAGCAAAGAGAAAAATTCAATAGTCGACATATGTCGCAAATATCAAGACATTTTTTATTTAGAAGGAGAAGCATTATCAGTAAATAATTTTTATGAGCAAAACATATCCACCATAAACAACACTCCAGCATATATAAGAAACTATAGGCTACCAAATGTACAAAAAGATGAGATAGATCAACAAGTTTACGAACTTCAACAAAATTACATTATTCGCGACCCTCACCCTACCGTCCGAGTCCGGGTGGACCTCGCACAGTGGGGTCAGGGTTGATAATCTTAAGGTAAAGACTCTGATAGCCACTCACCAGGGAGAGGCCAGGGCGATCCTTACAGAGAACTCTTCCAAGAAAACTCATTGCCTCCTCGTGGCGGCCCCGAGCAATGGTATACCAGCAACCGCTGGTTGCTAGCCGAAGTGAGCAACGACTCTTTCAGCGATGACCCCGGAGGGGCGGCTGAAGGGGCACCGATGGACAAAGATGGACCATCGAGGGACGGACGCGGAGCATCGTTTCACCACCGAGGGACTTCGTAGGACCATCGTTGGACCATAAAAATCCAAGAGTGAATTCAGATCACCAACACCTTGGTCAGCTGCCACATGCCTGGGGCAGCTGTGCGACAAGCGCTTAGCGCTACTAAGGTCGAGACCGGTAAGGCCTTAAGTTTGTGATACCGGACATTTTTTGGGAATTATGGATATGGGCTGACGATTGTGGCATGCTTTCACTTTAGTACATAAGAGTGAAATCTTATCGAAATGGCTGGCAGCTTAATGCCATAATTGCCTCCGTCCCGTTAAAACCTTGGCAGGTCTCGGAGAACGCTCGATGTCCGACCCCATTAAGTTGGCGGTACAGGCTCGGATGTAACATTCCCGACTAACGCTGATCTGGCTCTGTATGCAAGCTCCCATGAGGACTTGTGTCAACCCTTGCATGGCCTCCCTGCTCTGGCATAGACAACCATGGGATCATGAAGGCGACTGTACTACGGGCAGCGATAACGACTCTGAGCGGGGACCCAATATGCATGAACAAAATAAATAACAAAGAAAACAACAACAACAATAACGAGGGAGCAAAAAACAAAAGCAGGAACCCTTTCAATAGAAGCTCCATACTGCGCCGGACCCCACCTAGTGGTGGGCAAGACCAGCCACTGACGGTGCGGAGAAACTCCCTGGGTGATCCGGGGGAGATGCAAATGCGGGTGGCATGTAAGTCAGACATGCTAGGGAAGATGGCAATGTCGAGGCACTCATCAGCTACATTGCGGAGCGACATAATGTCCATTCGGACATTAAAAAGGCGGCGAAGATCCGCGACATGTGCCTAGAAGTGGCACAAGAACGGGATGCCGATGACATCGTCACCGTTCAACCACCACTACTGCAGCGAGCCGACAAGAATATGCAAATCTGCAAAGCGCAGGAGGACAAGGAGGTCCAAGCCAGCGTATCGCCACTGGCAAGGAGCTACGCGGCTTCCGTTGCAATGCCGAAGCGTCCCCGCGAAAACGCAGAAGAAGACGGAACCAGCCCGACGAGCCGAGCGGTACCCAAAAGGCAGAAGGCGGATGCGGCAAGGGCGGCCATGGCGAAGGCCGCCGCAGCTAAAAATACCACCAAGCCAGAAGTGGGTAAACCCGACGCAGTGGTGAAAAAGCCAGAGTGGACGATGGTTCGTGCTCGCCCCCGGGCAAAGCCGAAGACACTCGCTAAAGCGAAGCCGACCAGACCTGATGCAATTGTCATCAAGGGAACGGGAGTGACAACCTATGCGGAGATCTTGCGGAGGATAAAGACGGAGCCGCGGTGGAGGTGCGACAACTCACCCAGGAGACTCTGCTGGAAATAAAGGATTTGGACGAGATCACCACGGTAGAGGAAGTTCACGAAGCGCTGTGCAAACAGCTGAGCACTTTCGAAAAGCTCCCCGTGACCGCGATTAGGTCCCTTCGCAAAGCGTACGGTGGAACGCAAACAGCAACCATCAGTTTGCCCCCTCTGGCAGCCGCAGCGCTACTGGCCGGGAAACTGAGAGTCTGATGGACCTCTTGTCGGGTGCGGGGAAAGGTAGTACCCACACGTTGCTACAAGTGCATGGAGTTTGGGCATATTGCCAAAAAGTGCAGTAGCAAGGAGGACTGGCGGAATCGGTGCTACAGATGCGGCGCCGAAGGCCACAACGCCAGCGAGTGTAGCAAAAGCCCAACCTGTGCACTCTGCAAAACCAAAGGCCGCAAGGATACGGAGCACTCGACAGGATGCAGAATATGCCCGTCGTATAAGCAAGCAGTAAAGGAGTCAAAACGCATGGAATGAAGTTACTCCAACTTAACCTCAATCACTGCGCAGCTGCACAAGACCTACTTGAGCAGACGGTGAGAGAGCACAAGATCGACGCCGCTGTGCTCAGTGAACCATATCGTCGGAAGCACCAAGGAGTCTGGGTCGAGGACAATACTTGCCGAGCTGCAATATGGGTGTGTGGAGTCAAGCCACCTCAACTCGCGGACGTCAGGAGGGATGAAAACTACGTCAGGGCAACCATAGGAGGAACCACGGTTTACAGTTGCTACATGGCACCAAGCCTAACTACGGATGAGTTTGAGTCGGCGGTAGATAGACCCGTTCTAGATGCACACGGCAGGAACCCTGTAGTAATTGCTGGCGATTGCAACGCATGGGCAACTGAATGGGGCTGCGGCCGAACTACGCCAAAGGGTTATATCCTCATGGATGCACGCGCAGCACTTGACGTGATCCTCTTGAATACCGGCGAGATGAGTTTTGCCAGAGGAGGTGCCAGTTCTGCGATAGACCTAACCTTCGTAAGTAGCAGGCTGGTGAGGGGTGCAAAATGGCTGGTGAGTGACATATACACCCACAGCGACCACCAAGCTATCATCTGCGATCTGGAGAAGCCCCGGAATCGGCAGCGGATAGGTCCGACATTGAAAGGCTGGAGGACAAACAGCCTTGACGAAGACGTCCTAGAAATGATGTTTGAAGGTTTGGTGCTGGAAGGCAGTGCAGAAGAAATGGCGAATCAGCTGGCAAGGAAGGTAGAAAACGCCTGCGACGCGGCAATGCCCGGAGACGATATGGTGGGAGGCATAAACCTGTCTACTGGTGGACGGATGCAATAGGCGAGCTCCGTAAAGCTTGCCATACTGCGAGGAGAAGGTATCAACGTTCCATACGGAAACCGGATTCCCTGCAGAAGCACCAGGCCTTCAAGGAAGCCAGAAATGTTCTAAAGAAGGCAATTAAGAAGAGCAAGAGCACCAGATTCGCTGAATTATGCGCACAAGTTAAGGACGATCCATGGGGCATGGCATATAGACTTGTCATGCGAAAATTGCCCTGTTATAGGCAGCCAGCCCCAACCTGTCCAATGTTGCTCAGACGTATAGTGGCACAGCTCTTTCCAGTACAGAACTATGTCCCATACGAGCTCCCTCTGGAGCAAACGGAGGAATCAATACCCAGTGTGACTATAGATGAGGTGTTGCGCGCGGTTGGGAAGTTTGGAGACCAGAAAGCACCCGGCCCAGATGGAATCCCCAACCGAGTGCTGAAGACCGCAGCTGCACTGAACCCAGAGCCACTGAGGAAAATGTACGACGCTTGCCTGAGAGAATGCATTTTCCCCAAGAGATGGAAGAGGCAACGATTGGTCCTGGTGCTTAAAGCCAACAAACCAACAGAGGACCCTTCAGCGTACCGCCCGCTCTGCATGGTTAGATACGGCGGGAAAAATTCTGGAGCGGATAATCTGTGACAGGATTGATGAGGCCATTGCAAAATCTGGAGGGCTCTCAAAACGGCTTTGGTTTCCGGAAGGCGAGATCTACCGTGGACGCCATCAACGAACTTGTCCAGACGGCTAAAACAGCGATCCAGGGGAAACGATGGAGGGGTGGAACCAAGAGGTATTGCCTTGTGGTCACCCTAGATGTCAAAAACGCTTTCAACTCAGCTAGCTGGGAGCGCATAGCCAAAGCGTTAGCAGAGTTTGGGGTACCCATCTACCTGAGGCGAATGATTACCAGCTACTTCAGCGATAGGATCCTGCTCTACCAGTCCGAAAAAGGTGTGGAGTCGCACAAGATTATCGGAGGAGTTCCCCAGGGATCGGTGCTTGGACTGTTACTCTGGAATGCTATGTACGACGGCATCCTCCGCGTACAGGTCCCTGATGGTGTCAAAAGCATCGGATACGCGGACGACATAGCATTGGTAATTACAGCTAAATACTTGGAGGAAGTGGTAGCAGAGGCCAACCGAACTGTGGCTACCGTCGGAAGATGGCTTGCAAACGTTGGACTTAGCTTGGCTGAACACAAGACCGAGGCAATCCTGGTTTCGAGCCGCAGAGTATTGGAGGTAGTGGAAATAAGAGTTGGTAGATGTGCCATAACCACGATTCCACACCTCAAGTACCTAGGAGTGTGGATAGACGCGCGGCTTACCTTCAAAGAACATCTGCGGCGCGTGGGAGATAAGGCAGCAAACACATGTTCTCTCCTATGTAGAATAATGCCCAACGTGGGAGGACCCAGGCAGCGGAAAAGGCGACTCATCGCCGGGGTTGTCAGATCCATTATTCTCTATGGAGCGCCAATATGGGCCGAAAACGCGGATGTGAAGAATTACGTCCGCACCATTGAGGCAGCATACAGGAGAAGTGCACTACGAGTGATCTGCGCATACCGCACCGTATCCCCCCCCCCCGGAGGAGTATTACCTTGCAGCGGTCCCGCGGGGGGAAGCTGCGATGGAGGTGGTTTTAGTGGGTAAGAATCCCACACTACTGGTGCCGTAATGTTACCAGTGTCTTTTGAAGATTTCCACCTCCGTTCCAATTATGGAAAAAAGGACCTCGCACAGTGGCACTTTTGAACTATTTACGAGCTAAAAAGTCGAAAATTTGGTTATGGAATTGGTGACTTTTTTTAGTACTATTTGGTTACCAGATGTTCACTTGACAAAATTTCTGTTTTTTTTTTGTTTTTATTGCCACACTCGTTGCACCGTTACTTGTCAAAGTTGCTATTTGCCATGTGCTATTATTTTTGGTGAAAGTTCGTTGTTTTTAGGCTAAATTCAAGAAGCCAATTTCAGTATTTCGCGAATTTATCAGCTCTAATTCGATATATTTTTTTCAAGTTCATTCAATTTACTAAAAGGATTTGAAAAATCGAGGCTTTTACAATTGCCGTAAATTGCCGTAATTGCCGTTTAGGTAAGTGTATACAAAAATACATTAAAATTTGTGAACCTGAAGGTTTCAAGGTCTGCCAAAGTTGTGCATAACGCAACATTAAGATAATTCTTACTGATTTTGAATCTTTGGTTAATCCCTAGTCGAATTAGAAAAAGTTCATCTGCGCCTAACTGCTTCAAATTGGATATGCCGTCGATTTCTCGAAAGGAGTTGTTGGAGGTTTGGGTTGCTTAACGAGACTGTAGCAAGAAAACTGCTGCTGTTTACAATCATGTATATAGTAAACTTGGAATCAAAGACTTGGACAGTGACTGTTATGGAAGCTTTAAGAAGGAAGTGTAAATTTTTTTAACAAATCTTAAAGCCAAGTGGCGGAAAGTAGGACGATCTACAGATAAAATGTTGCGAGACTATTCACCATGGCTTGAAAACTGCTTAGTTTTTGGAACTGATGAGCCAACTTCATCCTCATGTTATCTTGGAAGGCCTCAGGGCGATTTTGAAGATCTTTGTGAATCAGCAAAGAGAGCAAGAGTTAAATTTTTGGTGCAAAATGTGAACTGGGGTTGCTATGGGAGTTCTACTCATTCTCAATACAACCAAAAAATTGAAAGCAGCGAAAGTGATTTTAATGACAGCCATATTTTTTCGATCTGCATGGCCCCGCTACAATTAAAAACAATTGATGGAAAGTTAATAATATGGGAAAATACATCACCCTCTTCTGCAAGATTTTGTCGACCTATTAGAATTTGTTTTGAAAAAGAAACTAAAGATTTAATTAAAAATGAAACTGCAAATATTCAAATGCAACTATCGGAATTGCAGCCCTCAATAATTAAAGTTAAAGAAAAATATATTTTTGTTAGAAGTGTGACAGAATTAACAATGATAGAATGCAAAACTTTTAGCGCACTGAGTGATACATCTGTGCAAATATGTGGTATTTGCAAAGGTACTCCGAAAGAGATGAATAGTTTGCAGATTATGTATGAACGAAAGTGTGATGAAACGTTGTACGATTGCGGGCTTTCTACTTTGCATGCATATATAAGATGTTTGGAATGTATTCTACACATTGCTTACCGAATGAAGCTTAGGGTATGGAGAGTTACTGGGCCAGAACATCAAATAATTTATAAATCAACAAGAAAGTCTGTACAGGTAGGAAGAAAAAATACAATGGGCTTGATTGCTGATATGCCGAACCCGGGTACCGGTAATTCAGATAATGGCAACACTGCACGGCGATTTTTTTACCAGTATTCCTTGGCAGCTCTTGCAACTGAGGTGAATGAAGACTTGATTCGCCGATTTGGCGTCCTTCTGAATTGCTTGTCAAGTGGGCTAGAAATAAATGACCAAGCATTTTCCGAATACCGAATACGGCCAAGGTATTTGTTGAACATTATCCCTGGTATCCCATGCCTCCAAGTGTGCCCAGAATCTTAATTCATGGACCAAGTATTGTAAAATCTTGTCTATTGCGCATTGGTATAATGTCGGAGGAAGCTTTGGAAGCTAGAAATAAAGACATGAGGAGATTCCGCGAACATAACACCAGAAAAACAAGTCGTGTAGATACAATGTGCGATCTTTTCCACACCCTACTGTTTTCTTCAGACCCTTTAATTTCTGCTTTATATAGAAACAACAGAACTCTACTCTGCATAACAATTTTCATTTTTTAGTGAAGAAATAATGTCTACTAAAAGTTGAACAAACTTACTTAAATTATTATTATATGTATTTAGTTTATGTACAATTTTGTAAGCTTTCCTCATTAGGAACTTTTCTAATAACCAAATGAATTGTTAAATAAATCTCGATTTTTGTTAAAACTGTTATGAGAAGCAATAACGAAAACATTCTTATTCAAAGATATTTTCATTTGATACAACACCAATAAGAAACTGATAAGAGTGTATAGAAAGGTAAGCCCGACTTTCTAATACCCAGCGCCGCTATAATCAGATATGTGCCTTAGAAGTGGGCGTGGCCGTTAGGCTTGCTCAATTAGTATACACACTAAGCACTGGGAAAGCAAATTGCAAAAGAATATGAAAAAAGTTTTTTTCCCAAAAATGGACGTGGTTTTTGAGCTGATCGGACCCATATTTCCCACCAACATAACCTCTGACCACATTAACCTATGTATAAAATTTCATTAAAATATGTCTACTAATAACAGTGTTATGAGTTTTTAGCTCCTAAATAGCTCAAAAGTGCCACTGTGCCTCGGTGATCCTTCCCAACCGCCATTCGTCGGGTGCAACGTGGTCATCCTGCAGTACCACCAAGTGTCCCTTTGCTGCGTTTTCCTTGACGGTCCTTGAGCGCGGCGGCGCTGATGTTCGCTATGTCGTTCTTGCTTGATTTTTGGATCAAAAGATAGACTAGATTTTCTCTTTGTGCTTAATTCCTTGTTGTTTTTTCAATGGCATCTCCACAAATTAGCCACTAGCAGTAACCATCAGGATTCGTTCTGTTTCTTCCAGTTTCGAACCCGTATTTTGATGTGGTCAGAAGCATCACTTTGATTTATCCCTTATATTAATTCATTTTCAATCTTTATTTTTACCATTGGTGTCTGTATATTATTTTCCTCCACGAATTTGCCACCAGCAATTTGCTTATGGGTAGCGTTGCCATCATATCTCTTTAAAAGAGGACATGTTCTCTTTTTTTCTCGAGATCTTTTTTTCTCTTTTTTGAAAATTGAAAGTCCTCTTTTTTTTGTTGGACAAAAAAAATATCTATAAATAAAAAAAAATATTAAAAAATTACAAACCTGCAAGGTTGTATTTAAAAAACTGGGTATTTTGCTTTTGTAATTTCACAAAATTTACTATAATTTCATCAAAAATACATAAGACATGTTCAAATACACCACATCGTGAACACTCTTACGTGAACACTCTATTGCAAGTAAATAGTAATATGGCAATACTGAACGCTAATTCTGAACGTTTCCTAACAAAATCTCTATAAACACTTCCTTATGCCATAGATCTGTCAAATAAAATTGAAACTACAAATATTGGCGCTTTGTTTCTGCTTTTGCATTTTTATTCTTGGTAAGTCTATTTTTTATAATTACTTCA
Source organism: Clusia tigrina (assembly GCA_920105625.2). Lineage (NCBI taxonomy): Eukaryota > Metazoa > Arthropoda > Insecta > Diptera > Clusiidae > Clusia > Clusia tigrina. The sequence goes on from OV050030.1 coordinate 54,854,905, forward strand.
ATAGAAATAGAAATTATTTTATCGTAGATGCAGAGTTTATGCTTTTCTTAAGGAATCACAATGAGCCTTAAACGAAAGTGTACATTCAATGAAGAGCTCAGAAAGAAGTACACCTGTTTCACAGCTGGCCAAACGAAGTATGAGGCATTTTGTAATTTGTGTTCTGTCCGAGTTTCACTGGGAAACAAAGGAAAATATGATCTAGAACAACATATCGACTCTAAAAAGCATAAACAAATAATTCAAGCAGCAGCTGGTTCTGCAAATATGAAAACATTCATAAAAACCCCAGAGATTGAGAATCAAGTTAGTGCTGTGGAATTAACGTTAGCCTTTCATACTGTTAAACACCAAATGATTCAAGCAGCAGCTGGTTCTGCAAATATGAAAACATTCATAAAAACCCCAGAGATTGAGAATCAAGTTAGTGCTGTGGAATTAACGTTAGCCTTTCATACTGTTAAACACCAAATGAGCTTTAAGTCAACAGACTGCACATCCAACATGTTAAAAAAATTGTTTAATGATTCTGAAAAGGCTAAGAAATTGTCGTCTGCAAGAACCAAATCGACTGCTTTAGCTAAAAATGTTATAACACCATTTTCTCTTCAAAATTGCTTAGATTCGTTATTGGAAATTCCTTATACATTTCGATTTCAACTGACGGTAGCAACCATGGCTCAGACAAAATATTTCCTTTACTTCTGCAGTTTTTTAGTCCAATATCTGGAGTAGAAACTAAAATTATTTATTTGGACAAGTTACCAAATGAAAAATCGGAAACAATTGCCAATTATATTATACATTACCTGAAGAAATTTAACTTACTGAGTAAATGTGTCGCTTTTTCAGCCGATAATTGCAACACTAATTTTGGTGGCATCTCAAGAAGTGGCAAAAATAATGTTTACTCTATACTGAGACAAAATCTAAACGAGCACTTAATCGGTATCGGATGCCCGGTACATATAGTTCACAATGCAGTTCAACACGGTATAGACAGTTTGCCATTTGATGTTGAGTCTATCGTTCTTAAAATTTACAACTATTTTTCAATTTACTCAATTCGAGTGGAAAATTTAAAGGATTTTTGCTTTGATGCTCAGGTCGAATACAAAAAACTTTTGAAGCATTCTAGAACACGTTGGTTATCTATGGTACCAGCAGTATAACGGATTTTAAAACTGTATCCAGCACTCAAAGCGTATTTTTTATCATTAGAAAACTGTCCTACTTTGCTAAAAATTTTTTTTGAGTCTGAATTAAGTGAAGTGTATTTATTTGCAGTCCATTCATTTTGCTTTTTATTTCATGATAAAATAATAGCTATGGAAAATGAAAAAATTTCTGTTATAGAAACAATGACCATTATATCCGGCTTATTAGATACGATAATGGAAAGATTTAAAAACTCATTTTTGCCTTTCAAAGTGAAACATATTTTAAAAATTTTAATAGAAAAAGGGTATGAAAGTGAAGCCGAAATTTTAAAAAGTAATATATTCACTAGTTACAAAATATCTTATGATTATTTAAAAGCATGGTCCAAAGAATTTCAAAATTTTTCAGTTTTCAAATGGATAAATTTAAATAAAATTCCTGAATGGAATGACATTGAAAATTGCGTTGAATTTATTAACTTACGAAAAACCGATAGTATTGATGACGCTAAGTGTTTTGATCAATATGTTAATTTAAAAAACTTTGTAAAAGAAAATTTATATAACAAGGAGTTCCAGGAATTATTTGCCCACCAAAAATGGATGAAATACTTTCAAAGTTGTTCGAGTACCGAATTTTGTTCAGAACTTTTAAAAATGTGTCAATTCTTTTTTTCGTTGCCTGCACAAAACGCTAATGTGGAAAGAATTTTTTCACTAATGGGCAAGCAGTGGACAAATGAAAGAAACAGACTGAAAATTTCAACGGTTCGAGCTCTTTTAACAATTAATTATAATTTCAAAAACGTTTCATGCTTGGAGTTTTTCGACGTTTGTCAAAAACAGAAACAGTTATTGAAACAAGCGCAAGAAAACTTTAAGTATGATTCCGAGGAGGATTAATAACTCAGTCTCAATTTCCCACTATATTTTTCTTATAGATTCGGGATCTCTTAAAACAAAAAAAAAATAGAAAATTTTTTTATGGAAGCGTCTTTTTTTAAAAAAATTTAATAATTTTTTTTGTTTTTTTTCAAATATAGTCGGATATATTGAAGTATATCTTCAATATTACTTATGCAATTGATCAAATTATCAAATATCAAATTAAGCCCAATAAAATTTTCTGCATGTTTTTCAAAAATAATTTTTCGTGGGATGCGTAGTTCTTGGGCTATAAGAAGAAATATTTTGAAAAAATTATTTTTTCACGTAAAAATGTAAGTCACAAATGACTTTGAAAATTCATAAAAAATCGATAAATCCAGAAAGTGGTAAATTTGATATTTCAATTGCATAAGTAATATTGAAGATATACTTCAATATATCCGACTATATTTGAAAAAACCAAAAAAAAATTATTAAATTTTTTTAAAAAAAGACGCTTCCATAAAAAAATTTTCTATTATTTTTTTGTTTTAAGAGATCCCGAATCTTTATAAATTATAGTGGGATGCCGTGGACAGAACTTTTTTGATTTTGGCGCATAGTGCCATTTATTTGATCTCATTTATTTAAACCTTTATTTTGTTTAACTTTTTGAAATAATTAGTAGATGTATGATGTTTTTTATTTACTTTATGAGGAAAACTTAATATATTCATTATAAAATTTATTATATTTATTATTAACTAATTTGTATTTTATGTTATTACTTTTTCAACAAATGTTTTAAAACAAAAAAATGGAATATGCAATATTTTAAAAATTTTATTTTATGTTTTTACTTTACAATAAATGTTATTGAATTAAAAAAGTCCTCTTTTTGTACTCTTTTTTTTTGTCAAGAGTTCTCTTATTTTTTCCTAGACTTCTGGTAACCCTACTTATGGGTTATTTCCTTTTCTTCTTCGGGTTGAGAAGCTTGTAGATTTATTGTAAGCTAGGATAAGTTTGAAAGAATGTAAAGTAGATTTAAGAATTCAGAATTAAACTGACTTTTGAACTGTTTTTTACTCAAATAAATATTTTTTTTAGAAATTCCACCAGCTGAGAACTTATCTGGCCCAGTTGTACGGCTTAGTTAGGTTCGTCGTGTGTAAAGTCGAAGTTAAAAAGTGCCGGAGATACGAACGCAACCACTTAACCCAACAACAAGAAGTACAACATACTAAGGAATTACAATAGAAATAGCCACACACGCCGCCATCCAACAAACAACAACGTCAAATTCTAATAATTAAACAGACGCTTATTCAAATTCTTATTTACATAGACTATTACTAACACTATTATTTAAGTTATAAATTAAACTTCAATTCTTATAAAAATCATCCAATGCATGTTGACTTGAATTCCCATGAAAATCCAATCATGTTGAGTTGTGTTCTTATGAAAATCGTCAATTCGTGTTGATATCAAAATCTTAAAATTCCTATTAATTTGAATTCGCATTAAATACAAGTTCATGCTTGCTTCATTTCTCATGAAATTCATTACTGCAACAGGAGTGCATTGCTAAGCAGATGACTCAAAGCATAACTGAAGCTGTCAAACTAGCTGAAGAGAGAGTTATGCACAGAATATGAGTTATCTGGTGAGCTAATAAATATCAGGTCTGCTGCAGTGATGATATTTGTAGTGGAATTGTACTTTTTTACCTCCTTTCGATTTTAAGAAGTCCCCAAATCCTTTCGACCCAAAAAAGTACTCTCCGATGCACAAAATTCCTATGTTATGTTCTAAGAACTTTTTTTTAAATGATCTCATTTATAAATGTATGTATATTGAATTGTGTTAATTTACATTTATAATGAACTTATCTGTTAATTTTTTTAATGGATTGTGAACAAAACTTAACGTTATTTTTTATGTTATTGTTTTATTTTTTATACTTAGCAGAAGTATCATGGATACTTTTCTATTAAATATACACTTGAAGACCAACACCAATTGTTTTTGCTTTACATTTATGATTTATTAGAAAAAAAAGTACTCTTGAGCCGGAAAAAGTACTTTGCGTTGAGTAAAAAAGTACTTTCGAAAATTCTCTAATATTTCAAGTTAGTGTTGATATTGATTTCTTGAAAGAATAATCAAAATGGGCAGAGGTTCTGAAATTCCGGTAGACGTCCGTAAGATTATAATAAATCTTTACGTACAGCAAAAATCGTATCGAGAAATTGGAGATCTATTACAGAGGCCATATTCAAGTGTACGAAACATTATAAAACATTACATAAACTTCGGAAAATTAGGAGGAGGAGGAAAAAAGGAGCTCATCCAAAAGAAAATTCAAGATTTTTTCAGTGTTACTTCATAGTATTTTTTAAGTAAACACATGTTTTTAAACTATGTATTCATTCTTCTTACTGATTTTTTATCAAATCTAATTTTAAAACTATGAACTATGTAATATTTTTTTACCAAATTACTTTTTTTTATCAAATGTGATTTTAAGTGAAGTGCAATCACCTGTTTTGTTTTTGTTATGTTTCTATCTTTAGTTGTGTACTTACATATTTATGTATATTTGTATATACATACGACAAATAAACGAAATTTAGTACAAAATGATGTGTAGTATGTATTATTAAACAGTTTTATTTCAATTATATGTATATACATACAGTATGTCAAGTAATTGTTTACACTATGAAAAAAAATCATAATTTTTCTTTTATTCTTTCAAAAAAAAGTAAGACTTTATTTTTTTGGTTATTTTTTTTACATGTTTCATTTAATTCATGTGTTTACCACCAAATATAAACAAATTCAGCACATAATAACAACGAAAACAAAGAAAATATAACAAAAACAAAATAAATCCGAAAATTTGACTGTCAAGAAATTGTTTACACTACATCAATTTTTTTAATAAAAGTAGAGGAATATTAATACTAAAACAATTTCAATACTTTGTGTGACCACCTTTTGAATCCCTGACAGCTTTTAATCTTCTTTTCATTGAATAAATTAAATTCTGCATGTCGTATGTATCAGGAATATTGTTCCATTCTTCTAATATATACGATTTCAATTGTTCACGGTTTGTTGGATGTCGTTTGGCCACTTTTTTCTTTAAATAAACCCACAAATTTTCAATGGGGTTCATGTCTGGGCTTTGGGCTGGCGCATCAAATACTTTTTTAAAATTATAAAGGAGCCACGTCCTTACTATATATGCCTTATGTTTTGGATCATTATCCTGATAAAATTTGAACAGAGGTTTATTGACGTCTCTTAGCCCAAATTTATTAGCACTATTGATCAAATTACATTTTAAAATATTTAAATATTGCTGTGCATCCATCGTATTTTCAACAAAAGCCAAATCACCGACTCCCTTGCTTGAAATAAAGCCGCATACCATCACCGATAGTTTTCCAAATTTCACAGTTGGAATTATGTTTCGTTTTTCCAATGCCTTTAACGGTTTTCGCCAGACTTTATTAGGCCCATCGTTGTAATACAGCATTATTTTCGTTTCGTCACAAAATATGACGTCATCCCAGAAGTTATCAGGTTGGTCCATGTACATCTCAGCAAAAGACAATCGCTTCTGAATGTTCGCTTTTGATAACAATGGTTTTTTTCGCGCCACTCTTGATGAGTATTTATTTTTTTTCAATACCTGTCGTACAGTTTCGTGCGAAACCACAACTCCAAACTCTTTATTTAGGTCCTTAGCAAGCTCTCTCGTCGAAATCTGTGGGTTTCCCCCCACTATATTTGTCAAATGGCGTTCTGTTCGCTCTGATATTTTGCATGGTCGACCATTGGAAGACTTAAGCTCCAGTCTATTTTCATTTTTCACGCGGTTTAAAATGTTATATATTGTTTTTTTTGTCAAGCAAAACATGTCTAGTAATTCTTTGACAGTTTTCCCTATGGAGTGGTTATAATAAACCAACTGCCTAACATTAAATGATGTTCTTTTGCCAGGCATCAGGATTTCGAAATAACTACACAACAACTGTTCAATTTGAATAACAAAGGAAGAATAAGATACTATTATTGTTATTATACGACAAAAAATTGCACGTTGCACAAAAAAACATCGAAGCCGATAACGGTAAATGAATTCCACAACGCAAACATTGTGCGAAAACATTAAGTGTAAACAATTTCTTGACAGTCAAATTTTCGGATTTATTTTGTTTTTGTTATATTTTCTTTGTTTTCGTTGTTATTATGTGCTGAATTTTTTTGTATTTGGTTGTAAACACATGAATTAAATGAAATATGTAAAAAAAATAACCAAAAAAATAAAGTCTTACTTTTTTTTGAAAGAATAAAAGAAAAATTATGATTTTTTTTCATAGTGTAAACAATTACTTGACATACTGTATATATATATACATATTGTATATTTTTTAAATTCCGGTACTGACGTATATAAGAAAATATCTTTCTTATATGCGTGTTACAGATATAAGAAAGTACCTTTCTTATATGCGTGTTTTCTTTATAAGAAAGCTCGCATATAAGAAAGAAAATCGGTGTACTTTTAGACTTTCTTTTATGCGTATTGTACTGTACTAATTATCAGGGCTCGGATTGTGATGATATGTCATCTTTTTAATTTTTTTGTCATTTTTTGTTAATTTTTGGTTTTATGCTTGATGCAACGACACAGGTGGTGCAGATAAGTGACGTTTCGTATCCTATTCTGTTTTGTTGTTCTCTTTCGGTCTCGGTTCTGTCAAATTATGAAAACCGGTGCCGCCAAAAAATTTGGCGCGCTCTATTGAAATGATCGAAACATAAAATTTTGTTGTTTATAAATTTTATTTATTTATTATATAGTGAAAATAATAAAATGGTCAAATTTTCTGTAATATGCCGCAAAAGTTGGGGCAAAGAAAATGTGAAGTGTTTCAAAGTTCCAAGTGACGAGATTATCTCAGCCGTTATAAAACTAAAATTTCAGACGTCAAAGAAATTTTTCGGCCGTTACTACATATATTCTCATGCCTCCGGAACCCGCCTGCTGACTATTTTGACAGAAGCGAGATTTGAATTCTCTCAAAATTTATCTGCACCACCTGTGTCGTTGCATCAAGGTTTTATGTCATTTTTGCTAGATTGAGCGCTTTTGTGCATGTGTATCTTCTTTCTGTTTTTTATGTATGTTTGTGCAACGAAACAGCCAAACACACAACATCACACATACTTTGTACGAAGTAGCTGACGTATGCGTGTGTCACCATAACGTCGACTGCGCAAGCGACGTTATAAATTGAGCGTACTCAATTTACCGCTATTCTTTGAATCAATGAATTTATTTTCGTGTGTAAATTTATATTATAAAAATGCCAAAAGTTAAACATAGTAAAACATCGCATTTAAAAAATTTAGTTGAAGAATTCGGTGCAAATATATTTTCAACCGATGCCCAAATTCTATTTTGTAAGATATGCGAAACGAGAGTAGCTGCTGATAAAAAATTTTCTGTACAACAACATATTGGGCGAGACAAACATCAACGCTCTTTAAAGTTAGAGGAAAAAAATAAGGCAAGGCAACAGTCTCGTGCTTTCTCTTGAACAACGAACACGCGTTTTCAAACCGATCCCGTTTCGCAAACTCATTTAATACCTTTAAGAACCTAATAACATAAAATAATATACTTTTCAAAACCTTATAAACGTAAATTGACTCGTTTCAATTTAAGTTATAATTCTTTAACCAATTTATACTTAATTTAACCACGCAAAAAGTAAAAAAAAAAAAAAATTAACTATACGAATACAAACACCGTGCTAGTGTTTTCTTTTTTTTATAAGTTTGATCTTACACAAGATCCAAAAATGAACAAGCCACCGGATTGGTGCAAGCCAGTGGGCCCCTCTCTCCCTGCACTCGAAATTGACAACTCCAAATCATTAAAATTTACAACTCCAGGTCCCAAATACCTAGTAATGACACGCGTAGAAAGCAGTGATTCACTCAATAACGTTTCTCCATTCTTGTTAAAAAAAACTATTGACAATATATGCGGCGGCGAGGTCGAAACATGCAAGAAGCTTCGTAACGGTACCATTCTTATCAAAACCAAAAATCATACTCAGGCCAACAAGCTAATAAAATTGACAGCCATCACTCAATATATCAAAGTTGAAATGTCCGAACACACATCACTCAACACTACGAAAGGGGTGATATATTCTAACGAACTGCGAACTATGCCAGAAGAAGAAATTTTTGTAGAAGTAAAAGAACAAAACCAAAACGTAATCGAAGTCAAAAAAATTCTTAAAAGAGAAGGAGAGCTCCTAAAAGAAACCGGACTACTTATTGTTACGTTCGCCTCACTAGCTCTACCTAGTGACATAAATATTGGATATCAAAAAGTACACGTCCGCCCATACATTCCGCTTCCACTCAGATGTAAAAACTGCTATCACTTTGGACACATTGGTAAATTCTGCAAAAACCCTCAGCTATGCCTCAATTGTGGCAATAATTATCACATAAACACCGAAAATAATGAAGAATGTGAACTCGCAACAGCCTGCATCAATTGCAAAGACAACGAACTTTCCAACTACCATCACAGCACCTTTGACAGAAGCTGTCCAACTTTTATTAAAGAAAAAGAACTGCAGGCCATCAAAACTCTCCAAAAAACTGACAACAAAACAGCGATCAAAATCTACAATGAACGGCACCAGCATTCTCATCAAACCTACGCTCACACTCTCCGTCCCTCTCTAAACAACGAAGCATACACATTACCCAACCCATTCGCCGACGATACCCCGCCAAATCAACAATATAATAGCAACAAAAACACACAAGCCCTCGACAACTCCGAATCCAGCAACAACTCGCAGTCCACTAGCAACTTAACTCAAGAAAATATAAACACGGCGCCGCTTGCCAAGACCCATAGCACACAATATCAATCTCACAAAATATCAGAAACTAAGCTTAAAATCTTCCCAAGAAGTATTTCTAACCGACTGAAATCTCAACTTAAAAATAAAAACAAAAAAAAAGCAATACCAAAGGCAACAACCAGTTCAACACCAGCGCAGTCTCAAACATAACTCTCTCTAACGACGACGATCACTCAATGGAATAAGTTTAAGATAATGAAGTTATTTTTTTTTTTTTTCAATTTTATTAACCAAAACTCATCATCATTTACTTAAGTTAATCATGTTCTCAAAATCATTATTGATAGTTAATCTTTTGTTTTTATTATTTTTGCTACTCTTAACATGACTTTAAACATAATTCAATGGAATATTAATGGTTATACTAATAACTATGAACACCTACAAATATTGATTAAAGACTGTAATCCTAAGATCATTGCTTTACAAGAAACACATCTTCAATCCGTTAATAACATTCCTGTCCCAATAAATTTCAAAATTTATGCAGCAAACTCCCAGCAGACCCGATTCGGTGGAGTTGCACTCTTAATCCACAACTCCCTTGAACACCTTCAAATTACTCCTAACCTAGATTTCGATTCAATAGCAGTGACTGTTTACTCCAAAATAAAATTCAACATATTTTCTGCATACATACCACCGACCAAGACTTTCAACCTAACCAATTTGCATAACGTTCTCAACGCTGACCCATTACCATGTTTAATAACAGGCGACTTCAATAGTTGGCACAGAAAATGGGGCTCTCCAAACAACAACCATAGAGGAAACATTATATCAAAATTTATAGATCAAAGTCGACTCATGCTCCTTAACATGCTCGCCTACTCATTTTAGTACCCATCCTTAACACACATCGATCTTACCCTTTGTTCCCCTCTTCTAGCTATCCAATCTCTCTGGCAAGTAAAAGACGACCTTTTTGGAAGCGATCATTTCCCAATTCTTATATCTCTTTTCCAATGCTTCACCCCTTCCACTACTAAGCCTAAACCTAAATTTATTATACCAAACGCAAACTGGCCTTTATTTCGAAATATTTCCGATACACTTAGCTCCAATTTAACTCCAACTAACAACATAAACCGAGAAACAGCAATTATTCAACGAATAACATTGAAAAGTGCTAACGAAGCTATACCCCAATTCCATCCAAACAAGCAAACAAGGAGAGTCCCTTGGTGGAACAAGCAACTTAACGATCTAAAAAAAGAAAAAAACAGGTTATGGCATCTTTTAAAAAGAAATATTTCAACTGAAAACCTTTTAAAATTCAAAAAAGCAAACGCACTTTTTCGTCGTACTCTAAAACAATCAAAAAAGCAATCTACAATTAAATTCACTTCAGACATAAACCCTACAACACCAACCTCTAAAATTTGGACGAACATTAAAATTTTTTGTGGCCTAAAACCTTCTCACACCATTCACTCTATACGTATTCCCAGCTCATGCACAGAGGTGCAACTGATAAAACACGAATAGCAGAAGAATTTTGTAAGTACTGGTCCGAAGCATCATCGGACAATAACTTTCCAATCCTTTTTCGGGAAAAAAAACGAGCATCCATTACTACAAACCCACACAACTCTCCATGCCTAAAAGCTCTTCAAATAGAAAATAACATTAATTTTATGGAATTATCAGCGGCTCTAAATAGCCTTAAAGGTAATACTCCTGGCAAAGATAGGATCTCCTATCCCATGATAAAAAATCTATCTACACCCAATAAAAAGAGACTCTTACTACATTATAATAATATATTTAACAACTTTATCCCACAAATTTACAAAACAAGTACTATTGTTCCAATTCTGAAACCCAATTCTGACAAAACAATCTTTCAATCTTACAGACCAATTTCTCTCAACCTGTGCATTTCCAAGGTTTTAGATAAAATTATTGCTAACCGACTGTGGTTTGTTACTTCCAACAATCTAATCAACAGGCGACAGATGGGTTTTAGGAAAGGAAAATCAACATCTGATACTCTAGTTTATCTAGATTATCTGATTACAAATTCTTTATCAACTAAGGGCCACATATCAATAGTTTCTCTTGACTTTGCTAAAGCTTTCGATAAGATAGGAGTTCACACCATCATTGATCAACTGATAGATTGGAAAATAGGACCCAAAATTATCAACTACATAAGAAACTTCATGACAGATAGAAAGATTCAAGTCCGCATAGGTTCTACCTATTCCCATCCTCGGCCAATCCACAACGGAATACCCCAAGGATCACCCCTGTCAGTGATCTTATTTCTGATTGCTTACAACAAGCTTTGTGATATTATTTCATCACACTAGCGTTATGAGTTCAGTGCATATGCAGATGATTTTTTCATCATTAAGAAACTGAACAAGGACAAAAATATAAACATTGACATCAGCAACCTTATTCATGATATCTCCAGATGGTGCGACCTCTCTGGTGCCGAGCTCTCTACTTCAAAATCCAAGCATCTTCACATATGCCGTAAAAGAAATTGCCACAGTTCTATTTAAAACAACATTATAATAGAAAATGTAGACCATCTAAAGATATTGGGAATAATTTTTAATAACAGATATAAATGGAATAAATATATAGACTCCTTGCAAATATCCTTGTCGCAAAGACTTAACATTATAAAATGTCTGTCAAATTACAAATTCAACTGCAGCTCTCAAACTCTAATCGCATTAATTAATTCCTTAATAATATCAAAAGTTGATTATGGACTTTTCCTCTACGGCTATGCTCCTAAATCAGTTATAAACAAAATTAAAACAGTCCTATACTCGTCGCTCAGAACCTCTCTAGGAGCACTCAGAACTACTCCAATCAATAATATGCTATTCGAAACCAATATAAAAACAATAGAAAACAGAAGAGACTTTATAACCTTGAAACTTTTTAAATTATTCATATCAAGTGATAAAACTCCCTTAGCTCAGAAAATAACTAACACATTCAAATCAAAGAAATCCCCTAAAGTTCCTTCTGTTATACACAGAACAATACATTTGTGCAAAAATATCAATATACCTTTGAAGCCAATAAAGTTACCAGCATCTACCAACTCCAACTCTCCTCCATGGTATCTCAATCCATCAAGTCTGAACTCTTCCCTCCGAGAATTCCCAAAAGCCACCACAGATCCACTCATATATAAAAAACACTTTGCAGAAATTCAAGAGAAACACCAAAACTATTCTTATATATACACTGACGGATCAAAAACAAATGATATAACTAGCTATAGTATAACAAGCCAAGACTACATAATTAAAAACGCACTTCTACCCCACTTTTCTACAGTGTTCACTGCCGAAATAATTGCCATTTTTGAGACACTTATCCACGTTAAAAACAAATCACGTAAATTTGCCATCTGCACTGACTCTTTATCATCCATTGACGCAATTTCAAATATAAACAATACCAACTTTTACCCAACTCTAATTAGGAACATACTATTAGAATATTACCCTAAAATAAAAATAATCTGGATTCCCGGCCATGCTCAAATATCCGGTAACGAATTCGCGGACCAAGCCGCCAAACTTGCCACTAAATCCCCATTAATCATCACCGAAAACCTAAATTTTAGTGACATACGAAACTACATAAAATCTGATCTTAATAATAACCACTTACCTCTATGGACACACACCTCACCATGGTATCAGAACATTAATTCAAACAAATCCAATATAAATAACTTCCTTAAATTCCAAGACAACGACGTTAATAGACTTGACCTCATAAAGTACGAACGCCTCAGATTAGGACACACTAAATTAACACACTCTCATATTCTAGACAAAAACACCCCTCATCCTTCATGTCAATACTGCAACTCCACCGACCCAATCAACATTAAACACATCTTATCTGAATGTCCATTTTTCGAAAATGCCAGGAGGAATACATTTCCAAACGCAAACCCTATCCCATCCCTCTCTCATCCTCCCCCAGACAGCATTAAATTAATTTCCAACTATCTTAAATCAATCAATATTTACAATTTGATCTAATTATCAGACACTTTACCTTGTGATATAAAATCGAAGATTCCATACTTTATTTTCTACTTTGTTTATATATAATCTATTTCAATTACGGTCACAGATAATCCATATCATGTAATTTAAACATATTAGTTTTATTATTTTTACTCACTACCAGCTAATAGCTGAAGGCCTAAGATGCCATTGCTTTTTTTTCTTATTAGTTTATTTCTTTAGTATTTAAGCTAATAATAATAATAATAAGGCAAGGCAATCTTTGCTCATTGACAGTGCATCTAATAGCAGTGCCAACTTTTCTGAATTTTCTATTAAATTTATTATAATACACACTTTTAATTTAAGGGCATTTTTAAAATTTTTGGGTAATTTTTAAGGTTTTTTGGGGGTATTTTGTCAGTTTTTTTCCGTCATTTTTCATTGTTTTTTAGGTCATCACAATCCGAGCCCTGCTAATTATTTATGTAAGTAGTGTGGAAAAAAAGTTATTAGCAAATAAACTTTGAAAATTGAGCTGTGCCAAAACTTTTTTGATTCACTGTATATTTAATAAGTCGGGGATTCGTGTTGGTAGCATCGAAGAACTACATACTGTTCCAGGTGCTGCTGTTCCTGTTGGGGAGTGAACTTTGTGTTGTTGTTCTAATGCAGGGTGTCCAGACGTCACGCTTTTGGCGTGATTGTCACACTTTTGAAATCTTCCTGGCGTGTCACGCTTTATTTTCAAAAATCACGCCAGATACAATGCTAGAGCTAGACGAGATGGATCAAAATTTTATAATTATATTTTTTAATCACCGTTCAAACAGAAACAATGTTAAAATGTTGTTAGTAAATTTATATACAGTGATTTAGCTGTCGCGTCGAGTATGCTAGCGTTAAATCGCGTCGCGTCGTTTCTGTCCAAGCGGTAACGTCCCTACAAGAACAGTGTCGGTCATTTGATAGGTAAACTGACTGTCACTGATGAGAGACATATCTATCAAAGTTTCTATTAAGGGCAATATGAACAAAATGATAGAGACTTTTGTGTCCGTGTGATTTTCTATCTCCCTTCCACTTATTTTTTGTCTCTCCCTAACACATGTTGCATACAGTAAACATAAGTTCTTTCACACTGCTGTGTTAGTGCAAAATTGTTTATGGGTTAGTTTCGGTCACACATTTCTTACAGGGGTATTTTCGTTAAAATATTTTTTATTTATATTTTTTTCAGTTTACTGTTCTCTCCAGTGTGGCCAGATCTAAAAAAAATTGCAGCTAAATCAGTTCTAAAATAATGCTAAAAAATGCAAAATTTTTTTTTCTAATGCTAAAAAATAATGCTGAACCTGAAAATGGAAAATTTGCGGCTAAATCAAAATAAAAAATGCTAAATTTAACTGCAAAAATGCTAAAATGGTCACACTGGTTCTCTCTTCTTTTTGCTCGGTTCATTGCTCAGTTGTCAGTTCCCCTCGTAATTTTTTTCATTTGTTGTGAAATTAGAATGCAGGCAGTGCTGTGTTGATTGGTTTTAAGTTTTTTTATTAAGATCTTTAAATCTTGTGCTTTTATTTATCGAAATGGACATCAAAAAGTGAGTTTTTAACTTATATTTAATTATTTAATTGGTAACAAATTGCAATTTTAAACTTTTTACTTAAAGGTATTTTAAAAATATAAATCCGAATTCGCAACCGCAAGCGCAGCATGCACAAACAGACAAAACTTTGCCAACTACCAATACAGAAATCGAAATAATGCAAGATCCTCCTGAAGATTTAGAGAACCGTGAAATGGCTGTGGAAGTTAGTGATGAGGACGACGATCAGGTATTTTTTTTTACCAATAATTTACTTAAATTTTTTTAAATGTAAATAAAATTTAGATTGAAATACCGTCTACTTCCAAAAAACAAAAAATGCAATCATCATCTGACAAAAATTTGGCAAAGCGTTCAAATTTAAAACGTTTAGTTAAATACAATGTACAATGGGAGAAAAAGTTCCATTGGTTGAATAGTTGTCAAGAAGAAAATGCTGCAAAATGTAAAATTTGCAACACAACATTCAAAATTGGCCATAGTGGAGAATATGAAGTTAAAAAACATTCTAAGAGTCAGCAACATCTAAAAAATGTTAACGATTCCGCAACTTCAATTTTATCATTTTTGCCTGTTGAAAAATCATCCGATGAACTGAAGGTGATCGCTGCCGAAACTGCTTTTATTTTCCATGTAGTTAAGCACTCGCAATCCTACAATTCAGCGGATTGTGCCGGAAAATTATTTTCCACTCTATTTGGCGACTCGAACACCGCTAAAATGTATAGTTGTGGCAAAACAAAAGCAGCTAGAATAGTAAGGAAGGTACTAGCGCCTGAATCGCAGAGACTGATTTTAAGAGAAATTCAAGAGGCAAAGTACTTTTCCGTGAGCACCGACGCTTCCAATAAAGGAAATATAAAAACGTTTCCTTTGATCGTGCGGTGCTTTGATAAGACTCTTGGTACAAAATCAGCTCTTCTGAGTTTCTACTCGCTGGAAGATGAGACATCTATAACAATAGCCAAATCACTCGTTTCCAAAATTGAATTCCATGGCTTATCAACTGAATTCATTTCATCATTTTGCGCTGATAACGCTAATGTTCATTTTGGCAAAAAGGAGAGTGTTTATACAGAGTTAAAAAAACAAAATGTTAACATACATACATAGTTCCTGTTGGGTGTAACTGTCATATTCTCTCCAACACTTTGAAGAAGGGAATATGTGCATTAAAAGTGGACGTGGATGTGATAATTATAAAAATATTTAACGAATTCAGTTCTTCAACTAAATGCACAACAGAACTTAAAGAATTTTTTGTTTGGCTTGAAGTGGAATGGTCGGAAACGCTACGCCATGTAACAACAAGATGGCTTAGCCTCTACCCTGCGATTGAAAGACTCATAAAAAACTTTGAGCCATTGAAGGCATATTTCCTTTCTAAAAGTAATGTGGCGCATTCCATTACACGTTTTTTCGAAGATGAACTTTCTATGGCTTATTTAGGATTTGTAATGAACATTTGTACAATATTTCAACCAGCCATAAAATTTCTGGAAAAAGATAGTGGAGTTATATTAGAAACTTTTGATATAATGGTAAATAATTTGTTATTTAATAAAAGTTTTTATTGCTTTGCTTGTTTTTATTTTAGGAAAATGTTCGTCAAGCCCTCAACGAAAGAGTTGAAAATAAATTCTTCGGTGCAATTGCACGATCCTCCTTGCTCAAATGTAGCAACGGAGATGCAGTTACACGATTTAAGATAGAAGCGTTGAATTGTTTGCGAACATCAATTTCTTATTTAGAAAAATGGTTTAATTTCGATGAAAACTGCTTCAAAGATTTTCTATCATTAAAATTGAATAGTACTGCGGCTCCCACACTGGAAAAATTTAATAATATTGTATCAAAATATAAAATACCTGATGTAGATATTGATGCGATGTTCGAAGAATGTATAAAACTAAAAAGATTTTTGGCAGTTTCAATTGAGGCTTACCAAGAAAAAGATTGTAGCGAAGAAATATGGCTCAAATTCTTTCAACAATTTCCGGAGTCAAAAAATATTTTAAGAGTATTAAGTTTTATCTATTCAATTCCACATGCCAATGCATCTTCCGAAAGAATTTTTAGTTTGATGGGGAATTATTGGAGAAAAGAGAGAAACCGAATGCATTTAGAAACAGTGGAAGCAGAGCTCATAATAAAACAAAATTTCAGAATGAGCTGCACTGAATTCAAAAAATATTTAAACACCGAAGAAGGGATTTTATTTTTGAAAAAAGTGAAATTAAGTGATAAATATCTTTAGTTTAATTATAAATGTTCCTTTATTATTTTTAATTATTTGTGATTCGAAAATCGTGGTAAAAGTCAATGAATGACTTTTTTTTGTTATTCTTTATTTTAAAACGTTCTTTATGTTTATTTAATTATTTAAAAATCGAGACCTGAAAAGTCAATGAATAACTTATTTTTTGATTTAATAAAATTAATAACTTCAAAAATAATAAAAATAAAAAATTATTTTTAGAAAGCTTGTCGGTGTCAAGCACTTACTATAATAAATAAACGACTAATAAACTTTAGGTTTGAATGTTTTTTTTTCAAACTTGTCACGCCGTCGAAAAAATTAGATCTGGACACCCTATTCTAATGTCAGATAATATCGTATTGTTTATCTTTCTTTGTAGCTTAAATGCTCTCTCTCTATATGCCTTATTGTCGACTATTTTTTTAAGTAATTTCCTCTTCTCTACTATCTGCTTCTTCTATTACTGTAGTGCTTATTGTTGTGTTGCTGATATGTATTTTTATGCTAATTATGGGTGATGAAGTTTCTGCCTCCAGTGACGTTCATAAAACATTGATTGGCGTTCTATGCAACCACCGCTCTGGATTAAGCATTGTACATTTTAATGCGAGGAGTCTAAATGATTCTAAGATGGATTACGTTTGACACTGCTTTGAGAATTCATCTGTTGATGTAATTTGTGTATCCGAAACCTGGTTGCATAAATGTATAGGTGACTCTTGCTTGAATATATGTAGGTAATTACAAGCTTTTTCGAAACGATAAATTAGATAAAAAGGCGGGGGTGTGGCAATATATTGTAAAAGTAATTTAAGAGTGAATTTGTTGAATATGTCTGGAGGCCCAGATGTGGAATTTCTAAATGTTGAAATTTATGACAATAGCACAAAAGTTTTTCTATCGTGTGTATATAATCCTTATCGTTACTGCTGTTTGGATCCTTTGTTTGCTACTTTGTCAAATTGTGTAATCGATTATGATCATTTTGTTGTGTGTGGTGATTTCAATATAAACATGTTATGTAAGGACAGTCTTGCCAAGCAATTCATTTGTAAAATTTCTGAAGTTGGACTGCAACTGCCGAATACCAGTATGCCAACACGCTTTGCAGATAATGCTTCTCCGAGTTTGTTGGATGTTTTTGTAGTTTCGGATATTTCTTCAGTGATGATCTTTGGCCAATTCTCGTTTATATCCGACCACGATCTAATTTTTTGTTAATGGAATGTAAATCTAAACCCAGTCGTTGCTGAAAACTATTTTTCCTTTCGAGCCTATAACTCAATTAATCTTGATTCTTTGTTTAATGACCTATCGCTTATTAATTGGTCTGAATGTTGGCTGTTTAGCTCTGTGAATGAAAAGCTGGATTCTTTAATGTACAGAATTGGTACCTTGTGTGACTTGCATGTTCCACTTGTTACTCGCTCTGGCACTAACAGCAGTTGTCCCTGGTTTACGAAGAATGCCAAATTGGCTATTAAAAAACGGCATAGAACACACAATCAGTGGAAAAGAAATCCAACTGCATCTAGATGGGAAGAGCACAAAAGAGCTAGAAATTATGCAAACTCTACTATTAAATTGGCTAAGTGCAGAAATTTCATGTCCAAACTATGTTTAGCACGACCTTCCAAGCAGCTGTGGAATAATTTAAGACAAGCTGGGGTATGCAATGGGAAATCTGAAGATTGTCGAATTGATCCGGGTATTCTGAATGACTATTTTAGTAGTAGTTCAGCGTCTGCTGATGATATGTCTGCTGTAGTTGCGAGGTACTATGTTCCTGAATGCCCATTTGTGTTTGAGTTTATTTCTGTGGATGAAGGTGATGTTTCTCGCTGTGTCAACAAGATAAAGTCAAATGCTGTCGGAGAGAATGGAGTTCCTATTAAATTTATTAAACTTATTTTGCCTTTCATTCTAAGCCCGTTGACCCTTATAATTAACCATTGTTTAACGCTTCAGCTTCCCCAATATTTGGAAAGTAGCGACGATTATCCCTATAGCTAAAAAGTCCAATGCTAATGCACCGTCTGATTTCCGTCCTGTAAGTTTATTGTCGGCTTTATCAAAGGTATGTGAATCTCTCATGGCTGAGCAAATCTCAGAACACGTCAGAAAATTTGACCTTATTTCCCCACTCCAATCTGGTTTTCGGCCTGTACACAGCTGCTGTTATTAAAATATTGGATGACATCAGAGAGTCATTTGATATGGGACACTTGAGCCTGCTTTGTCTGTTAGATTTTTCTAAAGCATTTGATTCTGTAGATCACTCATTACTATGTGAAAAGCTACAGTTGAATTTTGGTTTTTCCAACTCGGCGGTCCGTATGTTAAATAGTTACTTGGTTGGAAGGTCTCAAAGGCTTAGGGTGGGAAAGAGTGTGTCTGAGTTCAGTAATTCAACCTGTGGGGTGCCTCAGGGCTCAGTGATTGGTCCACTTATGATTATACTGTTCATAGATGACATTTTCAGTAAATGTCTTCATGTTATCATGCATGCATATGCTGATGACCTTCAATTGTATTTGTCCAGACCTATTGGTCTCATTGAGGATTTATGTGCTTGGGTAAACGAAGACTTGATCATAATAGCAGAATGGGCTATAGCTAATAGGCTGAAGCTCAACTCCCAAAAATCATATGTCCTCCCGATTTCCAAGTCTGGTTCCCCTTCCTCTGATATAACAACAATTGACTCGGGTTCCAGGCATAAGTTGCAAGTTGCATTCAATAATGCTACAAGATATGTATATGGTTTAAGAAAGTTTGACCAAATCAGTAAGTTTTGCAATCAGGTCCTTGGTTGCAATATTTTTAATTATATGGATGCAAGAAATTGCATATTTCTACATAACTTGATATACACGCGAACACCTAATTATTTGTTTGTAAAGTTGAAGTTTTGCAAATCGAGGTGAAATATGAACCTCTTAGTCCCTAATTACAAGTATTTAAACTCGAATAGACTCTTTTTTGTGAACGCCATCAGGTTATGGAATTCGTTGCCTTTGGCAATTAGGAGTATCTCAAGTAAGCACAACTTTAAGCAAGCAATTTTTCACTACTTCTCTTAATGCTATTTATTTTTCTCTTTTCTTCTTTTCTAATTTTTGTTTCCTTTTTGTTTATTCATTGTCTTTCTGTACTGACTTTTCCTTATTTCGTAAAAATTATTTATTTTTAAGTTAATTATTTATTTATTCAATTATTTATATGTTTAATTATTTATTTATCTGAACTTAACTTATCTATTTCTTAGTATTAAGTAATTTTTGTTGTATATAAATCATTGTTATTCTGCTACTTCTTGCCGCATTTAAAAGATCCTGTCTTATATGTGAACGCTAAAAAAAAAAGAAAAAGTAGCGATATTTTAAGATATAAATACTGCTAAATTAAAATTTAAATTCATTATTAAACGAATTGTGAAGTTGAATGGTGCAAATTTGTTTCTCTCATTTCCAATACGTAACTCGCGCTACGCACAATAAATATTTTTGACGCATACACATTGTGATGTGTGTAAGTTAGCACGGTAGGGTGTGATATGCGGAAAAACTGGGCTACGCTGCATATCACAAGTCGACACGTCGGTTGCCACACATCTCCAATGCGTTGAGTCCATTTCACTTGCTGTAATACTTTACGCTGCAGTTTACGCTGCATTTTTCTAGGTAATGAATTTAAACACCGTGTGCCCTCGACGCAACAGTACGACAACCCGAATTTACGTTGCATCTACAGTTTCGGCGATTCGCAAACGGAAACTGTCTGCACGCGAGTTATGGTAGAAGATACTCCAAATTTAAATATAAGAAAAACAGACAAACCCAGCATATTCTGAGAATGCAAACAGAATATGCTGGTGAACAATGTACACACCAAAGCGGCTCAAGCTGCGTAGCTCAGAACGCTGAGCTCGCATATTAAAGTTAGATAAGAAAAGGCATGCAAAAGCTGAGTATGCTGATTCAGCTTTGCCTAAGAAAATATAGCATAAGGTATTTGAAAGAACCAGTGGTGACTGAGCAGCAGAATAATAAAAACGTCTGTATATATATACGTATATGTATATATATATATATATATATATATATATATATATATATATATATATCCGTTACAATATACGGAGAATAGAAAAAACATATTGCTTCTTTTTGATTCATACCCATAGCCAGTAGTTACTCCTCGGTTTAAGGAGTAGCCAGAGGATTAAGGTGCCGGACCACTCACCATAACTATAACTCGTGCGATAAAGCTGTGCAAAGAGTGAATTATTACTTTATTTTCCAAAATTCTTATTGTTTTCTAACAAGTTCCTATATTATGGTCAGAAGTGCCAACAAAAAAATTTTTATATAATTATATAATAAGTTTATAAGAGAAAATAAACCGAAGGTTTATAAATTTGAATTAACTGCAATTCCCCAAGAAACAATGGATTTCAGTCGTCACAACGCTGCCTCCAGAGTCAACACTCCTGATTTGTACAATGTATTTTTAATTGCCTATGTCTGCTCTTTCCTCAGTTCCGACCATATTACAAAGCTCGTTGCTTCTGGAGACGTTTCTACTGATTTGTAACACAGCTATAACATTGGCAACCAGTAGTCGGGGCCATACTACGTTGAGGTATTTAGCTATTTCCAGTCTTGTCGCGTTAATGTGTAGCAAGGACGTATAAATGACAAGAATGGAGATAAAACTTGACTGCAAACACTGTAGTTGGTGATTAAGCAGTTATGTGACATGGGAAAGCTTAAATATTTGATATAAATTTTGTTCAAATTCCTTATTCGCTTTCGGGGATTATTATATAAATATATTAATTAAATTCTTATTGAAATAGGTACATATGTGTGTAATATTCTATTATTTTGAAGATTCTAAAAACGATAATAAAAACTTATTTAATCTTCATTTTAAAGTAGAGTTGATAATTAATGAGAAATAAAAGTTATTTCTCACTACTGTGTTTAATAGGGAAGATAAAAATATGAACGATAAACTAAAATTGCTTCTGTTGCAATGATATTGTAAGTGCACAAATTATGTTGATAAAACTATATATAAATAATTTTATTGTTTTCCATGCATATTTTTATCTTTCTTATTTGTTAATTGTAATAATAACTGCATATTAGTACTAAACGGCATTTAGCTGTTTGTTTAAATGATGCCCTTCCTAGGGTTTTGGTTGTTCCCTCACAGCGTTGTCTTCTTAAATAATTATTAAATTATGCACTTACAATTTGTTGCGTTTTTTCTTTACTGCCGCCATTAACTGATAAAATTGTAGCACAGGAATGGGAAGTGTCATGTTGGGAAGGCAAATATTGTAAATATTTCCGATTATCCTTGATGTGTGGTCAAATATTTGAACCCGTGATGAATTGCATCCTCATAAGTAGTTCTTATAGATATCAATCGTATGAAATTGACAAAATTCGCTTTTTCTTATTTATGCAGAAGTGTTTTCCCTCTTTCGCAGTCCACTCCGAAGCTGCATGATTCACTGAAGGGCCATGGTGTTGGTGGTATCCAGGAAGAAATGTATTTTCTTTTGAAGCTAAAATGATAAATTGTATTTTGAAATGATTTACTTATTTTAAAAGTATACTAAGCATATTCAAACCAAACATTATAAAAATGTAAATTAGTATTAATTATTAATTTTATTTATTTTATATTTAATTAAAATTATTTATTGTTTGATTTTAAGTATCCTTAAAATAATCAAATAAACAGTAATTTAATAGTGATGTAGTTAGCAATTATGGATATGGAGACATTGGAAGGCCTCCAAGAATAATAAGAATATTTCATTGGAAATATTCTCCATCACTAGGAATGTTTCATAAAAAATGCTAAGTATAACAAGTGAAGAAGGGTCAGGTCGGGTTAGACCGACTTCGAAACACCCTTTACTTTTCCATGTGAGTGCTAATTACGTCATGGCAATGCGCATTTTATTCAGATATCATCGTTAGGTTCATACTTAGGGTACTTTTCTGTAGTGTCTTCTGGTGAATTGATTACTTTGGCTCGAATTGGAAATCATGATTGTTATCAACTGTAAAGTTCAGAAAATTAAATTTAGTTAACCCTGTCAATTGCAAAAGTGAACAGTTCCCAAAATAAACTTGATTACCAATCCCAAAATGTCTATGTCTCAATTCTAATGGAATCTTTCATGCCACCCAGCGTGGGATTGAGATAACCTCAAGGTTACACCGGTGTAACTGTTCCCCCTTTCCCCGTTGGACCACACACGAAGCATAGGTTTAAGGTAAGTCAGCAACAGACATACGCCTTTCTGGTGGAAGATCCGTGACAGAAGCAAGGGGAAGGATTTTAACTTGAATAAAAAGTAATCAGCAGTGTTATATTGCTCCGATGTGACGAAGTTTTAGCAGTTCGGCAGAATTTTATATCGTAAATAATTTATTTTTTAATTAAAAGAATCATAAATTGATGGCTAAAGGTATCTTCTATACAAAAAAACTAGGAAAAAACAAAGTTCCTTTGAACACTAAAATGTGTCGCGTTAAGTACTTTTCGTACCTTGAAAAAAGCTCTCCAGTAACTCCAAGCTCTTTGAATATAAACAAGAACCACTTGGTGCATTCCACAAGAAAATTTGCGTTTCAGAATGCTGTGCCAACAAACTTTGCCGGCTTTTATTTAGAATACTTGTTGCGTATTAAAAAGCAAGTTTAGAATGTTAAGTATTAATATCTTTTTGAAGTACGAAAACCTTTTTGACACACTGTAAATTAAAAGTACGAAAACTTTTAATTTGCAATGTATTCTTTATTGTAACGGTAAATCGTTGTTTTATGAAAAACTGGAGAATAAGGCTGCAGGCAGAGTGCCGGCTGGCGACCGAGCCGAACCGAACCGAACTTATTGCTGACCGAAAAAAAAAAAACTAGTTCAATACAAATTAGTGCAAATCGGCGCCGAGATGGCAGAGTAGCAGCCGAACCGAACTTATTGCTGACTGACTGGACAAAACTGTTTTAGAGACTTATTTGTGACCGATTGTGACTGATGTTTGATTGTATGTGTAAATATTTAAGTTGATGCTTTGATGCTATTGAAATATTTCTTTCTGTTTTGTTTGACACATATGTATGTGTGTATCTATCATGAAGATCATTATACCATGCTCTTGCTTTTTTGTTTATGATTGGTTTTGTTTACCGTTTGAACGAAATATATGATATGTATATACAAAACACAAAATTCTTTTCCTTCATTCCACACCAACAACTTCTCCTGCCTCTACCATGCTCTTGCTGTTGTCAACGCAGTGTATGATTGGTTTTGTTTACAAAAAAAGCACAAGTTTCAGTCGGCACTCTGCCATCCCATAAGTTGAAGCAAGTCAGCAATAAGTTCGGTTCGGTTCGGTTCGGTCGCCTGTCGGCACTCTGCCTGCAGCCTAAGAACAGTTGTAATCTTAGAGTAATATCTATGGTTGAAATGGAGCGATGAGTAAAGTCGGTAGCATTTTACCTAAATACTGAAAAAGTTCAAAGAGGTTTTTTTCCTAATAATTTGTCGCTAGTTATTTTGTTATTATGTTAGTTATTTATTTTATATTGCGGGATCGCAAAAACAATTGCGTTCTAACAATACTAGTTACACTTTTTCAGGAGAAATAATTTGAATGCGGTTCACTTAAATGTGAAGACATATGTATGTATGTATGTATATTAATAAATAAGTGAAATTGATAAACTTTTACTTACTTCCTTCATTGACAGCTTCCAAATTTCCAGTGGGGCAATGGAATAGAAAAGCAAGTCCCGTGGAGTGCGAGTTACTGGACATGTGCCCCCTGGTGCAAATATGTGTGCATATGAACATTTTCACGGCTTCTCTTTTAATTAGAATATTTTCTTTAACTTATCTTCATATTTTTCTGTTTAAATTCACAAACAATAAACAATATGCAAATTTCGATGCACTTCACGCAAAATATTGCAGCACAACCGCCAGTCAGAGTACCAACAGCTAAGCGAATAATTTGTACTTCTATTATTATTATATTAAACTTGTAATTTATTCACAAGCACTCAGCGTATTGTTTAATTAACAAACACAATTTATCTCCAAAAATATTAAAACGAATAATACGAGCACAATTGATTGAATGATTAAATATTTGTCTGCCATCAAACATTTCGCTTCTTTGGGCGCTAAGTAAACAGTGTTGCAAGACACTAAATTGAAATAGTACTAAATTTGCGGTAAAATAATACGTTTTTATATTACAATACACTGAAAGCACGAATACGATATCAGATTAATTCTTCATTTTTAACTATCTATTGGGCAAATATATATGTTGGTAAAAATTTAGACACAAACTTTACTAATTAAAATTAGTGGAGAAAAACGAATGAAGGTACATTAATATACTCTAAAAATACTTAAAAATGAGAATACTCTTTGTAATTGAAATAAAATGGTAGAATACCCACTCATTCCATATCATTGTTAAAGAGTTTACAATTCTTATTACGTTTATATTTCACATTATGTCATTTGGAAAAATTTAAATTGGAACACATTTCAGATTTTGTACTAATTACCACTTTTAATGTTGAAAAACATAACGACAATCTTTGAAACAGGGACAGCAAAGCAAATTGTCAGGTCAACCAAAGGATGTCCCCAGGGGGGCGTCCTATCGCCACTCCTATGGTTATTGGTTATCGACGAGCTCTTACAAACTCTCAATGACCTCGGATACGAAGTTCAGGGCTTTGCGGATGATTTGGTAATTATGGTCAGAGGCAAGTTTGACTCTACCATAACAGATCGCATGCAACTAGCTCTTGACATCACTCAAAACTGGTGTCAGGAGAAAGGACTATCGATAAATCCGAATAAAACAAACATGGTACCCTTCACCAAAAGAAGGAAACTGAATCTGGGGACCTTAAGTTGAGGGACCACAAACTTAACAATGTCCAATGAAATAAAATATCTGGGAGTAATCCTGGACAAAACTCTAACTTGGAAAAACCACTTATCATACATAACTAGTAAAGCCTTAAGAGCAACCTATGCTTGCCAGAGGTTGTACGGTAAAACATGGGGACTACGGCCAAAAATGATGGCGTGGTAATATAAAACAATAATAGTACCAATGATTACTTATGCGTTGTTGATATGGTGGCCAAAGTAAATCAAACAAAAGCTCAGATGACTCTTAACAAGATTCACCGTATAGCTTGTTTGAGTGTGACGGGAGCAATGAGAACGTGCCCCACACTAGCTTTGGGAGTGATCACTGGACTGACTCCTCTACACCTTGTAGTTAAAAGGATGGCGGCCAGCGCGGCCCTAAGGCTACCTAATCTAGCCCATCTTAAAGAAGGCAACCTTTCGGGGCACGCAAAGATTCTGGACACTGTCTGGAATTCTCCGTGCCTCATGGTCTTCGACAAAATGGACAGAAAATTAGACTTCTCAAAGCAATTCAAAGTGGTCATCAGTGACCGTTCAGCTTGGAGAAACAAGGAAATAATAATAAAACAGGACTCTCAGTTGTGGTATATAGATGGGTCCAAAATGGAAGATGGCAGTGCAGGAGCTGGAATTGTAGGGCCAAATTTCCAAAAAGCAATTGCAATGGGAAAAACAGCTTCCATTTTTCAGGCGGAGGTCCACGCTTTAGAGTTATGTGCTAGAGAATGTCTACGCAGGGGTACACGCAACACCAAAATATGCATACTCTCAGATAGCCAGGCAGCTCTGAAATCATTAATAAACTTCTCATTCCAAGCAAAGCTGGTCTGGGAATGCTGTAAACTTCTCAATACCGTAGCAGCGAGAAACTCTGTTACGCTAATGTGGGTACCGGGACACGAGGGACATGAGGGCAACGAAATGGCAGATTCTTTAGCAAAAAAGGGTGCAGACACTGCCTTTATAGGCCCAGAACCCTTCTGTGGGGTAAATAGTAGCTTCACAAATAACTTGTTGTGCGAACAGGAAAAACGAGGTCTGCTAAACTACTGGAGAGCCCAAAAAGGCATGCGGCAGTCGAGACTACTCATTGATCCCGAACACATCAGGGTAGATGCTTCTTTAAACCTCAGCAGAAATGACATCAAACTCTACACTGAACTTTTAACAGGACACTGTAGACTAAATTACCACCTGAAAAAAATAGGCGTGGTAGAAGACGATTCCTGTCGACTCTGTCAAGAGGAGCAGGAAACGGCAGAACACATTCTATGCACTTGCCCAGCGGTGGCAAGACGCAGACATAAGTACCTAGGCAGTGGGTTCATATCTCCAAATCACCTAGTTAAAATTAAGCCCACAGCAGTTACGAGATTTATAAACAGTCTAGGACAGTTTTAGTTGGGTACGAGGCTGCACAATAGATCTTTTAGGTCGCGGTGTTCTTTTAGCCTGATAATAATAATAATAATAATGTAGAGAATAAATATAACAAATTAGTGTTCAAAGTCAGAATATGTTTAAAGTGTCAAATGGTTGCTGTTTCCTCATTCATTCCAGGAAGCACTAATTCATTCGCTACGGTGCATATGAGATCAGGACGCACTTATTATTTTCAGATATTGGAAGCCTCACTTATACCATCGATGCACCAGGGTAGGCCTGTGCTAGGACGACATTCTAAATAGAGCATACGCTCAATTCGGCTGTGTAGCCTTGTCCCTCCTCTTTAGTATATGGGTCAAACGAAAGTGCTCTTTTTATATATGTTCCTCATTGCAAATTGTTTTAGGTGCAATTGAAATAAGTAATAAAAAACGATACAGAGATACTACTTTGCCCATGCTAAGAGTGAGAATTTAAGGAATCATATTTTTAATAATCTCAGCCGCACATACGAAAGTGGCTTCATTTTAATAATATTCTGACTAAACAACATCGCTAGGTGCCATTCACTTGTCCTGGAGCAAGGTGAATTTCATACCTCCGGAATTGTCAAACATAAGCAATGTCCGATTAAATTCTGTTCCAAATAAATGAAATTGAGATGAATGGAGAAATGCATAAGAGCTGCTTAACTGGGCGTCTCGACAGGCAATATTTCATTGATTGCATTGTCAATTTTAGCAATAATTGCCAATCGAGACCGCTCATTGCTCATGGTTGGCAATTCATGTTATGCCATATTGCTTTCCATGTATTGCCACCATAGAGTTGGCAATTGAGCTGTCAGTTTTGCTGTTTGACAGCCGATTCTCATTTTTCTACAAGTGTGAAAGTGTAAGCATCTAAATATGGAGTGGTGCGCGACTGAAATCTATAAAGTCATTAATTTATACCGACAATTCGAATTGATATGGAACTACAGAAGTCTTAATTATAAGAGGACCGATTTAAAAAACAATGCATTGGGAGAAATTGCAAAAGAAATGAAGCGAGATGTATGCGAAACGAAAAGAAAAATTAAACATCTGCGCACAGCATACCTTGCCGAGAAAAAAGGATGCAAAACAGTAAAAAATCTGGATCCTCGGCAGAATTAATCCACAATCGTTTATTTTATTATAGAGAAATTTTGAAAGTCCTGGCCATCTTCCCACAATATGTCTTTCCAGATGAGCTTCCAAATCGTGCATTTGTCGCTGCTCTAAAAAAAAATTAACCCAAAATCTAGGCTTTCTCCTTTTTTCTTCCTCTTCATACAAATCGTACAATTCTTTGAGGCAGTGAAGCGCTCGCGCGCAGTGTACTATCCTTTCGATGCCATTTCTAAAATGGCGATGGTATAACATAAATATGCCCACCACTACGGCATTGCCATTGCTTTCAATGAAATTTGACAGATGGCAAGCAATGAAAAATTGTCCGTGGAGACGTGGGGTAACCCTACGTCTCCACGGGCAATTTTTGATGGTATGCCATTGGCAATTTCAAGCAAATTGCCAATGGAGACTCCAAATTGGTTCAAGTTGGCAATTTATGTTATGAAATATGTTATGCCATAAATTGCCAACGTGTTGTGTTGCAATCAGTTGTCATTTTGTTTGTTTGACAGCCTTTTTTCATTTTTTCGTGACGCTCACATTTGAAGCATCGTCGGACATTTTCGTTTTACCGCATCTATTAAATTAATAAAAACGCTAAAATGAATGGAGACTGTGCATTTGCATTCTTTGTAATAAAGGATTCACCCACAATTGCGGTTTTCTTATTTTTTCCTCTTCATCGTATAAATAAAAAATTTTTTCAAGCGTAGGCACAGCGAACTAGATTGCTTGACGGCATTTTCAAAATGACAATGGCTTAACATCGCAATGCCCACCATTAAAATATTGCCAACCTTTGCAATCAAATTTGACAGATGTTATGCCATCAAAACTTGCCCGTGGAGACGTGAGGTAAAGTGGTACACAATTAATATAAAATATATTTAATAGTTAAATAGACTCATAATTTCTTCATAATGTTCAAACTTTACAAAAATAACAATTAAAAAACTCTTATTCACTCAAATCAAAACTCTATTTGCAATGGTTTGCAGATTTGTTTTGATCGCATTTTTCTATAATATCACTTTTGACAGCTACTGAGGGAAAATTGATTCAAAAAAATTTGCTCTTGCAGCCACCATGTAAGAAAATCCCCCTTGTCCTGGAGCAACAGCAGTGCTTTGTGTTTGGCTTCTGAATTTAAAAAAATTCGTGTTACCATTTGGCAGTAATACATATATTAAATTGATCTAAAACACCCTCAAAGTATCAATCGCCATACATTTTTAAATGTGCTCCTAGAAGTATGCCCACAGAATTCTCTATAACCATACAATTTAAAGTAAGCCCCTCAAGTATGTGTACAGATTGATAGAAATATAATAAACATAAACAAAAAAAAAGTTATTTACTTTTAATTTATTATTATTATTTAACAATCAACTCTGTGCTGATTTCTTTGAGAAATACACTGAATTTTTACCTACAGTACTGTATATTAATTGAAATACTTAGTATAATTGTTATTTATTTTTGGACCAAAATTTAATTCTATTAATTTAATACCATTTTATTAAAATTACTCCTTTTTTGTTTCTCTTCCGATTTCAAGTTTGAAATTTGAAGAGAACGCGACTCTTCTTAAAAACGTTGTAAATTCACATAAACTGTAAATTATTATTATACATCCACTGAAAAATATTATTAGATTTTGGGAATCGTATTATTTTTATTTTTATTGATAATGCTAAATTGTATGACTCAATTTTGTACAGAAAAAGCTACATCGAAGCAAAGACAATATACAGTTATATATACATATATATATATATATATATATATATATATATATATATATATATATATATATATATATATATATATATACATATATATATATATATATATATATATATATATATATATATATATATATATATATATATATATATATATATATATATATATGCTTTTATTTAAACGGCTTAACCACGACACGTATCAAATCAGATTTGGCTACTTGCAGACGCGCTGTTATCTGGGCACATAACCTGTTGAGAAAGAACGCAGAGTCTGGGAATTCACGTGTGCTTTATTCAACGACTTAGAAGCAAGAGAGATAATATATGTGGATAATGAAAGTAGGAACAAAGACAATATACAGAAAGGCCTTTCATTGCTCTCTTGAACATATTGAAATTGCCGGCAACCACACTGGAATTCAGATCGGCAATTTCACGAAGCAGTCGTGAATATGTATTCATCGGCAGTCACACACATGGCTATCGTTGGTCGCACATTCCAATGAAGAATTTAGTGTGTGTGTGTGGGTTCACAGCAGAAGCGACTAATTTGAAATCAAATTTTTATTTTCTGTTCTGTGTGGCTGGGGTAAAATACACAAGAATGAATATTCTGTATGGCAAATGTTTCTTATTCGGAAAGTGGGGCTTAAAAGAAAGCATTTGTGGTTTTGCGTATAAAAAAGATTTGCAATGCCATGAGAAAACATAAGGTGTGCATATTAAAACACTTCACAATATAAAATAAATATGCATCTTTATGGATCTTTTATAAAGATCGATAGTGCAAGTGGTAAAGCGTTGGTCTATCAATTTTATGATGCCGGGTTCAAGTCCGCTGAGAAATGTGTTTATTTTTATATTTTTTTAATTGTTCATCCTTTTTTTGACAGCAAAATAATAATTATTTTTATAAAAAATAATAAGAATAGTTTCTACCTAAGCATAAATTATCCAGTATTAAATATTTTACTAAACCACATTGAATTGCTGCTGCTATAGCAGATCATTACAGCAAAGAAATTTATATCTTCTAAAAATAGTCATAACGGTGTCTCTTAACTCATTCATGTGCGCATGAAACTGTGTTAGTTTTGTACGATTTCAATATTATGTTCGTTTTTTGATGCTCATAAATTTCAGAAAATCTAATCCAATCAAACATTTTGTTCGTCAATGAATATGTGCAATTTTAGGAAGTTTTTGTTTTTAGTATATTGGATTTTATTCTTATGGTAGGAAAAGGAAGAATTTTGCAATGTATTAAAATTTTTCATATATCTTTTATATTAATACATTATTTACAAAATAATAATTAACTTAAATTAATATAATTAAATTAATATCATTATAATATATATAAAAAACATGCAGTTTCATGGAAGAACTTAGACAGCAAATAATTAAAAAATAAAACTGAAAAGAAGTCTCAACTATTATTCACGAATATAGGTCAAGACAGATTATTTGATTTAAAGTATTTTCTATAAATGTATGTAAGTGGATACACATCCAAAGACAAGTTCACATGCATAAAGAAGCACGAAGCAGTAAGAAGTTTTTGCACATTTTTATTAGTTTCCATAACTCAAATCTCCACGTCAAACCGATTGTGTTACCGGTTGTAGTATTTCGAATGGCGTTTGTGAAAAAACATGCAAGCAAGTCGACTTAGGTGAGCCCTGCACACATAATGTACATATATGTACATTTTTAGAGGTAAATGTCAAATGTAATGGGCAAAAAGACGCACCTTATATTAAAATATGTTTTACTAAACATTATTTATCCTAATATAAATTTAAAATTTCTTGGATTTTTAAATACTTGAAATAATTTTTTATAGATTTTTTATTATAATAATTTTCGATTATGAAGT
This sequence comes from Clusia tigrina, assembly GCA_920105625.2. Taxonomy (NCBI): domain Eukaryota; kingdom Metazoa; phylum Arthropoda; class Insecta; order Diptera; family Clusiidae; genus Clusia; species Clusia tigrina. The sequence goes on from OV050030.1 coordinate 54,886,940, forward strand.
GGTTTATTATGCGTTGGAACACAATCATTGTTGAACTACATTTTTCCATAGGAAATAAATGTTTATATATAGGTTATTGTATTGTATACGGTTTTATTTACAAAACTTTGTAAATCAATATATAACAAGAACATATGCACTTAATAGTAGATATTGAAGTTCATAAAATTTACTTGAAGCATGAACATCATATACTATGTAAATGCGGAGAATCAGTGTTCATAGATATGTACATACATATGTACATATTCATGTGGTTTAATTTGTTATAAAATGTGATTTCAGTGTTTCAAGCTGATCTGACAAAGTAAAAAAAAAATCGTTTAAAACACTGATTTTGTTGAATGTACCCTTAATCTAAAAATTATTTAGATACATTTTCTGATGGAATGGGCAATAGACGCACATATGAATATTAAAATATTAACACTAATTTTAGTAAAATTGGTTTTTTGTGCATAATTATTCTTTCTTCGGATAGACTCAAAATATGTTTGATCACATGCTGCTAACGCGAAAATATGAAATATAAGATCGAAAGAGTAAATTGTGCGGATATTTGTCCATACTGAAAATATTGACATATCTAAAACTTCATGACAAATTGAATTCTAATTCTGCTTCACTTTATATTTAAAGAAGCCACACCGCACATCATACAACAAAAACTCCAATCGACACAAAAAGGCGCTTTAATTTCATTTTATTTCATTCTTTTTATCGCACAATTCGCTACCTGACAAATGATCAGAAGACAAATATGTGCATACATACATACATATGTACATTGATCTGTATGTATGGATGTGCATATAAGTTAATCACATTGGTGTTATTAAAGTTAAAAAAATATTTTTTATTGGTGCTATGCACCTTCTGGTGCAGCCATGAAGTTTTGCTGTGCAATTCGATGGTGGCTTTTTTGGGGATAAAACAATAAAATAAATAAATACATATTATTATTTATTAATTTTATACTCCAATTTTTTCTTTTTTTTACTAATTTACAATATAAATTTTAAAAATATTCCCATAATTAGTTATAATGCCTCGTCTTCGATTGCTATGATTGAAATTCGTTTTCATTCCAATTCCAACAAATAAATAAATAACATTTTTGCATTCATATCCATCCACACATATGCATGCCGTAAACATGAAAGCAAGCATACAAACATTCGCACATGTAGTAAACACACACGCTCATATAGAACGCAAACAGGTATGCCATTTTAGCTTTTTTCCCGCTAGATCTAGCTTTTTTGGTGCTCGACAGCGGGAAAATTCATGTAATTGCTATTAGCGGGAATTCTAGCTTTTTTATTTAAGTTTTGCCTTTTTTTGGCTGGAAAGTGTTTGCACCACTGTTTCAGTCATTTGATACAATCGCAATCGGTATTCGATAAATGATGATTTGTCATCTCTGGTAATTGTTTTTTTGTCATATCTATTTAAAAAGAATTATCTGTGTTAAACTTAAAAGTGTTGATGCAAAATGCCAAAAGTAAATTACAAGCAAAAAGTTCGAGATGCCTGGTTATTGAGGCCAGATTTTAAACCGTGGATTAGAAAAGATATTGAAGTTAAATCGCGTGCATATTGCAGTTATTGCAAATGTAGTATTACAGCCAAATTAAGTGATCTACAGGCGCACGCAGCAACAAAAAAACACCAAAGCCGGGCCACCTGTTTTGTGCAAACCAACAAATTGCAATTTATACCTTTATCACATAAAGCTGCAGAGCAGGAGGCGGCTCTTTGCCTTTTTGTTGCGGAGCATACAGCAACAGGGGTAATTGACCATTTGTCGAAAGTATGTGTCGAAAAGTTTTCCAATAGCGAATGTGCTGCTCAAATAAAGATTCAAAGAACAAAATGTACCAACATAATAAAAAATGTTTTGGCACCACATTTCTATGAAGACTTGCGTTCCGATATTGGAGATGGAACTTTCAGTCTTCTTTTGGACGAATCTACAGATACAGTATACCCCGCTTAATTACCTCCATGCTTAATTGCCTTCCACTTTTAAATACCTCATTTTCTGAATCCCCATTTATTATGCACACTTTTCAAAACAAAATTCCACGGTTATTTGCATTTCGCTAATTACCCATTTCGTTCATTTACACGAAGTATTTTATTCCCAAAATAAAATTGCCTTTAAATTTTCCCCGCATATTTACCCAAAACAAATTTTTCAAATCTGGCAACTGCAATCAATTCCAAGTTGACACTTGTCAAACACAGAATTCCTAGAAAGTTAAAACTTTGTTGTGTTTAATGTTTTGGCGAAATGGCACCAAAGAACACAGCTTTGTCAATTAAACAAAAGCTACAGCTTATATCCCTATCAAAAAAGAAGGAAAAATCGAAGCATCAATTGGCCAAGGAATTCAAATGTGACATTTCTACGGTTAATCGAATTATTAGAAATGAGCACAAGATTTGTGCCATTGCCGAGTCGAACAAAAACATGGAACTAAAGCGTTGTCGAAAATCCAATCACACTAATGTTGAAAAGGCCCTGGAGATATGGTTTGACCAAATGCGTCTAGGGAATGCGGTTATTTCTAGTCAAATGGTACTTAATACAGCAAAGGAGTTTGCAATCAAGATGAACTCTGATTTTGAGCCAAACAAAGGTTGGTTGTGGAGGTGGCAGAAAAGGGAAAATATTAAGTTCAAAAAGATACATGGAGAAAGCAATGAAAATGATAAAGAAGGTGCTCAGAACTATTTGAAAAGCAGTACTTTTTCGGAAATTCTGCAAAAGTACCCTCCGGAAAATATATTTAATGCTGATGAGAGTGGGCTTTTTTTATAAAGTTTTGCCAAATGGAACTTTAGCGCGTACAGGGGATGAACTCAAAGGTGGTAAATCGCAGAAACATCGCATTACCCTGTTATTTTTGTGCAATTCTTTGGGGACGTACAAAAAAGTATTTGCAATTGGAAAATTTCTGAATCCTCGTTGCTTTAAAGGGAATAAAGATCTTCCTGTCCAATACTTCGCAAATAAAAATGCTTGGATGACTAATACTTTATGGATTTCCATCTTACAACAAATTGATGCCGAAATGTGCAAACAGAACCGGAAGATTGTATTATTTGTAGACAATGCATCATGCCACAAAATTACAGTTGATTTGCAGAATATAAATGTACAATTTCTTCCGCCAAATACAACGGCATTCAGCCCCTAGACCAAGGCATAATACATTCATTCAAGTTACATTATCGGCAGATTATCGTGAGAAAGCAATTGACAGCTTTGGAAAAGGGTCTTCAATTGCAAGAATCTATAAAATCGATAATAATTTTAGATGCATTATACTACATTAAAAGAGCTTGGTGGCTTGTCAAAGAAGAAACTGTTGTAAATTGCTTTCGTAAGGTTTGTACATTTTCCAGTGTTTTTCATATAAATGAATAATGTATTGTACCTTTGTATCTATTTTCAGGGTGGTTTTTCATTGATTAGTGAATTGGAAGAAATCGATCACATTGAAGAACATTTTGTAGATGGTGTCACTGCACCGTACAATTTGGGTGAATACATCAACTGCGATGAAAACATCCAGTGTTATGGTATGCTAACCGATAACGAAATTATTGAGGAGATCGAAAGCGCGGAAGATTCTCTGGAAGATGGTCCTATTAACATTAACATTAAGACAAACGTCGAAATTCCGTCTTTTAAAGAGGCTCTGGTAGCAGTTGATGTTCTTCGTCGGTATGTCAGAAATAAAAATTTTGATGCAGAAGATATTGAAAATTTTGAGTCAAAAATTTTGAAAACCGAAGTTTCAAATATGAGCCAAACTAAAATTAACGATTATTTCAAATAAGAGTTAATTGTTTTTGATAAGCCAAATGTTCCATGTTCCTTTATTGTTTAGTTGCTGAATTGAAATTTTGTTTTCTTTATTTATTCTGTGATTTGAATTATTTTTTAATAAAAAAATGTTTTGTTTTAAAAACCTCATTTGTAAACGTGTTTCTATTTCACCTGATTCGTATAATTACCAATATAAGGCAATTAGGCGTCTGTCGTTTAATTACCCAAATAAGGCAATTAGGCGTGTCTCGTTTAATTACCCATATAAGGCAATTATGCGTGTCTTGCTTAAATGCCTCGCCCGGATAATTACCCAAAAAGCTTGAGATTTTGAGTGAGGTAATTAACCAGGGTTTACTGTATAAGTATTACAAAACTCTTAGGTAAACAATATTGAGAACATTTTAATTCAGACAAATATGATAATGTGTATTTTTTATTAAACGTTGCAGGCGTAGTTATAAATTATTTTTCGGCAAAAAGGGCGGAGATTTTGGGAAGCATAAGAGCCGAATCGTACCAGAAAAAGTAGTGAATATTTCAAATACCGCTGAAACCATAGCGAAAAAGAAGGTAAGGTGCCACAGAATTTCAGCAATTGTAAACTGTGAGAGGCAACCGCGAGTCACGAAAAGCAAGATACGAGCTAATAAAAAGGTACCCGACGATCTAGCGAAAGAATGGTCTAAAGAGTCATCTACAGAACTTCCATGCAGCAATTGTATACCTAAAAAACGAGGACAGTTGAATGAAATTCATGGAAACAGCAGAAATCGTACGTAAACTCCAAGGGATTTCAGGAAGGGCAGCTAGTTATGTTTCATAATCCGCAAAGGAAAAAGGGATTATCGCCAAAACTGCAAACACACTGGGAAGGACCTTATAAGGTGATAAAGCGGATCAACGATGTTACATACCGCATCCAGTGGACGAGAAATGTCAGGAGCAAAATGAAATTCGTTAATTTAGAGAGGCTACCTTCTTACAAAGGTTGCAGTACTATCCTTGTTCGGGACGAACAAGATTAAGCGGAGGGCAGTGAAACGTGATTGCATATCAGTGAAACGGGATTGCATACTTTTAGGATCCCATCTGGAGTTTGAGAATGAGTGCACCACCCTGTGTGTGTAAGTCAAGACACGAACTATTCGTATAAAAGTTTACTTAAGAACACCCTGTCGGTGGTGTAAAATAATGAAAGCTTCCTTTGAGGTGTATATCAAGTTCTAGAAAGATCGAGAAATTTCCACTGTATTGTAGAAATTTCCACCTCAACCATTCGAAACTATAAAAAGCACAAGCCTGTGCAAAGTCGAGGTGATTCGAACAGAGATCGTGACAGTGTGTACATAGAGCATTATAATCGAAGCAGCAGTATTTGTAATTGTGTAAAGTGATGAAATTCATTAGTAAATAAAGTGACTAATGGTTTGTGAAATAAAGTGCAAATAATAACTAAGGAAACTTTAAGCCTAATATTAAATGTGTAAATAGCAATAATTAAATAAAGCTAATTATTTTTATTTAACCAGCGGTTGTTAACATTGTACCACACAATCTAGTGGTACTAGTCCGAGTACAGAGAGTTAGAGAAATTGTCAGGAGGGCAATTTTGTAACAGAGTAAATTGTTCGTAACAGTATTTTATACGGTCCTTTATATGGATTCATATTCTTTTTTCTATTTTTTACTTTTTATAGAACTAAATCTGCTATTTCGACCTTATGTGTGTTGGTATTCGTTTTCAAGTCAGTTAATATACGTTTTTGTTTTGCTTTCATTAGCATTTGCTTTGCCTTTTCGTGAGCATAGCGTAATCTCGCTCTTAGCTCGTTGGCGTAATTCTCAAGGTTGTAAATTTTTGTATTATTTTCCATTACTTCATTGGGTAAACCTGGGAGTTTTCCATATATTAATTCATATGGCGTGTAGCCCGTGTCAACATGTGGCATTGTGTGAAGTGGGGAATCCACTTATCCCATTCGTCGTCGTTTGTCGAATATTTATTTACTCTGTGGTTGCGTTCTAGTGAGCCTATCGTTTGGTGGTGGTACGGTGTCGAAAGTTTTTGTTGTATTTTGAGCAGTGCACATATGTTTGCCATTAGCTCGTTTGTAAATTCTATCCCGTTGTCAGATTTAAGAATTTTAAAGTGTCCGTATTTGAGTATAAATTGTTCAACTAGTGTTTTGGCTGTTGTGTGGGCGTCTTTTGTTGTCATTGGGTGGGCGATTACGAATTTTGTCAGCTCGCACTGCATGGTCAGTATGTAGCGGTATTCGTTTGAAATTTTTAGTGGTCGTTCGGTGTCAATTGATATGACTTCGAAACTGGTGTTAGGTGTTTCTGTTATGGTCTGTGGTTCTTTGATGTGTTTTGTTTGTTTGCATTTCGCGCATGTGTCACAGTTGGATACGAATTTCTTTACATATTCATATTTTGTTACGATCAGCTGGCTGCTACCTTATTTGGTGCATCAGATGACTGTTCGGTTTAGTGTCTGCATACTCCGGTTGGTAATCTTTATGTAAATATGTATATCTATATATATATATGTATGTATATGGGAGAGATTTTATATCATCACTTTTTGTTAATTTTTTTTGGTGGGAGAGGATTAGACAGCTTTTGCGTTGAAAGCTCAGGTTGAGTGGAGGGGAACTTTTAATACGCGAGAGCTGGTCTAATATGGGTGCATGTGTGGGTGGATCGAGTGTTAGTGTGGGCTAAATACATGAGTGCGAGTTGGTAAGGAAAAGGAGAAGAAAAAAAGGAGTGAGCTAGCCAGGGTGTCTGTGCCAGGTATGATGACCATGGGGACGTAACAGAATGGCGCCCAATATAAAAAAATTTGAAAGAAAATTTTTGTTTTAGGATATGTAGTGCATGAAAGAAAAAAATGGCTGTCGTCAGGGGTTTACCGTTGTCTGGCTCATGGCGGCTTGGGGCAAGAGTGATTGAGCTCTAATAGCGTGATGAGTAAGGGCAGGGGTAATTTGTGCTGTCGACAGAAATAGGTAGTGCTTCGTAATGATCGTTGATAAAGATGGCTTGGATAATTAAAGAAATATCCGATAGCATCGGCACCAGTGATCATTGAGAGGCACAGGCTTGGTATGAATGCGGACGGGAGAAGAAAGTCTGATCGTTATTCTAGGCACGGTAATGGGTTCAAGTGACTTGGTGATGGCGTTGCACACACTCAATTGCACTTGCCGATTATGAGGTGTAGGAAGGGGAAGCAGTCCACATGCAGGATTCCCTCTCAAGAGGCAAACTGTTGGTGGCTTGTGACATGAAATTCATTCATAATAGCATCAAGAGGGGGCCTAGCGAGAGAGAAACTGAAAAATAATGAATGTTTGTGAAATTTAGGATAAAACCACTCACCTACCACAATTCCAACGGGTGATAGTAAAGTACTGATTGGTCACCGATCTCAACAACCCTCCTCTTAAGATTAATTGAAAAGGAAAAATAATAAATATACTGGTATTTTTTTTTTTTATGTGTAATAATTCTTTCTTTTTATTGTTGTTATTTTTATAATAAGAATTATTATTAAGTCGTAAGTTTACTTTAGGTAAATAGGTAGTGGAAAAAGGAATGCACTTAAGAAGTGGTAAGAGAAACGAAAGGGAAGAAAACACAAAAAGTAGAGAGATGCCACTAGAACACTCACCCCCAAGAGGGGAGGAAGAAGAGGCGGGAGGGCAACGAAGTAGGACTGGGGCAGTACCCAAGAGATCTGTGGAGGTAGAGGCGAAAGTGCAGAATGAGCTTCCAAGTGAATATAGGTCGGCTATAAATCTGATGCTCCTGGAGAGCCACAACACCTATAGAATGGCATTGGACGTCGAGTCCAGTAGAATAATGGAAACGGTTAGAGCCAATCACCTTGAGCTGATGAGAATGATAAATGAGATGGTGAGACCGCTGCAAACGATGCAGGAACAAATAGGTGGGCCTCATACGAGAAGCCAAGCTTTGTCAGCGAATGACAGCCAGCCCGTAGAGAGAAGGGGTAGAGAGCCAAGAACAAGGGGGGGCATATCGGACCCAGCATCTGCCGGAAACACGTTTCTAGGACGGAAGGATAGTAGAAGGGAATCGAATGGTCAAAGGGAGGTGACACAGAGAGAAGTGAAGATAGATAAATGGGGCATAGTATTTGACGGTAAGACCGAGGGGCTGTCAGTAGAGGAATTTATTTTTCGCCTGGAACATTTGCAAGCCCAGTATGGGGTGCCTTGATCAGCGGTTTTAAGAGATTTTTACCAGCTGCTAAGAGGATCAGCATTGGAATGGTACTGGTTGTGTGTGAGGACCATCGACGTAAGCGGTTGGCCGGCGTTAAGAAATGCGCTAATACGACAATTTCGGTCCCATCAAAGTGAGTTTGAACTGTTGCGAGAGTTGACGGAGCGGAAACAGCAGCCAGGAGAAAGCCTGGAGTCCTTCTTCTTTGATGTGCTTAAGATGAGAGCACGGATGGAGCACCCTATTTCGGAGTTTGACGTCATTAAATTGCTAAAAAGGAACATCCGGGATGCCGTTGGGAGAATTGTTTACTCTATAGCCTGCTATAGCGTAGAGCAGCTGAAGTACGAGTGTCACGAGGCAGAACGATTCTTCCTGAAGAGAGAGATCAGAGTTGTGCAACCACTCGCCAGATATGGGGCGGGCCGAAGCGTGAACGAGTTGAACACAGCGGATGATGAAGAAGTCGGGGAGGTTAGTCGAGAGGTCCTACAGCGGCAAGGTGCTGGTACGAGTCATAAGGAAGAAGGACTGCCAAATAGGTCTCAGACGGGGTGCTGGAACTGCAAGCAGGCGGGTCATACCTTTAGAGAGTGTACCTCCAAGCAACGGAGGCTATTTTGCTGCCGATGTGGGGCGGATAATGTGGTGACTCCAGAATGTCCGAAATGTAAGCTGGGAAACGGGGGAAGGAGCATGAGGCCAGCGGGAAGGTTGTGCTCCCGGCAGGTTCCCGCGGAGCAGTAGATAGTGATAAGTTAGATAGTAATAAGGGTGTAGGGGGAAGTGTAGGATTAGTAGTAAATTTGGAGATAGCAGATAAGGTGCGGGAACAGTGTGAAGCACAGGTGAAGGGTTTAAGAGAAGGCCAATTAAGAGGGATCTCTCGGAAAGTGGAAAAAGCTAGGTTAAGGTATAAGTTAAGAGTACTTAAAAAACGGCGGGTAGTTGAGGCTGTGGGGCGCAGTAATCAGGCGGAGATAAGACCGCTCGCCGAGATTGAAATTCAAGGTAGAAAGTTGCGGGGGTTACTGGATACAGGGGCGTCGGTTTGTGTCCTAGGGAAAAATTGTTGGGAATTAATTAGTGAATTGGGATTAGAAGTGCAAAAGTATTTCACGCTAGTAAGCACAGCTGGAGGGCATAAGCAGCAAGTGCTTGGGCGAATCATAGTACCAGTGCGGTTCAAAGGAGAAGTAGAAAGTGTAGTATTTTACCTATGTCCCACATTGCAGCAAGTGGTGTATTAAGGAGTTGATTTCTGGCAAGATTTTGGGTTAGCTCCGGAAATTGTTGGGGTAAGTGAAGTGGGCACGGAGCCTAGAGAAAAGGACTCTAGTGATGAGGTTAATGTCGCTGGGCGCCATGATTTAACTGAGACTCAGCAGGGGCAACTGGAGAAAACGAAGCAGGAATTCAGGGCGTACGAAGAGTGTGGGCTAGGCAGAACTTCTTTGGAGAAACACAGTATACGGTTGGTGCAAGGGGCTGAGGCAATAAAAGATCGGTATTATCCCGTATTGCCAGCAGTGCAAGAGTTGTTGTATGCTGAGGTGGATCAGATGCTAGCGCTGGGTGTTATTGAACAAAGTGAGAGTCCCTGGAGCAGCCGAGTTACTTTAGTGAGGAAGCCGGGGAAGAATCGCTTGTATTTAGATGCACGTAAATTGAATGAGCGCACGGTTAAGGACGCGTACCCTATACAGAATATTGAAGGTATATTGAGCCGTATAGACGAGGCCGTGTTCATCAGTAGCATAGATCTCAAATTCGCATTCTGGCAGATTGAGTTGGAGGAGGGTAGTAAAGCTTTTACAGCCTTTACTATACCCGGAAGACCTCTGTACCAGTACAGGGTAATGCCATTTGGGCTATGTAATGCGGCACAGAGGCTATGCAGGCTGATGGACAAGGTTATTCCGCAGCGGCTCAGAGAAAATGTATTTGTGTATCTGGACGATTTGTTGATTATATCACCGGATTTCGAAACACATATGTATTTGCTGGGGAAGTGGCGAAATGTCTCTCCAGCGCGAATCTTACAGTGGTGCTGAAGAAGTCAAAGTTTTGCTGTAAGGAGTTGAAATATCTGGGGTTTGTGATAGGTCATGGAGTGTTGAAGACGGATCCGGAGAAGGTGTCGGCAATAAGAAGGATTCCGGTGCCGAAGACACCCAGACAGGTACGGAGCTTTTTGGGGACGGCCGGTTGGTATAGGCGATTCGTGGCCAATTTTGCTGATATGTCCGCGCCTTTGACGGACACCCTTAGGAAAGGCGTGAAATTTGTCAGGACTCCGGAAGCAAGTGTCGCGTTTGTAAACTTAAAGCAGGCTCTCACCACGGCTCCGGTACTAGCGCACCCAGATTTTAAGAAGAGGTTTTATATTCAGTGCGATGCCTCCAATTATGGAGTCGGGGCGGTGCAGTTTCAGAAAGATGAAGCTGAGAACGAACGGCCAATAGCCTATTATTCATGTAAAATGAACAGTTGTCAACTTAATTATAGTGTAACGGAGAAAGAGTGTTTAGCGGCTATTCTAGCGGTGAGACGATTCAGGGCCTATGTGGAGCTTGATGCCTTTTACCGTGATCACGGATCACGCTAGCTTGAAGTGGCTCATGTCATTAAAATACTTGAGTGGTAGGTTAGCCAGGTGGTCTCTTCAGCTTCAGGCATAAAACTTTCAAATTGAGCACCGAAAGAGGAGTGAAAATGTAGTAGCTGATACGCTATCCCGATTGATGGAGGAAGTGACTCTCAATATTCCTGACATGGACACCACTGAATACGATTCGCCAGAGTATGTTCAGCGAAAGCAGACTATTGAAGAGAATGTAGGAAGGTTCCCGGATCTGCAAGTACATGATGGGAAGATATAGAAACGTACTATTGCTAATGAGGAAGAGGGCAGGGCTCCCTGTTGGAAGCTATGGGTGCCCGAAGCATTAACTTCGACAGTTGTAGCACAAGCCCATGAGCCTGAGTTGTCAGCTCACGGGGGAGTCGCTAAGACATTGCACCGGGTACGACAATTTTATTATTGGCCTGGTATGACGGTGCAGGTGCGGAATTACGTGAGGGATTGTAGGGTCTGCAAGGAGACGAAGCATAGCAATCAGGTTTCTAGACCTTTTATGGGAAAGGAAGTCAGCACCGAACGGCCATTTCAACGGCTTTATATAGATTTTTTAGGAAAATATCCACGCTCCAGGGCGGGTCATGCATACGTGTTTGTGGTAATTTACGAAATTCGTGTTCTTAAAAGCTATGGGTAAGGCCACGGCGATGAATGTAGTAAGGTTGTTAATTGAAGAAATTTTTCATAAATTCGGTGTACCCGAAACGATACATTCAGATAATGGAAAGCAGTTTGAGAGTCATGAATTTAGTAAAGTGATGGAGTCCTATGCTATTAAGCATGTGAAGACGGGGTTTTATGCCCCACAATCTAATGCAGCAGAACGTGTGAATCAGTCAGTTCTGGCAGCTATAAGGGCTTACCTGAAGGAGGACCACCGCGATTGGGATTTATTCCTGAGTGAGATCGAGTGTGCGTTGCGCAGTGCGGTACATCAAGCGATAGGGGTTACGCCGTACTTTGCATTGTTCGGCCAGCAGGTGTTTACCAGTGGCGCGACAGCTCAATGCGCTGGAGGATCGTGATTTGCACATATTACCACCTGAGGACTGGAGTTAGTCCGCGAGAGTATCAGGTCGCATATGCATAAAGCATATGAGAAAGGCGCCAGGTATTATAATCAACGGGGGAGGCTGATAAAATTTGTAATAGGGCAGGAAGTCTACAAACGGAACTTCGTACTTAGCGACTTTAGGAAGAACATAAATGCAAAATTCTGTAAGAAATTTGTAAAATGTCACGTGAGCAAAGTTTTGGGAGGTAATTTGTATGGGATAGAAGACTTGCGGGGTAAGGCGTTGGGGGTATTCCATGCGAAAGATTTGAAACAGTAAGAGCACCAGACTCGTAGTCTCGGGGTTGTGGGTGTAGCTCACGTTGGGCGCCAGTAGAGAGATAAGCGATTGAAGGGCAAATGTTGGGAGTTGTAAACTTACTGTGAAATTCTGCATCGCTGGGGCGTTGGTCCGCGTAATGGTGAGAAGTGGATCTGAAAGAGTGAAAGAGATTAGGAAAGTTTTAGGAGTCTAATGTTTGTAGGTTAAGATACTTGGCCTAGCTATGGCGTAGACAAAGGGTCTGTCAAATGCTGGTTAGCTCCAGGGCTGTAATTGTAAATATGGGCGTTTGATTGTGCAGCTGTCCGTTTTTCATGCGGATTAGTGTGGGATTTTGTTTGCTCTAATCCACGTGTGTTATTACGATCAGCTGGCTGCTACTTTGTTTGGTTACTACACAATCCAGTGGTACGAGTCCGAGTACAGAGAGTTAGAGAAATTGTCAGGAGGGCAATTTTGTAACAGAGTAAATTGTCAAGAGGGTAATTTCGTAACAGTATTTTATACGGTCCTTTATATGGATTCATATTCTTTTTTCTATTTTTTACTTTTTATAGAACTAAATCTGCTATTTCGACCTTATGTGTGTTGGTATTCGTTTTCAAGTCAGTTAATATACGTTTTTGTTTTGCTTTCATTAGCATTTGCTTTGCCTTTTCGTGAGCATAGCGTAATCTCGCTCTTAGCTCGTTGGCGTAATTCTCAAGGTTGTAAATTTTTGTATTATTTTCCATTACTTCATTGGGTAAACCTGGGAGTTTCCCATATATTAATTCATATGGCGTGTAGCCCGTGTCAACATGTGGCATTGTGTTGTAAATGAAAGTGAAGTGGGGAATCCACTTATCCCATTCGTCGTCGTTTGTCGAATTTTTATTTACTCTGTGGTTGCGTTCTAGTGAGCCTATCGTTTGGTGGTGGTACGGTGTCTAAAGTTTTTGTTGTATTTTGAGCAGTGCACATATGTTTGCCATTAGCTCGTTTGTAAATTCTGTCCCGTTGTCAGATTTAAGAATTTTAAAGTGTCCGTATTTGAGTATAAATTGTTCAACTAATGTTTTGGCTGTTGTGTGGGCGTCTTTTGTTGTCATTGGGTGGTCGATTACGAATTTTGTCAGCTCGCACTGCATGGTCAGTATGTAGCGATATTCGTTTGAAATTTTTAGTGGTCGTTCGGTGTCAATTGATATGACTTCGAAACTGGTGTTAGGTGTGTCTGTTATGGTCTGTGGTTCTTTGATGTGTTTTGTTTGTTTGCATTTCGCCCATGTGTCACAGTTGGATACGAATTTCTTTACATATTCATATTTTGTTACGATCAGCTGGCTGCTACCTTATTTGGTGCATCAGATGACTGTTCGGTTTAGTGTCTGCATACTCCGGTTGGTAATCTTTATGTAAATATGTATATCTATATATATATATGTATGTATATGGGAGATATTTTATATCATCACTTTTTATAAATTTTTTTTGGTGTGAGAGGATTAGACAGCTTTTGCGTTGAAAGCTCAGGTTGAGTGGAGGGGAACTTTTAATACGCGAGAGCTGCTCTAATATGGGTGCATATGTGGGTGGATCGAGTGTTAGTGTGGGGTAAGTACGTGAGTGCGAGTTGGTAAGGAAAAAGAAAAGTAAAAGAAAAGTGATGATGAAAGGTTAGTAGCTGTCCTTGAATTGGTTGGTTGACCCACAAAGCACAGCTGTTGCCAGTGGGTATGCTTAGTGGGTGGGACAAAGACGGACGGACAGGTTGTGGATAGGATAATAAAAAGTAGGGTGTCAGAGGGAGAGAGCTGGGAGTTGAAGTACCGGAGGAAACTGATTTTGGAAGTCAGTAAGTAATGCGGAAAATTTTTAGAAAAGAGTCAGATTCGGGATGGCAAGAAAACAAGTGAAATTTACGGTCGTTGTCGTTCGAGTCGTCTATCTTCATCTAAATCAAGTGCAATTTTTTTTTGTGAGAATTTCTCTGCTAGTGTCGTGTTGAAAACGCTGGAATACGATATTTTAATAAATTAAATATATAGAAATATTAAATTAAAAAGAAATGGTATTGAAGTTGTTTAATGCTGCAAAAAAAAATTTAGTTTCGATTTCCTCGGCCGCCGAAGACCAGACTCCTCCTACCCAGAGCGGCAAAAATAAAGATAAGTCCAGCGTATTAAGATAAGCATAAGTTCCTAAATATAAGTATTTATTTACGTCTTTATTTAAGTTTTCTTTTTGTTGGTTGTAAAGCATAAAGTTTTTATTTGTTCTGTTAATTAGTAGAATCCATGAATTAATTTAAGGCGTTAGGAAAGTGTGATACGGTCTCAACAGAGCGTAGCGGTGGTACGCTCGGTAAGGATAGCCTACACTGGTCGAGGAGCTCCTAAGAGTAGATAGAGGTAGAGCGAAAGCGGGATTTTAGTTAGGCCTTGTTGCCTGAATTAGGCAGCCTATACGCAGCTTAGTGGAGACCGTAGTAATTGTCTGTGTATGTGTGTGTTTGTATAAAAAATAAATAAATTATGGTAGGCTAAGGTGCAGACAGGAGAGGGAGGATGAGGACAGGCTGATCGAGACGGAGGAATCCGGTGGAGAGGTGAGTGGTATCAAAAATAAATGATAAACGTAGAATAGGTTTAGAGTAGAACTTCATGTTTGCCCCACGATCTGGCACAGCGGGTTGGGAACCCACCAGAGAAAAAAAAAGGAGTGAGCTAGCCAAGGTGTCTGTGCCAGGTATGATTATCATGGGGACGTAACAAATTAGAGGGAAGAAGAGAATAAACTTAGGTAACTTAGTATATAGAAATCTGTTTGTTATCTGTCGTTAGGTGATCCTACTCACGACTTTATATATATGGCTATCGTTGCCATAACCCGTTTTGATCGGATCATACATTTTCCTAACACTACAAAGTTCAGGTAGCACTTAAAAATGATTCATCAAGAAACACTCCTTTCTTCAAACACTTCATCATGGTGTACGGTTAATTTTCAGATAAGAAAAATCCTTTTGAAAGACTTGAACCAAACGATGTAACAAATGTGAATTCCTATATTTAAAGGGATTTATGGTGATAAATTCAAAAGCAATAAAACCGATGTGTGTGTGATAAGAAATGGTTGAGTCTCTCAATATTGAGGTTTTTATATATGTAATAATATATGAGCATGATAAAATTATCATGGTATATGGGTACAGTATATTACTTTTCCGGCGTTCATGCTTTCCAGTTTTTATACCGTGCTTAAGCTTACGAACGATTCGCTTGGTGGGTATTACTGTTTTGATTTTTCTGTCACATTCTCCTTGTCAATAATTTCTCGATCACGTTTTCAACTTGCTTTTCCCAATTACATTCTGTAGTATACGAGTATGTTGAAATGTTAGCCTTGCAGGCTCGGCATGTGGTGCATCTATCGTTGGATTTTGTTTAGGCAACTCGGATCATCATATGTCGTGCATACGCAGGATCGTCCTATATTGATTACAGTTTTCATACAATGTACGAATGCAAGATCAGCTGTGTGAATGAAAAAGTACCTAACACGAAGCGGAATATCGCCCTCATCAAAAATTTTGACCGGCAGAGTGTGCTGTTGGCCAAGCTATTGGTTGTGCTGTTCTAAGTTTTTCCTGACTTAGAGCACGAGAGATAAAAGAATTGACTAATGCGAGTTGCAGTTTTAGTTATCTTCAGATTAACTCTGGTTTATTTGGTGGCTCGCTGGCTCTTTTATATCATTAAATTTATGTTGTTTTCTTATTCTAACTAACATAAAATATATCTATCTTATTTCTACTAGTTACAAATCATATTCCCGAAATTAATCTCAAGTATCGGATTACCGATATTATTCATTGACGAATCATCGTCTTTGTTTATATTAATGATTTTGAGTGCAATTTCAGGGGCAAAGTCACTGCACCACCAAAATGCTTATCTAGCATATTTGGGTATTGAGTGCAATTGCACACGTTGCGCTATTGTCAGTTCGTTTGCATATGCGACTTGCTACGGTACTTATGACGATGTGTATTCGTCAGTGTACACTTGTGTGGTACACTACATTTCACATACATTCTTTTTGCTCATTTTGCGATTTTTACAATTCGATTCCCAAAAGCAAAAGAAAGGCAAAATGTGCCAGAAAAGACCTTTCTATACTGCTCGTTTCAAGCACCATTGCATTTGAAAAACAAAATCTTCCATGGAAAACTTCTTAGGGCATGAAACATGGAGACGAGTGAACTTTTGAATTGTCAAGATAGAACAGCACTGTCTGTGTTTCGTAAGGGGGACACTTGGGTGATATTCCCATGCCACTCCGAGATTGTAGTAGGTAAGACCAAATTTCCGGCCAATAGAACCACATTCACACAATTTGATGTTGAATTAGAATTCCATAGTGGTGATTAGACCTTCATTTCTATGTCGTGATGATGGATCCAAAGTTCGTTCTTAAAACCCCACTTGGATTGTGCTTGAATATGTCCCAATATTGATTCGAGTTATTCTTTTACAAGTCATTAAACTATTCATAACAATTACGAAGGGCGTTCCCTGTAATAATTTGAGCCGACTTCGGGTTCATTGCCACACACTCAATAACCCATTTCATGAGTGCAAACGGGTTACTAGCATTTACGACCAATTGCTTTCAATTTGGTTTCTGCTGTCCATGACCTGCTCTTTATACCATTCCACTAATAACATGTGCGGTCTTAAAATAGTAAAATTGTAATTCCTCACCATAATTCCATGGAGCACACTGACGAATATAAGCCCCGTGGCTCCAACTGTGCCACAATTTGGTATTTTCAAATTACACTTGTTTCAGGTTTACCTGCTAATAAAAAATTGGAATTGTTTTTCCAAAAAATCAATTCTCAAAAACTGTGATTTCAAATATTTCCCGATGGATTTTCATTGTGCAATTTTCATACGGAAATTTTCTCATCTGGAAATTTTAATTTGTTTATTAAATTTCATTTGTACATAACTCAACCGATATTAAAGACTTAAAATAATCCCAACTACCATCGGAATTGATTGATTCCAAGAGTTTATTTCAGTCAAGCGAAATTTCTGAACAATCGTGAGATAATGGCAGCTCTGGAAGATACAAGGAAAATAACTGTATAAAAATACACTTCACAAGTAGTCATACTACAAGAACACACTCCACAAGAAGATGATCCACAAGAAGACATTTCTCAGGAACAGACTCCACAAGAAGAGAATCCACGGGATGGCAATTCACAAGAAATCTCCCAGTACAGATCATTCACATTTCACATCCCAATTTAAAATGTCTGTAAAATAAATTTTCC
Organism: Clusia tigrina; assembly: GCA_920105625.2. Lineage (NCBI taxonomy): Eukaryota > Metazoa > Arthropoda > Insecta > Diptera > Clusiidae > Clusia > Clusia tigrina. The sequence continues at coordinate 54,904,348 of OV050030.1, forward strand.
CCTTCTATTATTCCTGCCATATTCAACTCTTCTCTTATTAAATCTTGCCTAAAAGCTTCTTTCGCCATGTATGCTATCACGTTTCAATATATATTCTATATTTATCTGGATATATATATATATTCAAAAACTCACATTGCACATGCCGAGTATTTTCTTAAGAGTTCAAGGAAAGTTCCAAGAAAGTTTTCCTACTCCATTTACGTATTGTCATATTGTCCTTTTCAGCACTTACACTGAAAAAATTTGCTAGGAAACCCGACTTCAAGTGTGCCTCAGAGCATTAAACATTTATTTTATTAATTAAATAGCTATACCCACCTTTCGCGTTCCGACCTTCTTTCCATCGGCACAGATCGCAATTCCAAATTGTAATAAAACAAAATATATATTTAAACAATTAAAATGGAAGAAAATTGTGAAAGCAGATCAGTTTTTACATAATCTTTAAATTATTAATATTTTAAATAATTTAGTAAAGTATTAATCTATTATGATATGAAACAATTTATTAAATTATTATGATAGGAAACAAATTATTAAACTATCATCCTATGAAATTGACCGTCTTCTATTTAATAAAATGTGCAATGAAAATAAAAACAAATCGAATCCGCAGAAATTTGGCGAATTTTAAAATATTGAAATAAAGTAAATTTTGACGCAATATTTTTTAAAATATTTTTAAATGAACGAAAAATTAAAATAATGAAGAATTTCTTATATCGAACGTTTTTTTAAAATTATACTTACTTAAATCATACACAAGCCTTGTCGTGTACAGAGTTACAACTTTACCCATGCTAACCGCGAGAATTTCAGGAATCATATTTTTAATAATCTCAACCTGTTTGGTGATCCATTCTTTGAACTCCGTACATACTAACGTGATTTCACACTATTTTGGTTGAACCGCAGCGCCGTCAATGACTTATCTTGGGTTTTGGGGTTGGCTTCTCAATTTACGAAAATTCGTGTTACCATTTGGCAGTAATATATTTCAATTGATTCAAAACAGTTTCAAAGTGTGTAGCCACCAATTTGTTTTAATGCTCCAATAAAAGTATGCCCACAGAATTCTCTATAATAATACAGTTTACAGCTAATTCCAAATTTGTCTACAGATTTACAGTAATTATGAGCACACCTTAAAAGCATTCAATCAACAAGTGTTATTTGCGTCATTTTCCAGCAGTGAACGCTAAGAATCTGCTAGCTTACTTTGCGCATGGTCTCTTGATGTAGTCGCTTGCTACCGATTTCTGCTCGCCTGGCATTTCGGCTAGTAGCAAAACTTGTATTCGGCTCGCGTTTAGCCCTCCCTATATTTTCTATCTTTCACTAAGTGAACTTGGTGAGTCACTCACAAAATTATTTTCTTTTTCACACTCGTCATTTTTACTGAGACCCTTTCTTCCCAAGCATTTTTCAAGCGGAAATTCACGCTATTGAAAGATGTGCCCAGTTCAACATTGACAGGAAGTATCTGGGGAAAAAACATCGTGGTACTATCCGATAATCAAACAGCACTGAAAAGGTGCGGTCTAAACTTGTATGGGACTGTATTGGGAAGCTGAACTCCCTAGGCTGTATCAACAGCTATCTCTACTGTGACAACCAGGCCACATAAGATTAGAGGAAACTGAGAAGACTGATATCTTAGCAAGGAAAGCTACGGCCCTCAGTTCAACGGCCCTGAACCCTTCTGTAGACTATCACCCAACCATTGGAGGTCTGCTGAGGAAATGTACAGATGCAAAACGAAGTCGACCCTGGAAAAATTTACATGGATTAAGACAGTCCAGATGTCTTCTGGGAGACTTTAATCCCAAAAGAACTAAAGAGCTAAAAAGCATGTCTCGGAGTAAATTAAGAATCATTACAGGCGTTTTAAGCGGACACTGTAGACTCAATTATCTTATGAATAAGTTGGGTCCAACTTCAGATGCCATCCGTCGATTCTGTGGAGAAAGTAATGAAACCTTACTGGACCTGATCACAAACTGCTGACCTTTGCCGCACAAAAGACACAGATGCTTTGGAGACACAGATCCCTCAACTTGATTCTTCCAAAATATATGAATTCCTGCAGGGAAATAACCGGAGAGAAGATCTATAGGTGAGACTGTCTTTATTTTTCGGATAAATAGGGTATAGATCTTTCAGGTCTAATCTAGTCTACATTCACATATTTTAAAGAATTGTTTTTCCTTTATTGGCACCTGGCGCAGTTAGGGCGCTGACTAATCGTAATCAATATTTCACTTAATTGCTTCGCTTTGTTGGCATTTTTGAAATATCGTGTTAATGAATGAATTGTCCTGATCTTCTCTTTGCGTACTTCTGATTTTGAGTGAATTTATTATAGGTAAATGTGGGGTTGGATGGATCAGCAAAATGTGGATTGATTCCTACTCATATATTTTTACAGTTCCACACTTAAGACAAAATTAAAATATAGCCGCCCTCTGTGGTCTAGTGGTAAGCATGCTAGACTCACACCCAGAGGGTCGTAGGTTCAAATCCTGCCACGGGCTTGGTCTCCAAAATGCTTCTTTCTATAAAATATTTTTCTCTTCGAGTCGAAAGCCTCTGTAGCTAGTACTCATTCCCCCAACACCTTGCACTAATAATTAATTATGGTGTAAGGAATAATATAATAATAATAATAATAATAATAAAAATAATTGTTACTCTCATCAATCGGTTTATATTGAAACTTGCGGAAACGGAGTACTTTGAGGAACTTTGTCGTCTCTCATTTTCGGACAATCTTTAATTTATTTTATTTATATACAAAATATTAATTTAAACATGGAAGTTTCCTTCTTGCTTCATATAATTCAGATTGAGCTGGATATACAAAAAACATCGTATATCAAATGGCAAATGTTCACATAGCAAACAATCAATATTTATACATTGCGTGATTTGACGTCAATGCGTTCGGAAAAGGAAGAAATGAAATGTGCAACTCATTCGCCGTGCGTAATAACTAAATAGGTTCTGATTTCGAGAATTTCTCTTCATCGCTTGCACAAATTCACGTAGAAGGAGTTTTATTTCGAAGTAGGACGGCGGCTGAGGATTGACAATATATAAAAACAACAACTCTAACAATGTGTTTGCATAATTTACAACATATAAATTTATATAGACTATTTTAAGAAATCCCTCCGAGAATGAAACACTAACAAACAAATTGTTTTTTCTAATTTTTATTAAAAATATAATATAAATTAATTTAAAAAATGAAGTAAATATAAAAATATGTATAAATAATAATCTTATATTTTAATAAATTTAGTATCATTAATAAATTCTCTTATCATTTAAAAATAAAATTGACTTGAAACTATTTGAATGTAATTTCTCAAAATTTTAATGTTAATTTTTCTTTTTCCAAATTATGGAATATATTTTCATATTGTCATAATAGTTAATAATTTTAACAATTACATTATCACTTCAAATTCGCTTTAACAAATTGAAATTGTACATATTATTAATAATTAATTGTGTATTTGACAAACATTTTGTAATAACTTTTCATCATTGGTCTTTTGAGTAGCCAACTTCAACTTGTTGAAACAGAACTTAGCGAAGTCCGCATTTGAACGAGTTGGTTGGCTTTGGTTTGAAGCTTCGCTATCTCGAATTCGATTTTTATTATGAGGCCAGTACTGCAACCTTTCTAGAAAGCATGGAGGTAGCGATTTGGTGGCTTTTTTTTAGTACGTGGTGATTCGAAATCTTCTATGAAATATATAAATTTACTATCTATCTATTGGAAATCTAAAAAATCGTATTACTGTAGTAATAATTATTGCTGAACATATCATACTGTACATATATTTACTTATTTACCTAGCGGACCGAAATTCCTAACCGCAACCTAAGCTGTAAATTTAAGCATATACATATGTAAATCAATACATGGTAATTCTCATACATGTTCTCTTGAATTCGCCGCAACGCGTGCTCTAATAAACATAAGTGTATATGTGAGCTGTGCGATTGGCTCGAAGTAAATACTTGTGTATGTGCATATGTTTTTACATACTTGCTGTAAATTGTATTATAGAAATTAAGAAAAGAGAATTAGAATAAATCTGACAACCAAGGGCAAAGACGTGTTTTATTTAAGCGCACTAAATTACTTAATTTAGGTTAAATAATTCTTATAAGTATATGTTTTAACTGACAGTTTAGAAATATTTTTTATATACCCTTCATTAATGAAACATATGATTGTGAAGGCTTTAAATAAATTTAATTTAAATACTAATAGCGTACAATATTTGTAAATTATTTTCATAAGAGAGTCACCGACTGACACTCGTGCCTACTAGTCGTGTTTTCTTTGATTTATTGCTATAGTCGCAGTGTTTATTTTTTCATTATCTTTCTGTGCTTTTCTTTTTTATTTCGGTTTTCTCCAATATAAGTGCTTCAATTCGACACATATACTGAGAGTATTTACCCCTCGAGAATGGCCAACCGGCCCCCTGACCTCAGCAATAACCGGTTCGCCGATCTTGCTGAAGTAACCAATAAAAAAAAAACGCAAACTTGCAAAAAATGCAAAAATTTACATCTACCCAGACCTTCCGCAAATTAAGCAACCTGATCCAAAATTTATTATAGTCAATCAACTGACGACAAAAAACCTTTATCACATCACTCGTTCTTTGCGGTTAACAAATCACTTAACCTAATTAGTAAGGAAATATTATCTATTTCTGAACTGCGAGACGGAAATTTCTTGCTTCTGGTGAATAATAAAATTGTCGCCAAGAAATTCATTGACAAGAACATGGCTTATGTTCAATATCAGCAAAATACCACGAAAATCTAAATTCAACAAAAGGCACAATTTATGCGCCATTCCTTAATAATATTCCTGAGGCAGAAATAATTGAAGAACTGAGCTCTAACGGTATTTCAAATGTCTTTAAAATCAAAAAAAATATTAATGGTGAAATGATTCCAAGTGGTGTAGTTCTATTAACATTCGATCTCTACAATTTACCAGAAAAAATAGATATAGCTTGGAGAAGAATGGTGATTAGACCTTATATTTCCAGTCCCATGCGTTGTAAGCATTGTCAATTGCTTGGCCATACAGCTAAAATTTGCAAACGGTCCCCTTCATGTGTACAATGCAACTTCCCCCCTCATTCCCCATTACCATGCACACGCACCTACTGTGCAAATTGTGCAGCAGAACACCCGGCTTCTTCATTTGAATGCACTAAATTCATACAAGCTAAAGAAATTTTAAAATTAAAAATCAACAACAAATGTTCAATGCGTGAAGCAATACAAAAATACAAAGAAACAACAACGACTACTACCGCTTCATCAGAAACAACATACTCTGCAGTTGCTGCCCAAGCTGTTAAAAACAATAATAATAGTAAACCTCCAACCACTCAAACCAACTCAACTTTTTCAATAAACGATTCTCGCAATAACCCAAGCACAGTAATCAACCAAATCTCTCCCTCTTCTTACGCTGCTATAACATCCAACTCTAACGCAAATAGCAACAATACCAGTTCTACTGCAACAACAATAAACAATAACATCGACAACAGCTATAAAATTAAAAATTCTATTAACAATCCAATAAACAACTCACACACTAACGGCAATATTACTAATTCTTCATCAAACCCTTCCTCTCCTGTTCTACAAAAACAACTTTCCGACTTTCCCATAGCAAAATGCCCTCAAACTAAGCAACAAATTACACAACAAACATCAAATATACAAAAATCGAATTCAATTAACAACAACAATCCACTTTCATCTTCCTCAAATGCCTCTTCAGATTCCATCACTCCACAGCACTCTACCAAAGATCAAACAACTTTTTACTCAAGACACAGCTTACCTAATAAACAAATTAATAAAGAGAGTAATACTCTTGAAAAATCAAAAGGAAATATAAATTTTTCTTTTGATCAAAGAAATACAAATAGCCCTCTTAATAACAACAAAACCCTATCTGACAACTCTTTTACAAATAATACTTTTAACCAGCTTCCATCTATTAACAGAGTTCTTTCTCTTACTCAATTATCTAATGCATCAGACTCATCTGATGAATAAAGCTTCCATTATTACCAATTTCGGTATATAAATAAAATTTGTTTGTCCTTTTTTTTTTAGTTAGTTTTTTTTACTTTTCTGCAATGGAATATTAATGGATTATTTAATAATTATCATCAGCTTCTTTTGTTTATTTTAGAATTAAAACCTGATCTGATCGCCTTACAAGAGACTAATCTTGGCTGTCTTAGTAATGTTTATCCTCCTTCCCCTTATTAGCTTATTTTCATAATACAACCCATACGAATAAGCATGGCACTGGGGTGCTTATTAGGCAAAATATTTACCATAAAAGAATTGCAATTCAAACTAATTTAAATATTATTGCTTTCGAAATAAAGGCAAATATTACTTTCACAGTGATATCTGTTTATTTTCCGCCTAATAAAGATTTCGATTTGCGTGAATTTAAATCAATTTTGGTTTCATTGCCTCAACCGCTTGTTCTTTGTGGGGATGTCAATGCTTGGAGCCCACTCTGGGGTTCTTCCATACATAACAAACGGGGTAAAATAATAGAAGAAATAATTTCTTCTCTAGACCTAACTGTCTTAAATGATAGATCTCCGACGCATTTTTCCACACACAAAACATTTACTAATGTGGATATCACGGCATCTTCAACTAGTATTTGTCCACTCTTTTCTTGGAAAATTTTGGATAATCTCTATGGCAGCGACCACTACCCAATTGTTTTTTATCTAAACTGTGACAGGAGAAATAAGTCTGCGCACAACCCTAGATTCATAGCTGATAAAGCTGACTGGGAAAAATACAAATTGTCGTGTGACAAATTAAATCGACTCCACCTCCCTAGCCGTAACATAAACAAAGAAGCTGCTTTAGTTAGAAAGGTTATTCGGACTGCAGCTACTTTATCCATTCCTCAAACCCGATCATACTTTCCAAAAAAATGTGTCCCCTCGTAGAATAAGGAGCTCGCTGAGTTGCGTACAATAAAGCAAGGTGCATGGTACATCTTTAAACACTTTCGGTCCAACCAGAATCTCATAGTATATAAAGCAGCTAATGCCAAATTTAAACTTGTTGCTAAAAAAGCCAAAAAAGATAGCTTTAAGAAGATCACTAGTTCCATAAATCCCTCATCTTCTCCGAAAGAAATATGGAACAATATTAAAAAGCTTTCCGGATCTTATAGGCATTTTAGTATTCCACAGCTTATAATAAATAAAAAGCCTATTTCATGTGGTAAAGAAATTGCAAATAATTTTGCAAAACATTGGTCTGATTATTCCAACGATAAAAATTTTCCTCATGACTTTGTTGTTCATAAATCTAGGCTATTGCACGAAAAATTTTGTCCCCCAAACAATCTCTGTCGCTCAGCAAGAGAAATTGATAGTCCTATCACTATGCAAGAGTTTGGAAACTTTGTTAATAACGCCAAGGGCTCTTCTCCTGGCCATGATCGGATTACTTATGTAATGATAAAAAACCTACCTGACTCTATTAAAATTAGCTTATTAAACCTATATAACTGCATTTTTTCTTCTGGTATCTTTCCTCAAAGTTGGAAATGTGCTATTATATCTCCGATTCCTAAGCCCAATAAACCCGCGGATAAACCGTCCAACTTTCGCCCGATTTCCCTACTCCCATGTACCAGCAAGGTACTGGAGAAGATAATTGCCTACAGATTGATGTGGTTCGCATCTAAGTATAAGCTTTGAAGTCCCAATCAAGTTGCCTTCAAAAAGGGTCATAGCACCATTGACTCACTCCTATCTTTTGACCATCTCTTTTTGTTTGGGAGTTTTTATACCCAAACAACCTTAATCACCATGATCATCCCCACGGTACCATGCAAATCCACATCTGGTATCCCTGGATACCAATATCAACATTACATATGTGGGATCGAAAGGAGACGAAGCTCTCCCCTGCTCTCTCATGTCATCACTCTTCAGTTCAGCGTGACGTGTCGAAGCGATAAGACGTTCCCTCCGTGTGTTCTTTTAAATTCTTTTATTACTACTTTGTTTATACTTATTAAATACCTTTAATATACATTTTTTTTTTATTAAACCTTGCACAAATTGTTCCTGTAAAAATAAAAGACCATAAATTTGGGGGCTCGTCCGGGATTTATAGCGAGCTAAAGTGTAAAATAATAGAAAAATTTGTTAAGAAATTCGTTGTGCCAAAAGTATAAGTAAAGAACCGTTATGACGCCGAACCTAGCTTCGTTTGAGTTGGTTCGAGAGAACTTGTTGCGTTGCAGAGGAGACAACGTAGCCGCTCTGTACAAATTTGTTTTTGAGACGGCTGGCGACAGGGGAAATCGCAATCGTTTACGCGCGTTTGAAGGTTTTGCGTACAATGAGAGCGACGTAAAATACGGAGAAAAGTGCGCGTACGTGGAGGAGAATATAACAGCCGCTGAACTCGTAACGATCTGCAGCATACTTGGTTTGAGCTGCAAAGAAGACGACTTAACACTGCACATATTCAGAAACTTGACGAAGGGGAATCTGCTTGGCGCATATGAGAAAGACGACGACGACGAAAGCAAAGACGAAGAAGACGATCACAGCAGCGATGAAGAACACGCTGATGTGACGATAACGAGGAAAGACGAAGAGAAGCAGAGAAGGAAGCACGTAAACAACGGTGCGTCAACGAGCAGCAGATGCAGAGGAGAAGACGAAGATTGTATGTCAACCAAAAGTCCCGACGATAATATTGTAATGACGAGCGGCATGCCAAGATTTGCGATCAGCTTTCGTGATGTTGAAGACTCTATACGGTCTTTCGACGGCAGTAACAAAGTGCTAGTAGAAGTGTGGGTGAAGGAATACGAAGAAACAGCTTCACTCATGCGCTGGGATGAATTCCAAAAATTTGTGTTTGCAAAAAAATCACTCAAAGGGCTGGCGAAGCTGTTCATTCAAAGCGAGAGTGGAATAACTTCGTGGAGCAAATTAAAAGCAGCGCTCATCGACGAATTTGCTACGGCAACAAATAGTGCGCAGCTGCACAGGCAACTTGCAGAGAGAAAAATTAACAAAGAGGAGAGTGTGCAAGAATACTTTTTCCAAATGAAAGATTTGGCATCGCGCGGTAATATTGAAGAAAATGCGCTGATTCAATATGTAATTGACGGCATAAAAGACTTCAATGTAAATAAAACAATTCTGTAGGGTGCAAAAAACATAAAAGAATTCAAGGAAAAGTTGAAGTGCTACGAAATAATTTGCGGAAAGAACAAGCAAGTAAACGAACTAAAGCAAAGTGAGAAGAGAAGTTGCGAAGCGAGCAAGACAGTGAAGAGAGAAATTGTGTGTTACAATTGCGGCGAAAAGGGCCATATGTCACTCGATTGTAAAAACAAAAACAAGGGCGCGAAGTGTTTCAAATGCAATCAGTACGGCCATATTGCAAAGAATTGTGATGTAAACAAAAACGAAAATAAGAGCAATGTGCGGAAATTGAGCTCAAAAATTGGTTTTATGAACAAAGAAGTACAAATGTGTAACCAAAAGTGCATCGCTTTGTTTGACACGGGCAGCAAATTCAATTTAATTACTGAAAGTGTTTATGCAAAATTGAACAAGCCGGCTATTTCGCAATCTAATGTTTACCTAGTAGGATTCGGTGCAAATAAATGTGAAAACAAAATAAAACCAATCGGTAATCTAACGTTTGATACCGAAATTGACGGTGAAACGTACAATGTAAAATATCATATTGTGCCGACAAAATGTTTGGATGTTGAAGTTGTGATCGGAGAAGAGTTTTGCTCACAAGCCGAAATAAAAATTGATCGCGACGGTGTTCACATCGAAAAAAATAAAAGTGACGAAATAAGTGAAATGTCCGCCGTGATGAAAATTGATGTGAAGGCGGACAATGAAAACATAAATATTGACAAAACGGCTAGTGTTGCAGCAACGCAAAAAGTGTGCGAAATGGTAAGCAATTATCGCCCAAATCAGCAAAAGACAACCGAAGTGAAAATGCAAATAGTGCTGAAAGATGAAACGCCAATTTTCTCGAGACCGCGTAGGCTGCCAATTGCAGAAAGATGTATCGTGGACGACCAAATCGAACAATGGCTAAGAGACGGTGTGATTGAAAACTCGGAATCGGAGTTTAGTAGCCCTGTCGTGCTGGTAAAGAAACGTGACGGTACGCCACGTTTGTGCATCGATTTTAGAAAAATCAACAAAGTTGTCGTGAAAGATCGTTTCCCGTTACCACTGATTGAAGATCAGCTGGATCGGTTGCAAAACGGCAAAGTGTTTAGTTCAATCGACATGAAAAATGGGTTTTTCCATGTGCCGGTCGCGGAAACGAGTCGTAAATACACATCATTTGTCACGCATAATGGACAATACCAGTTTCGAAAAGTGCCGTTTGGACTATCAAACTCTCCCGGTGTTTTCCAAAGGCACGTGAACGCAATATTTCGTGACCTTACGCGCAAGGGTATCGCATTGCCCTATATTGACGATATTATAATCCCCGCGGAAAATGAAGAACAAGCAGTGAAAAATTTAGAAGAAGTGCTAAATTTATGCGAAGAGTACGGACTTGAACTAAATTTCAAAAAGTGTCAGTTCCTAATGAAACGAGTGGAATTTTTGGGACACGTAATTGAAAATCAGCAGATATCACCGTCACCAACGAAAGTGGACGCACTGCGAAAGTACAAGATGCCACATACGTTAAAGCAACTGGAAAGTTTCCTTGGTCTGGCAGGTTACTTTCGAAAGTTCATACCTAACTTCTCTTTGATCGCGAAGCCTCTAACCGATTTGAAAAAACAAAACAGAAAATTCGAAATTAAAGAAGAACAGGTAGTTGCATTTAATACACTGAAGACAATTTTAAGTGAAAAACCAGTACTGAACATTTACAATCAAAATTATGAAACGGAAGTGCACACAGATGCATCAATCGATGGCTATGGAGCCGTGATGTTGCAGAAATCACCTGACGACGGACGGTTGCATCCTGTGTATTATATGAGTAAAAAAACTACTGACGCAGAAAGAAAATATACAAGCTACGAGTTAGAAATATTAGCTGCTATTGAGGCGTTGAAAAAGTTTAGGGTGTATCTCCTAGGAATGCATTTTAAGCTGGTCACCGACTGCAATGCATTCACTAAGACTTTGGAGAAAAAAGATTTATGTACGAGAGTAGCGCGCTGGATACTTTTTCTAGAAGAATACGACTATGAGGTGGAGCATCGATCTGGCTTGCAGATGAGGCACGTCGACGCACTGAGTCGCTATGCAGTTATGGTAATCGGCGAAGACAGCATTCTTTCCAAGATACGACGAGCACAATTACATGATGACGATTTGAATGCACTTATTGATATCCTTCGAGAAAAAACTATACATAACGACTACTACATGAAAAGCGACGTACTACACAAGCTACAAGACGATCACGAGCTCATTGTCGTTCCGAAGGACATGCAGCGTGAAATAATCAGGCAGGCGCACGAGCAAGGGCATTTTGCTGTAAAGAAGACGAAGGAGTTGCTGTGTAAAGACTATTTTATACCCAAAATAGACGAAAAAATACGTAAGCACATCGAAAACTGTATTCCGTGCATTATCGTAAATAGAAAGCAGGGTAAGCAGGAAGGTGAGTTACATCCGCTACGCAAAGGAGGGGTACCGCTACACACCTACCACATCGACTTCCTAGGTCCTTTAGAATCAACCCACAAGCAATATAAGCATATCTTAGCAGTTATTGACACTTTCACTAAATTTTGTTGGCTCTACCCAACAAAGACGGCGTCAGTAAAAGAAGTAACAGCGAGGCTCCAAGCTCAAAGTGCAATATTTGGAAATCCGATCCAAATAATTTCAGACAGAGGTTCCGCATTCACAGCAGAAGAATTCAAACGATATTGTATCGCCGAAAATATTACTCATCATGTAGTCACGACGGGTCTTCCACGAGCGAATGGACAGGTGGAAAGGCTCAACAGTATAATCATTGCAGTTTTGTCCAAACTTACAATAGACGACCCAAGAAAATGGTACAAGTTTGTCGACAAAGTACAGCAAACAATAAATTCAACGCACTGCAGAAGCACAAACACAACGCCTTTTGAACTACTGGTTGGCGCAAAGATGCACACAAACTCTGATGTAAAAATTAAAGAAATGATACAAGACGAAATCATTCAAACATTTAACGACAGCCGTGAAGAACTGCGAAGAGACGCCAAGAAGCAAATACTAAAAATGCAAGAAGAAAATAGGCATTCCTATAATTTACGACGAAAGCCAGCAAGAACATACAAAGTCGGCGATATTGTAGCAATTAAACGTACACAACTGGGTGGGGGACTGAAGTTGAAACCTAAATTCTTAGGTCTATACGAGGTCACCAAAGCGAAAAACAATGATACCTATGAAGTAACGAAAAACTCTATATACAGTGATGGTCCGCGGCAGACAACTACTTGTGCCGAGTACATGAAACCTTGGCCTAACACCGATGATGACAATTCTACATTCGGGTCGAATGTCTAACAGGATGGCCGAGTTGTGGGATCGAAAGGAGACGAAGGTCTCCCCTGCTCTCTCATGTCATCACTCTTCAGTTCAGCGTGACGTGTCGAAGCGATTAGACGTTCCCTCCGTGTGTTCTTTTAAATTCTTTTATTACTACTTTGTTTATACTTATTAAATACCTTTAATATACATTTTTTTTTTATTAAACCTTGCACAAATTGTTCCTGTAAAAATAAAAGACCATACATATGCATAAGCCAGCTCATATTTACATACATATTAAGTAAGGCAAATCAGTCAAGGTTTTACGGTTGTCGTTTTCTCATGATTTGTGCATGCATTCCCTTTACACCGCTAACAATACCCCTCAAGTTGGACCTACACATTAAGCAACAGTTAGAGTTTTTTGTCTCTGTTGTTTTGCGCTTGTGTTTTGTTGTTGTGTTATTGGAAGTAAATGCAGTTTCTGCTGTAGAGTTTTTTAACATTAACTTCGAGAAGAAGGTGAAGAAGATTTTAAATGAGTAGAAAAAATAGTGTTGACTAATGAAGAGCTCCTCAAGAACAATAGAATTAAATAATTAATAGTTAAGAAAAATTCCTTGTAAAATTATTAAGAAAATAATAAATGAACTGAAGAAAAAAAAAAAGATAAAATTAATTAATAAAAAATGACTTTTTATTAAAAGAAAAGAACCCCTCGTATAAGCTTCTTAAACAGAAGCTCTCATACATAAAAGTGGTGCCGAAACCCGGGATCTGTCCATGTGCTGACACAAATCCCTCATATTTTAAATAAAAAAGTTACTGCCGTCGTGCTACGGATAACATAACCTCATTTTGTTGCCACGAATTTCGTGCTAAATTCACTACAAAATGGAGACAGTTACTTAAGATCAACATAATATAATCAACTATATCGCTCGTATGGAGCAATCTTTTAATGCTAAACCAAAGGAGCGTAAGTCCAAAGGTTATGTTCAAGCTGTGCTCGAAGACTTGGAGCAGAATTTCAAATTATTTAAAGATGGCCACGAGTTGGTTATGAGCATAGTTCGAGAACAGTCCCTCGTGGAGAAGGATGTACCCTACCTAAGTACCAATATGTATTACACTTGTTGTGATACATATATCTCATTTAAAACTAATATTCTTGATTTAATGTTTGAATTTGATTCTCCACAGACTCCAACCGTCCACGCAAGTACATTCGCCGCAACGAAACATTTGTCGCCGGAGTACGACTGCCAAAAATACAACTTCCAACATTTTCTGGAGATTATCTCATTTGGGTCTCTTATCGCGATACGTTTTTGTCACTAGTTCATGAACCAGCGCCACTCACTGATATCCAGAAATTTTTATATTTGAAAAGTTCGTGCACAGGTACTCCCCTTTCTATGATCAACGAATATCCAGTTGCCGGTTCTAGCTATGCACTTGCATGGGAAGGTCTCGAGAGGAGATTTCACAATGAAAGAAAGCTTGTCGATCAAATCTTAAAGCGATTATTTTCCATACCGCCCACCAAGGGAAACGTTTATTCTATTAAAGAACTTCTCGATATCACCAGAAATTGTTTAGCTCAACTAAAAGCATTTAAAATCGATACTACCACCTGGGATTCGATTTTGATTTATTTGACGTCTCAGAAGCTAGACGTTCAAACCCGCAAAGAATGGGAGCAGGCGCTCAAGGCCAGTACAACGGTACCGCCTATGACTGAAATGCTTGTTTTTTTGGAAACTACTTTTAGAGCATTGGAATGCGTTGAAGATGCAAATATTCCAAGCAGTTCAAACAAAAGTTATGGGGACAGCAAATTTGAAAATCGTCGTAAGCCAACGAAAATTGTTCGAGCCCACAAAGCTACTTTTACTATGTTGGATGAAAACTGCCCGTGCTGCAACAAACGTCATCCGTTATACAAATGTTTTAAATTTGCAACGATATCTTCAGCAGAGAAGAAAAACATCGTCAATCAACATCGGCTGTGTCGAAACTGTCTTCGTACCGGACATTTACAAGCCGCATGTAAGTTGAAGTCAGTTTGTCAAAACTGTAGTGAGCCACATCACACTGTTGTCCACAACGAATACTATTCTGGAAACACCTCGTTGACAACTGCTACGACACCAAATGCTACAGCAAACCAGACTTTTGCTCAACCTCCTACTACTTCTACTCCTACAACTGCAACTAAATCAGTTTTTGGAGTTGAAAAGGTTACATATCTGGGATATGTGTTGTCCAAGGAGGGTATTTCTGTTGATCCCGAACGCGTCGAGGCAATAAAAAAATTCCCGAGACCCACATGTAAAGTAGAGGTCCAACGATTTTTGGGGATGCTAAAGTACCTTGCTCGATTTATAAAAATGAGGTGTTGGAACCGCTAAATTCATTAGTCGGAAACAGGGATTTTACATGGTCAGCAATTCAAAAGAAATCATTTAATGACGTAAAGGAAATATTATCAGAGTCGCCAACATTATCGTTTTTTGACCCTGAAAACATGTCGTTATTAGTTCAGATGCTTCAAGCTATGGACTAGGAGCCTGTTTAATGCAAATTTGTGCTGATTCCAAAATAAAGTTAGTAGCTTACACATCACGAAGTATGACTGAAACTGAGAAAAAGTATTTTCAAATCGAGCGTGAAGCTTTAACCTTAGTATGGGCAGCTGATAAATTCTCGGAATATATAAATGGATTGCATGTCACATTTGAAACAGATCACAAGCCCTTAATCCAGTTATTGCAATCAAAGCCCATAGATACATTAAGTCTAAGAATTCAAAGATTTAGAATGAGACTTATGCGATACACATACGAAATTGTACACATTCCAGGAAAGGAGTTAATTATAGCAGATGCCTTGTCTAGAGGCCCTCTTCCAAAGTCTGCTGAAACACAAGAACTGATGGAAGAAACTGAATTGTATGTAAAATTTATTAAAGGCTGCTTTCCAGTAAAAGACGTATATTTGGAAAAAATTAAAAATTCTCAGAGTAACGATGAAATAATTAAAAGACTAAGAGTTTTTTGCTGTAATGAATGGCCTTCAAGGAATAAATTGCCAGATTCAATGATTTCATATTATCAATACAGAAATGATATTAGTCTGGTAGATGATATTATGGTTTACGGAAGCAGAATAATAATCCCTTCGGAGCTACAGAATAAGTTTTAGATTTTATCCATCTGGGTCATCAAGGTCTGACCAAATGTCGTCGTAGAGCTCAGACAAGTGTTTGGTGGTTGGGATCGTCAACTCAATTAGAAAGATTGATTAGAAACTGCAATGTGTGCATAGAACATCGTATTAATCCAAAGGAACCATTTTTTAAAGATGAAATTCCTTCGAGACCTATGGAACGAGTAGCTGAAGATTTATTTAAAAGCAAAGACGATAACTCATGGTATTTAATTATTACAGACTACTATTCGCGATATTGTGAAATATGTAAACAAAAATCTTTAACTGATGGGGAAGTTATTCAAAACATAAAAAAATATCTGGCTACGTTTGGAATCTGTTCAGTATTACGAACTGATAACGGTACACAATTCGATTCGCACAATTTTAAAGACTTTTGTAAAAGTTATAACATCGTTCATAATTCTAACAGCCCATACTTTAGTCAGTCCAATGGAGCTATTGAGGCTGCAGTAAAAGTTGCAAAATCCCTTTTGTACAAGAATAAAGAAAACTTTTATGAAGCATTGCTGAGCTACACATCTACGCCTTTAGAAAACGGATTTTCTCCAGCAGAATTGATGATGGGACGGAAAATAAAAACCCAATTGCCAATGCTGCAAAAAAATTTGGAAGTGAATAACCAAGAGGTCATGAAACGTGAAGAAACTGCTAAGACTAAAAATGAACATAATTACAACAAAAGGCATAAATCTGTCGCTCTTTCAGAATTAAAAGAAGGGGATAGAGTTTGGGTAACCAATCTTAAAACCTATGGCACTGTGGTCGAAAAATTAAAATATCCTCGGTCTTATCTGGTAGAAAACTGAACAAGGCAGATACCGTAGAAACCGATGGCATCTTGTGCCTGCTGTGATTAAACAGCATCAAAATCACGATCACTCAAATGAAATTTACATCAATAAAAATATTGCAAATTATAATTGTAACGAACCTACTGAAGTAGTTGAAAATTTTAATATTGAAAATCCTAATGTAAACGAGAATACAGCCCATACACAAGATGAATTAAATAAAAATATGGCTGGATCCTCGGAAAGTATTTCTAAAAAAGGTAGAAAAATAAATCCTCCTTCTTATTTAAAATACTATGTTCCCGAATAAAAGAAGAAGAAGAAGGATGTTGTATAGGGTAACCCTAAGTAGCCCTAATTTTTATTATAGTTGGCAACACAAGCGGTTGCAAGTATGAAAATATACAACTGTGTATTTATCTTTTTCTTCTTTATTCGTCCCTTCTTATTCTTATTGTCAAACTGAAAACACTTGAATAAAACTAATTAAAATAAACTTAATTTAAGTATTAAATAAATGTGTTTTATTTAATACCAAAACATATAGTTGGAACATTTTCTTTTCATTATTATATATTCTATATTTATTAAATGTAATAATCATTATTATTTTGGTAACGCGCCAAGTGGCATACCTCACAGGTGGTGTGGAAAATGCTACACAGACCTACAAATTATTAATTGTGCTTATATAAAAATTTATATTATATACATTTAAGCAGAAATTATGTAAAAAGTTATTTAATTATATTAATAAGTAAATCTGTTTAATTTAAACCTTATTTACCTAAATTACTCCATTTTTAAATTTTCTACTACGCTTAAGGTTTTAAAATTTTTAATAGTAGGGAACTCTTTTTTACCGTTCATAACGCGGTAAACTCACGTACAATGTATGTGTTTTTTTTTTAACGTCAGTAAATTTGACGTTTAAGTGTCCTGTCTCTATAATATCTGATAGAAAGTTCTCGTCCAAGGTGTATATAAGATTCGTGGTATATATAAGTTTCTAGAATGATCCAGAAACTTCTACACTATTGTAGAAGTTTGTACCTCAACCATTCGAAGCTATAAAAACGACCACTCTATTCAACATCGAACACAGTTAAGCAGAGATCGTAACAGGGTGTACATCGAGCATTACAATCGAAGCAGCAGTATTTTTAATTGTTATTTTGTAAAGTGATGAAAATCATTATTAAATAAAGTGATCAATGAATTGTGAAATAAAGTACAAATTGTAATAAATGTGGCAGCACTGCTGTAATAATCTACACTTATATATATACATGCCTTTATTATTGTGAATATTGTTAGATATCGCTGTGGCAGTAACTGCACGAACAGTTGAATTTAAGCGTTCTACCGTGCAGACGTGTACATGCGATTGAATAAATAAAATACATTAAACATTGTTTTGTTCCTACCACAATTCAGAAGTGGGATTGAGCTAAAATTAAATTAAATTAAAAAGTGACAAACAATAAGTGAGCAAAACGATATGCCGGGTACTGAAGACCTTAATCGCTACACTTTGGCGCAGCTAAAAGTATGGCTAGATGTTCTGGGCGAGAAGTCAAACGGGAATAAATCAGCCCTAATACTACGCTTGGAAGCTATTCCACGCGAAAGACGCGAAAAGTGTCCAAGGCCAACGGCTGAAGCAGTTTCTGGAAGTTCAAATCAAACGCCTGAAGAAACAGACGCAGCAGCAAGCGAGCACAGCGACGCCGAAGAAACGGCCGGCAACAACAGCAAAAGTGCGCAAGACGCCGACGGCGAAAGCGGTGACGAAAACGACAACGCAGTCACGCAAGTCACGTACGCACATCAAGATGAACAGAAATCTAACAACAAAACAAACGAATTCAACCTGATGCAAAAAGAGATAGAATTGATGAGAAAAGAAATGGAATTGCAACGTAGAGAAATAGAAGTACTAGAAAGAGAAAAAGAGTGTCTGCAACAAGCTAAAAAAAATGAAACGTCAAACGAGCGATTGAAGAAAACCAGCAGCAACGAAAAGTCAAAAGAGTGTGGGAAAATATATGAAAAGAACAATGAAATAGCAAACGAATGTACAGACAAAAACAATGAACTGTCAAATGAGTGCCAGAAAACAACAAATGAAAAGCTGACATCAAAATATAATGAAGTTGCGGTTGTATCAAATGAGTGCGTAGAAACGACAAAAGAAACGCCGGACGAGACATTTATAAATAAAATGTCAATGGTGAAGGATTTAATTTCGGAATACTCAGGAGAGGTAGACCACTTTCAACTATGGGAATCTCAACTACTAAGTGCTAAAAAATCCTTCAACTTAGACGACAACAATTTACGTGCGTTGATTGCAACGAAATTAAAAGGAAAAGCTCTTAAGTGGCTGCATTCAAGAGCAGACGTCGCAACAATTCCAATTCTTGACCTACTCGCTGAGATGAAATTTTTGTTCGACAACCGCATCAGCAAACTAACCATTCGTCGAGAGTTTGAAGCACGTAAGTGGCTACCAAGTGAACATTTCCAAAACTACTTTCACGACAAACTCATACTGGCGAATAAAATCGATTTTGGGAGCGAGGAATTAGTAGAATACATAATCGAAGGTATACCAAATCGGCAGCTACGGTCACAGGCGAAGATGCATCGTTTTCATCATGAAAATCAGCTGTTGGAAGCGTTCGTAGATGTTTCTTTGCCAAAGCCAACAACTGTAGGAGGAAACAATGACACTGCTGAGCGGAAAAATCGCTGCTACAACTGCAATTCAGTGGGACACATTGCGTCAGAATGCCGTAAACCAAAAAGAGAAGTTGGTGCCTGTCACGCATTCGGTGAGTTTGGGCACTACGCTGCTGAATGTCCGAAGTACAAGAAGAAGAACTTGGTTCACAATGTGCAAGACGAACATGGCGAAGAATTTGTAAGGAAAATGTATATTAGTTTTTGTTTATTGAGTAGTAATTATAAAACTTTATTAGAATGCCTGATAGACACGGGGAGTCCCATTAGCTTCATCCGACAAATGTTCGTTCCAGATTTTTTTAAAATAAAATTAAACAAAGATGTTAATTACTACGGAATCAATAAAACCAAATTAATTTTTTATGGGAAAATTGAATTAAATATATGTTTTGAAAATGAAAATGTTTTACTGGATGTTTTTGTCGTATCGGATGAGACTATGGTTTACCCCATAGTACTAGGTAGAGATTTTATATTGAAAGCTAAGCTAGAATTACGAAAAAGAAAAGATGAACTAAATAGAGATGACCTTAGCTTAAAAAATAAAAATTATGTTAAAAACATCGATTGTTTGGAAAATGATAAAATTAAAACCGAGTTAAGTTTAAAAAATAAAAACCAAGTTAAGAAATTTGAATTTTTAAAAAACGATGAGATTACAAATGAAGGAATTTCTAAGAGTAAAAGCGAAACCAATTTTTTTGTTAATGACGAATGTAAATTCCTTTTAATGGAAATTGAAGATGATAAATCTATATATATATAAAATTAAGTGGCAAAACTTCATGTTCGCATACTCCTCCTAGACGGCTTGCCCGATTTCAATGAAATTTTCAGGGGTGATTGGGGTCTGTGTGGAGGGTGCACATAAGAAATTTCATGTGTGTATCTATGCACGTTTTGCAAAAACAAAAAAAAAACATTAATTCTGTTTGGCTTTACGTGTTTTTTTCGGAAAATGATAATTGTTGGATTGTACCTTATTCTCCACTATTGTCAAAAGTATTTCAGACTCACATAAATATTGAGTACTGTAATTCTGTGATGTCGATTAAATACATTTGCAAATATGTGAATAAAGGCAGTGATATGGCTGTTTTTGGAGTAGCTGGTGGCAATAGCAATGATGAAATCGCTCAATATCAAATGGGGCGCTACATTAGCACTAATGAAGCTCTTTGAAGAATTTATTCATTTCCAATTCATCCTGCTGTTGTTTATTTGGCTGTTCATCTGGAAAAAGCCAGCGTGTGTATTTCACCGATGGAAATGTACAGCAGAGAGCAGCACAGCCACCAGCAACAACATTAACTGATAATTCTTCATTTGTGCGAAAGCGATGAATTTGCCAGAACGTTGCTGTATTCAGATGTAACGCATTATTTCACTTGGACTGCAAAAGAAGTGGCAACGACGTAAACAAGGAACAGTTGTGGATGGCTATCCGGGTGTTTTGTTTGCAGATACCATGGGAAGATTATACACAGTTGATCCAAATAATGCAGAATGTTATTATTTGCGGTGTTGTAAATGTTGTTGGACCACATTCATTTCAACATTTGTGAAGAGTAAATGGGTCATTTATGTGTGACGTACCCTGAAGCATGTGAGCAATTAGGTTTGCTTGAAAATGATGCGCATTGGGATTTAACGCTTCACGATGCATCGATTGCTTCTTCTCCATATCAAATACGTATGTTATATACCATAATCATATCAACATGTTTTTCTTCAAATCCACTTGAATTATGGAATAAATACAAAGATTTTATGGAAGAAGACCATTTGATTCGAATGCGTCATCACACAAGAAACGCTGATTTGCTGATTTCATTGGAAATGTATAATGAGGCATTAATAGCGATTGAAGATATGTGCCTTACGATTGCAAATAAAGCATTAGGGCAATTAGGTTTGTCACCACCCAATCGTCCAATGCATGATTTATTTGATCAACAATTGCAACGTGAACAACAGTATGAACCCAATGAATTGCAAACAATTGGGAATTTGAATGTTTCAAAATTAAATGACCATCAAAAACATGTCTATGATACCATCATGCAAGCTGTACAAAATGAAGTCGGTGGATTATATTTTTTGGATGCGCCGTGTGGTACCACAAAACATTTGTGATATAACTTATTTTGGCAGCCATTCGATCGCAACGAAAAATTGCATTGGCACTTGCTTCATAGGGAATCGCTGCTACTCTATTGGATGGTGGACGAACAGCGCACTCTGCATTAAAATTGCCGATGAATGTGCAGGTGTGCTCATATTTATTGATTGATCACTTTAAAATTTAATCGATATTAATTTAAATGTAATTATTCTCAAATTAACAGGTGATTGAACATCCCACGTGCAATATTTCAAGAAATTCTGCGATGGCAAAACTTTTGCAAATGCAGCAATTATTCTATTGGATGAATGTACAATGACGCATAAAAAATCGCTGGAAGCATTACACCGTACAATGCAAGATCTACGTCAGAATCAAGAAATTTTTGGTAGTGCATTGATATTATTGTCAGGCGATTTTCGTCAAATATTGCCTGTGGTTCCACGATCAACACCGGCGGATGAGATCAACGCATGTTTAAAGTCTTCTCTTCTGTGGCGATATGTGCAAAAATTTACATTGAACATAAATATGCGCGTACAATTACACAGCGACCAATCTGCAGATCGGTTCCGGAAGCAATTGTTAGATAATGGAAATGGCAAAGATCGAGTCGATAAAACAAATGTTGTATGTACAATTACATTGCCGAACAATTTTTGTACCATTCTCCAATCAACAGAAGAGTTGATTGAAAGTGTGTTTCCAAATATTGTTCAAAATTACAGGAATCACAATTGGTTGAGAGGATGCGCAATACTGGCACCAAAAAATGTACACGTCAATGCAATCAATTATCAGATTCAAGAAAAACTGCCAGGTGCAGTGACATCACATATATCTGTTGATAGCGCAATGAATGCAGATGCTGCAGTGAATTATCCAATTGAATTTTTGAATTCATTAGAACCACCCGGTATGGCACCGCATTGTTTGAATTTAAACGTTGGCTCATCAATTATTTTGCTGCGGAATTTAAATGCACCAGGCAGTACAAATAATTGATGCCGAATTTAATTGAAACCACAATATTGACCGGAACAGCGAAATGTGAAATTGTGCTCATACCTCGCACTCCACTGATTCCAACAGACATGCCATTTGAATTTAAGCGTTTGCAATTACCAGTGCGTCTATCATTTGCCATGTCCATCAATAAGGCGCAAGGACAAACGCTTCAAATATTCGGATTAAATTTGGAGGAGCCGTGCTTTTCACATGGACAGCTATACGTGGCCTGCTCAAGAGTTGGAACTCCAAATTGTTTGTTTGTGCTCGCTCCAAATGGGCAAACGAAAAATATTGTGCATCGAAATGTTTTGGATTGACATTAATAATTTGGAAATACAATGCATTCATTTCATAAAAAAAATCTATAATATTTATTTTCTTTTTTTGGTTGGTTGCAACGAAGTGCATCGGGGTCCGCTAGTTAGATATAAATTTTAACACAAAATTAAGTTTCGAAACCAAAATGATGGTG
Organism: Clusia tigrina; assembly: GCA_920105625.2. Classification (NCBI taxonomy): domain Eukaryota; kingdom Metazoa; phylum Arthropoda; class Insecta; order Diptera; family Clusiidae; genus Clusia; species Clusia tigrina. The sequence goes on from OV050030.1 coordinate 54,927,337, forward strand.
ACTGATATCTTTAAGCAGTTTTATGTTAATGGTAAACGTCCCGAGTTGTCAGAAACAAACTGTGAAATGAAACTATCTCTTTCTAACGAAAAGCCCTTCCATTGTACCCCGAGGCGATTGTCATTAATTGTTTTGGATTGACATTAATAATTTGGAAATACAATGCATTCATTTCATAAAAAAAATCTATAATATTTCTTTTCTTTTTTTGGTTGGTTGCAACGAAGTGCATCGGGGTCCGCTAGTTAGATATAAATTTTAACACAAAATTAAGTTTCGAAACCAAAATGATGGTGACTGATATCTTTAAGCAGTTTTATGTTAATGGTAAACGTCCCGAGTTGTCAGAAACAAACTGTGAAATGAAACTATCTCTTTCTAACGAAAAGCCCTTCCATTGTACCCCGAGGCGATTGTCATATTTTGAAAAGGGTAAATTACGAGAAATTATAGATGATCTGTTAGCTAAAAGTATAATAAGGCCTAGTGAGTCTGAATATGCATCTCCAATTGTACTCGTTAAGAAAAAAACAGGGGAACTACGATTCTGTGTGGATTATCGGACCTTGAACAAAGTTACCTGTAGGGACAATTATCCGCTTCCACTTATCGACGACCTTTTAGATAAATTAGCAAACAAACGTGTTTTTACACTACTAGACTTAAAGAGTGCATTTTACCATGTTCATATGAACAATGAATCCATTAAGTACACATCCTTCGTAACACCAACTGGGCAGTATGAGTTCCTTAGGATGCCCTTCGGTCTTAAAAATGCACCGTCTGCATTTCAGAGATACGTGAACCGAATTTTTAATGACCTTATAGAGACTGGAAGTATGACAATCTATATGGACGATATTATGATCGCAACTAGCACAATAGATGAACATTTTAGGATCCTTAAAGAGGTGTTACAAAGATTAGTGAGAAACAATCTTGAATTGAGATTAGATAAATGCAAATTTCTGCAGTCTGAAGTAAAATACTTAGGCTATACGGTATCTAAAGACGGGATTCGCCCTGATGAAAATGGCGTAAACGCAATATTGGATTTTCCAGTACCAGGGAATGTCAAAGCCGTTCACAGTTTTCTAGGGTTATGCTCTTATTTTAGAAGATTTGTTCAAAATTTTTCAACGATTGCTCAGCCGTTATACAAATTAATAAAGACTCAGATTTCATTTTCGGTAAGACAGAACTCGATTGTTTTTTACTGCTCAAAAGCAAACTAGTTGCAGCACCCATCCTAGCTATTTATGATCCTACCGATGAGACTGAGTTACACTGTGATGCCAGTGCAATAGGTTTTGGAGCTATTTTACTGCAAAGAAAATCTGATGGAATTTTTCACCCAGTTTTTTATTTTTCGAAAAGGACAACTCAATGTGAAGCGAAGTATCATAGTTTCGAATTAGAAACTTTAGCGATTATATATGCTCTTGAAAGGTTTAGAATATACCTACAGGGAATTAAGTTTAAAATCATTACGGATTGTAATTCCTTAACTCTAACGATCAACAAGAAAGATATAAACCCTCGTATTGCCCGTTGGGTATTAAAACTTCAAGATTATGATTACACATTAGAGCATAGAAATGGAGTCAAAATGCAACATGTAGATGCACTAAGCCGTGCAACCAATATTTTGATTTTAGAAGAAAACACATTTGAGCAGAATTTGTCAATTTGTCAGAGTAGAGACGAAACCTTACGCAAAATATGCGAACACTTACAGAATTCTGAGAGCAAATTTTATGAAATGCACAACGGATTAGTATACAGAAAAGTCAAAGGAAAAGTTAAATTTTATGTTCCATCGGATATGGAAAACCAAGTATTACACAAATACCATGATGACTTGGGGCATATTGGTCGTGATAAAGTTTTAGAATCTATAACCAAGACCTATTGGTTCCCAAAGATGAAAGAAAAAATTTCTATTTATATAGACAATTGTTTAAAATGCATAGCATTTTCACCTAAATTTGGAAAACGGCAAATATGAAACCATGGTTTAAAAAATAATAATGTTCAAAGATAACCGGGACGGTTACAGGTCAGGACGGCCGAGTTGTGGCAGCACTGCTGTAATAATCTACACTTATATATATACATGCCTTTATTATTGTGAATATTGTTAGATATCGCTGTGGCAGTAACTGCACGAACAGTTGAATTTAAGCGTTCTACCGTGCAGACATGTACATGCGATTGAATAAATAAAATACATTAAACATTGTTTTGTTCCTACCACATAAAGTAAACTTTAAGCCTAATATTAAGTGTGTAAATTGCAATAATTAAATAAAGTTAGTTATTTTAATTTTGCCAGCGATTGTTTGATCACAACACGATCCAGTGGTACGAATCCGAGTACAGAGAGTTAGAGGAAACTATCAAGAGGGCAATTTCGTAACAGAATAAATTGTCAAGAGGGCAATTTCGTATCCATATAAATAAACCGGAAAAGTTCTGGCAGAAGGTGTTATTCTCAGATGAGAGCAAGTTTTACTTGTTTGGGATTAAAGGACGTCAGCTGGTGTTTCGGAAACTATGTACTGCCTTTGATCCGCAAAATCTTGTGGGCACAGTTAAACATGGCGGAGGTGGTGTTATGGTGTGGGGATGTATGGCTGCCAAAGGGGTCGGTAATTTAGTTTTTATTGAATCAATAATGGATCGCAGAGGTTATTTAAATATTTTAAAGAAAATTTGAAGCAGAGTGCCAGGGTTCCGAACGGTACTTTCAGCAGGACAATGTCCCAAAGTATTCTGCTCATAATGTGCTTTGGATATTATATAATGGCCGCATCAATGCAAGACCCCTCCGCAATCGCCTGACCTTAATCCTATTGAGCATAAGTCGGATTTACTAAAGCGCAGGATACGGCAGCACACCATCACCTCCAAGAAAATGTGATTTTAGATGAGTGGCACAAAATATCCAAATTAGTCAGGTCTATGCCAAACCGATTTCCAGGACTCCTAACACGGAAAGGTTACCCAACCAGCTACTAATATATTTAAAAAATTACAAGAAAGAACAATTTATTACATAATCATATCTTTGTACGTAGACTTTTCCTGCCCTATTTAGTGTTGATTTTGGATTCTTTTATTTTTCATATTTTTTATGTATGTATATTACAATTTAATGTATTTAGACTCAAAAAATAAACTTAATACGCTAACGTTTAAATACAAAATATTTTCTTTTGGTAAAAGTTGTTTCCTTATTGGTATTTAGAGCAGGGAAGAAATGTACGGACAAAATGTTTACTTCTTGTACTTACACTTTTTCTGCTAAGTGTATGTATATATTTCCCTATATGTATATTGCTCACAAAACATTCCAAGTTTGTATAAAATTCCAAACTTATAACACATAACTTCGAGAGAATTTTACAGTTGCCGATAACTGTTGCGAGCTTCTACCGCATATTCCAAGTATGTACATATTAACCCGCTAAAGTGTACTTGAAAAATGTTATACATACAAACGTATATTTCCCTACACCCGTGTTGAGAAATTTATTAACAAGCAAAAGCCACCGCACCAACTCTGCAGACAAACCGCTTCAGCTGTAGGGTAAAAAGTTGGTCACGCAGGATCGGCATTCAGTTCATTTTTGCAGATTCTATGTAATGCATAGATGCAAAAGAGCACTATAAAATATAAATGCCTAACACGAAGCGAAAGACGCCCTCAGCAAAGATTATGACCGGCAGAGTGTGCCGTTGGCCAAGCTATTGTTCGTGCTGTTCTGTAACTAAGCCTAGTTAAGAGCACTGAGAGAAGAAATGAGAAGTCTAATGCAGGATTGCAGTTTTAGAAGTTCAGATTAATTCTGGTTTATTTGGTGGCTCGCTGGCCTTTTTATATTATTCAATTCTTATTGTTTTCTTATTCTAACTAATATAAAATGTATCTATCTTATTTACACTAGTTACAAATCATATTCCCGAAATTTGTCTCAAGTATCGGATTACCGATATTATTCATTGACGAATCATCGTCTTTGTTTATATTAATTATTTTGAGTGCAAGTACAGGGCTAAAGTCACTGCACTGTCTAACATGCATGCGCTGCAATATAGGCAGCGTGTGTTATTGCACCCACAAAATGCTGGTCTAGCGTATTTGGGTATTGAGTGCAATTGCGTACGTTGCGCTATTGTCAGTTTGTTTGCATATGCGACTTGCTGCTGTGCTTATGACGATATGTGGTCGTTAGTGTACACTTGTATGGTACACTACACAGCGGTTAAAAGGCATAGGTGATTCGCGACCAACTCTGCTGATGGAACATTCGGGAAGTTGCGCGCGTTGTCCTAGAAAACTTACTTCCGGAATGAATTCTGATAAAATCCTTCTTCTCTGATCGGCAGCCGAACAAGCAGGTACTAGGAGCTCGAGTTACAACGAATTATATTTGCCATCTAGTAATACGATTGGTTTGGCTATAGTTAGCAATAGATTGTTTAAATCACATTATTTCTTATTAACCCTAGAACACACACCCGGGTACAAATGTATCCACTTACAACTTTGCGGTGCTATATCTCAGGATTGGCTTAACTTAGGGCATAGACATTTCGGATCTAGGAAATATAAGTAATTTTTAATCTTTTAAAGGTTATTTCATCCAATTCGGATCAATGGTTCAGGAGCTACGAGCTTCCAAAGTCGACACCTACGGAAACACACACCCGGGATACGTTTGTAACACACCAGTTTATACTAAAATAAAAGGCAACAAACCATATTATAGTGTGCTTAAATTATATTATTTTATTTGAAAGATGAAAATTATTAAATTACATATTATAAATATGAATTATCGTTACATATTATGCAGTCGGTGTTGGTGATCGAATGTTCAAGGCACATTGGCTTCTTACATTTGCCGCACACCTTTCTGGTTTTTCGACGCCGTTTTGTTTCTTGAGCATAACATAAATAGCAGGAACCGCTGATAGGTTTTGGCGTGCGGGCTGCGGCAGATGTCGATGGTTCCGCGTTCAACATTGATTCCAGCGGTCGGTTGAAATATGACTCAATCGCTTTTTTAGTGGAGAAGTTTCGCGTGACTTGCCGATTTAGTGCACGTTCTTCAATAATTGGCATACACAATGCTGCAGCCAAGCTGCGAAAGAATTGCTTAGGCTTGTTTGATTTAGCAGGCAGCATGGGGTTGTTTATTTCATATACTATGTATGCTGCAAGATCAGTTATGTCCAACATGTTGAAAAATAATGACAATGGCCAACGTTTCGTCTGTCGTTGTGTAGGATATTCACTAAACAATTGGTCCATTTTATCAACGCCGCCCTTGGTCATATTATAAAATTCTATGATTTCAGGCTTCCCACCTTCAGCTATCTCGCCATCATAGTGCATTGACGAAAGCAGCGTCACTGATTTATTTTTTCATGGAACATAAGAGCACATCGTCACATTTTTTCTGAAATCGAATAATGATGAACCAATTGGCCTGTCCTTGTGCGCCTTCATATCCACAGGAATATACGTCTTGTTTTTGCGCAAAGTTCCAACGATTGTTAGGTTCCATGTGAGAAGAAGTTCTGCAACTGGCAACGTCGTGAAAAAATTGTCCATCGTAATATTTCTTCCACTTCCTTGGTATCTGCTAGCCAAATCTTTCACAACTCGTTCCCCTTGGTTCGTTTCCCTTCCGGACGCTGCTTGGCCAGTATAAATTTGACCGTGCCGTGGATATGCATTTTTGGCATCGCAAATCCACCAAACTTTGATACCATATTTTGCAGGTTTTGATGGTATGTATTGGGTAAACCGTGTGCGTCCACTGGTTAAGTTTTCACTGGGCTTGGTTAAGTTTTCACTGGGCTTGTAGTGTGCATGAAGATTGGCATTCATTATGAGCCACAACTCAGTGATCGGTACTGCTTTATCAGTTTGTGAGCGTGCAGCCCGAGTGTTTGCGTCGTCAAACCTTATAAACCGCAATATTGAACAAAAACGGTTGACTCCCATCGCATGCACTCTTTTGCTTATAACTTTTGAACGAGGTAGAACATTTGAACGTTTTAAACGTTGAAATGCTTGTTTCATGTTAGACTACACATTTAACAAACAAAAATTAAAAATTTTTTTTTGTATTCATCAGAGATATGAAAAACAGTATTTATCATGGGGCCTGTGAACTTTTTTGCCTATGTCTCTTGAACCAGGTGGAATATTTCCATGGAATAACAACTAAAACATTTGTAAAATATTAATATATGCATTTAAATTTTAAAAAATTTTGAAATTGGTTCATTTAAACATTAGAAAAAGCCCAAATAAACTAGTAGGTACAAACGTATCCCGGGTGTGTGTTCTCGTAGAAAAAGTTGGGTATGCATCTATACGAAAAATATAGGAGGGGTGTGGCAACGCTAAGCAAATAAGGAAAATAGTTTCGCTCTGGCAACTCGCTAGAAGAAGAGGGATAACTAAGTTTGGCAAAAACGTGACACGCTTGTTTTAAGAACTAGAATATATCTTGTTTAATTATTGACTTTAAATATATCTTGTTTAATTATTGACTTTAAATATATCTTGTTTAATTATTGAAAATAAATGTATTTGTTTAATTGTTGCATAGTCCGGATCGTATTAGTCAAATAGCAGGTTACTACATTGGCGACGATTGGGAAAAAAGAAACTCGAAACAGATGAAAATCACTGGGGCGCCATTTTTTTCTATAAGTTCTTTCTTTAATTCTGAATTTTATAGGCACTGCGGCAGACAATTGTCGATTGCGCTGCAGAGAAAGATAAAAATCGCACTAAACTGCGTGGTCTGATAAAATCGCACTAAACTGGGTAATTTGACGAAATAAAGAAATCGTTGTTGAAACAGTGGTTGCATTAAATTGTGTGCAGGCCGGTTAAAGTGGCTCAGAAAAATCACATTAAATTGTGTCATCGGTGAGTTACAATAAAATATTAGTGCACTGTTATTGAGGAGGCCTAACTCTCAACGTATAGGTTACGATGTCGGAGATAAAACCGTTTCTCTGCGATGTCATAGACAAAGCTTTACTACGGACTGAATGGGAAAAATGGTACCGGTCTTTTCAGTAGTATCTCACATCCGAAGAAATAGTCGACACAGTGAAAAAGAAGAACAAACTGCTTCATTTGAGTGGCCCTCAACTCCAAGAGGTAATTTTTAATATTCCAGGCGCTTTAGGCGAATTCGATTCACAGGAAAAAAATGATGTGTTCTCAATTCTGGTAACAAAATTAGACAAATATTTTTCGCCTAAACGTAACTCCACATTTGAAAGGCAATTGTATAGAAGTTTGACACCGGCTGATGGCGAGGTTTTCAATAAATATCTCTTACGTCTGCGGCAGCAAGTCACAAAATGTTCATTCGGCTCGACAAGAACGGAAATCGAAGAAATATGTCTAAAAGACGAAATAATGGACTCGTGGGCTCCTGTTGAGTTAAATAAAAGGCTATTAGAGAAAGAACAGAACCTGGACGATATCATTCAAGCTTGCCAAATCTATGAGCAAATCAATAAAAATTCTCAAAGTATGATTGTCAGGGCTGATAATGAAGTCGTAAGATTTCGTCGAAGAAACGCTTTGATCAAAATTGCGACGCTGAGTGTGGCAGATGTGGACGACACGGCCACACCGGCAGCGCAACAAGTTGCCCAGCAAGAAATGCAAAATGCAATAAATGCTCTCTTCTAGGTCATTTTGCCATTAAATGCAAAACCAGAAGCTTTAAACGCAGATTTGATGAATGTGAGGGAAACAATGCTAAGCGACGTCGCTTCGGGGCATCGAAAGTGCGATGCATTCAAGATGAAGAAGGTAATTACTCCAACAATGACGAAGCTAGTGCATTGCGTGAATTTGACTGTTTCAAAATCAACGACAACTGCAAAGGGGATGAAAGCATCGAGTGTCGTGTTGGAGGACAAGTACTTTCCATGGTGATTGATTCCAGCTCACGATTTAATTTATTAAATGAGAATGATTGGATAATGTTGAAAAATAAAAATGCAGCCATATGGAATATTCGTTCGCATTCACCAAATCAATTTAAGGCAGATGCGGCTAATCAGCTTCTAAAAGTTCTCTGTGTTTTTGATGCGCCGGTGGCAGTCAGAAATGATTCTGAAGCGATTGCTACATTTTCCGTTATTGAAAATGGAAGCCAGTCGTTGCTAGGTCCTGAAACATCAATTAGACTGAAAGTTCTACGGCTTAGTTTGAATATCAATCAAATTGACAGCGCAAGGCCATTCCCTAAAATGAATAACATACAAATTAAATTATATATTGACCATTCTATAATACCGGTTCAGCAACCATTTCTTGGCCCAAGTCCATGGATTTCACCAATAGTTATTGTATTCAAGGGCAATGGCGAGATGAGGTTATGTATTGATATGCGGCGAGCGAATATAGCAATTCTACGTGAAAACTATCCATTACCGACTTTTGAATCATTCATGACGAAATTGAGAGGAGCACGCCTATTTTCAAGATTAGATCTTAGGAGCGCTTATCATCAGCTTGAATTACACGAATCCAGTCGCGAAATAACCACTTTTATAACACATAAGGGGTTATTTAGATATAAGAGACTTATGTTCGGCGTTAACTCTGCACTTGAAATTTTTCAGCGCGTACAAGAAGGACTGTTAGCAACCTGTAGAAATTGCCTTAATTATATAGACGACGTAATCATATTTGGCAGGACTGAAGAAGAGCATAACAAAGCTGTTGAAGATGTACTCCAGGTATTCAAGAAAAACAATATTGTACTTAACGACGAAAAATGCGTTTGGAAAACCAGGAAAGTAAAATTTTTGGGACATATCCTCTCAGATGTGGGTTTCACGGCAGACCCAGGAAAAATTAAGGTGATCTCTGTGTTTCGAGCCCAAACACTAAAGAAGAAACGAGAAGTTTTTTGGGTTTGAACACATACGTAGGAAAATTCATTCCCGACTTGGCGGATATCACTGAGCCACTAAAAATGCTGTTGAAATCGGATACAAAATTTTTCTGGGGACACGATCAAGAGAAGACTTTTCAAAACCTTAAATTGCAGCTATCAAATATTCCAAACTTATCATACTTTGAGCCTAAAAACAGAACGCGCGTGGTAGCAGATGCAAGCCCAATTGCTCTGGGAGCCGTTTTAATCCAATTCGATTCCAATGATGATCCAAAAATAATATCCTTCGCTAGCAAGAGCTTGTCCGAAGTCGAAAAGAGATATTCCCAAACTGAAAAAGAAAGTTTGGCATTAGTATGGTCAGTTGAGAGCTGGCTTGGAATTCGAATTGGTAACAGATCACAAACCGTTGGAGGCCATTTTTAAACCAACATCTAAGCCGCCTGCCAGGATTGAACGATGGCTCCTGAGACTGCAGGCGATTAAGTTTAAAGTCATCTATCGGGCCGGAAAGGAAAATATTGCGAATTCCGTGTCCAGGTTGTGTAAAGTCTTTAACACAGGCTCATTCGACGGAAATTGTGAGGAAAATGTGTTTTGCATCGTATCAAACTCTGTTCCAATGCCGCTTACGATCACCGCCATAGCAAAACAAAGCATAGAAGAAGAAGAAATCTCCAATGTTATAGCACATATCAACAATGACTCTTGGAATTCAGACACATCAAATATTTATTACCCGTTTCGTTTTGAGCTTTCAGCAGTTGGCAGTGTGCTTCTGCGTGGCACACGCATTGTAATTCCGAAATCCCTCAGAGATAAGATCCTTCAATTAGCCCATGAGGGCCATCCAGGAGAGTCGGCAATGAAACGCAGATTGAGAGCCAAGGTTTGGTGGCCGCTAATAGATAGGGAAGCAGAGAATTGGGTTAAGCGGTGTCGTGACTGTTTAATCGTTTCGCAGACATCAAACCCGGCACCGATGCGGAGGCATGCATTTCCAGACGGTCCCTGGACTTACTTGGACCATTGCCTAACAAGGAATTTGTTCTGGTCCTCATAGACTACTACTCACGATATCAAGAAGTGGTGTTTCTGAAAAATATATGCTCTGATAGCATCATAAGCGCCATGGAAGCAATATTTTGTCGACTCGGTTTGCCGAAGTCGTTGAGAACAGATAATGGCAGGCAATATGTAAGCTCCGATTTTAAATACTTTTGCAGGCGGAACAATATTGCTCAGATTACAACGCCACCGTACTGGCCGCAAACCAATGGAGAAGTTGAAAACATGAACAAGTCTTTGGTCAAACTGCTGAAAATTGGTAGCGCAAATAAAAGAAACTACAAACAATAAATACAAAAATGTATCCTGATGTACAAGGTAACACCTCACGGAACGACGTTAATGTTCAATCGAGTGATACGAGATAAAATACCAGGAATTCAAGACATAACTGAAGATATGATCGACTCATCAGCAAGGGATCTAGATTGTATTAATGAACAAAAAGGAAAGGAAAAAGGTGACAAAAGACGAAAAGCAAAAGAATCGAATATAGCCGTTGGAGATAAAGTCCTGGTAAAGAATGTGGTATTCCCGCATAAGCTAACAACAAACTTTGACGTAACAGAATATGAGGTAGTACAGAACGAACGATATCCACTCGTCTTCTCGTGGACTCGAAATCAGTGGTCTTGTAGTGAAAATACAACGTTTGTGACTAATACAAGTCAATAACCCAAGCACTCAGCACTTGACACTTTGATATTGCCAAAGTGTCAAGCTGATTAGTCATACCATAAATATTTATATGCACTTGAGTGCACAATTGCTAATATCAAGTTGCGTTTAAAGTAGAACACAAAATATGATTCACCTAACGGTGTATTTTCACTTACCTTGGAATTCGTTTAGCGTTAACAATTTATGTAAATCATAATTATGAATTATTGTAAGAAAGAGGGGGTTCAATAAAGTCAGTCTGGGATGGACATTCAAACCAAGTGGTTCACCTTTTTAACATTTGATACTATATAAAAGTGTAATAAACATAAAGTAATAAAAACGAAATAAAAAGAGAAGTGTCTCATCGAGTACGAAAAATTAATAATAAACTTCAAACAATTAAGAAAACCTTCAACGCAAGTAATCGCGAAACATGTGTATTGTTGTATTAATAGAAGTGATTTACATATTTAAAAATGTCGTGGTGGAAAAAAATCCTGACCACTGTCCCATTAATCTTCGATATGAATTAATCCGGATATGAAGTAGGCAAACCGGTGGAAGAAAAAGACAATAACGAAATCATAAAAACCATGAACATTGAAAAAGGAAAAATAAACAATGAATAAACTTTAATTAAAAGTGACGAAATTGGTGGAAGTCATACTAATATTAATATCAATAATGATATTAATTATTTACATTATTAAATGGATACGAGCGGCGACATAGAAGGGTTTCAATGGCATTGCACGTGAGCAAAAAAGAATTTAACATCAATCTACAATTGTAACAACAACAACGAACTAAACATCGATCTACAATCGGAACACACTGAGTCAAAAACTGAAGATGACAACAAAATTCAGCAGCAAAAAGTAGTAGATATATAGTATACAAGGTATGATTTTAAGTACTAATAATAATTAAATACGCAATGGGAAACCATTCTGCAAACTTTACAGCCATTAGAAACTACGTTTAAACAATCTTATAATAGCGCAAATCAAAATAGAAAAATAAAATCTGATACATTGAATAAACACGTTAAAGTACTAATTGAAACTTTTAACAATATAAGAGCAACCTTACATAGGCAATATGAAAAATACACATAGTGTCATAAAAAGGAAGCAGAGGAAATCTTCTTAAAACTAAGGGATAAATTAATAAAAGTTTTTCATACACATAATATTAAGATTAAAGTCCCATTAACCTTAAGGTGTGAAGTAAATTATAAAATAACTGAGACGGATGATAGCGAGCAAGAAGAATTAGAAACAGATACAGATGAAGAAGATAACAGGAAAATGCTAGATAAACAATTACCTATAGACAATTCAAACATGACTCCAGCGGAATTTCTTGGTTTAGCCTCCAAATTTTTGGCAGACTTCGATGGCGTTATATCTTCTCGAAACTATTAAAGGAGAACATGAATTAATAGCTATTTCGCTCATTAAAACCAAACTCTACATTAAAACGGGAAATCAAAAGTGATCAGCATAATCAGCATCCGCAAAGTTGCTTAATACAAAACAAAATTCAAAAAACCCAACAGAGTAAGCAAAAGAAATAGAGCAATTAACATCACAATTGCAAAACGCATACCTGTCAGACGGACTTAGTCCACAAGTAGCTCAACACTATGCTACACAAACGGCCGTTAAGTCCATTGTAAAAAACGCTCGTTCGCCAGAAGTAAAACTCTTAATGAAAGCAGGGAACTTTACTAATCTCAACGATGTAGTTCGAAAGTTCATCGATCTAAATGCCGACACTGATAATACAGTGAGCATAAACTACATTAACAGAGGGGGATACAATCAAAGATACAGAGGTAGAAGAGGATATAATAATAGAAGTAGAGGTGGCTATTACAACCAAAACTATTCTAACTCAGGTTACAACAATATCAACAATCAAAAGCGTAACCGAAACTACAGACCCCCAAACAATTACCAAAATAATACTAGATACAGTAATAATTGCAGACAAGCGAGTATTATCCGAACAATTGAAGCCATTCCGAAAAAGGAGAATGCTCCCCAGTCTGCCCAGCTGGGGAACATCCAAAGAAACTAGACCCATATAGTAAAATCCTAAACATCAGTCTAAAACTCAACAACTATATAGTGGGGAGGACTTCATTAAATGACTTTACAAATACATTTTTGTTGGACACTGCACATTGGTTGAAATGACCGGTTTCAGCGGCAGAAAGTCTATTTTTAAAGTTATGTTTTTGTTAAAACTAAGAATTGCACTTTGTAGGAAACTATTTAGAATTCCCGAAAACGAAAAAATTATGACCAGGTGGCATCTCTGTTTTTATAACGAAGCTGTCAAAACAACTGTTATTTTTTCATGTTCGTTTTGTGTTGATTTACTTCAAAATAGTGAATTAGAAACATATTTTTTTTAAATAATAGTTGATATAACAACAAATATCTAAAAAATGGAAATTACTTCTCAAGGTATGTATAACAATATGTTGGAATTATTTTCTAAATAAAAGTGTTGTGTTTGATGAAAATCTGCGTTAAAGTGTGTCGTGTTTGTAATGACGTTTTGGTGGTGGCGTCTGTGTTTCTTGAAATAGAACCGTCTTCATTCGAGTTCATTCGCAAAGTTATTTGTATCTGTAGATATGTCAAGATGTGAGCTTTCATATCGTGAAAAAATCTTTTGCCCCAATTAACCCCAACTCATAATATAACTCATTTTAGGCACCATCAAAATCAACAATTCCGATATTGTAAGTTTTTGGTTAGAAAATAATCACAATGCAAGACGCGTTTTTGATTGGATATCTGCGAAATTTAATGGAAGTGGTATGAAGACTGCAAAACATCTAAAATCTAATGGTAGTGGATCGACAAACGATGGCAATACCGCAAGGAGAGCATTTTCAAATCCTGAAGAGTTTGAGAATATAACAAACATTGACGTTGACCTTATAAAGCACTTGCGTATTATTCTTATTGCAATTTCCTGTGAATATGAAATAAATCCCGAAAAGTTTAAAGATTTTTGTAATGCGACTGCTGGAATATATTTTAAAATATACGATTGGTACCCAATGTCCGCGACTGTACATAAAATTCTCGTACATTCTTCACAAATTTTACAAGCTTCAGTCGTACCTCTCGGCTGTGCAGGAGAAAATGCATCTGAAGCGAGGAACAAACTCTACAAAAAGGACCGCATTGAGCATGCTAGAAAGGATTTTAGAGAGCATAATTTAATGGATGTTTTCAACAGAGCAATGGACTCTTCCGACCCTATTTTGTCCAGCATTTGTTTAACAAACCGCGCTTCGGCCCAGAAACGACTTCCTCTTCCAAGATAAGTTTTATACCTTTTAAAGATTCCTAATATTCCTGAGAGTCAATGTCCTACACCAAGTAGTGCAGTAAAAGAAAATTCTTCAGATTCTAGATGCCGAAGAAACGTTAGAATATTTTGACGTAAGAGTTTATTTACAAATGTTAACATAACCATTTTTTTAATTTTACCTTATCTTTCTTTACAGTTTGAATAAGTATTGATGAACCGTCTGGATAGATGTTATATATAAACCTTTCAGAGAATATTGTTTAAGTTATTTAATGTATTTGAGTACAGAAATGAATTTGATAATATGATTTAATAAATATTAAAAAAAAGAAAAAAATTGGTTGGACAATATTTCGACGGACGGACATATAAATCGATATAACTCCCCTATATATCGATCCAACTAGCTGCTTTTTTCACTGTACACTTCTTTAACTGTCACTAATACATGTGCCAAATATTACAGCTCAAACTTCTTCCTGTGAATTACTGCCGCTGAAACAGGTCATTTCGACCAATGTGCACTGGTTGTGATATCTGCATTATTAAAGAAAAATTTGTTGAAAATACTCACAATATTCATGCTGATTTTATTTTAAAGTGGTTAGGTATTGGTGAAGGTATTATCTCAACATTAGGCTGTGTTGCAAACACAATTTTTTTAAAGAATTTAAAATATCTCATAATTTTCATATCGTAAATAATGCCATTCCTATACCATGCGATGGCATTATAGGACTTGATTTTATAAAACAAAATAAATGTGTTTTAGATTACCATTGGCATGAAACAAATTATTTTATTATTATTCCAAATCTTTTACGACCTTTTGCTCATTTATAAATTTTAGACACACCAAAGCCAAACTCCATTAAGCTCCCCGCAAGAGCCGGAAGTCATAGAGAGTATCAATAGCCTCTACAGAAAATGAATTATTAATCCCAACACTGGGGATAACTAATGGTGTCTTTGTTGGAAATACTATTGTTAACAAAAATAACACTTTTGTTCGTATTGTTAACACTACAGATAAAAATTTATTAATAGAAAGCATTTCTGTGGAAACTGAAAGCCTTGACTCTGATTATGAAAGAAAAGAGATCATACTCGACAAAAACTCAGTGAGAATTTTAAACTTTTTTTTTCTCCTTGTGCGAGAGTGCGGCGATTCGTTTCATTTTGATTTGATCGTTTTACTTGGGACACTTTTAATTTCGAATTGTAATTGCATCATAATGCCATGTGTCAGTGGGCAAAAGGTTGATCGTAGTCAGGCTAAAATACAGTGTGATAAAAGCAATGAATTTTTCCATATGGAATGTGTGACAGTTTTGCCAGCAGTCCTCGAATATTTGCAAAACTCGGATAGTCATTTTCGCTGTAAAGATTGTGCTACAGCACGCCGAAATTCTATTCGTTCGCCCCCTCCATCTGCTACCATAGCCTAAAATGTAATAACAAATATTAATTTGTGTTCTTTGGCCTCTTCTAAAGACTCACAATTATCGCAGCAAGTTCAAAGTCAAAGTGCTTGTGCCGCTATACAAAAACTACAACAGCAATCTAAACCGGTTTAAGGACAGCAAGAGAAGTGTAATAAATCAGAAATTACTTTGCAAATGTTGTTTAACGAAATTGTAGCGTTGAGATCAGAAAATACGAATGCTTTATCTGTAATTAAATCATTGCGTAATTGTATTTAATTGTAATTAAATCATTTTATGCGAATATGATTTTGCTTCTACAATATTTCGTCTTAGCAACGATGTCAAAGGCCTACAGGCAAATGTTCGTGACTTTTTTTGGTAAAATTGATAAAAATAACACTAATCATCAAATTAAGCAATACAATAAAGCTAATCATTGTGCTGCCCCTGTGTCGCCGTTGCTGATATTTGATACTCTCTCCGCTACTCCCGAAAGTGCAACGACTTCTTATGCTGCCGCAGCCGCAGCTTCTATTTCTCCAGCTGATGCTACTTCTAACGCTAGCTTTCATACATCGTCGAAGATATGTAGTTACAAATAATAATCTTGCTCTACTGCTTCACGCACTCTTAATGCTGCTATTAAAGAAACACAGTATGCCAATTCCTTTACTGCCTTCTCAGCGTAACACAGATTGGATCAGGGTGAAGAAAAACAACAAGAGAAAAAAACCTCTTGTTGTTGGTTCTAATGCTAGCTCTGAACTTGATGTAGCTGTTCAAATGAAGCGGGTACACCTGGCATCATTTTCTCCTTCTGGGATTCATGCTATAAACTAGTGAAGAAGGATGTTTCACTGGATTCCCTGAAGAGAGTCAACTTTAAATTGGGTGCAGCTGATTTATTCTACGAAAAGCTGCTGGTTTCGGATCTGTGGCCTGCTAACGTTAAAGTGCGTCCATTTCAGTTTTTTTTCCAAAAATCGCCGAAAAACATACGGTCCAATAATTGCTTAACCAAGACAAGCCAAGAGAGAAAGCAACTAAAGTACACTTATGGAGCTCGATCCAGCTTACAAAAACAAAAATTTTGTTTTTCGCTTTATTATCAAAATACTGGAGGAATAAGAACAAAATCATCCCAGTTCCAGCTTGCTATGTCTCTCCATGAATACGATATCATAACGCTAACAGAAACTTGGCTTCACGAAGGTATTAATTCCGCTGAACTCTTTGATGATGATTATTGTGTTTCTCGATGCGATCGATGTCCAATATCCTCTGGCTATGAACGCGGTGGTGGGGATTTGATATCGGTAAGAGCTAATCTTACCAATACACTTGTCCAATTACAGTAATTGAATGACAAACGAATTGAACAACTTTGCGTAAGAATTTCTATTTCCAAAGACGTTGTAATACTTATTATTGTATCCTATATACCACCAAATAGTCCTATTGATTTATATATTTATCATTTAAACAATATAAGCCATATAATAGATTCACTAGATTTAAATCATCATTGTATAGTTTTAGGTGATTTTAACTTAGGTAATATATCATGGGCTTTCGATGATAATAGCTTACTGCCTTTTAACATTAAAACAGATATTGAATCCATGGTAATGAATTATTTTCTATCAAATTATTTTCAATAATTTAACTTTGTAAAAAACGATCTAAACCGGATTTTAGCCCTAGTATTCCCAACCATCGAACTTAAGAGCTATTTGTGAAAATAACACGATCAGTACAATGACATAAATTAGTTGAAGTGCAATAACACAAACAACCTCTAAATGCAACGTCCGCAATTCTCAGTGCATTAGCACTTATTCAGCTATGGCTTTGCACTCTGCTTATTGATGGTTATAGACATTTAGCTCTCTTTCTCACCTCCTAAATAATTTTGGAAAACACTTTTGTGCCTACAGCAGCGATAACAAATAATCGATGTAATTAAGTTAATATAAGGTTTCGGCGTAAGTAATTTCAAATTGTTAGTTTAGTTTAAGTTAAAACTCCGTAATAAGAAAAACATTGAACCGAAGTTCTCTCAGCGTTTTATTAACTTAACTGGCGCAGTCGTGGAAATTATTTCTGAAGAAATAATTAAGAACCCAAAAATTAATTAATTGTGAAAAACATTTCTTAAGAAATATTGTAAAAAAAAAACAAAAAAACCCCTCATCTCAATACCAAGTGAATCCTCATCAAGGCCAAACCGAGGCCAAATAAACCCAACAAAACCGTTGCCAATAGAAACTAGATCCAGAAAATTCGAACTCCCGCCCAAGGAAGAAGACATACAAGCAAAGGCGAACACCAGTTTAGAGATGTCGCAGGAGGAATCTATACAAACAATGCAACAAACAATACCAGCAGTGGGACCAGCACCACCGTTGCCAACAACCATAACACCGAACGACCCTATGAAGGATGCGCAAAGGATATACAAGTTCATGGGGACTGGACATTATGCACCTTCTTCATTTCTACGAGAAGTGGATACGTTGTTACCATTACTGGACGGTAACCCGCAAATGAAGGCGTACATTTTCTCGAGAACTAACATTAATAAAATACAAGGACCTGCCTTAGATGTTGTCAGAACCCTGGGATCTAACGCCTCTTGGGACGACATAAAGGACGCACTTATAACCAACTTTGGAGTGAAGGAGATGTACCATCAGCTGTACCAGCGAGCCATCGCAACAAAAAACTTACAAGTAAGATCTTATTATTTACAGTTAAGAAATATTTTAAGTAAACTTAATGAAAAGTTTGAATACGACATAAATAAGCCCATAGAATTTAGCACAGCAAATAATGAGGGCATAATATTAATAACTTTTATAAATAACATTAACATTTACTTAGGAACACTAATACTAAACAAAAATATAACAAACTTACGGAGTCCATTCGACCTGCTGGAAAGTTCAGGAATGATTATGGATGCCAATAGCCATACTTCCACACTACTCAATAATTTCAAACATAGTAACACTAGCTACAGACAATACAACCACGGACAAAATAATGCAGGACAATAGGGACAATACAACTAAGTACAAAATAACCAAAGACAAAACAGACAATAAAATAATCCTTGACAAAGTTACAATAATCGGAGAGAATCAGGGTTCACTAACGTAAACCACATGGATCAAGAAGTAAATTTTCCCTCAATGCCTCACAAACGTACTTACCTATAGTAATCTTGTCGATAGGCAACGACAAAATTAAGTGTCTACTAGATACAGGATCATCAACATCCTTACTCGATGACAGAAATTTACCAGAATACAGCAGGGAAAACTAACAGCATCAATAAAACTCAATTCACTCAACAACCAAACGCTAATTGACACGCAAATTACAACTGCGTTACCTAATGAATTTAACGAAGATGCAAATATGGTTTGGAAAATGACAAAATTTTTTAATAAACAATTCGACGCAATATTAGGCCAAAATCTACTGAGACCATTAGGAGCAATTGTGGATATGAGAGAGGAAGTGCTGTTAATCAATAATAACAACATAAAATTTATAAGTGCTTGCCCATTTCAATTTAAAGAAATACATCAATTGGATTCTAACTGCTTCGGAGACGAAGATATGTCACAACTTACCAACTCTTTGAATTCTGAAGAATCAATGCATTTGAAGAAGCTAATAAACTCTTATACTGACCTATTTTATAAAGACGGCGACTATCTAACAAACACTACTGGAATCGAACACGAAATCAACACGAAAAATGAGCAGCCAATATATTTGTAGTGAAAATACAACGTTTGTGACTAATACAAGTCAATAACCCAAACACTCAGCACTTGACACTTTGATATTGCCAAAGTGTCAAACTGATTAGACATACCATAAATATTTATATGCACTTGAGTAACCCTGCACAATTGCTAATATCAAGCTGCGTTTAACCCATTAACGCCCGCTGTACTATAAATAGTACACAGCTGCAAGTTGAAATAAAAATTATCTAATGCAGTTTTTCACTCTGGCAACGATTTTTACCTGTCAATACACAACTTCAACTTGCAATAAAGATTATCTCATGCAGTTTTTCACTCTGGCAACGCTTTTTACTTGTCAATAAGAGTACATACAATAACCAAGTGTTGGCAAGTTAGTGTTTATTTAGTTTATTGTACATGATTTGACTTTGAAAAGCGTTAAAAGGCATTATATTTGCTCGATAATATCACATTCTAATAAAAACTACTTAAAACAGTTTAGTTCGTATAGAGTTGTTCGTGCTGTATTACATAAAAAGCTGCTGTACTAAGTTTAGTACATTGGGCGCTTGAGGTAAATTAAATTAGCAAAGTGAAGACATTTTTGTTTTTGTACTGTGCTTCCGAGTTGAAGTTTTTACTTGTTTTTTGTTTGTTTTTCTTTCAAATAGCGACCTATTATAAATATTATTAACTAAAAATATAACTTCGAAGGTACAAAATGGCGAACCGACATACTTTTACGCGCAACAAAAACTATTTTGGGTTAGAAGAAGCAATACAGGACATTATTAGCCAAGATAGTGAAGATAATGCTACCTACGATGTATTTATGCTGCCACCCAATCCAGGTGTTATCACCGATGAAGAGGAAGGGGGAGACGACGACCTGTATGGAAACAAATTACCTCGAGATGTTCCCGATAATATAGAAGTTAGTACTCACAGACATACCACTACCGTTGAAGATCAATGGAGTAGCGATGACGACGAACCCCTCAAAACATTCGCGTCATCTACCTCACGAAATGTGCCAAAAAGAAAAAGAATTGAAAGCAGTGCTGCGTCACCAACTTGGAGAAAATGTGCCCCTTTTTATTCAGTTTTTCCATCTGCTCCAGATCAAAAATATATTGAAGAACGACGTGCTAATGTTTCGGAAATCTTACATGATATGACCCCAGTGAAAGTCTTTGAGCATCTTTTTGACGATGAAGTGCTAGAGCTTATCGCAACTCAAAATACAATATATGCAGGACAAAACAATAGGCACGATAGCGTTTTTACCAAAGAGGAACTCCGTAAGTTCTTGGGCATACTTATACTTAGCGGATATCATAAATTACCTAGAGAAAGGTCATATTGGAGCTTAGATGACGACCTAGGTGTGCCATTAGTTTCAGAGTGCATGTCTAGAAATAGATTCTTGGAAATTAAAAGAAACCTGCATTTTGCAGATAACGCTTTGGCTATGACATCTACTGACAAGATGTTCAAAATGCGCCCACTTTGTGATGTTTTACAAAGAACGTTTTGTCAATTCGGAATGTTACATGAAAATTTATCGATTGACAAATCAATGGTTAAGTACTTTGGCCACCATTCAGCCAAACAATTTATAATGGGTTAACCTGTGCGGTACGGATATCGTAATTGGGCGTTGACCAGCTTCGATGGTTATTGTTATACATTTGACATATATTGTGGAAAAACTTCCGTGGCTACCACTGATCCTCTTGGCTCTCGCGTTGTGAAGAATTTGCTAACAAAAGCGCAAACAAAACCAGAGGAACATGCAGTTTACTTTGATAATTTTTTTACGAATTACGACCTGCTTGTAGACCTGAAGAACCTTGGGTACAGAGCTACTGGAACCTTGCGCGAAAATAGAACTAAACGGCGTCCATTGATTTCATCGAAGGATATGCGTAAAAAACCCAGGGCTGAATACGACCACAGATTTGATAAGATAAACGAAATTCTTATGGTTAGATGGAAAGATAATAATGTTTGCACGATTGGAACAAATTTCGATACTTTAGAGGGAAAGTTAAAAGATGGTGTACTATAAAGAAACAAAAAGTTGTTTTGGACGTACCTCACGTTTTCCAAAGTTATAATAAAGGCATGGGAGGGATAGATCAAATGGACCAGTCTATAGGAATGTACCGAATTGCAGTGAAGGGAAAGAAGTGGTGGTGGGTATTGTTTACTTACGTAGTGGACATGACTATTTCAAATGCATGGAGATTATACTGCATTACAAACCCTGATGATCATGTTGATCAATTATGGTTTCGCAGGCATATAGCACGCACGTATCTGCGCGATAAGAAGGACAATAAAGCTAAGCAAACGTCCTCTGGGATTGACGGAGAAGACAGACAAAATAATGGTCACAACCCCCAAAAAATACCAAACCTACTTAGATGTGTTATGTGCTCAAATCGAGTTAAAACATCATCTGATAAGTGCCTGAAAACGCTATGTTTGGAAAGAGGATGTTTTGCAAAATACCACTCCTAAGCGCCCATTGTACTAAACTTAGTACACCTCTAAAAACACAACTTTGAATATTTTTTTTCCTTTTTTGACTTTTATAGTATTTAAGAAAACAGTTTTAATACTGAAATTAAAAATTGAATTATTAAAATTCTTCATGGTTTTTATTTGGGCGTTAATGGGTTAAAGTAGAACACAAAATATGATTCACCTAACGGTGTATTTTCACTTACCTTGCAATTCGTTTAGAGTTAAGAATTTATGTAAATTATAATTATGAATTATTGTAAGAAAGAGGGGGGTTCAATAAAGTCAGTCTTGGATGGACATTCAAACCAAGTGGTTCGTCTTTTTTTATAACAGTGGAAGCAAGAACTCCAATTATGTTGATAGTATAAGTTAGCGACACAAGTGTTTCATGTGGTTGGCGCCAAGCGCAGCCGTGAAACGCGGTCAT
This sequence comes from Clusia tigrina, assembly GCA_920105625.2. Taxonomy (NCBI): domain Eukaryota; kingdom Metazoa; phylum Arthropoda; class Insecta; order Diptera; family Clusiidae; genus Clusia; species Clusia tigrina. The sequence goes on from OV050030.1 coordinate 54,949,514, forward strand.
GCAAGTCGTTGGCGTCATGCGCTTGCGCAGCAGTACAGACCATAGCACATAATCTGCTGCAACAGCAAAAAACATGAGTAATCCTAATATAATACTTGTAGATGCACAAGATTTTTAAATTAATAAAAATAATTAATAAAATTAATTAAATTAATAAAAAACTTGAAGATTTTAATAAGTGTATTGACATATTAACAGCAATGCACATGGACCTTTGTGCCAAAAGAAATAAGTATATCCGGTTTAAATTCAATAATTAAAACCATTGTGATTCGACCACCACTTGAATTTGATAGATTAACATCAAAGGGAAAAATTACAAATACTTGGTTATAATAATCATCACGGATTACATTGGAACGATGGTGATTCAACGTTACATAATTTGGAGGATTATTTAGAAATGCATGTAAGACAAGAATCAAACCCCATTGTATATATGAAAGGTTATGATAAGTCGAAATGGGTTAAAGATATGATTGGTAATGAAATTAATCTTATATATAAGACTAGAATTGTCCAAATATGAAAATTTTATATGAAGCAGATATAGATACTTGTAAATACCATTGGAAAATCATAAAAAATGCAAAAAATGGTTGTATATGCGTAGAAAAAAATGTAATATTTGTTAGTGCGTAAGATTTATCGGCACTAGACCGAACTATAATCAAAGGTCACCTTCAAGTTTTGAGCGAACAATGGGTTCGTTTCAACTCAGCTCAAGAGCGAGTTGAGGTAACATGTGGGCCTGGAAGCGCTGTTGCGGAGGACAATGTCCGTAGCCAGGCTGAGGCATGGTACATCAGCGATCTTTAAAATTTTAATCGTTTTCTCCAGGATGCTAAAATTGAACCTACCATAAGGAACGTAGCTCCTATTTCAGCATCTATACAACTACCAAATAGAACCGCCTTCTTTTTCTGGTGATCCTACTGACTGGATTGTATTTCATGATTCGTTCCACTCGCTAATTGCTTCGAATGGAAATCTACCCAACATGCAAAAAATGCATTATTTATTAAGCTGTTTAAAAGGAGAAGCGCTGCAAGTTATTGAAAACTTGAAGGTTTGTGATGTAAACTATGCGGAAGCTTGGAGCCTTCTGAAGTCCAGGTACATCCGGGTTATCGTAGAGCACCATTTCAGAGCGAATTTCTCTGTTCAAACGGCAGTCGACGATTCAGCTAAAGCGTGCTGGACCAGTTACTGCAACATATAAGAGCCTTGCATGCTTTAGGTCGTCCAGTGGAGTTTTGGGACGATTCGATCGTCAATGTTACTGTGTCCAAATTGGCCTATGAAACGAGAAAGCAGTGGGAATTGTCATTGCTCACAAATGATTTGCCGAATTTTGAACTGTTACAAGCTTTTCTGGAAACTCGTTGCAAATTCACTCGAGATGTTGTCAACATCTTGTAGTGTATTATGAAAGTCATGCATACCATACGTATGCCTGCGATTGTTAAAGAACTAAATGCACCAGAGAAATGTGTAGTGCACGCGCAGCATGATCACACACACACTCACTCCACATGCTCAAACCTTTCCTCTATCCCAAAGCAATGCACTTAAAATAAGTCATGTGCAATTCGAACCTCTAAGGTCTGCCGTAGGCAAGAATTGCACTTTCATAATTTATTGCTTGCACATGTGATTTTGATGACACATGGGATATTGGAAATATGGAATGGAAATGAAACACTAATTATAGCAAAATTTAATGGTAGAAATAAGTATATAAGAGCGTAGTTGTAAGAATAAAGTTCAGTTCTAAAACACAACCCAAAATTGTTTGAACTCGAAGCAGCTGACTCAAGTCGCTTCGCTAAAACATTTGGCTGCCTTAAGGCGCCGATACACAAGTGCGCAAGCTCTCGCGCAATCAAAGAATCAAATGAGCCCATAATCTTCGTAGGGAAACATACTGTTAGGCAAACATACTAAATCACTGACTAAAGATATTACATGGCGATCCTGCCACACCGCGCCTGATCTTTCTGACCAGATAGCTGATCCTGCCAAACCGATCCTGATCTTGCTGGCCAGACAGATTCCTGATTTTTCCAAACCGATCCTTATTTTCCTGCCATACCGCTGACTAGATAGCTAATTTTACAGGGATGAATGACGCAGAATTCCACGCTTTATTCGACAAAACATACAACAGAGCGGCTAAACATCTGGAAATAGTAAAATCAAAGGACGCAGCCATCAAGGAAACGCTGTACCCACTGGGAAACGCAGTACCAGCACCACGGCTCCTAAATACTTTTTATAAACAAGCAGCCATCTTAGAAGAGGAATACGTGCCACAACCACAACCAGGGTCAAAAACTAACTATATCCGTTACATCCCATCAGGCGCATCCAAAGGTCCTAAGCCGATTACCATCGATGAATACAGGGACAGACAAGTAAAAAATTCTGAGATAAGACGAAGCTTGTGTCAAAGCCAAGAAAATAAGCAACGCAAGAGAGCTGGAAAAAAGGTCCAAAACAGGACACAGCTGAAGAAACTGTATCACGGTTACAATCTGCAACAGACAGTTGAAGAAAAAAAACGCTGCAAAATAATAATAAATAGAATTCGTACAGATGGAAGCCGAGCAAGCGATTCTAAAGCCTCACTGATGCCGAAAAAATTAAGTTCTTGACATGGTTATGGAAATCTATAGGCATTAACAGAACACCTACAGCTGCAGACTGGGATGATGGTGCAGTAAGAACGTTGGAAACAAGAACCATGATAAGGAAATACTGCCCATTCTGATCTACAACCATATATATATAACCCATTTAAATATTATTGTCACATATGGCAACCCTTCCGAACCGTCATGCAACTGTGCCATAGAATGCATAGAGAGAGAGAGCTCTTCAGTCTGTTCGTAACCATCGTCGCGCAAGCACCAATGAACCATCGTCACATAGTAAAATAATACATATTGTTCTATCCTTTATTGGAATCGCTTTATTTAAAATTAATCAAATAAAAACACTTATATTTATAAAATATAAGCAATCAGTGTTCGTGTTTCTTTTAATTGGCGATCATATAAAAATCGGCCGTCCCTGGACATTATATATAGATAAAAATTAATATATTAACTATAGATAAATCATTTTAAACATTAAAATATGTTAAAATCATATTACATGTTAAAATTATATAATGTAATATCAGTAACTATATATATATAAAATAAAACATTTAAATAATTAATATATGTTACAACTAATATAGGTAAATCGTGTAGTTATTTTTAATACTTTATTCAAATATATTTATGATACAAATTAAATATTTGTAATTGTTAACTCCAAACATGGGAGGTACAAAATCCAATGTAGAGAACCATAGTGGAGATCCACAGGTTACAATCTTAAACACACAGAGTCAGCACTCTGACATGTTAGAGGGACATGATATGAAACTCCTAATTATAACTATTATAGTGGGACTACAGTTAGGAATAACGTTACTGCAAATGTACAGAGAATATAATAGGAAACAGACAATAAAGGCAGTAAAACCTATTTTTGACCTGACTGAGATAGTGTCTAAAAAATAAATTATGAGCCTAGCTTCATTAGAAAAAATTGAGCAAATTGTAGGCATTTTAAAGAAAAACTCGAACAGAATATATACTGAGAATTATATAACAGACTTACAGGCAACACTCAATACTCAGACTGCTTATTTTGAACTAGAGCTTAATCAAGCGCCCAGTTTAGAAAGAAACACATTAGTATCTAGGTTTAATATACTGAGCACATACATGTATATTAAGAAAATCATTAGCAGTCAAAAGTCTATGAAAGAGGAGAAATTAGCAAAATTAGAAATAACAACGGAACACCTATCAGAGCTCGCTATGACGTCTTTTAATGTAATTGATTGCCTGAAGGCAATACTTGAATTCTCAGGCAAGCCTGAAGACTTGTCCAAGTTCATAAGCTTAGTGGAAATTATGAAGACCACTGTACCAACAACTAGTGAGAACATATTTTTCACACTAGTATTTAATACTAAACTCCCAGACAAAATTAAAAACAAATTAGAACTAGCGGGAGCAGACAATACCACAACACTAATTTCAGAACTAAAAAATTTGCTAAAACCAACAAAAACTACAAATTGTATATTAGACGATCTTTCGAAACTAAGACAGGGTAGTAAGACAATTTCTCGTTATGCAGAACAGATTGAGGAACTAATTTGTACTCTAAACAAGTTACAAACTACAGACACCTCTGCAGAAGTCAAGAAAGCAATCATAAATAATAACGATACAATAGCTTTCAATTCATTTAAAAACGGCCTCACAAATATGTCAACAGTCCAAACAATTACAGCAAGCCGCAGCAAGCAATTTAAAGAAGCGGTACAAATAGCCAGTGTGGCCGTTTTAGCATTTTCGAGGCTAAATTTAGCCTCAAAATCATTCGTCTAGCTTCCAAAAAATGCGTTTAGCATTTAGCCTATTTTTTAGCATTATTTAATTTTTCCTTAGCTTCTTTTAGCAGAAGAAAATTTGTACTTAAACAGCTAGAATGTGTATCGAATCAAATACAAAAACTCATCTATAGTAAATCAAAATGAAATCTTGTACCCATAATATTTCCATCCCTGACAAGCAAGACACCCACACATTTACAATTCTAACGGTGCCCACGGCCTATGCTCTCGGTGCTCCTTTGTTTTTGTAAACGGTCTAAGCATAGGGTAAGCATTCTTTTATGCATACACAACACTTTGTACGAGCCAACCACAGGTTCAAAGCAACAACACTCTCATATACAGTGGTCACAAAAATTTTTCGAACACCCGTCATGATACTAGAAACGGGCAATGTTTCAGATGTTCAAACTTGAAAGTAGTGGGTGTACGAATAATTTTTGTGATAACTGTACAGTGTACGTTTTCCATGGGTGTGTGTTAATAAAGTGCATATTTATTGGTGTTTGCTCTGCCATAAGAAGATTTTTGGCACTACTGATTTAGAGGGACACAAAGAATTGGAAGAGGTATTCACAAAGCAACAGTCATCGAGGAAAGAAGTATTTTTGGTATTAATATTTTTCAAATTATAACTCGCGTTTGATCATATGATTTTTATAAATTATTATTTGCTTTTCTTGTGTGTGTTTTAAAAAAAATGGATAAGTAAGTTCTTTTTTTGCTAAAGAAATAGAGCAGTAATGGAATCTATTTTCCAGGCTCTTCAAAAAGTCAACGCAAGCTAAATTGTCAGTTGCTGGAACATCGCAGGAAAACATGGATGAAAGTTCCGAAAATGACACAAATTGCGAAGATGACTCCCAAAAAGAAAGTGAACTGCAAGGAAGGAAAAATTTTAAAAAGTATAAGCAAAAGGCAAGGGTCGGTTCGCTAGCTGATGAAAGATTCAAAAAATGGTTAATAATAGAGGAAAATGCAACTAAATTCAAATATTGTCAAGGTATTTTACAACCAAAACTTTCAACATTGATTCAACATAATAAAAGTAACAAACATGTAGCTGCTTTTGCACCGTTTTCAAAAGGACACCAACCCCGAATTGCCTTCAAAGAAGATCCAAAAGAAAAGCAGACTAAAATTGCAGAACTTTTAAATGCTATGTTTGTAGCTTGTCATGGTTCCATTAGATCTATAGATCATTTGACTTTGCTGCAAAAGAAAATTTTTCCAGAAAGTAGTGTGGCAAAAACAATGAAGTTGAAACGAACCAAATGTAGTTCTCTGTTGAAAGCCCTTTCAGTCTTTTTTTAAAAAGGAGCTAAAAGACGACATCGGAAACGAGGGGTTTAGTTTAATAATCGATGAGTCAACCGACATTTCTGTAAACAAGCAACTCGGCATAGTCATTCGCTATTATAGCAAGAATAATAAGCGAATCGTCAATACATTTTTACAACTTGTCGAACTGGAAGATTCAACCGCTAAAGGTATTGCAGAGGCTGTGGAACATAGTATCAACAATTTTGGCCTGGAAATAAAAAACCTTTTAGGACTTGGAACGGACAATGCGAGCACAATGGTGGGAACAAACAAAGGTGTAATATATATATTTAAACAAAAAAAAATCCAGATATTGTTTTAATTCCATGCATTTGTCATTCCGTGCAATTGGCAGTTTCTAGTGCCTCAAAAAATATTCCAAGTGAAGTCGATTATCTTATATCGGAAACTTACAACTGGTTTTCAAAATCTTCTTATAGGCAAAACGCATATAAAAAAACTTTCCAATTAATTAATGATGGTCAAGAGCCACTAAAAATAGTAAGAGCTGAAACCCGTTGGCTGTCTACAGAAACAGCTGTTAAGCGAATATCCGATCAATGGCTTCAATTAAAAAATCATTTTAATATTGCTTCCAAAAACGAATCTTGCTACAAGTCAAAACATTTATCTGAATTATATACAGATACAAACTTTGCTTATCTCTTATTTTTAAAACCTGTTTTGTGGGAGGTTCAAAAAGTCAATAAGTCTTTCGAAAGTGATAACGCCGATCCCACAAAACTTTTTAGGGACCTCAAAAGTTTGTTGTCTAGCCTATGCCAACAAATTGTTTTACAAAGTGATGACTTCGACCCTTTAACTTCCCCATTGCACCCGTATTTAATGCCGACTCCATATTTTTCGTTTGCTTTTGAAGATTACATAAAGTCAAAAATAAATGGTGGTCTAATAGCGGAGACCATAATAAGAGATACTTGCAAACAGTTTTTGATAGAACTAATTAAACAATTACGCTTAAGATTGCCCAAAAATTTAATTACTCTTCAACAAATTCAGTTATTTTCTGTAGAGAATTCTTTAAAAAAGATAAAACCAAAACTTTTGTTTATTCTCGGCAATGAAATTTATAAACATAGTGTGGAAAAAATAACAAAGTTAGAAATTCAATGGTCCAATCTTGTAACAGTTCCGTGGACCAATATAACTTCCACAGTTGACTTTTGGATTGAAGTTAAGGAATATAGAAATGCTCTCCATGAAAACCCATTTTCAGATTTGGTGGAATTTGTATTTCAATTTTTAATTTTACCTCTAAGTAACGCCGAAGTTGAACGGCTTTTCAGCTCAATGAAGCTTCTTAAAACTAAACAAAGAAATCGGTTAAAAATTTAAATGCTTAATTCATTATTATCAGTAAAATACGGTTTAAAACGACTTGGCAAGTGCTGCCACAATTTCGATGTGACCGATGACATTCTCAAAATGTGTAATTTTAATAATGAGGATCCGGTGTTTACATTATCTTCAGAGGAAGATACAAATGAATCTGATATAAGTGTATGAATATATATTAAGTTTTAATATAATATTGTGCTCACCCGTTTTAAGGTGCTTCATTTATTTCATCCCATTTGATGATGATGATGATTTTTTCTTTATTTAAAAAATTGGAATTGTTCCTTAAGTCATTTAAGAAAAAGACTGAATTTGATTTATTGGTTGTAAAAGTTACTTATTGTTTTGTTTGTGTTTTTTTGTAAAGAAATAAAATATTGAATTTAAGAAATCCGTTTCGTTTTTTTGTTCTAAATGTAATAAGGTACACAGAAAAACATTTTATACACATAAAATTGTCATTAAAATTGTCATATAGAAGTAATAATTATCGCGAACAAAAACAATACAACAATATGCCTCAACAAAACAGATACCGCAGCAATAATTTTAATGTCAATAACCAACGAAGTCATTACCCTAATGGCAACGTCAGAAATTACTACAATAACAACAAAATTCGAATAACATTGCTTACAGACGTAATTGGAGAAATAACAACAACACAAACCACTACAACTGTCAACGTACTAATCACAGCAACCATACAGAAAGAACAACTACAATAACCAACGCACTGACAGAAACAACAACAATAACAGAAGAAACTCCGGTCGAATGATGTATGTAGAAACCACTGCACAAGACACAGCTGACTGCATAAATCAACAGGGAAACGACGACCTCCCCGCCTGCTAAATATACAAAATAATATGAGTGGTGCGGGGATAAACAAAAAAGAATTACCCAAAACAGCATTCACTATAAACACAGACCGACATATAGGACGTTTTGTCAAAATAAAATACAAGAACACATACATAAATTTTTAGTAGATACTGGGCAGAAATTTCACTGCTAAAAATTGGTAGTATATTCGACGAGGATATTTTCAGCCAACATTCTTGTCCATTAACAGGAATTTCAAAAGAAAATGTTTACACTTTAGGTACATCAAAAATCTTACTAAAAATTCAGCAAGAAAACTTTCAACACACATTCCAAATTGTAGAAGATAGTTTTCCAGTCAAAGCCGATGGAATTTTAGGAGACGATTTTCTCTTAAAATTCGGCGGAAAGATAGACTACGAAACACTCACGTTACATTTGACACTTAATAACACATTGTTAGTGCTTGATTTAGCAAGCAAAGTATTTTGTATCACCATATCACCAAGATGCGAGGTAATACACCCAATAAATGCGAACATAACTGAAGACATTTTTTTTTTATTTTTTATTTTTTTTTTTTGGGTAGAGAGGGTAAAAATGCCTGCCGCATCATCAAAACTGTCGTCACAGATTTGGTATGTGAGAATTGCACCCACTAAAATATCCCCCTCCCTCGCTGAGAACATCTCCCCACCCTGGAACCCTTTTTATACTTCCTTCAAGGTGGAGATTCTCACTTCGTCCCTATTGGACTCTCAACATTGTTCCTGCGTCCAAGTCCCGCTTTTTCCGCCGGAGCACATTTTCCACATATTTATCTATGTGGTCCCAGTTTTCTTTGCTGCTTAGCATAACCTCCACAATGTTTTCGGTGGCTAAGGTTTCCCCGATTTCCATTTCAAGCGTGGTGCGCTCTGTTTGCCACCTTGTGCATTTGAAAAAGGTGTACTCTGCATCATCCACATTGCTGTCGCCGTATATGCACTCAGGCCCTACAATTTTTCCCATTCGGTATAGATACTTGCAGAAGTATCCGTGACCAGACAGTAACTGCGTGAGGTAGAAATTGACGGTTCCGGCTGTTCCTCCTATCCAGCTCGCTATGTCGGGTATGAGTCTCGCTGTCCATCTTCCGCGACTCTCGGCGGCCCATCGTTCATGCCAATGGTGCACGGTTTGTTGCTTTATATGCTGCGCAGTTCCTCTGGTATTCTTACCCATCTTGGCTTCTCGTAGGTGTTTTCGTTCGAGGGATAAGAGATCGATTGGGATTAAGCAGCTAATTACCAGAATTGCCGGCTCCAATACAGTACGGTACGCTGAAGCTACTCGCAGAGCTGCGGTTCGTTGTACGGACGATAAAACTTTTCTTCGGGCGTGCACCTTTAGCTTGTCAGCCCACAATTCGCTACCATACAACAGAATGGAGTGCGTTGTCATCATCAGAAGCTTCCTCTTGATGGATGTCGGCCCTCCGATGTTTGCCATTAGTCTGCTGAGAGAAGCCGTTACCCGTGCTGCCTTCGTCGCCGCATTTTGCATTTGCGCCCAGTAGGTGAGCTTGGAGTCAAGCTGAATTCCCAGGTACTTTATAACCTTTTGTGTCCTGACGGTCTCGGAGCAAACTCTCAAGTCGATTTCTATTGGAATGTGCTTTCTCGTGAGGAATAGCAGTTCCGTCTATTCCGTGGCCAACTTCAAGCCATGTGAATCGAGCCACCTCTGGGTTCTGATCATGACCTGGTTCAGCTTTCTTTGGGCGTCTCCCGAGTCGCGTGAGTTAAGGTAACACGCCCCAAACCTTAATAATTAATTATTACAGTTCTATTTTTAAGAAATATATAAAAATGTAAAAAACAATTCCTATGAAATATTACATGCGCAAATTTCATAGGAAACAATCAAAATGTAAGAAAACAATTCATATGAAATATTGCATGGGCAAATTTCATAGGAAAGAATCAAAATGTAAAAACAATTCCCATGAAATCTGCTACGGCAAATTTAATAGGAATTGTTTTATCATGACATAAATTAAGTATATAAAAGAAGAACGAATTGAAGATTAGATTAGATGAATTTAAGACTTAGAGTGCACCAGTTGTAATTAATTTTTGTAATAAATATTAAACCATTTTTATTTGGTTCTTTTGTGTTGAACTCTTCGACAGCAGACGTAAGTCGTGCGGTGATGACAGCCGCAATGTCGTCTGCGTATCCGACTAGATGAGTGTCATCTGGCATCTCTATGCGCAAAATGCCATCGTAGCTTATATTCCAAAGGTCCGGTCCGAGGATGGACCCTTGCGCTGCCCCTGACGTGATGATTTTGCTTCGGGTGCCATTGTTGGTCTCGTATAACAACATTCTATCTTTAAGGTACCTCCGGATTGTCTTCTTCAAATAAGCTGGTATCTGAAAACGATTTTCAAGTGCCTCGATCATATCCACCCACCTAGCGCTGTTGAAAGCGTTTCTTACGTCTAATGTAACAAGGAGTACCACTCGTCTGGAGTAGTGATTTCCTTGCTGTGCCGCTAGCACACTTTCTATGACGTCTTCTACGGCGCCAATTGTGGACTTTCCTGGTCGAAAACCGTGTTGTCGAGCGTTTTCAATGGCTGCTACTATTCGGGGTTTGAGGAGTCGCTCCAAAAGTTTACCCGCGGTGTCTAGCATACACAGTGGTCGATATGCTGACGGTGATTCAGGGCTTCCTTTTCCCTTGCTGATGAGCACTAGCCGCTGTCTTTTCCATACGTCTGGGAATATTCCTTCTGTCAGGCAGGCATTATACATATCGAGGAGTACTTGGGCATGGCTATTTGACACTATTTTGAGGACTTCTGCTGGAATACCGTCGATACCCGGTGCTTTGTTGCTCTGTAGGGTTATGGCGGCTGCTTTAAGTTCGTCTTCCGTGAAAGGAGGTGGGACTGAAGACATGCTTGTATGCAATAATGAAATACAAACAGGCATATACATAAGCAACACTATAATTCCAGCTAAAGGCATAAAACACATACGCATTTTGAACACAATATAAGATACCACAGAGTTAAACAAGCTAAAAATAGAATGCAAACCCTTAAAAAATTATTACATAGTAAACTGCATACAGAACAATAGCACAAAAAGATGGAACCAAATACAACCACTGCTACAATTTGACACGCAAGACACATTTGCAAAGGACAGTATAGAGAAATTGTGTCAAGAATACGCAGATATTTTCCACTTAGATGACGATGTCCTGACAGTCAACAATTTCTATGAACAACATTTAGAGGCAACAGATAAAAAACCGGTATACATAAAAAATTACCGTTTGCCACACACACAAATGGAAAATATTAATGAGTAAAAGTAAAAAATCTGCTGAAACAAGAAATAATTGAACATTCAATTAGTGCTTATAACTCACCACTACTTGTTGTACCGAAAAAGAGTTCCGATGATTCCAAACAGTGGAGATTAGTAGTAGATTACCGCCAATTAAATAAAAAGTTAGTGGATGATAAATTCCCAATCAGAAGACTAGAAGACGTGCTGGACAAAATAGGCAGGTCCAAATACTTTACAACCTTAGACATGACTAGCTCTTTCCATCAAATCCCTCTAGATTACGAGTCAAGACATTTAACAGCATTTTCAACTGCTGATGGTCACTATCAGTTTAAAAGACTACTGTAGTGCATGTGCACTATTGCGCACAAACGTAGTGTAGCACAAAGTCTACCTACGCAAACTACGCATCCAAACCATACCAGTACATAAGACACACCCATCCGCTGCACTGCAACACTATGACACTTGACATGTGCAGTGTAATTAGAATCCTGGCGTGCGGTCATTAGTGAATTGGTTTGTTTTACAATTGAGTGGAATTTGAGTTAGACTTAAGCGGAAGGGATTAGAAATAAACAATTAAATTAATCGAGATTTTTTATCGAGTTTGTAACTCAAATAAACCATATAAAAACCCTGCTCGTGAATTAAACTAATCAGTTACCAACTGGCAACTCCAACATTTGCATTTTTATTGCATTCAGCCTTTCTTCGGCTCACAGTTAGAATTTGCTCAATGGCGTCTTGCCGAGCAACGCTCTAATATATAATATATAATATATATTGTGGTATTTATCTCGCACACAATATACGTGCATTACATGGCGATCTTGCAGGATCAGTGGTAAAATTTGATGCATTACATGGCGATCCTGCCAAACTCGAGCTTGTAGATCTTCCTATACAGTATTGTATCCTGCAAGGAAACTGTTATCCAGTTCTGATGCCAAACTCGTTCCTGCAGATTTTCTGAAATACTTTTGAATTTTTCCGAATTAAGATTTGATGTCAACAGTAGAAGAAGCGATTGCGGCCTTACCAGCGGCTGGTCCAAAACCATTAACGCTCCAGGAGTACCTCGAACGGATAAAACGCGGAGAAGAAGAGAAGCTGACCAGAATTCAGAAAGTAGCAGTACCACGACCGAAGCGTCAAAGAGGTGGCAGACAGGTCTACCTAAGGAAGCAGCACGCTCACCTGTTATCACTAGTGAACGACACACTAAGACTCCCGACTTGGAACGAGGCCACCCAATTGTGAATGAAGATAAACGACATAGAACAGGAACAGCAAAGACGCGGCTGGACAAAGCAAAAACAGTAATGGGGTCCCCTCAGTCGAAAGAGACTACGGTAATTACGGAGAATTTCGCGAATACTAACAACAACAACTTTACCACAACGGGAATTCTGACCGGAGCAGCATCAACGATAGGAGTTATAATATTAATACTATATACATTTTTGAAACTTAATAACTATTTTAAGCAATGCGTACATAAGTGCGTAAATAATGTTTAAAATTTAGTTTAATAATAAAAAATAAAACAAAAAATTTTTATTTAAAACGTTTATATTGATAAATACTTTATAATTTTATTGTATAAGATTTAGTAATATTAAAAATGTTTTACAAATAAAATCCATTTATGGAAGAAATAATTGCAATTTTGAAACGCATTTACGCAAACTTAAAAAAAACTCCTCATAGACTATATAAAAAGGAGACACTACTAGAAAAAGTAGAAGAGGTAGAACAATTAAGAAACAGATTTATAGAACTACAAATTAAACCACCAGGTGATCACAAAGTTCGTGCAGAACTTTTGATCAATTTTAAAGAAACATATCACAAGACCAAAGTCTTACTTGCCGAAAGATTAACGGCAGAAGAAGAAAAATTTATAGAAGAACCACCAAACCAAAATACAAATATGAGCAATTTTAATCTTGAAGTGGCTCTAAAACCCATACCAACTTTTTCTGGTCAATACAAAGAATTGCCAGCATTTCTTAAAGTGGCAGAACTTTTAGATGCAAGTTTCAACAATGACAGCAAATTAATACTAATACAGTTTGTCTGTGAAGTCAAACTGTCAATTAGCGTTAAAACAGCGATAACTTCAATTTCTCAGCCTACTACTTTCATTGAATTGAAAGCAAGGCTGCAAGATAGATACGAAAGCACGAAGTCAATCGCACAAATTCACACAACTTTGACCAATTTCTCACAGCGTAATAGTTCCATAACTAATTACAGTGACAATTTATTGATTCTCATAAGTGAACTTAACAGTTTACAAGTAAAAGAATTGGAACCCACTGCAAGCGATATTGAGAAACAGGTCATAAGCAAAATGAATGATAATTCTGCTTTAACAATATTTAAGAATGGACTGGGCGAACAGTATAAGGCAACAGTGTTTGCAGCCCAACCAGAAACTTTATCTGAATCAGTTACCAACTGGCAACTCAAACATTTGCATTTTTATTGCATTCAGCCTTTCTTCGGCTCACAGTTAGAATTTGCTCAATGGCATCTTGCCGAGCAACGCTCTAATATATAATATATAATATACATATATTGTGGTATTTATCTCGCACACAATATACGTGCATTACACTACCCTTTGGTCTAAAAATCTCTTCGAACAGTTTTCAGCGTATGCTAACTATCGCATTAGCAGCATTAGAGAGTAATGCTTTTCTTTACGTAGACGACATAATTGTTTTAAGAAAGATGACATAATTGTAATAAGAAAGTACAATCTGAAATTAAATCCGAAAAAGTGTAATTTTTTGAAACCAGAAGTAATTTTTCTAGGTCACTTAGTTACCGCTAATGGAGTAACTGCTGATCCAGAAAAATGTAAAGTTGTAAACATATATCCAACTCCAAAAAATAAGGATGAAATCAAAAGATTCGTAGCTTTCTGTAATTATTACCGTCGCTTTATAAAGAATTTCGCGGAAATAGCTAAACCTTTAAATAACCTACAAAAGAAAAACACCGAATACATATGGACGGATGAATGTGAAGTAGCATTCAAGAAACTAAAAGAACTACTTAGATACCCTGATTTCGATGAAGAATTCATATTGACCACTGATGCATCCAATTATGCATTAGGTGCTATTTTATCACAAGGAACTATAGGAGAAGATCGACCAATAGCCTATGCTAGCAGATCTCTCAATAAACATGAAATTAACAAACCTGTTATTGAGAAAGAATTATTAGCCATTCATTGGGCTATTAATCATTTTCGACCATACTTATTTGGAACGAAATTCACAGTAGGAACAGATCATAGACCACTAGTATCACTGTTTACACACAACAACCCCTCATCTAGAATGACTCGTATCCGACTAGACTTGATGGAATATGACTTTAAAATTATATACAAACAGGGAAAAATTAATACAAACGCAGATGCTTTGTCAAGAATAGAAATAAATTCTGACACATTAAAGGCAATGATACCCACAGTCATGGCTATCACAGGAAGCATGGAGAAAAAACAAACAGATGTAATCACTGAACAACCAGACAAGAGGAGCGCACGCCTCTATATATGGAACAGTACATCTTTACCGGATATTCGAAATTTAAAGCAGTTAAAGTACAAAATTTTAAAACGGGATGAGCTCGAGCGAAATACGCGTAGAAACAATAATAGTTTGCCAAATATTACAGTCGACTATAAAAATATACTGATAGAGTTAAGCGATAATTCTGACTTAGTCCTCGGTACGGTCATGAGGAAGTTTACTCAATATTTGATCAGTCATGGAATCGACAAGATCGCTCTTTCAAAAGAGGATACTTTGTTCGATCTTATTAATGAAGATAATTTAAAGGCCTTATATAAGAATATATTTATTGACAATTTAGCTAAAGGACGGCAAACTCCTGCTGTAATTTTATTTGTACCCCCACGTAATATACATGATATAAATGAGCAAAAGAAACTCATACATGATAACCATTGCACGCAAACATCCGGACATCCTGGAATAAGTAAAACTTTATTAAAGTTAAAAGAAAAATACATATGGAAAAATATGACAAAAATGGTGAAGACATATATAAATAACTGCGAGTTATGTGCAAAAAACAAAACTACAAAACACATAAGAGAAACGATGGTCATTACAGACACCCCGTCGACAAGTTTCCAAATAGTAGAAATGGACACGGTAGGACCACTCCGTATTTCAAACGGATATAAATACATTTCAACACTTCAGTGCCACCTAACTAAATATAGTGAGGCATATCCTATGTATACAAAAGAATCTTTAGAAGTTGCCAATACTTTACTTGAAATATTCATACTCAAGTATGGAGGTTTTCATACAATAAATACAGATATGGGTAGAGAGTTCGTGAACCAGGTATTTGACCATATGAGCAAAACGTTAGATTTTCAACATAAAACATACACCCCTTACCATCACCAAACACTAGGTAGCATAGTAAGAAATCATAGAGTTCTCAATGAATACATACGCACCTCGACAGAAGAACAGGAATGGGAAAAGGGCTTACCTTACTATGTTTTCTCATATAATACCACACCACACGTCGACACAGGTTACTCACCTTTCGAACTCATATTTGGAAAATTGCCAAACATTCTAACAGATAAACAAGGGATCAAAACAGTTATTCCGATCAACACTGAAGAATACCTAAATGAATTAAAAAACAGACTAGAAAATGCAAAAGACACTGCAAGACTTATACTCCAAAAAACAAAGGAGAAAAGAATAATAAACTACGACATAGGAACAAATAGTTCAAATTTTAATATAGGAGACTTAGTAATGCTAACAAATATGTGTAGGAAAAAGTTAGACAGCCCGTTTAAAATTATTAATAGACTAGGTGTAAATTCTCTAATAGATAAGAATGGAAAAGATATCTTAGTACAACAACAATCTTAAGAAATTTAAATAAGTAATATGTATAAGAAAAACTAAACACATTAAGAAATACATATAAGAAAAATACAAATAAGAAATCTAAATAAGTAATATGTATAAGAAAAACTAAACACATTAAGAAATACATATAAGAAAAACATAAATAAGAAATATAAATAAGAAATATATATAAGAAATATACAAATAAGAAATATAAATAAGAAATATGTATAAGAACAACTAAACATAGTAAGAAATTCATATAAGAAAACTATAAATATGAAAAGCTATATATAGCCATATAGCATTGTAAAACCAAAACCTAGCCAAGTATATAATAAAACAAAAAAAAAAAATGTTCCGAAAGAAAAAATTTTTTTTCCCGGAGGATTAGTGGTGTAGTGTATCATGAAAGTCATGCATACCTAACGTGACCAACCGTCCTGCTTTTGGCGGGACTGTCCCGCTTTTTAAGAATTTGTCCCGCTTTTTTTTAGTCAATATTTTGTCCCGCTTTTTTACAAAACTGTCCTGCTTGTCCCGCTTTTTATAATGTTAGTGCTGTCTTATATCTAATTCAAATGCCATCTTTATGATGCGGTAACTCTGTCAATCAGCTTTTAACCAAGCAGATGTCATCCAAGCGCTGTGAATGATAGAAAAAAGAAGAAGCAAATGTTTTGACATTGTGTCTTGTGTTGAGTTAAAATGTCGAAAAGCAAAAGAGCATGTTCTTTTAATTCAAAAATTGAAAAAGAATTCCCATTTCTTAAAGGGAAATATACTGAAAATAATGTTCTTTGCACAAAATGCAATTCAGTTTTCAGTATTGCGCATAGTGGCGTGAGCGATGTGCAAAAACACTTAAAAACAAACAAGCACATAAAAGCACTCAATATGTGTGCCGCCAACAAAAAATTTACGGAATTTTTACCAAATGTTCAGAAAGAAATGTGTTTAGCCGCAAAAGAGGGAGTATGGGCTTATCATTTGGTAAAAGCACACCAAAGCTTCAGGAGCTCAGACTGTGCCTCGAAAATATTTAAAAATTTGTTTGATATTGAAAACTTTAAATGTGCCCGCACTAAATGTGAAGCAATCGTGAAATATGCATTTGGTCCCTATGCAACGGAAAAGCTTAAAAATGAGCTGGAAGCAAGCAACTTTGTTGCTGTTTCAACAGATGCCTCAAACCACGGACATATAAAGATGTTCCCTGTTATCGCAAGATATTTTTATCTCCAAGAGGGAGTAAAAATAAAATTATTAAATACAGTAGTAATTCGATAATCCGACTACTCTGTAATCCGAAAATCCAGTAATCCGACGGTTTACTTTCATAGCACTGGCTATTCTGTAGTCCGAATTAATTGCAATTCTATAATCCGAATTGCATGATTTACTCATATTTCAATAGAATTCAACGTTGTAACGGGAATATAACGTGAATCAGCAGTCAGAATTTCGCAACTGAGCGAGAGTGTGTATGTTTTGCCATTGTTTATGAGTTATTGCGAGTGACCACACATAAAATGAATAATAAAAAACGCGCTCATAAAACACTGTCTCTATTAGACAAAATTAAAATATTAGACGGTCTGAAACAAGGAAAATCTGGTAAAGACCTAGCCAACCAATTCGGAGTGGGACGTGCTACTATCTCTGATATTAAAAAGAAACGAAATGAGTTAAAAAGGTTTGTAAGATATACACTTACAACTGAAATGTAAGTTTTTTAATGTTTTGCTTTGTGTATAGTTTTTCTGCGAATTCTAGCACTAAAAATTTAATGCGGCCCATAGACGATACATCATGATCATACTCATTTATAATAGGATGTGTAAAAAAGAGAGAATAGATGTATGTATGTGTCACACAGACATGATCTCGCTGTGATCACTGACTGATCGTCGAAAATCTAATTCATTTAGATTTTGAGGGGAAATTTTATTACGATGTTGATCATGATGTATGGATGATCGTCGTTTGTGGGCAATTTACATGCAAATTTTGCTCATTTGAGTTTGACTGCCAACGTGTGAAGAGGTGTGCGGATAAAAATAATAAAAATGCGTTTCTGCTGGAGTCCCTTGAATGCTATTGTACTATTTTTTTCGTGCCTGTCTTTCATCCAAAATAGTTTTTTTTATTTTTTTTACAATTTTTCCTTGCACAGTACAAGCGCTAGCGCACACAAAACTTCGTCATCCGACAGAGACATGACAACCTCACTCAACGACGACTACGAAAAAATGATGATCTTCGATTTTGATCACTCGTCTGTGGCGGAGCTTCATTCAACACGTACACGAATGAGTATGATCATGATGTATCGTCTATGGGCCGCATAAAATTGCGCAGAACTCTAAGTACTGGTGAGTTTCCCGACTTCGAAGAAGGCCTGTACTCTTGGTATTCAAAGCAGCGGGAGAAGCAAAACATTTTGTCGCGTGAAATTGTATGCGAAAAAGCCAAAAAGATGTTTAAAGATGTGTATGGTAATGACTAGGGCTCGGATTATGATGATATGTCATCTTTTTAATTTTTTTTGTCATTTTTTGTTAATTTTTGGTTTTATATCATTTTTGCTAGATTTAGTCATTTTTTCTCATTTTTTAGTCATATTTAATTTTATTTTTCTAATTTTTTTAGTTTTTAATTTAAAAAAGTAAAAATTTATTAAAATTTTCAATATTTCAATGTGGCAATTCTATATGCAAGTACATAACGAAGGAATTTACACAAGCAGTCAGCTGTGCTCGTGCTACTACCTTGTAATAGTTGCACCATGTACAAAGCTATGCTGTTTGAACATGTGTTTGTTTTTTTATTCAGATAAATACAGCTCACGGCCTGTGATTGTTAATAAAAAGAAGAAGAAGATGTATTTGCTTTGTTAGTATGTGTTAGCATGTGTATCGTCTTTCTGTTTTTTATGTATGTTTGTGCAACGAAACAGCCAAACACACAACATCACACATACTTTGTACGAAGTAGCAGTTAACACAAGACATGTCAATATTCTTGTGACACCTGCCACTGCCAACATCCGGCACGTGCCCCCAAAAAACGGCAAAATGCAATCTACAAATTCAGCGATGTCATCGAACTCAGCCGAAGCCACATTAATGAACTTGCTGATGCAACGCCCGCAAGTCCCATTGGCTTCCGGCACAATTCCTAAGAATTGCAATAGTTGCAATTGTGACCCGCTGAAATTCGGAGAATTGCACTGCGCTGCCGCTCGGTACAACGCCTTAGATTTAGTATATCATTAAGCACCTTTTGTACCAATTAGCTTTAGTCTCAATTTAGACAGCCTAGCGGCCGGTTGCCGCTACGGCTAAAATAAAAATTAAATATTAAAGAACAAAAACGGTTTTTTTTTAAGGTTTTCATTCGCGAAAACCTAACTTAGCTGACGTATGCGTGTGTCACCATAACGTCGACTGCGCAAGCGACGTTATAAATTGAGCGTACTCAATTTACCGCTATTCCTTGAATCAATGAATTTATTTTCGTGTGTAAATTTATATTATAAAAATGCCAAAAGTTAAACCTAGTAAAACATCGCATTTAAAAAATTTAGTTGAAGAATTCGGTGCAAATATATTTTCAACCGATGGCCAAATTCTATTTTGTAAGATATGCGAAACGAGAGTAGCTGCTGATAAAAAATTTTCTGTACAACAACATATTGGGCGAGACAAACATCAACGCTCTTTAAAGTTAGAGGAAAAAAATAAGGCAAGGCAATCTTTGCTCATTGACAGTGCATCTAATAGCAATGCCAACTTTTCTGAATTTTCTAAGGAGCTTTGTGAGGCATTTGCTTCTGCTAACATTCCATTGAATAAAGTGAACAACCCGATATTTAAAGGCTTTATGGAGAAGTACATGCAGCACAGTATTCCAGACGAGTCAACCTTGCGAAAAACCTACATTCCGCGTTGCTATAATGACGTTTTGTGCCAAATAAGAAAAAGTGTGATTGGAAAAAAAATTAAATAATTTTTATTAAATTTATTATAATACACACTTTTAATTTAAGGGCATTTTTAAAATTTTTGGGTAATTTTTAAGGTTTTTTGGGGGTATTTTGTCAGTTTTTTCCGTTATTTTTCATTGTTTTTTAGGGCATTACAATCCGAGCCCTGGTAATGACAAAACATTTAATGCTTCATATGGATGGTACCAAAAATTCAAGACAAGATTTAACCTTCGTTATTTAAAAATTTGTGGAGAAAAACTATGAAGCCAACCCCATTTAGTACCTCAATTGAGGCTGCACTTTTTTTTAGAAATTACTGCCGAGTCAAACTTTGGTGCATCCTAAAGAACGATGTGCTCCGGGAAGAAAAATGTCAAAAGAACGAGTAACTTTTCTATGCTGTGCAAATAAATCTGGAGATCATAAATTGCGTATTACGGTTGTAGGAAAATCAAAGAAGCCGCGTTCATTTAAGAATGTTCCTCCGGTAGAGTACTATTCATCAAAGAATGGTTGGATGACTTCATTTATATTTTCGGAATGATCACACACACACTCACTCCACATGCTCGAACCTTTCCTCTATCCCAAAGCAATTCACTTAAAATAGGTCATGTGCAATTCGAACCTCAAAGGTCTGCCGTAGGCAAGAATTGCACATTCATAATTTATTGCTTGCACATGTGATTTTCATGACACATGGGATATTGGAAATATGGAAATGAAACACTAATTATAGCAAAATTAAATGGTAGAAATAAGTATATAAGAACGTAGTTATAAAAATAAAGATTAGTTCTAAACACAAATCATAACTGTTTGTACTCACAAGGAGCTGACTCAAGTCGCTTCGCTAAAACATTTGGCTGCCTTAAGGCGCCGATACAAAAGTGCGCAAGCTCTCGCGCAATCAAAGAATCAAATGAGCCCATCATCTTCGTAGGGAAACATACTGTTAGGCAAACATACTAAATCACTGACTAAAGATATTACAATCTAATTCATTGCGGCTTCCAAGAAAATCCGCTATTAGATTGCAACGTCCAACAAATGTGTTGCAGGTGACTGGAGATCGAAGCGATTTACCTTGTAGATTAACTACTACGTTTGGCAGCTTTAATTCCTGCTTATGTGAAAGCAATAAGAAGAAGAGAGGAGGTTTGTTAACACAACAAAAACGCCAACTGGCCCATTTACTATCAATAATAAAAAACGACAACCCACCACCGTGGAATGAAGCCACAATCATCTGGAAGCGAATCGAAGAGATTAAAAATCAAATCAGAAATAGAAGAAAAAAATAACATCGCATGCATGCGAATAACTTGGCGCATGATTGGAAAAATTGGCACGCCAACTATCGAAGATTATAGCAACAAAACAACAATCGAAGACGAGACAATACGAATGATTGAGGCGCTCGAAAAATGGGAAAAAGCCAGAGCAAGCCGCAGCACCAAGATGCAACAATAAACAACAACCAGCTATCAACAGAGATCACCTACCCATCGGTACCAGAATCCTACGTAGTTATATTTTTAGTCATAATTATTATCATAATAGCTTATAAGTTAGACAAATATTTTAAAAACTATGCTCATAAATATAAGAATGACGCTAATGGCAATGCTATTACAGCAGTCTAATACATATATTAAAAATTTAAATAAAAATGTCAAATTTTCTATAGCATAAAAATAAATAAAATTTTTAAAACAAATTTCCTACTTTGATCCTAAATGGATTTAAAAATAAATGCCTTAAAATATATACTAGCTACACTTAGGAAAAATCCCAGCAGAATACACAAAAAGCAAAAAATGACATTTGATTACACGAGACGGAGTTAAAACTGACCCAGCAAAATACGAGACTGTTAAAAATTACCCACAACCGAAAAACGGAGACGAAGTAAGAAGATTCGTTGCATTCTGCAACTACTATAGAAAATTCATACCAAAATTGGCAGATATTGCAAAATGTTTAAACTCCTTACTAAAGAAATCAGCCAAATTTGTATGGACAGATGAATGCCAACTCTTAACAAACACTAATAAACCCAAATGAATGAAACTCTTAAACAAAAATTAATAAACCCACCACTATTGCAATACCCAAATTTTGATAAACCCTTCATATTAACTACAGATGCATCAAATTATGCACTAGGCGCTGTACTATCACAAGGCGAAATAGGACAAGATTTTCCCATTTCATATGCTACCACGATTTGAATAAGCCAGTAATAGAAAAAGAGCTACTAGTAATACTAAAGTAAATACTGGGGTATTAACTTATTCAAACCCTATCTATATGGTCAAAAGTTCACGGTAGTAACTGACCATCGACCACTATTCTCCCATAAAAATCCTTAATCTAAAATGACCAGAATTAGATTAGGCCTCAGTGACTATGATTTCAACATAGTATATAAAACAGGAAAAATGAATACAAATGCAGATGCATTGTCCAGAATACAAATTGACTCGGACATTCTAAAAGAAATGATACCGAAAGAAATTGATGAAAAAGCCTAAAGAACCCTAGTAATCACGAGAGGGGTGGCAAATAAAAATAAAATAAAAGAAGAGGCAAATCAAATAAATGAAGAGGCAAATAAGAATGAAAATGAGAAATTGAGAAACTGCATATCTCAGAAGTCTGATCAACTTCAAATATGGGAATGTACATCAATAAATGACGTCAAGAATATTAAAAAATTAAAATTTTTTGTCGACAAGAAAATCAAAGCTTTGAAAAAATGAATATATATATAAAAAATGATATTGTGCACATAGGCGAAAGCGATAATTCACCGAATCAAGATTCGACTCTGAAGAAGCTCCGACCTAGAAATAAAAATATAAAGGAAAATATAAAGCATGCAGGAATCGATGATAAATCAGCGAGACTAGACTCGATTCTGAGGAAATTAATATCCAAAACGAAGAAAGAAAAAATTAAGGAATTAGCAATTGATGAAATATTCAAAATATATACAAAAGAAGAATTTAAAGAACCGTACGCAAAAATAAAAGTAAATAGCAAAAGTCCTCAGCTAAAAATATTAATTTATATACCTCCAAACAGAATAACGAAATACAAACTAATAGATGAATGTCTCAAAACAGGACATCCCGGAGTAAGAAAAACTCTACTCAAATTAAAAAAAAGATATATTTGGAAAAATATGCACCAAATGGTAAAGAAATTCGTGTTTAACCATATGCCGAGCGTAGCGATCCCACTGCTCCACGAACGAATATGCACATCAAATTGCAGTTAGCTATATTTGCACATACCTATGCACAATTTTGCAAGCTAGCATTTTTATGTGTGTGAAAATTTATTTTCAATTTCTTTAATTTTAAGTAACATAATATTTCCGTTTTATTTTGTACGTAAGCATTATTTAAATTCCTTAATTGTTATTGTAATTATATGTGTATCAATTAGTATATAAGTTCACACCTTTATGAAATAAATCAGTCAGATTTAATAATTGACTCCATCAACCACACGCATTTGTGTTCTTTTTAAGTTATACTGGTTCATGCGCCATATAACAATCGCAACAGCTATATTGGTACAAGCACCGAAATAGCAAACTAACTAATCAATTTGTGATTAACCTACGTTATACTGGTACAAGCACCATATAACAATTCATCAGCCATTTTGGTACAAGCACCGAACTGGCAACCATTTAAGGAAAAAGATCCTTAAACATTTTTGGTGACCCCGACGTGATCAACAGGACACGGCACATCTACCATTCCTGAGGACGTCAGAATAAAGCTCATCAATAATTTATCATGACTTCCGACAACATGTCAAAGGAAGAGCTGGTTCGTCAACAAGACGACCGAGCATTGACCATTCAAACACTGATATCAAGCTATAAGAAAACAGCTCACGAACGAAGGACATTAGAATTCGTGGAAAAAAGGCTGCAAGAACTTGATAATCAATGGCAACAATTCAACCAATCTGACGTTGTGATCCGGAAAAGCTATGGGGATGACACTTCTCACCCATACTTTGCGCAGGTCATACACGCAATAGTGGGTGCCAAATATTACAAGCTTCGCGAGGAAATGCAAGGCACTATCAATACGCTGAAGGCATCGAAGATACTCCCGAAGACAACAACAACAGTGCCAAGAGCACAATCACCTGGACTAGTACGGCTACAACCACTAACTCAGGAAGGTGGGGCTATGCAACAACAGTCCCGTTCGCAACCCGTTCTGTCGCATGTTCAACGACAAGGTCTACTCATCACTAACATCTTTAAGACGATTGATCAATTGCTTGCCAACCAGATAATACACCCAGGCAGTTTCTACACGCGTCAGGCAAGCAACCTAGATCAACATTGGCAGATAGTCCAAGGTCTGCACAAACTACTGTGTGAAGCTGGAGACATCACGACATTGAAGACTTCTTCCAACGCGAACAACAGTTTCACAACAAATTGGCCCTCCTCTTGGACATGGGCCAACAATCGAGCAGCTGCAATGCTGTGGATAGAAGCACGACAACAAATGCATCTCCAAAATTACAATTGCCAAAGGTGGAGTTACCAAAATTTGACGGTAATTATTTCTAGTGGCGACAATTCCGAGATTTATGCATGGAACTGGTGGACAAGCAGCCCATACCACAGTGCCAAAAAATGTTGTACCTGAAATCCAGCCTTATAGGAGAAGCAGAAGCCCTCATTCGTCATCTCACATCGGCAGACAACTACGTGACCGCATGGCAAGTGATCAACGAACGGTACGAAAACTCGGGGCATTTAGTTAACGCAGCATTGTGTCGACTACTAACGCAAACTACATCAAATCTCGAGAGTGCTACGAACGTCAAATTACTGCATGATACAACGCGAGAGTGCATTTTAAGCCTTCAGAATTTGGGTCTAGACACTTCATCATGGGACCCAATTCTGCTATTCATCCTAGTTCGCAGCTCAGCAAGTCAACGCACGTTTTATGGGAACAATCCATCCAGGACACAACTAAAATGCCATCACTGGAGGAATTCCTAGCCTTTTTGAGGATACGTTTCCAAACACTGGAAGCGCTGGGAATCAAGAGCAACAAGCCTAATAGCGAAAGGGGCAAGCAGCATGGCAACTACAGAGCTTTAAGTGCCACCACATCAGCTCAAGCGTGTGACATATGTAAGCAGTCACATGCACTCTACCTGTGCCCAAGGTTCCTGAAGATGACTCCAAGTCAACGGTTGAACACAATTCAACGCCTAAAACGATGCGTCAACTGGTCATGGTTCAAAGAATTGCTCATGAAGAACATGTACCAAGTGTTCAAGGAAGCACAATACGCTTTTGCATTTGCAGCTAGCATCAGACCAAGAAAAACTGGAAAACGCCAACACAACCAAGCCATTATCAGAAGCTTCGTTAGCAGCGTTGCCTATGCAACCAACTCTTCATGGACCAGCACTGTTGAGTACCGTGTCCATAACGTTAAGATCCGATTGGGGACAGGAAGTCAAATGTCGCGCGCTCCTCGACAGTGGCTCGCAGTTGAATTTCATAACACAAAGCAAGGCAATTAGGATTGCGTAAGCGAAAAGGCGACACTTCCATCGAAGGAATTGGCAATAGCAAAAAGCGAACCACAGAGACGGTGATCGTCGGATTGGAATCAACGACCACTGGATTCACGACACACATAGAAGCACAAATTCTTCCTAAAATCGTGTCTGATCAGCCACAAAAAACTATTGACATTTTACAGTGGTCAATTCCGAAAAACATTAAGCTAGCAGATCCATCATTCAATGAATCAGCTCGAATTGATTTGCTGATAGGCGCAGGGTTGTTTTACCAAACATTATGTGTCGGACAACTATCACCAGGAGAAGGGGGAACAATTTTACAAAACACACTCTTCGGATGGGTAGTTGGTGGTGCATACAACAGGCAGGATACATCAAGTCCAATTGCAACTTGTGGAGTTTGCACGGACGATGAAAATCTTGAAGAATCATTGGAGAAATTCTGGCGCTTAGAAGAATGCGATGCAACCAAGTCTACTCTCACATTAGCTGAACGACAATGTGAAGAACACTACAACCATCATACCCAACGAGGCACAGATGGCCGCTTCATTGTAAAACTTCCTTTCCAAGGAGACCCTACGCATTTGGGTGAGTCAAGGGACATAGCCCTTCAACGGTTCTTCGCAGTAGAACGCAAACTAGAAAGAAATCCCGAGCTTAAGAACCAGTATGTCACGTTTATGAGAGATTATGAATCCCTGGGACATATGGAGGAAGTATCAACTGACACCATCAGAGGTCCGCACTATTTCCTGCCACACCATGCGGTGATGAAACCAGACAGTTCCACAACAAAATTACTGGTCGTATTTGATGCATAAGCCAAAACTTCAGCTAATATATCGCTCAACGACATTCTGTTAATTGGCCCCAGTATACAAGATGATGTGGTTCAAATACTACTTCGGTTTCGGTTGTCACAATATGCCTTCACCGCTGACATTGAAAAAATGTATCAGCAAATTTGGGTTGCTAAGGAGTTGCTGGGGAGAATTTTTTTTGCACAGTGCAAGCTATGCTAATACATCAAAAATACATAAACAAAATTAAAGGAGGAGAGAGAGAGAGAGAGAGAGTTAAATTATATACCTTAAGCACACGTAGTTGCAGTTTTTATTATTGGTCGTTTAAAAATTGAATAGTTCAAGCGGTTGGTAAAAAGGCTTACCATTCCCATAAACAGCTACAACAAATAATGGGAAACCTTCCTAAGGACAGAGTGCATCCGGCCAGACCGTTCATAATTTCCGGCGTCGACTTCTTTGGACCAATCTACACACACTTCAAGCTGCGCGGGAAGCAGCCGCTTAAGGCATACGTAGCTGTATTCTGTTGATGCGCTACCAATGCCGTACATATGGAAATAGTTAGTGATTTAACAACAGAGGCCTTCATTGGAGCCCTAAGGCGTTTTATAGGACGACGAGGACACTGTAAGAAAATCTACTGTGACAATGCCACTAACTTTGTTGGCACAAAAAATCTTATGTACGAATTACAACAAGTTATCCTAGCTAAGGACGCTAAGCTGCACATTATCAGCGAATGTAGTAAGCAGCACATCGAATTTTCATTCATTCCACCCCGCGCCCCACATTTTGGCGGTTTATGGGAAGCAGCAGTCAAATCCGCTAAACATTTACTACAGTCAACATTAGCTGCAGCGGCCTTAACGTATGAAGAAATGGAGACTGTGATAGTGGAAGCTGAGGCAATCCTAAATTCTCGCCCAATAACTCCTTTATCATCGGATCCAAACGACTTAGCAGCACTCACGCCCGGTCATTTGTTGATAGGGGAACCTTTAACATCAATAGTCGACCCAGGAGCACAAGAAAATCATGCCAATTACCATAAAAGATGGCAAATTGTGTCTCACTTACGTACATAATTCTGGAGGAGGTGGACAAATGAATATTTGAACACCTTGCAACATCGATACCGATGGAAGAGCGCCTGTCACAGTGTCAATCCTGGCATGATGGTGATAATTAAGGATGAAAATGCACCACCACTGAAATGGCCATTAGGAAGAATTACCAAGGTGATAAGAGATGACGGCCTAATCAGAGTGGCAGATGTAAGAACTGCCACAAGCATTCTAAGCATTCACAAATTAGCCCCACTTCCCATTGTACCTGAAGAAGACAATTCACCAGAAACCACGACAAGTCAGACATACTCCACTGATAATAAACCAGCCTCGAAGGAAACGCCAATCAATGGAGCGCCTCTTACCAAACGTACGCGAATCACAGCCACGTCATCAATTGTAGCAGTATTGTTGGTGACTCTCTTTTTGCCTGCTTGTTCGCCTTCATCAATACAAAACAAACCATTTTCCTCCGATCCCGGAATATACTTCGAAAACATTGGCAACCAGTCTATGGAGTATCATCACCTAAGTGGACATGCAATCATATTGGAAGGAGTTTGACAAACTCAAGGGTTATCCACAAATACTCCAACGATCGTGTGAATCAACCCATGACCCGAAAGCATGCTCCACTACAATAACAATAATACAGCGATTGGCAAGTGAATTGGACGCCAGAAATCAATTATTGCAGGCCAGTCACAATACACGTACGAAACGAGGCGCAATTGACTTCATAGGTAATGTTGCACACTCACTGTTTGGCGTTCTTGACTCAAAATATGCAAAAAACGCCGCAGAAACCATTCAAAAAATTCAACAAAACGAGCCACATCTCAAGGACCTTTGGACCTTCACGATGCAGCTGAATCAGCAGACCTGGAGTTCGTAACGACTTACGATAGATCGGGTAGAGCGACTGCCGCTCAAGGCCGGGAGGATATTTAACCATATGCCGAGCGTAGCGATCCCACTGCTCCGCGAACGAATATGCATATCAAATTGCAGTTAGCTATATTTGCACATACGTATGCACAATTTTCCAAGCTAGCATTTTTATGTGTGTGAAAATTTATTTTCAATTTCTTTAATTTTAAGTAACATGATATTTCCGTTTTATTTTGTACGTAAGCATTATTTAAATTCCTTAATTGTTATTGTAATTATATGTGTATCAATTAGTATATAAGTTCACACCTTTATGAAATAAATCAGTCAGTTTTAATAATTAACTCCATCAACCACACGCATTTGTGTTCTTTTTAAGTTATACTGGTTCATGCGCCATATAACAATCGCAACAGCTATATTGGTACAAACACCGAAATAGCAAACTAACTAATCAATTTGTGATTAACCTACGTTATACTGGTACAAGCACCATATAACAATTCATCAGCAATTTTGGTACAAGCACCGAACTGGCAACCATTTAAGGAAAAAGATCCTTAAACAATTCGTATCCAAAAGCACGGCAGTGCCTAGAATAAAAGTTTCACCAGCATATTAGCGCTCTAGTTTTTTGTAATAACAAAAAATAAGCTCCTCATAGCCAAAAAAAAAAAAGGGGCGATGTCATGGATTGTGCTGGAATGATATTTTTGTTCGAGATTCTAGCATCTTGAATTGTTTTTCTTTATGATCTGTATTGCATGTGTGTGTGTATATTTATTTTCAGCGTACAAAATGCCAAGAGCCAAGCGGGCAATTGTGGATAAAACAACCAAACCAAAAGTAGCAAAAATTCCTGCGAGAACAAAAATAAGAGCAAATCAAAATTATACGGCAACTGCAGCAAATTCTGATGGTAATTTCAAGTTTAGCAAAAGTATCTATTTTATGATGTAAGTTGAAAATTGCGAATTTAACATGGTTTCCTATGAGCGAAATGAGCGAATTGAGCGAAATGCGCAGATAGTTTGATACGGCGAATTTAGCACGGTTTGCTATGAGCGAAATGAGCGAATTGGGCGAAATGCGCTGATAGTTAGATACGGCGAATTTAGCACGGTTTCCTATGAGCGAAATGTTCAGATAGTTTGATACGGCGAATTTAGCACGGTTTCCTATGAGCGAATTGAGCAAAATGTGTACACAGCTTAATACGGCGAATTTAGCAGGGTTTTCCTAGGGGCGAATTGAGCGAAATGTGCAGAAAGTTTGACACGGCGAACTCAGAAAAGTTTTCTGATCAACGAATTGAGCAAAATTGATATAAGTTTTATGGGCGTATCGGGCGTGTCGAAGTTTTATGAGAAAATTAAAAAAAAGGGTGAGAAGGGAGCCAAATTAGAAATTGAAAACAGTCGCGAGCTGTGGAAACTGATGAACGAAGTTTATTAAAATAAGAGCAAATTGTGAAATATTGTATTATTAAATTTTTCTGAGCGACTTAAATTGATAAAACAAAGAGCGATATTTGGAATTTTCAGAACTTATTGTAAAAATTTTATCGAGCATGATTTACTAAACAATACTTTTATTTTAATGTAATTAATTGAAATGGCTGAAGAAGTGGCTTTGAACGAAATTACTTCGAATGGGGAGCAATCCAATACAACAGGGTTCGGTAGCAATAATGTAATGGACGGGATACAAAGCGACGTTAATCTAGCAGCGAATCAGATCCAGCGTCAATGTGCATGGTTAAAATCAGTTAGGGCTGAGAATAATAGCTTGGAGATCATGGACAAGCGTCTTGAGATTCTAACATCGATTTGGAAGAAATTCCAGATAAGCGTTGGCAATCGCGTGACCAGGCATCACAGGAGAGTCACAATGCATTCTATGAACGTATCGAGCTATGCGCTTCTGGACTAGGGGGTGGTAATTGCTATGAGTCAAATGCAATGCAGATGCAATACGCTGATTTGCCACTGGCAGACCGATTGCAACTTTTCGGGGTGATCATAACGAGTGGATTCAGTTCAAAGATGCCTTTAATGCAGAAGTGATTCAGAATCCCCATTTCACAAACTTGCAAAAGTTACGACGACTACAAGGCTGTGTTAAAGATGGCGCTGCAAGAGTGTTAGGGTTTTGGCCTCAGCGAGAAGACAGCTTCATAAAGGCATGGGAAAAATTGTGTTCATCATTTGACAATGAGTATCTGTGCCATACAGCACACTGCTCGGCAATTCTTGATTTACCTATTTGGCCAAAGGCAGACTACACATTGATTCGTAGAATGCTTGATACTACTCGAAACAGCATGAGAATGTTAGCGCGACAGCTAACTCCCGATGAGCAACGTGATTTAATGATCCTTAGGTTTTTGGAATCTAGACTTGACAGTGCTTCTCGTAGTCAGTGGGAGATGATGAAGCCAACGGAGGGTATACGGTGTCTCAAAAATGATTTTTTCACTTGGCTCGAACGTAGAGCAAGCGGGCTACTGGGTCAGGGCTGTATACAGGAATGCGCACCATAGATGCCAACCACGAAAATCGAATGACGAATAAGCCTTTACATGAGCGAGCAATGCCCAACATTCCACAAGCCAGCACCTTCTTTCCATGTCTTAGCTGCGGTGGTAACCACAGTATACATAAATGTTCAAATATTTTACGAAGGTCTCGCGAGGATAGAATGCAGTGAATTATAGAACTGGGATTTCGACTGCATGCTTATGGCATATCAGCAGACATCAAGCAAATGTTTCCACATGTAAAGATAGCTTCAGAACACTGGGATTTACAAAGAATATTTTGGCGGGACGAGTCAGGGAATATCTCGGAATTCTGGTTAACAGGCGTTACATTTGGAATGGCTTTAGCACCATTTTGCGCCGGGAGAACAATGCAACAGTGTGCTAAGGATAACGCTTCGGAATGGCCTCTTAATGTCCGAGCAGTACTAAAAAACTTTTACATGGATGATTGTTTGGACGGAGCTGATAATGAGGCAGATTTACTGCATCTGTGCCAAGAAATGAGGAAACTTTTGTCGTTGGGGGGTTTCGAGCTGACAAAATGGCGATCAAACTCTAGCGCTACTCAAAATACACTAGACCCAGGGTCCACGAATGAGGACGTAGTTCTCAATGCTAGTACAGAGACATCCGTTTTAGGGCTAGAATGGGATACAAAAATGGATTTGCTTACATTCAAGGTGCAATCATTGCCACTTATTCCGTCTTCTGGCTGGACTAAGCGCTTGATTTTGAGTATCAAAGCACGACTTTACGATCCAGATGGACTAGCATCACCATTTGTGGTCAAGGCGAAAATCCTAATGCAACGAATTTGGAGCAGTAAAATTTCTTGGGATTCTGTTCTTCCAGAATCCTTAAGGCTTGCATGGGAGGAGATACTTGCTCAAATTGTTGACTTTGAACGTATAAGAATTCCTCGCTGGTTGGGTCATGAACGACGTTTTGAACTGACACAACACGGTTTTGCCGATGCTTCTTCGCAAGCTTACGGAGCAGTAGTATACTTAGTCGTTGACAAAAATGGAGAAATTATATCGAATTTAATGCTTTCGAAATCCAGGGTCGCACCGCTGAACAAGGAATCCATACCACGTCTTGAATTACGTTCTGCCACCCTACTTGGCGACCTAATGCAGCGTGTTTTATCCGAACTTGATACTCAACATAACATCAAAATTGTTTCATCTACCTGCTTTTCCGACTCGATGGTTGTCCTATGTTGGTTGAAACGTGAAACTGGAACTCTCAAACAATTCGTAGCAAATCGAGCTGGAGAAATCCGCGACACCACATTGACTTGCAAGTGGCGATACGTTCCAACCGACGAAAATCCAGCTGATCTGATTCCTAGAGGTATTGTTATAAGAGAACTTATTGCATCTAATCTATGGTGGCATGGCCCTTCGACAACCAAAAGTTTCTTGGCCGTTTTCACCAGAAACCTCTGCAAGGTCGAGGAGGAAGTGCGTAAGGAATGTCGTCAAAGTTCGAAACGCAAGTCTCTTTCTGACTCGTTAGAAACGGTGATCGCGGCTGGAGTGCGGCTCTTCCCTAATCAGAGATCTCATCAAGTCCAATTAATTGCCAGTATAAATGCAATAGCCATCAATCAACATCGCAACACATGCAGAAGCAGTCCGAAAATAAATTCCGGCTATCTAGTTCTATTGGCGTGTTGACACCTTTTATCGAAAATGATGTTCTACGTATGCGCGGGCGATTACAGAATGCAGACCTACCCAGTGATCAACGTAATCCAATTATATTACCAAAAAGGAGTCGCTTGGCTTGGTTGCTGGCGGGAATGACGCACCTTCGGTTGTTGCATTGCGGCCCACAGCAGCTTATCAGCACGTTGAGGCAAAATTATTGGATCATTGGGGTGCGATCGCTAGCGCGAACCTTAATCAAGGATTGTATAACCTGTGAACGGCTTAAGGCGAAAATGAGTGAGCAAATGATGGCCGACTTGCCATCATGCCGTGTACGTCCCGCGCGCCCTTTCCTTCAGGCAGGAGTTGACTACGCAGGCCGAATACATGTAAGATCGGATCGACGACGAGGCAACATACAGATAAAGGGCTACATAGCGGTATTTGTTTGCATGGTATCAAAGGCGGTGCATTTGGAATTTGTCTCGGATTTGACAACCCAGGCGTTTCTGATGGCATTCATTCGTTTTACTTCACGCTGTGGGCATCTTCACGAACTTCAGCGTCGTCCGAAATGGGTGAGGCCCAGCAAAACTTGAAGATTGGCGATTTAGTTGTCATCAAAAACGAAACAACTCCACCCAGTCTTTGGAAAATGGCTCGCATTACGGATTTGCATCCAGGTCCAGACGGCCTGGTGCGTAATGTCACACTTTGGACGGGAAGCGGTTCTACATCTCGACCTATACAGAAGTTGTATGTCTACGTGTTGAACCTGTTGAGCCTCGAGAGGCATCGAGCCTCAAGGCCAGAGGATGTTCTAGCGAACTGGCAACCCTGCAAAAGGCGAACGAATAAAGAAGGAAGATCGACAAGAAAAAAAAGACCCGAGCGACAGTGTGAAAAAAACGTTGGTGTAGGGCAAGCGGCGTTTTGCCCTTTTTCTACAATTGTATCATTTTTTGATTGGAATTGAAAATAAATAAAAAGTTCACTCAAACTTTGAAACTGGTCTAAAGTCAATAACATTAATAATGTTCAGTCTCAAACTTACAATCTCCACAACGGAATCCCACAAGGCTCTCCTTTGTCAGTCGCCCTACTTATAATTGCTTTCGATTAATTAAGTCTTATAATTTCAAAACACAAATAAACTGATCACATTACAGTAGAATCTCGAAAAAGTTAAGTCGCGAAAAAGTTAATCACTCGGTTAAGTTAACCGAATTTCAGCGTCCACGTGCCCCTCTAAAAAGTTAATTTTTCAGTTAACTTTTCTGAGCGTATGCATTTTTCAAAAAACCCGCTTTTTTCTACTACATTTAAGTGGCAATTTGGTCAGTTTTTAATAATTCTCAGTGGCAACGCTGAGCTCTAATTTTGTTATACATATTCGGGTATTCACAGAATTTCTTTTCTGTGGTCGTCTTCATCATCAAACAAAATTGATTTAGTCAGTCGGGAACATTTGAATTTGTGAGTTGTGTATTGTTTACTTAAAAAAATGTTAACAAAGCAGAAGAAATCATCGCAGATCAGATTAGATTTACAGCAGAAAGTGGAGATTTAAAAAAAAAGTGATCAGGGTATTCACGGAAAAAGATTGGCGTTGGATTATAGTGTATCTGAAGCAGCCATCTCAAAAATAAAGAAAAAACGTCATGAAATTTTGGAGGCTGTGGCGAACACATATGAAAAAGCTCAGAAGAAAACACTACATAAACCGGAATATGCTGATCTTGAGGCAAGCTTGTATAAATGGTTCTTGGAACAACGACAGCGTAATTGTGCAATGTCTGGTCCAATTTTAAAATCAAGAGCTAAGCACGAATTCGCATTAGTGCACCCTGGAAAAAAATTTAATGCCAGTAATGGATGGCTGGCAAATTTCAAGAAAAGACACGGTATTCGCTATCTCAAAATTTGTGGGGAAATTCTTTCAAGCGATACGTCGGATGTTACACCTTTCATTCATAATTTACGAGCAAAAATGGATGAAATGGACATCTCCGACTCGCAACTATATAACGCAGATGAATCTGGACTATTTTATCGTTTTTTACGCAGCAAACGAAAAGACAGCACCGGGCCGAAAAGTTGCGAAGGAGAGAATAACATTTTTGTTGTGTGCGAACGCAGATGGTTCACACAAGTTACAGCCGTTGGTGATTGGTAAATCCGCAAATCCACGTTGCTTTAAGGGATTTGAAAACCCATTGGAATACGCCAATTCGAAGAAGTCGTGGATGAATTCACAGTTATTCTTCATCTGGTTCCACAATTCATTTATTAAACAGGTAAACTTATTTTATTGGTTTCATTTTTAAATTGTTACTTACGACATGTAAATTTTTGCAGGTTCGCAAATTTTCTGCTGAAAATAATTTACCTTCTAAGGGATTGTTGCTTATTGATAACTGCACTGCACATAAGCCAATTGAAATGCTCAAGTCTGATGATGGAAACATTGTAGCAATGCTTCTACCACCTAACGTAACAGCAGTTTTGCAGCCCATGGATCAAAATCCAATAAGATTGGTCAAGTTAGGATATCGAAATAAATTGTTATGCAACATTGTCGCGCAAGAAAACGTTCCGATTGAAAATATTTTGAAGGCACATTCAATTCGTGATGCTATTTTGCTACTTAAATCAGTATGGGACGAACTGCCGCAAGCTGTTCTTATAAAAGCGTGGAATAAGATAAAAAAGTGGGATGATGATCAATACAATAGTGAAGATGACATTCCGTTGTCAGAATGGATTAATCCAAGTAATGCTTACGACGATACACTTCGAGAAGTTCAATTGTTGATGTCGAAAGTGGGTGATAATGTTGACATCAGTATTGATGACATTGAAAATTGGAACAAGGATCAAATTACGGAAGATAACGATGATTTCGAAGTGTCCGATAATGAAAGCGATGAACTAATTATCGAGCAAGATATTCAACAAGCAAAAGTGAGCTTCTCGAAAGCAATTGAAAGCATCAATAACTTGATAAAATGGTTTGAAGACAATGACGATGCAAATCAAGTGGCAGACCTTGTCAATATTCGCACAAAAATGGTCAAGAGCTATTACACAAAAGAAAAAAAACAAACAAGCCTCGAGTGCTTATTTAAACCACTCCGCACAAATTAGTACATACATATGAAGTTTCTGCTCCAGAAAATGGTCAAGAGTGTGACAAAATAAATCTAAGTTTCCTTTTTGTAAAATTGATAAAACCTAAGTCATTGAAATAAATTTAACGTGTTATTTTTATAAAATCTATGTTTATTATAGTATTTTTTTTCTTTTTTGAAAACCTCTTAGAAAAGTTAATATTTCGAAAAAGTTAATTACCCTAGGAACATGTTGGTTAACTTTTTCGAGATTCTACTGTATTTACGCCGATGTAGTACTCATTTTTTCAAAAAATAAAAATCAAAACACGGTAAAGCTTATTTTCACTAATATTCTTTCTGACATAACAAAATGGTCTAAATATAGTGGAGCCAGCCTTTGCTATGACAAATACAAAACATTTCACATCTTTCGTTTGTACGATTATTAACAAATTTTAACAGCTGTGCTGACAGAAGTCGACATTACTCCCTGTGTAGTGTACCACACAAGTGTACACTGACGACCACACATCATCATAAGCACCGTAGCAAGTCGCATATAGTCATATGGAGCAAACGCTCCTAAAATAAATTTACATTTTTTGTTCAGTTGTTTTGTGAACGAATCTGCCTGATAAGCAGATTCGTCTCATCCACATACATACATGACTTGCAACCCGAATACTTAAAACAAGTGTTCATGCCCAACATACATGTGTTTGGGAATTTGATGAACGCTTTTGTTGACCGTGTGAATTTGCACCGTCAACAGAATTCTTTGGTTATAAATTGTATGTTTAAGTTAGCTTGTAAGCATGAAGAAAAATTTAATAAAAACAGATAATAAAGAGACGTAAAACAGATTAAACGGATTTTTATTCTCTCAACCAAACTGGCGAGGAGGATTAAAAAAAAAAATAAAGTTTTGTTAATTTCTAATTTAAAGAAAAAAAAGAAATAACATTACTAATAAATGATTCGGTTCACAGTTAACAATTTGTTTGAAAAACTGAAAAACCAATCAAGTTTGGCTAATTTTTTTAATTTAAACAATAAATGTTCGGATTACATTTAACAATTAATTTGGAAAAAGTGAAAAATCTGTAAATAGTTTTTAATTTAAAATTATAATTACTGGGACTGCAGTTAACAAATAATTTGGAAAAAGTGAAAAACTAAGAACTTGTTTAATAAAGAAAAATCAAACAAAAAACCAACATCAACGTTTGATATAATAAATATCATCTTAAACTAAGAATATTTCTTCAACAACAAAAACAACAAAATTTGCAACATAATATTAACAACAAGGGTTTACAACAATAAGGAGTATCAATAATCCTGAAGAAGAGAAAATAACAGACACAAGGTTATTAACAGAGTAAATAAAATTAATTTATTTTTATACATTATTTAATAAATAGTTAAGCGTGTACCTTTTTGTATTGTATGCTTAAGTGATAAAGGGTTTATAGATTAGTCTCAGTTTTGATAAATAAATGGAAAATTAATTTTTTTTCGTTGAGCGAAAGGAAGACCAATTTGCAATTTTGTTTCTGTACAAGGCGTAGTATAGTATTTTTTTTTTTTTAATGGAAAATAATTTAGTGCAGCAATTTAATCTGGTATTAAACTGTATCAGAGAGATCCCTACATTCGATGGGAAGGAACAAAGCCAACTGCCAGACTTTTTGGAGTAGGTTGAAGCCTTGCTACCATCTATCGCAGCATTTGAGGAAAACAACAGAAATATTCTGTTTGGCTATGTCAAGAATAGATGCGTGGGAAACGTTTGATAAGTATTACTACGGTGTAAATAATATTAGAAATAGGCTACATAACAGGAGAATGACACATACTGAGGAGGGCTTTTCGGCGGACGAAATAAACAGAAATTTATTAGAAGTTTTTAAAGACCACCTACCTGAAACGACAAAAACTATAATTTTCGCTAGAAACCCACAGACTCTAGAGGCAGCTTTCAAAATTATTCTGGAAGCTAGGCATCAAAATTATACGGCCTTTGGAAACAGACAAAGAAATGAAAACATAAGATCACCTTAAAGGACAAATTTTAGTAATGACGTAAGAACACATTCGTTAAATAGAAGTCCTGACTGCAATGCCAATCGTAATAATAATAATAACAATAGCAACTACCGATATTTTGGTAGTAATAATACTAGTACTGGTAGTACTAATAGAAGTAACTATCAAAACAACAATAGATTTAATAATGCATAAAGATTCGATTTGGGACCACAGTCGAACCAAACTAGGAACTCGCGTCATTCGCGTAGAAATGATGAGGAACCGATGGACATCGGAAACTCAAACGTAAATTTTCATGGCGTGGACCAAAACAACTT
Source organism: Clusia tigrina (assembly GCA_920105625.2). NCBI lineage: Eukaryota > Metazoa > Arthropoda > Insecta > Diptera > Clusiidae > Clusia > Clusia tigrina. The sequence goes on from OV050030.1 coordinate 54,987,794, forward strand.
CCCTATATAACTATAGTAAACCCGATTCAGACGTTAAGTTTTGTTATCGACACTGGAGCCGAATTCAGTATAATCAACGAAAATCTTTGTAAACCGAAATGGAAACGTGATGTTAATGTAACTTTAAGAGCTATGGGAGATGAGTTTAAAGTAACTAAACTTTGTAAATTCCCCATATTTGACGAATTTAGTCCAGACTACGATTGTTAATTTTTGGAGTTCAATTTCAATGATAAATTTGATGGGTTAATAGGAAATAATATTTTAGCAGATCTTGATTGTGTTGTAGATTATGGAAATAGGTATACAAAAACAAAAGAAGCATGTATCCCTGTCTACCTTAATAAAAGCGAAGAGGTTTATAAAAATATGTGTAACAATAAGAACGTTGCTGCAATCTTCAATAGCGAAGTAGAATTTAGTGACACAAATTCCATATCTGACTTAAACTTATCGCACTTAAATACACTGGATAGAAACAAATTATTATCGATACTTAAAATACACAATAAAACGTTTTACAGAGAAAATGAAAATCTAACTTTCACAAGTAAAATAAAACATAAAATAAATACACATAATGAAATTCCGGTATACTCCAAATTATACCGATACCCGGAAATACACAAAAATGAAATTAATAGACAGATAGAAGAAATGTTAAGACAAGGAATTATAAGAGAATCGTCCAGCCCTTATAACAGTCCTATTTGGATCGGGCCAAAAAAGACTAATGCGCAAAATGTTCAAAGATGGCGTCTCGTAATCGATTATAGGAAATTAAACAGTGTAACTATTGAAGACAGATTCCCAATCCCAAATATTGACGATACATTTGATAAATTGGGAAGATGTCAATATTTTACAACTCTTGACCTAACACAGGGTATTCACCAGATAGAGATGGATGGAAAAGACATCCACAAAACAGCTTTCTCAACCGCAAGTGGGCATTACGAATTTTTGCGAATGCCTTTCGGGTTGAGAAATGCACCCTCAACCTTTCAAAGGCTAATGAATGAAGTCTTGAGGGAATATATCGGTAAAATCTGTTTGGTATACTTAGACGATATTCTGGTGTTCTCTACAAGCATAGAGGAGCATTTGGAGTCTCTAACTAAGGCATTGAGTTGTTTGCAAAGAGCAAATCTGAAGGTCCAATTAAGCAAATGCAGCTTCTTGAAACAGGAAACAGAGTTCTTAGGACATCTGGTTACCTGTGACGGTATAAAACCAAAACCCAAAAAAATAGAAGCTATAGACAAAATTCCCTTGCCAAAGAATCAAAAAGAAATTAAATCTGTTTTAGGAATAACAGGCTACTACAGAAGATTTATAACAGACTACTCAAAAGTAGCATTTCCTCTAGTAAAGTACTTGAAGAAAGGAGCCAAAATTAGTCTAAAAAATAAAGATTATAAAGACGCGTTCGAGAAATTAAAAACTCTTATTAAGTCGGATCCTATTTTAGTGCACCCTGGCTTTTCAAAGAAATTTACATTGGTCACAGATGCTAGTGATTTCGCTCTGGGGGCGGCGTTGATGCAGAACGATAAAATTATCTGTTATGCTAGTCAATCCCTCAATGGTCATGAAAAAAATTACAGCACCATAGAGAAGGAACTCTTGGCTATGGTGTGGTCAACAAAATATTTTCGGCCTTATTTATTCGGTAGACATTTTACGGTAAAAACAGACCATAAACCGTTAGTATGGCTTAGTAATTTAAAAGAACCCAATGCAAAATTGCAGCGTTGGAAAATAAAGCTTAACGAATTTGATTTTGACATTAGCTACATAAAAGGTAAAGAAAACGTGGTGGCTGATGGTCTTGGTAGAATTGTAGCAAATGATGAAATAATCTTGAATTTGAATGAATTGTTCGAAGACGACATGAATACGGTGCACAGTGCAGATACTGATAGCATCGATTTCATAAAAATCACTGAGAATCCTCTGAATGTATTCAAGAACCAACTTATTTTGAAAAGAGCAGAAAGGAAAACATTCAGCAAGAAAATTATGTATAGAGGGAAAATAAGGGAAACATGGACCGTAATGTCAGAAGAAAACCTTCTTGAGACGATGAAAGAAAAACTCCCACAAAAGGCGTTGTTGGTAGTGTTTTGTACTGACAAAGATCTCTTTATCTCAAGATATGTACATAAAGTACTTTATTAGAAATAAAAATTTAAACATACAGAGAACAAACACTCTAGAGGATATAACCGATGAAGGTAAAATTCTCCAAATAATAGAGACATTACATTTTGAAAATAATCATAGAGGAATAAACGAAATTTTCGCCGAAGTAAAGAAAAAATTCTACTATCCAAATTTACAAAAAGTTATACAAAAGTATGTTAATAATTGCGAAATATGCAATAAGGCGAAGTATGATAGAAATCCTATTAGGCACTCACTGAACGTAACAGAGACGCCTGATAAACACAACGCAATAATCATTTGGTATCCACAAAGAGGAGCGATGTTTCTGACAGGAATCGATAAATTTACAAAGTATGCAACGGCGCATCATCTCCCAGATAGAACATGGTTATCAATTATTGCTGCTTTGAAAATCCGTATTCAGTATTTGGGTAAACCAGAGACAATAATTACGGACAATGAACGGGATGTTGTAGCGATTCAAGAATTTTTAAAAGATCATGGTATTAAAGTTCACTTTACAACGACATATAATAAAACGGGAAAGGCAGATATCGAGAGATTGCATTTGACCTTGAATGAACGCTTTTGTTGACCGTGTGAATTTGCACCGTCAAGAGAATTCTTTGGTTATAAATTGTATGTTTAAGTTAGCTTGTAAGCATGAAGAAAAATTTAATAAAAACAGATAATAAAGAGACGTGAACAGATTAAACGGATTATTCTCTCAACCAAACTATATGCAAACGAACTGACAATAGCGCAACGTGTGCAATTGCACTCAATCCCCAAATACGCTAGACAAGCATTTTGGTGGTGCATTAACACACACTGTCTATATTGCAGCGTCGTATGCATATTGGACAGTGCAGTGACTTTGCCCCTGAACTTTTGCTGAGGGCCGGTCAAAACTTTTGCTGAGGGCGATATTCCGCTTCGTGTTAGGTACTTTTTCATTCACACAGCTGATCTTGCATTCGTACATTGTATGAAAACTGCAATCAACATATGAAAATCCTGCGTATGCACGACATATGATGATCCGAGTTGCCTAAACAACATCCAACATGCACCACATGCCGAGCCTGCAAGGCTAACATTTCAACATACCCTACATGGCGATCCTGCAACTGACCTAGGACCTGAAAAGCAGTCAACCTACAACCGATACAGAAACCGATCCTGCAACTGACCTGGAACTGAAGAGCAGTCAAATATCCAGCAACCTGAAAAGCAGCAGAAACTAGAGGCAAATATAAAGCGGATAAACCAAATAGCCCAATTAATGGAAGAATACGTGCCACAATTCGTATGCAAACCAACCATTCCTGAACCAACATACATTCCACAACCGCCACTAAAAGTCGGACCGCTGCCACTCACGATAAAGGAGTACCAGCAACGACAAATAAACCAGAAGGAGCTAAAAAAAGATCCATCCCACCGTGCGAAAATAAACCATTGAAGAAACGAGGAGGGCTGTTAACCAAACAGAAATACCAACTATCCCACCTACTTTCAATCGTTAGAGACGACATCAACCCACCTCCGTGGAATGAGGCCACACGAATCTGGGAGGAAATTGAAAAAATCAAACTCCAAATCAAAAATCGAAGAAAATGACAAGATCGCATGCATGCGAATAATTCGGCGCAGGATTGGAAAAATTGGCACGCCAACGATTGAAGACTATAATAACAAAACCACAATCGAAGACGAGACAATACGGATGATTGAGGCGCTCACAAAATGGGAAAAAGCAACAGCAAGCCACAGCACCAAGGTGCGACAATAAATAATAATCAACTAACAACAGAGATCACCTACCCATCGGTACCAGAATCCAACGTTGTTATTTTTTTAGTTATAATTATTATCATAATAGCTTAAAAGTTAGATAAATATTTTAAAAACTATGTTCACAAATACAAAAATGACGCTAATAGCAACGCTATTACAGCAGTCTAAATAAGTAAATAAATATAAAAACAAAAAAAAAATTTTTTAACAAATTTCCTACTTTGATCCTAAATGGACTTAAAATTAAATGCTTTGAAAGATATACTAGTTACACGAAGGCAAAATACCAGCAGAATACACACAAACAAAACAGTAACAAAAAAACTTAGACAAATAGACACATTAAGAGAAGAATTTAATAACATAATAGAGACCGACAAGAATAGAAAGTTTAAACAGACTTAACATATACAATTTAGGAGAGACAGCTACACAGGCAGAAAAGAACGTAATAACAAAAATAAACAATAAATTAGCATTGGACACTTTCAAGAAAGGACTGAATGAGAATTACAAAGCGACAATTTTTGCTGCCAGACCGACAGATCTAGCAGAAGCAACAGAATTGGCACTTAAACGAGAGCGAATCTAGAATAATGCCCAACACATCACAGCTGATGCAAGTAAGACATAATTCATTCAACTCACAAAGTACAAGGTCTAATTTCAACGCTCCCCGCAAATATAATTCATTCAACCCTTCTCCTCAGAACACAAACAACACACGAAAAACTTTCAGCACACGCTATGACAAAAATAACTACAACAACACTACCTATGGAAACAACAGAAACAATAACCGTAGCAACACAAATTTCAACAAAACATTCCCAATAGAAACAGATGGCATTCTAGGTAGAGATTTATTTGAAAAATATATATGTAAAATCGATTATGAAACGTTTACAATTTCCGCGTACGTAAACAAACAAACATTTATTATACCCATGCACACTAAATCTCACGATACTCAAAAAATAAAAATACCAGCAAGAACAGAAATAAGAAACAAGCCTTAAAATTAAACATAAATGAAGATAAAATAATTCTAAATAAAGAATTAAAAGAAGGCATATTTCTAAGCAACTCAATAGCACCCAAAAGTGGTATAACCCACATAAAAATTCTAAATACAACAAACAAAGAGGTAATTTTAGACGGCATACAATTTGAAACTGACTCACTAAAAAATTATGACATACTAAAGTACAGTACGCAAGATAATTACAATGAAAATAGACTACAGAAAATCATTGAAACTTTAAATTTTAACTGCACAGACGAAATTACAAAAACCCAACTCGTAAACATCCTAAGACAATACCAAGAAGTTTTTCATCTTGAAGACGAACCACTTTCGACAAACAATTTTTACACACAAAACATAACGACACATGGCAACACACCCGCTTGCATTAAAAACTACAGACTGCCACTCACACACACACAGAAATTGTGAATGAACAGGTACAGAAAATGCTACAGGAGGATATTATTGAACCTTCAGTCAGCCCATACAATCAATGCTCCACTCCTTTTGGTTCTTAAAAAGAACATTATTGACAAAAAGAAATGGAGACTTGTAGTGGATTTTAGAAAACTGAATGACAAAATAGTAAATAATAAATTCCCGTTAACTCGACTAGAAGACATTCTAGACAAGCTAGGCAGAGCAAAATGGTTTTCAACCTTAGATATGACCAGTTCATTTCATCAAATAAAACTAGAAAAACAATCACGACCATTAACAGCCTTTTCCACATCCAATGGACACTACCAATTTAAAAGACTACCTTTCGGACTCAAAATTTCATCCAACAGCTTTCAGAGAATATTAACAATAGCACTCTCAGGACTAGACTCAGAAGCATTCCTTTATGTAGATGACATAATCATCTATGGATGCAGTCTAAACCACCATAACCAAAATTTAATCAAAGTACTAGACAAACTGAAACAACATATTTTAAAATTAAACGCAGCAAAATGCACCTATCTGAGACCAGAAGTCGTATATTTAGGACATTTGATTACACAAGACGGAGTTAAAACTGACCCAGCAAAATACGAGACTGTTAAAAATTACCCACAACCGAAAAACGCAGACGAAGTAAGAAGATTCGTTGCATTCTGCAACTACTATAGATAAAAGATATGAATTGTATGGGAGCAGGATGTGCCACGCCCCCAATTCAAATTTTTTTTATATTTTTTACATAACCTACCTACTAAAGTTTCAGTCTCTACGAATTTATGCAAAAAATCGACTTCTCGACCATAGTGCATTGGTTAGTTTTGTTGCGGCTTCTGAAATCAAACCTGTTTCTAATTTAGTCAAGCGAGAATACAAGGAGTCAGCGGAAAATTAAATTCTGGAAGTAAGTTTCCTGCTCTTGTAACCCTAGATTAAAACGTATAAATAGGATTGATAAATACTTAATAAAGCCCATTGAATTATAAAGTGCAAAGAAGATTGTTTCATTTGGACAACGGGGAACACAGTTGAAGCAAGTTAATACGACAATATTCCCAGTTGAGGCAGGATAACAACACAACATTTCTCATGCCAACACAACATTTCTCATCTTATAGTTCGTTTACAGTTTGATCAATGGATAAATTCAAGAGAGTTGTATCTTTATACAATAAATGCATATGAATCCAGCGAAAAGAGGATCTTAAGTACAAAATAAATAAAAAATGCAAATTCTAAAGAATATTTTTAGACTTTTCAGTAAGAGTCGTTGAGAGAAAATATAAGCACGGACGTAAGCAACGATTAAAAAAGACAGTACCTGCATATTTTTACCAAAGAAGCATACAATTTATGGAGAACACTACCAAAAAAAGTATTATCTCTTTTTACTGTAGGGATATCAAGTGTGTAAATGTTCCCCAATAAAGTGTTTATACTTAGCCTCTTTAAAAAACACACTTTAATCCTTTATAATTGACATAAACTCCTGATTTGTTCAAAGAATTTATAATTGCCCATGTCAGCGGTTTCTTTATTTTGGACCATATTACGAGTGTTATATTGCAAGAATATTCCGCAGACACAGCTCAATGCTTCTGGAAACGTTTCTACTAACTTCTAAGATAACTATAACAAAGGCATCCAGAAGTTTCGTCCATACTAAATTGAGGTCTTTAGCTATTTCCAGTAGAATTGTCGCGTTGATGTATAGCGAAGACGTATATATGAAACCCGCTGCGCAAACAGTGTAGTTAGTGTTTAAGCCATTTTGTGACTAAGCAAGCTTAAATATTTGAAATAAATTTCTTCAAATTCCTTAATCGCTTTCGGGGATTATATAAATAGATTAATTAAATTATTGTTAAAATAAGTACATATGTATATATTCTATTGTTTTTCAGTTTTTAAAAACGATAATAATAACTTATTTACGCTCCAGTTTTAAGTTGTGTTGATAATTAATGAGAAATACAAGTTATTTCTCACTACGGTGTTTAATAGCGAGGATAAAAACATGAACGAGAAAACTAAAATTGCTTTTGTTGCAATGATAATGTAAATGCACTTATTATTTTGATTTTGTTGTTTTCCATGCATATTTTCTCTTTCTTATTTGTTAATTTTAATAATAACTGCATATTAGTACTAAACGGCGTTTAAGTGGGTGTTTAAATGATGTCCTTCCTAGGGTGTTGATTGTTCCGTCACATCGTTGTCTTCTTAAATAATTATTAATTAAGCACTTACAATTTGTTTCGTTTTTTCTTTACTGCTGCCATTCGCTGATAAAATTGTAACCCTGGAAGGGGCAGTGGCATGTTGGGAAGTCAAATATTGTAAAAGTTTCCGGTTATCGTTGATGTGTGGTCAAATTATTGAACTCGTGATGAATTGTATCCTCATAAATATGTAGTCCTTAAGTTGTCCAATCATTAGAAATTGGCAGAATATTATATTTTTTATGTATCCGGAAGTCTTTTATTCACTTCCTCTTTCGGAAGCTGGCCAAATTTGTATGCTTGCTTCGCTGAAGGGTCACTGTGTTGATGGTACACAGGAAGAAATGTGTGTTCATTGGAAGCTAAAATATAAAATTGTGTTTTAAATGATTTGCTTATTTTAAAAGTATACTTAGCATATTCATGCCATACATTTTTTAAATGTAAATTAGTATTATATATTAATTTTATATATTTTATAATAATAATAATAATAGACCGACCTCGAAATACCTTTACCTTTCCATGTGCATGCTATTTACATCGTGACGATGAGTATTTGATTCAGATATCACTATTAGGAGGATAACTAGGGTAATATTTGGAATGATGAATGGTGGCTTTGCAACGGCAATATACTGATTAATAAAAAATTTCAACAAGGAATCTTTTAAAAACGAAAATTGCCCCAGCAAAGCAGAAGCATTTTTCATGTGATGTTACTATTTTGCTGGTACATTTTTAGAGCAACTATTGTTGGTAGACATAAAATATGGATATTCACTCATAAATTAAAGGGTAAAACGCCTGGGCATGGGCATACAAGATGATACAAACACCCGGCTTATGCTCCTGTACACAAAAACACGGAACGATAAAAATCTAATCTAAGTTCCCAGGAGCACTAATAGGTGTGCCCTGCTAAGTCTTTTCGTACATGAAAAATTCCTCCCCAGTAGTTCCACGCTCTTTCAATATAAACAACAACCACCTGGTGCATTCGATAAGAAAATTTGTTTTTTAATGCTGCTCCAAAAAACTTGCCGGCTTTATTTTATAACACTAAAGACAAGTTCTTCAATATATAAAGTTCAATCAAGATCAAATTCAGGAGAAATACTTTGATTGAGCTTGACTTAAAAGTATAGAAATATGTTAATAAATAAGTGAAATTCATAAACTTTGACTTACGTCCTTCATTGGCAGCTTCCAAATTTCCAGCAGGGAAATGAAACTGAAAAGCAAGTCCGTGGAGTGCGAGTTACTGCACATGTGCTCATTGATACAAAGATTGTGCTTATAAACAATTTTACGGCTTTTCCTTTAATTAGAATACTTTCTTTAAGTTCGCTTCATATTAAATGTTTAAATTCACAAACAAAAAAACAATTTGCGAATTTCGATGCAGTGCTCTCAAAATATTTCACCGCTACCGGCACTCAGAGTACCATGGCAAAGTGAATAAAATATATTTCTATTATTACTATATTAAACTTTATAACTTTATCACGACCACTCCGCGTATTTTCTTAATTAATAAATCCCCACAAATATTAAAACTTATAATACGAGCTCCATAGATTAATCTACGACGAGCACAATTGATTGAGTGATTAAATATTGACTGCCATGCAGTCATCAAACATGTCGCTTCTTTGGGCGCTAAGTAAACAGTGTTGCAAGACGCTAAATTGAAATAGTACTAAATTTGCGGTAAATAGTACTTTTACATAATGCAACACCCTGACAGCACGAATACGATATCAGATTAATTTAATTTACAACTATCTCTTCGGCAAATATATATGTTGGTAAACATTTATACTCAAACCTAACTAATTAGAGTTAGTGGAGAAAAATGAATTGTGGTTTATTAATATACTTAAAAATAAGAATATTTTCTGTGAATGAAATAAAGTAGTAGAATACCCGTTCATTCTATTGCGTTGTTCTCAAAAAGGGTTTACAATTCTTACTGGGTTTATATGTCAAGTACAGTCGCAATAAATAATTTACAAACATTTGAATTAAAACGTATTTCAGATTTTGCATTAATTACCACTTTTAATGTAGAAAATAAACATAATACGTTGGTGTTCATACTCAGAATAAATACCTTTTCCATACAAAAGTCAGCTTTGAAATGATTCTTGTTCCTTCATTCATGCCAGAAAGCAACAATTCATTCGTTATTGTATAAATGAGCCCAGGACGCACTCATTAGGTGGTTGCAAGGGAAAATCACTGTTCTTGTTGTTCGATTTTTTCCTTTCGGTAATTTTTTTTTTTGTTTTTCTATCGAATTCAGCTTTTTTCATCCAATTAAAAATTTAACTGACAATTTTATTTAATAAAGTTGTTGGTGTAGCCTTCCGGCCACCTTATTAGTTCTCCTTAGGTGAGACTGATTAATTATATATAAAACCATCAATATGAAGTAGAATAAAGAAATGGGTAGCTGGTCGAACATAAACATAGAATAAACACGCTTAAAACATTTAAATAATTTATTTACTTTTATTTATTATTATTATTTAACAATCAACTCTGTGCTGATTTCGTTGAGGAATACACTGAATTTTTACCTACAGTACTGTATATTAATTCAAATACTTAGTATAATTGTTATGTATTTTTGGACCAAAATTTAATTCTATTAATAAGTTAGGCATTAAAATTTAATACAATTTTATTAAAATTATTCCTTTTTGTTTCTCATTCCGATTTCAAGCTTGAAATATGAAGAGAACGCGACTCTTCTTAAAAACGTCGTAGACTCACATAAACTGTAAATTATCATTATACATCCACTGAAAAATATTATTAGATTTTGGGAACCGTATTATTTCTATTTTCATTGATAATACTACCATATTTTTAATATATTATATATTTAAGCTGCTGTATTCTTTCTGAGAAAAATCGAACGAATAAAAAAATAGTGGTAATATTAGATAACCAGTTCAAAAGGATACCAAGATAACTTCATATTAAATTATTTTAAACAATTCTATATTATGGTGCCAGTTCTTTCCTCGTCCTTAATGAAAATAATTTGTATGACTCCAGTTAGTACAGAAAAAGTTACATCGAAGTACCTCAAAATATTTATGAAATGAAAGGGAAGAAGAAAATAAAATTAGGTAACTTAGTATATAGAAATCTGTTTGTATTCATATGTCGTTAGGTGATCCTACTCACGACTTTGTATATATGGCTATATTTGCCATAACCCGTTTTGATCGGATCATACGTTTTCCTAACACTACAAAGTTCGGGTAGCACCTAAAAATGATTCATCAAGAAACGCTCCTTAATTCAAACACTTCATCATGGTGTGCGGTTAATTTTCAGATAAGAAAAATCCTATTGAAAGACTTGAACCAAACGATGTAAGCAAATGTGAATTCCTATATTTAAAGGGGTTTATGGTGATAAATTCAAAAGCATGAAAACGGATGTGTGTGTGATAAGAAATGGCCGAGTTTCTCAATATTGAGGTTTTTATATAATAATATATGAGCATGATAAAATTATCATGGTATATGGGTACAGTATATTACTTTTCCGGCGTTTATACTTTTAAGTTTTTATACCGTGTTTAAGCTTACGAACGATTCGCTTGGTGGGTATTATTGTTTGATTTTTCTGTCACATTCTCCTTGTCAATAATTTCTCGATCACGTATTCAACTTGCTTTTCCCAATTACATTCACATACATTCTTTTTCCTCATTTTGCGATTTTTACTCTTCGAGTCCCAAAAGCAAAAGAAGGGGAAAATGTTCCAGTAAAGACCTTTCTATACTGCTCGTTTCAAACAGCATTAATAAGGAAGACACAGCCCAAGCGGCTGCATTTGAAAAACAAAATCTTCAATGGAAAACTTCGTAGGGCAATGGTGCATATTTCACTCACGAAACTTGGAGACGAGGGAACTTGTGAATTGTCACGATAGAACAACACTGTCTGTGTTTCTTAAGGGGGACAATTGTTATGATGGATCCTAGGTTCGTTCTTAAAAACCCACTTGGATTTTGCTTCAATATGTCCAAATATTGATTCGAGTTATTCCTTTACAAGTCATTAAACTATTCCTAACAATTACGAAGTGTTTTCCTTGTAATAATTTGAGCCAACTTCGGGTTCATTCCCACACACTCAACAACCCATATCATGAGTGCAAAAGGGTTACCAGCATTTACGACCGATTGCTTTCAATTTCTGCTGTCCATGACCTGCTCTTTATACCATTCCACTAATAACATGTGCGGTCTTAAAATAGTAAAATAGCATTTCCTCACCATAATTCCATGGAGCACACTAACGAATATAAGCCCCGTGACTCTAACTGTGCCTCAATTTGGTATTTTCAAATTACATTTGTTTCAGTTTTACCTGCTAATAAAAAATTCGAATTGTTTTTCCAAAAAATCAATTCTCAAAAATTGTAATTTCAAATTTTTTCCGATGGATTTTCATTGTGCAATTTTCATACGGAAATTTTCTCATCTGGAAATTTTAATTATTTATTAAATGTCATCTGTCCAAAATTCGACCGATATTAAAGACTTAAAATAATCCCAACTACCATCGGAATTGATTGATTCCAAGAGTTTAATTCAGTCAAATGAGGACCCCAAAATTCCTGAACAATCTTGAGATAATGGCAGCTCTGGAAGATACAAGGACGAAAGAACTGTACAAAAATACACTCCACAAGAAGTCATACTACAAGAATATACTCCACAAGAAGACGATCCACAAGAAGGCACTTCTCAGGAACAGACTCCACAAGAAGAGAATCCACAGGATGGCAATGCACAAGAAATCTCCAGATACTGATCCAATTTAAAATGTCTGTAAAATAAATTTTCCCTTTCAATTATTCCTGGGATATTCAACTCTTCTTTTATTAAATCTTGCCTAAAAGCTTCTTTCGCCATGTGTGACTTTTTGCGTCATTGTTTCAGCTGGCGAACAACTCCGAAATATGTTTCTTTTCTTTTCACAAATTTGTGACAACGAAAATGTTAATTTGGAATTTTTCGTTTATTGTATTTCTAGAAAAGATTTCCTTTTGTGCTAAAAAACCCCAGTCAGCAAGTTTGTGTGACTTCCATTGACTTTAATAAAATGCGCCCTTCAATTATCAATTATTCAGAGCACAGTGTTCCATCGAAACAAAGTCTATTTCATCATATCGAACCGAAGGAACTTCTTATTTGCTTTAATGTCGCTTCTTTAATTCCCATCTTGGTGGACTCTCAAATGATTGTGGTACTTTTTTCAAGAACGGAACTCAGATTGTAACAGTTGACTACGACGAGACGGAAGAGATTATTGTCTTAATATAAAAGGTCCCTGAGTTTCCAGATGATTCTTTTACAATAACTCTATGTAGGAAAGGCTTTAAGCCGGATACAGTGGGGAATGATACATTGGCTAATAAAGACATTTTCATCCTTCTCCAAGAAGACTTCCGCAACTCACTGATGGCACTTTAAAGAGTTCCTATTGATGAACTGAAAGATGATCATGCTGACTTAAAAGCAACTTGCAACTTGGAGTAAGTTAAGTATGCCACAGTTAAACTGGGTTTCAAGTTCTTCGAACTGTTAGACTTCTTCTCTCCTATTTAATAAAATTGCAATAAAAAAATTATCGAATCAGCAGAAATTTGACAAATTTTAAAATATTGAAATAAAGTAGATTTTTAAGCAACATTTTGAAAATAATTTTAAAGTTACGATAAATTAAAATATCAAAGAATTTCGAATACTTTTTATTCAAATTATACTTACTTAAAGCATATATAAGAAATGTTAAATAATTATTAAATATATTCAATGCACAAAGGTAAAAGCTAGTTGGATATTTCTGGGCCAATATGTGCTTTTAGTAAGGGAAGTGTCTACAATGTCCTATCCCCGCATCTATTCCATGTAATTGTTGTTGGCATCTATTCTTTTACCATAAAGTTCTTCGAATATAAAATCCTGGTATCATTGACTAGGTAATTCTTTTCTTGAAGCGATTATTTGATACTTGGAGGTGTTTTCTAATGGAATGTCGGTCATTGCTGGTTTACAACATATATATACATATATATTTAACATTTATCTGGATATATATATTCTAAAATTCACATCGCACATGCAGAGTATTTTCTTAAGAGTTCAAGGAAAGTTCCAAGAAAGTTTTCCTACTCCATTTACGTATTGTCATATTGTCATTTTCAGCACTTACACTGAACAAATTTGCTAGAAAACCCGACTTCAAGTGTGCCTCAGAGCATTAAACAATTATTTTATTAATTAAATAGCTATACTCTCCTTTCGCGTTCCGACCTTCTTTCCATCGGCACAAATCGCAATCCCAAATTGTAATAAAACACCACAAATGTTTCGTTGAAATGTTTTTATTCAAAATATAAATTTAAACAATTAAAATGGAACAAAGTTGTGAAAGCAGATAATTTTTTACATAATCTTTAAATTATTAATATTTTAATTAATTTAGTAAAGAATTAATTTATTATGATGTTGAAACGTGATTTCATACTTTTAGGATCCCATCTGGAGTTTGAGAATGAGTACACCACCCGGTGTGTGTAAGTCAAGACACTATCTATTCGAATAAAAGCTTCTTTCGTTGTAGAGATTGTGGTGTAAAGAATTATCTCGAAAGTAAGAACTTCCTTTGAGGTATATACAATTCTAGAAAGATCCGGAAACTTCTACCCTATTGTAGAAGTTTCCACCTCAATCACTCGAAGCTATAAAAAGCACAAGACTGTTCAAAGTCGAAGACATTCGAACAGAGATCGTAACAGTGTGTACTTCGTGCATTCAAATCGAAGCAGCAATATTTGTGATTTAATAATGTGATTAATGAATTGTGAAATAAAGTGCAAATTGTAACAAAGTAAACTTTAAGCCTAATTTTAAGTTTGTAAACTGCAATAATTAAAATAAAGTTAGTTATTTTAATTTAACCAGCGATTGTTTGATTACTATCCAATGTAGTGGCACGAATCCGAGTATAGAGAGTTAGAGTAAATTGTCAGGAGGGCAATTTCGTAACAATTTGAAACAATTTTTTTAAATTATTATGATAGGAAACAAATTATTAAACTATCATCTTATGAAATTGACCGTCTTCTTTTTTAAGAAGAATACTCGTGTAGAGAAATTAGCTTCAATTGTTTTCATTTCGGCAAATAATTACTTTTCTCTTGCAAAACTAATATTTTGATTTTATTGAGTCATTTAATAATTTAACAATGCCATTTTTTAAATTCTGCAAACTGTTTCTCTTATTTTCATAAATATTTTGCCGAACAAGGAGAATTGTTTCGATTTCATAGCATTGGTGTCTTACTTTTACAGGAAGTGATTGTTTGTTCCTTAAACAATTATTTTATATTCAGAAGATTGTTTAATTTTTGTAATTGTTCCTTTTTCCATGACAATTATTTTGCATTATTAAAACACCGTTCTGTTTTTCCAATCCAAATAATTTGCTTTTGGATTTTCCTGATCTGAATTATTATTTGCCATATTAAAAGTTATTATTCTGCATTTTCATGACAAATTTTTTTATATTTTATGAACAATTGTTTGGATCTAAAGGGGATTCCTTTATAATTCGAATCCTATTTCACATTTAGAACTGTTTCTTTGAATATCGTGGAAGACATATTTTTAGTTATTCAAGTTTTAGAACTAACAATTTAATTTTTTATTTATTATAATTTTTGAGAGAAACAACACTTAAAATAACAATTAATAAGAAACGGATTTTTCATATTTTTTAAACATATTTCATAATTGTTTTAAAACAGTTTTTATTTAATTTTTAAAATAATTTGTTGCACAATATTTTTGGAGAAGATTTTCGTTGAGAATTTTTTATAATACACACAATTTCTTGTTCTAATATGATAATACATTATTTAAATAAATTTATAATATATAGTGTAACATACACTATTTACAGAAATTGGTGATACTCGGTACTTGGAAATATTTCGAGTTATTTATGTAAATTTAGATACACCCATTAAGGACTTTTTATTCCTGTCAATTGTTTCATATTATTGTAAGAAATTGTTTCTTCATGTGATATAAAAATTGATTGTACTTGGTTACGTTCTGTCCCCTAACAACAAGGAGGCGGTCCGGTCAGTTTGACACAGATTTAAGAAGACATTCCTATCAAATATTTTATATATTTAATAATAGCTGTGTTTCTTTCAACGCGAGTGTGAATAAAACGCCCGCTTATCCATACATATGGACCGCTTAGTAAAGACAAGCTGTTTGAATTCGCTTATGGTTTAGCACCTCAAACAGAAGTGCTGCCAAGACATTTTTGTTGTCCATTGTGAACGAGAAAAAGTGTGAACCAACAATTAACCGCTGTAATTATATAAAATGCAGAACAAAGAAAATAGGTTTACAATTTAAAAAATTTTTAATAACTTTTAATTTAAATTAAAAATAAATGTAGTCTGTGAAAATTATACATTTATAAATAAAATACATTCATAAAATTTGTTTACCAATGTGTATTTATAATCATTTTAAATGGCAAAACCAGTGCTGCGAAATGCTAGACTGTTCAGCGACGGGTAGCGTTTTATTCAGACTCACGTTGAGAGAAACACAGCTAATATAACATCAAATATTTTATATATTTTATATTTTATTTTTTTATTATTTATGGAAAATATAAATTATTTCAGAATTATTCGACCAAAATTCTATTTCCCGAGACTTTAAAGCTTTATAAGCTTCCTTTCTGCAATAACCTGCCAATTTGTCTATAATCATGGAATATATTTTCAAAAACAATGATTTGTGGAAATTCTATTGGCACAACTGATGTTTTTTTACTTCTTCCGAAATTTTTCTAAAATTTGGTGAAAGTGATCGAGGTATTCGTCCTTCATATAGGATACTCTGCGAAATTGAAGCAGAAACTGAGTTCTCGGCCCTTTACTGGCTACAACCTACATAAAGATTGAAGATATTTTGCCCAAATTACCAGTAAATACTAAAGTGGCTTTAACATTTAATCTGGGCAACGATACCAAAAGGAGCGCATCATCAGTTCGCACAATCGTACTGAGGGTGATGGTTACTATTTCGATGAAACAGTGTTCATGTCACTTCAACTGTCTGTTTCCAAGAATTAATAAATGAGAGTGTCAGGCATTGAAAACAGAAATGCAGATAAGAGTACCATACCAATACAGATACGAGAATAGCATAAAATAGGCTGCTAAAATAGGTTTGTTAAACGCGTCCTTCACACAGAAGTTGCAGGAACTAAGCTCCAAATTTATTTGTGATTTAATCGTTAGCCCCAAGGACAGAGCTTCCTTGACGATAAGGGAAACTGATTGGGCCTCTGACTTGATCAACCGCCGAGGAAGACACCTCCTACTTACATTTTAACCCCGCTGATGGATATTTTTTTTATTTATTTGAATTGATTATACTTTGAGATGCTGAGGAATAAAGACTAAGAAGAATACAAACAATTGTGTCAGGATTAGGAAAAAATTGCCCAGCGCATGATGATAGACAAGTCATATTTAAAAATCTGATTTGTTGAAAGTGAGAATTTTTGTTCACATTTTCTTTTAAAATTGTCTGATATTATACTCTCGATTTATTGTAGAAAATTTCCTCACACAAGCTCAGCAAAATAAATTTTTGATAAATTTTAAAATTTGTTTAATACAAATTTAATAATAAAAGAAAAACGCCGTCAGGTGCTACAATCAGAAGCCTTTCCAGTTTAAAAAGGCACATCTTCAGAAAACATAATGACAAAAGATCATTAATTAAATTGGTCTCTTGGGGTCAGAAGGTTCATGATGGTGGCATGGAAAACTCAACAAATGAGCAGCGCAATATCTCAACCGGCAAGGGAATTTAACATTATTGTGCGTATTTTTATTCGATATTATATTAAAATCTTAATTACAAATTAATTACAAAATTAATCAACAAAGAGTGCAAGAGAGAACAATCCTTAGCTCCGACAATAAAACCTTACTAGCCCGTTCCGGCAGAAAACAGTGGATCTTTAAAAATATTGAAATATTGTAATCATCGCGTATATAGAATATTCTATTTAATAGTTGGTCCTCTCATTTACTACTAATGCAAACAAATGCCAATAAACAAACGCAAGAATTGTTATGAACCACACTTTAAGAGAAACTTATATTTATTCGAATCAAGATGAAAGTGTTTTATTATCAGAATCATCAGGCAAAAGATAGGATATTTTATGGAAATTCAGCTTGACTCCAAGCTCACCTACTGAGCGCAAACGCAAAATGCGGCGGCTAAGGCAGCACGGGTAACGGCTTCAGCAGACTAATGGCAAACATTGGAGGGCCGACAACCAGCAAGAGGAAGCTTCTGATGATGACAACGCACTCCATTCTACTGTATGGTAGCGAATTGTGGGCCGACAAGCTGAAGGCGCACACCCGAAGCAAAGTTTTAACCTCCGTGCAACGAACCGCAGCTCTGCGAGTAGCTTCAGCGTACCGTACTGTATCGGAGCAGACAATTCTGGTAATTAGCGGCTTAACCCCTATCGATATCATGGCCCTCGAACGCAAACACCTACGAGAAGCCAAGATGGGTAAAAATACGAGAGGAACCGCGCAGGATATAAAGCAACAAACCATGCACCATTGGCAAGAACGATGGGCCGCCGAGACTCGCGAAAGATGGATAGCGAGACTCATACCAGACATAGCGAGGTAATTGGAGGAACTGCCGGAACCGTCAATTTCTACCTCACGCAGTTACTGTCTGGTCACGGATACTTCTGCAAGTATCTACACCGAATGGGAAAAATTGGAGGGCCTGAGTACATATACTCCGATAGCAAAACGGATGATGCAGAGTACACCTTTTTCGAATGCACAAGGTGGCAAACAGAGCGCAACACGCTTGAAATGGAAATCGGGAAAACTTTAGCCAGCGAAAGCATTGTGGTGGTTATGCTAAGTAGCAAAGAAAACTGGGACCGCGTAGATAATTATGTGGACAATTTTTTCAGGCGGAAAAGGCGGGACCTGGACGCAGGAATAATGTTGAGAGTCCAATAGGGACGAAGTGAGAATCTCCACCTTGGAGGAAGTATAAAAAGGGTTCCAGGGTGGAGTGATGTTCTCAGTGAGGGAGGAAAAAAATAGGATATTTTATAAATTAGAAGAATTATTGGAAAAACGTTCTTTGTTTAAATATAACTTTGAAATATTTTGTTAAAAACGTTCAGTTTAAGCCGTTTAGAGTGGAAGCATTTAAGAGATGTATCACCTTATGGTTTGGGCACAACGTGTAACTGGCCGAAATACTCGTGATTCCACTCGATCCATGTATTTGTATCTATGCATAATCTTCTCTCAAATGTATAACATGTTAGATATCCTCCTTCGGGTGGCTTCACCATAGCATATGGGAGAGCATTGGGCCCTTAATCCCACAAACTCTGACTTTGTAGAATATTTGTGGGGTTTTTGGGTTTTTAAGACCCTCGACGATAGGGAAAGCGATCGAGGGTGACTGAGTGAAAAGTTATAATTTGCTGTGCTGAAGCCGTAAAGGGATTTTGTTGTATATTTTTTACTATTCCAAATCGTTTCCTTAATTTTATTTCGAAATTTGCTTTCTTTAACTAAATTAACATTCTAAAAGTGCGACATAGACCCCCGCATCACGCCTGCACTCTTTGCTTTTCTAATTATATAAAAAAAATTGTTGGGTTCATTAATTTATTGAAAGTTTCGTCGTTACTTGCATAAATTCATGGAATACCTCCAAAAATATAATTTGAACGTGACACTGAACAAATACTATTTTATGACACAATACTCTGTCTGAATCTTTCATTCTGTGTTTTAATTGCTATTCTCTTGTAGTAGTGGGATTTTATCAGATAATAAAACTTCTAGAATAATTTATGAATGAAACTTGCATTTCTCCATTTCTATTAAATAAAATTCTAAAGTATAAAAACACCAGATTTTCATGAAGAAAGAAAAGAATTGAATCTGTAATCAACGCAACCATTTCGCACTCGTTACAGGAACAGAACTTCTTCCATACTCGGCAGACGTATGGTGCCTTCGCGGGGACTGCAAATATGTGAATGTATATGGTGAGTGCATCTGAGTTGTGCGGGTCTTTAAGTAAACACATCACCGATATTTAATTTAGCTGTAAATGGAGTAGATTCCATAATCGGGAGACGAATGTTGCCACGGCGGGTTCTGCAAATATTAGAATGTATATGGTGATGTGCATCTGAGTTGTGCCGGTATTTAAGTGGACACATCACCGATATTTAATTTAGCTGTAAATGGAGTAGGTACCATACTCGGGAGACGAATGTTGCCACGGCGGGTTCTGCAAATATTTCAATGTATATGGTGATGTGCATCTGAGTTGTGCCGGAATTTAAGTGGGCACTTCACCGGTATTTAATTTAGCTGTAGATGAAGCAGATTCCATAATCGGGAGACGTATGTTGCCTTAGCGGGTTCTGCAAATATTAGAATGTATATGGTGATGTGCACCTGAGTTGTGCCGGTATTTAAGTGGGCGCATCACCGGAATTTAATTTAGCTGTAAATGAAGCAGATTCCATAATCGGGAGACGTATGTTGCCTCAGCGGGGACTGCAAATATTAGAATGTATATGGTGATGTGCACCTGAGTTGTACCGGTATTTAAGTGGGCGCATCACCGGAATTTAATTTAGCTGTAAATGAAGCAGATTCCATAATCGGGAGACGTATGTTGCCTCCGTGGGGACTGCAAATATTTGAATGTATATGGTGATGTGCATCTGAGTTGTGCCGGTATTTAAGTGGACACATGACCGGTATTTAATTTAGCTGTAAATGGAGCAGATTCCATAATCCGGAGACGTATGTTGCCTTGGCGGGTTCTGCAAATATTTGAATGTATATGGTGATGTGCATCTGAGTTGTGCCGGTATTTAAGTGGGCACTTCACCGGTATTTAATTTAGCTGTAAATGGAGTAGGTACCATACTCGGGAGACGAATGTTGCCACGGCGGGTTCTGCAAATATTAGAATGTATATGGTGATGTGCATCTGAGTTGTGCCGGTATTTAAGTGGACACATGACCGGTATTTAATTTAGCTGTAAATGGAGCAGATTCCATAATCCGGAGACGTATGTTGCCTTAGCGGGTTCTGCAAATATTTGAATGTATATGGTGATGTGCATCTGAGTTGTGCCGGTATTTAAGTGGGCACTTCACCGGTATTTAATTTAGCTGTAAATGGAGTAGGTACCATACTCGGGAGACGAATGTTGCCACGGCGGGTTCTGCAAATATTAGAATGTATATGGTGATGTGCATCTGAGTTGTGCCGGTATTTAAGTGGACACATGACCGGTATTTAATTTAGCTGTAAATGGAGCAGATTCCATAATCCGGAGACGTATGTTGCCTTAGCGGGTTCTGCAAATATTTGAATGTATATGGTGATGTGCATCTGAGTTGTGCCGGTATTTAAGTGGGCACTTCACCGATATTTAATTTAGCTATAAATGGAGTAGGTACCATACTCGGGAGACGAATGTTGCCACGGCGGGTTCTGCAAATATTAGAATGTATATGGTGATGTGCATTTGAGTTGTGCCGGTATTTAAGTGGACACATCACCGATATTTAATTTTGCTATAAATGGAGTAGGTACCATACTCGGGAGACGAATGTTGCCACGGCGGGTTCTGCAAATATTAGAATGTATATGGTGATGTGCATCTGACTTGTGCCGGTATTTAAGTGGGCACTTCACCGGTATTTAATTTAGCTGTAAATGAAGCAGATTCCATAATCGGGAGACGTATGTTGCCTCAGCGGGGACTGCAAATATTTGAATGTATATGGTGATGTGCATCTGAGTTCTGACGGTATTTAAGTGGGCACATCGCCGATATTTAATTTAGCTGTAAATGGAGTAGGTACCATACTCGGGAGAGGAATGTTGCCACGGCGGGTTCTGCAAATATTAGAATGTATATGGTGATGTGCACCTGAGTTGTGCCGGTATTTCAGTATGCACTTCACCGGTATTTAATTTACCTGTAAATGAAGCAGATTCCATAATCGGGAGATGTATGTTGCCTTAGCGGGTTCTGCAAATATTTGAATGTATATGGTGATGTGCATCTGAGTTGTGCCGGTATTTAAGTGGACACATCACCGATATTGAATTTAGCTGTAAATGGAGTAGGTACCATACTCGGGAGACGAATGTTGCCACGGCGGGTTCTGCAAATATTTGAATGTATATGGTGATGTGCATCTGAGTTGTGCCGGAATTTAAGTGGGCACTTCACCGGTATTTAATTTAGCTGTAGATGAAGCAGATTCCATAATCGGGAGACGTATGTTGCCTTAGCGGGTTCTGCAAATATTAGAATGTATATGGTGATGTGCACCTGAGTTGTGCCGGTATTTAAGTGGGCGCATCACCGGAATTTAATTTAGCTGTAAATGAAGCAGATTCCATAATCGGGAGACGTATGTTGCCTCAGCGGGGACTGCAAATATTTGAATGTATATGGTGATGTGCATCTGAGTTGTGCCGGTATTTAAGTGGGCACCTCACCAGTATTTAATTTAGCTGTAAATGGAGCAGATTCCATACTCGGGAGACGTATGTTGCCACGGCGGGTTCTGCAAATATTTGAATGTATATGGTGATGTGCATCTGCGTTGTGCCGGAATTTAAGTGGGCACTTCACCGGTATTTAATTTAGCTGTAGATGAAGCAGATTCCATAATCGGGAGACGTATGTTGCCTTAGCGGGTTCTGCAAATATTAGAATGTATATGGTGATGTGCACCTGAGTTGTGCCGGTATTTAAGTGGGCGCATCACCGGAATTTAATTTAGATGTAAATGAAGCAGATTCCATAATCGGGAGACGTATGTTGCCTCAGCGGGGACTGCAAATATTTGAATGTATATGGTGATGTGCATCTGAGTTGTGCCGGAATTTAAGTGGGCACTTCACCGGTATTTAATTTAGCTGTAGATGAAGCAGATTCCATAATCGGGAGACGTATGTTGCCTCAGCGGGGACTGCAAATATTTGAATGTATATGGTGATGTGCATCTGAGTTCTGCCGGTATTTAAGTGGGCACATCACCGATATTTAATTTAGCTGTAGATGAAGCAGATTCCATAATCGGGAGACGTATGTTGCCTCAACGGGGACTGCAAATATTTGAATGTATATGGTGATGTGCATCTGAGTTGTGCCGGAATTTAAGTGGGCACTTCACCGGTATTTAATTTAGCTGTAGATGAAGCAGATTCCATAATCGGGAGACGTATGTTGCCTCAGCGAGGACTGCAAATATTTGAATGTATATGGTGATGTGCATCTGAGTTGTGCCGGTATTTAAGTGGGCACTTCACCGGTATTTAAATTAGCTGTAAATGGAGCAGGTACCATACTCGGGAGACGTATGTTGCCTCAGCGGGGACTGCAAATATTTGAATGTATATGGTGATGTGCATCTGAGTTCTGCCGGTATTTAAGTGGGCACATCGCCGATATTTAATTTAGCTGTAAATGGAGTAGGTACCATACTCGGGAGACGTATGTTGCCACGGCGGGTTCTGCAAATATTTGAATGTATATGGTGATGTGCATCTGAGTTGTGCCGGTATTTAATTAAGCTGTAGATGAAGCAGATTCCATAATCGGGAGACGTATGTTGCCGCAGCGGGGACTGCAAATATTTGAATGTATATGGTGATGTGCATCTGAGTTCTGCCGGTATTTAAGTGGGCACTTCATCGGTATTTAATTTCGCTGTAAATGGAGCAGATTCCATAATCGGGAGACGTTTGTTGCCTCAGCGGGGACTGCAAATATTTGAATGTATATGGTGATGTGCATCTGAGTTGTGCCAGTATTTAAGTAGGCACTTCACCGGTATTTAATTTAGCTGTAGATGAAGCAGATTCCATAATCGGGAGACGTATGTTGCCTCAGCGGGGACTGCAAATATTTGAATGTATATGGTGATGTGCATCTGAGCTCTGCCGGTATTTAAGTGGGCACTTCACCGGTATTTAATTTAGCTGTAAATGGAGCAGATTCCATAATCGGGAGACGTATGGTGCCTCAGCGGGGACTGCAAATATTTGAATGTATATGGTGATGTGCATCTGAGTTCTGCCGGTATTTAAGTGGGCACTTCACCGGTATTTAAATTAGCTTTAATGGAGTAGGTACCATACTCGGGAGACGTATGTTGCCTCCGCGGGTACTGCCAATATGTCAATGTATATAGAGATGTGCATCTTAGTTGTGCCGGTATTTAAGTGGACACATCACCGGTATTTAAATTAGTTATAAATGGAGCAGGTACCTCACTCGTGATTAATGTTCAGACAAAAGTTAAAAAATTAGCACACCCTAAAAGCATGCGATTGGCACGAGTTGCTTGCGTCTTTCTTCATGAGTCCATGATTAAAACTTCATACTTTGCGGATGCTCCGTTGACGTAGTAGCTTGCTAACGATTTGTGCTCGCCTGATATTTCGGATTGCAGCAAAAGTTGATTTCGGCTTGCGTTGAGTTCTAAATTCTTTCTATGACTAAGTGAATGCCATTAGGGCGCTGACTAATAGTAATCAGTTTATTTCGCCTATGAATTGCTTCGCATTGTTGGTATTTTTGAAATTTCGTGTTAATTGTCTTGATTTTTTCTTTGACTACGTCTGACAATATGTGAATTTATTGTAGATGAATGTGGTATGGATGGATCAGCAAATTTTTGATAGAACCCTACTCTTTTACTTTAACAGTTCCCCACTTTGGACAAAATTAAAATAATGATTACTCTCATCAATCGGTTTTAAATGAACCTTTCGAAAACGGAATACTTTGCAGAACTTTGTCGTCTTTCATTTTCGGTCGATATTTAATTCATTTTATTTATATATAAAATATTAATTTTAACACGAAAATTTCTTTCGTGATTCATGCAATCCAGATTGATCTCGATATACAAGACCTCGTATATCAAATAGTAAACAATCAATATTTTTGCATTGCGTGATTTGAAGTCAATTCGTTCCGAATGGGAAGAAGTAGAATATTCAACTCATTCCCGGTGTGTAATAACTAAATTGGGTCTCCTTATCGAGCATTTGTCTTTATCACTTGCATAAATCCATGTAGAAGGAGACTTATTTTGAAGTAGGGCGGTGGCTGATGGCTTAAGAATATAAAAAAAGCCAGTCTAAAGATGTGTTTGTTTACCTTATTTATCAAATATAAATTTATATAGACTATTTTAATTAATTTCTCTGAGAATGAAACACAAGCAGCAAAAATAATTTTTTCATATTCTTTTATTAAAAAAATAAATAGCATTAATTATAAATGGAAGTAAATATAAAAATATATAAAAATAACTTTCTTATATTATAATAAATTTAATATCATTAATAAATTATCTTATCATATAAAAAACAAATCTGACTTTGTTACCTCACCACTAGAATGATGCAGTGTGGTGGCCACGGCTAGCTCACCGTAATGGTCGTGGTCCTTAACCCGCCACACTGCATCGGGTGGGACAACACTACAAAAAAAAATTTCAACTCACATTTTTGCCTAGCATCCTCCTCTACGACGACAAGCGAGCCCGCCCCATATTGTCCGCCTTAGCCTAACATTTTCAACATAAAATTAAACACACTAAACATTCTACTTGTACTTAAATAAATAACATATATATACACGTATGCTTAATAATACCTACATACACGTGAATACTTAATAATACCATACACGCGTATACTTAACAAATATATACTTATCTCTAGGGGCGGGCGGCAGCCTCCTTTTCCTCCGATGCTCGAATGGGGTGGGCCGGAACAATCAGTTATCCCTCTTATGGGATGGGCCGGAAACAAGCGGTTATGGATCTATTCAGCACACTCAATAATCAAGGTAAACTTTCTAACGCCAACTCTTTAAACTAAACTAACACTTTAAATTGATTCAAAATTTTAACGTTTATTTTCTACACATGTACATTGTAATTGAATTCAAAAATTTTTTGGAATCTTTCACACGTTAAATATATCTGAATAAAAAAACAGGACCACGGACGAGACGAGAGACTATCCATACAAAATCCGACACGAAATGCAAATAAAAAAAATCTTAATTTTTTCGCTCCAAAAATCCTCCACAGTCAAACACAAAATTCAAACGCGCGCGGCAACCAAAAATTTTCGACACAACTTCCTTCCTAAACACTTAACACCTTATCGCCTCGTTTTTTCTCTACCACTGCCTTATGTGATTTTTTTTCCTCTCCCCTGAAACCGTATCTTTTTCATTTCCTCGGCCTCTTCCGCTATTCCATCAGTGACCGCTCTAGCGGTCGAGTCGGTCAGTCACCTTTCTTTGGAACTTCTACTATTCTGAGGCAGCGCCATCTGTACCTCAGAATCGTCTGGTAGGTTAAAGCCTGGCCGCATTCACCAGCAAAGCGGACAAGTGGAAGGAACAAAAGAAGGAGAGGAGCAAAACAAACATACAGACGGTAGACGCCAAAACAACGATCGCAACAACTTAAAACTATTTAATGTAATTTTACAATATTTTTATGTTACTTTTTGTTTTTCTAAATTATGGAATATATTTGCATATTGTAATAAAAATAAATAATTTTGACAATTACACAATCATTTCATATTCGCTTAACTAATTAACATTTTACATATTATTAATAATTAATTTTATATATAACAAACATGTTGGAATAACTTTTCATCATTTGCGTCGTAGCCTCAACTCGCTGAAACAGAACTTAGCGAAGTCCCCATTTGAACGAGTTGGTTGGATTTGGTTTGAAGCTTTGCTCTCTCAAATTCAATTTTTATGGTCTGTTCATAGAATCAGACTTTTTTCACATTTGTGGCCAGGCCAGCGTTGCCAACTTTATAGAAAGCAAGGAGTTAGCAATTGGTTGTTTTTTTAGTAAGTGGCGAGTCGAAAGCTTCCTTGGAATACATCAATTTACTATATCTATTGGAAATTTAAAAAATCGTATTACTTAATTTTAGTTAAATAGTTATTATAAGAAAATGTGTTATCTTATAACTTGGAAATATTTTCTATATATCTTTCATTAAAGAAACATATGAGCCACAAATTGTGAAAACTTTAAATATATTTAATTTAAATACTAATAACGTACAATTTTAGTGAATTATTTTCATAAAAGATTATTATATACATATATGACTTATTAGAAAATATTGTAGGAAGTAGTTTAGTCTGTGATGTCAGCCAAATTGGCTTCGTCGACGCAGACTGGGAGAGAAATTTATCTCAAATATTTAAAAGGAAAATAATTTATGGAGTCGAGTTATATAGGAAATATAATTTATTTTTTGTCAAGTTAATAGTCAAGTGAATGAATTATAGTTAATTTAATGAAATAACCCCTCAAGAGTGATGTTTTTATTCACCGATGCCCCCTTTCCATCACTCGGAAACTATGGTAAATGTAGATAAAAGAGAGATAAAATGTGAAGATAGTTACTTAAGTGAACTCTCAATAAATAGCACTACCTCTGTTTACTCAAGCAAAATATGCTTATATAAGATAATATCTCAAAATATTTAGAATAAGACTTTAAAACAGTTAAAAGCATAATAAATATATTTTCCTTACTATTTTTATAGATTTAAAACTACCTATTCTGTGGTCAAAGTTGCGTATTTTTTGTATTATTCCAAAAAAAAAACGTTTTTCCGGGTAGTCACTAATTTTTGGGACAAATTATTTTGTTGAAAGCATTCTTAATTGTTTACACAAAAAAATTAAATTAAAAAACTGTATTTCCATGCACAATTCTATGCATAATTCATATTTTAATCTAAGAAATGCTCTGCACCTATTCAGATGAACGGTGGTGTAGTGTATACAAATAATGTGTGAATATATAAACAAAGAACAATACAATAAAATACAGTCGAGCTACCGACACAAATTGCCATTTTTTGATTCGGCAGTTCTCGCAGTGAAAAAAACAAAAACAACACCAGCAACAGTTGAATATACAACAACAAAACCATTATAAACAAAAATAGCAACCAAATACACTCTATTTTTTTATTATATTAATTTATTAAATGAATACATTTTTTATTTAATTTAGGGGATAATCCCCAATTTTACATATAAAGAAACATCGGTCATATAAATACAATTTTGACTATTTTGTGAATATATACCGTTCAAACTAAGAGATATTGGTGACAACAGTGATTGTGAATATGAAACAGCAACTACAGATGTGCAATGTTTTCAAACGAAAATGATACGAGCACAAACCTTGAAGAAATTGAACTTGAATATGCTCTAATTTAATTACAAAAATGGAGGAGTTTCAAGAGAAGGATAATAGATGGACTCTAATTAAAATAATTGATTTAGAGATTTAATCAATATAAACCATTGAAGGGTTCTGCTTATATTAAATTACCCCATAATATAGCAATGGAACATGCCTGTATTAATGTAATGAATATAAATGATGACTATGTATTGCTTTAAGTGTGCTGTACAATCTGCAACAAAAAATGTGCAACATAGTAGTTCGCAATATGCGGTGAATATTAAGGATGATGTGATAGGAAGTATGATATTAAAAGTTAAGTAAACTAGTAATAACAATTCATAGGAAATTATTTCACAAATAATCGAGAGCATTTCCCATGAAATACTCACAACACAATTCTAAAAAATTTCCTAAAATAAAATATAAAAAGGCAGCATCTTAAGACTGCGGTGTCAGTAATATAAACAGTTGAAGAAACAACTCAGATAAAATAAATTGTTTAAATAAAAACTAAACTAAAATTATTTAATATAAAAACTAAACTGGCGAAGAGGATGCGATATTATCCTCATCCATCTCATCCATTACATCTAAAATATTATAAAATAAAATTATTAAACTTTAAAAACTCGCCATTTCCAATTGTAAATGTATCATATAAGGTGGCAACCACATTCCAGCAAGTTGTCAGTTGAGTTACGAGCGTGCGACGAGCAACATCGCTACCCGGCCTACGAAGCGAGTAACCGTGAAATAGTTATTTAAAATTCTTATGAATCTACAATTCAAATATTTAAATTTGTATTAAACCATCCTGAAAACTTATTGTCTGATTCGAACTTATTTACATTTTTCAGAAGTGGGATCTTAGCGCATAAATGCTCAGATAACGGGGAATGAACCATGTTGTGACGCCGCGTATAAAAGGAATCGAACGGTTATTCTTATGTACTAAGAACTAAATGAACGTGTATAAAAAAAAGTAAGATGTTATTAAGTGGTGGGCGGAATAAAAATAGCGTCACACGAAATGAAATTTGGCATACAAAAGACAAGAAAATCAATAAGAAAATAAGTGAACGAGTTAATGTAAACGTAACGTAAAATAAATCTAAAGAATGCAATATAGCACTAACATATAATGAACTAGAAAAACTTCCAAGACATAACGTCATAACGTCTAAAGATTTATGTACATATGTAAGTACATATATAAATATAAATTGTATATATAGCGCTCACACGAAGGCAGTTGGCAACGCGGCCAACAGGGCTACTACGATATTTAACTTGAGTAACACGTCTAATCTGGATATCAACAACGCAACAGGGCTACTACGATATTTAACTTGAGCAACACGGATAATCTGGATATCAACAACGCAACAGGGTTACACGATACTTAACTACTACCAGTGGGTTATCGAGACAACACGGTTACGCGAAAATCTACGACACAAACGTCAAAAAAAACCAAAACAAGATTAAGTGTGTAGTAATCCATGATCCGACAACCCTGATTATTGGGTTCGACCTGGCAATGAAATCGATTAATGCAAAAGACAGCTGATTTGCAAAAATGCAACTCAATGTCTTTTTGCACATCCGACTTGGATCGTTTTGGTTGGTCTTCTTGAAAAACTCAAGCGCATCAGATCACAATTTTTTGTAAAGTATCTTATATTATAATAAAATAATTTTTTAAATAAAACCAACTCGGTACAATTCAGATGTGGGGTACACCTTTTGTACCACAAAATAAAGGTAAAAAAAAACAACGATTGCATTGTTAATTAAAATTTGCAATGGACTTACGACCAAATCGCTTTACGATGATGGAAGCTCTTGTGACAGCTGGCGTGGATTTTCCAGAGTCAGCCACATTAACTCAGTTGCGAGCTCTGTATGATGCCATTCAAGAAGTCGAGGTCAATAACGATAAGCGCACAGGTCAACAAATGGAAGAAACTTTCGATGGAGATTTAGCTGCCGGAGGACAAAAAGAGGCTGACAAGGCTAAGCCCAACGATGGAGAATATACTGAAGGCGGGGTTGCTGGAAAAACAAAAACACACGAAGAAGATGGAACCGATGCCGAAGAAACTGCCGCAAAAAAGTCCGAGGTAAACAAAAGAAGCAACACAGAAAAAAATAGTGAAAACCAAACTGCAGGATACATAAATGTAAGAGGCCACACCGATGAAATGATTGATGGAATATCAAGCCAAAGTGCGTCACCCGAAGAGCAGATTAGAGCATTACAAGCAAAATTAGAGATATTAAAACTACAACAACAAATTTGCGAACTAGAAAACGTCCAAAGTGCCCAAAATCGTAACGGGAGACGCCATATTGATTTAGCAGAACTGGAAGCCGCAGTACCGCTGTTTAGTGGAGATGATCAGTATGTCATTTCGAAGTGGATGGCACAATTTGAAGACTATGCCAACATATGTGAGTACACTGAAAATGAAAAATGTGTTGGCATCCGTCAACGGCTAGCAGGCACGCCAAAACACATGTGATCTGGCGTTGCTAGATTATAGAAGCCTAAAAACCAGTTTGCTAAAAATGTTTAAACGCTCAATCTCACGTCGTATATAAACAACTATATAAACACACGAGGTATATAAACAACTGCGGTTGCGCACTTTAAAATCCGACGAGTCATGCCTGAGTTACGTGGTGTCAATGCAAACAATTGCCGCCAAAGCTGACATCGAAGAGCAGGAATTGATCATTGACGGCATGCAAGACACCAGCAACGCAATTACCCATCTATATGGCGCTAACACTGTTGACAATTTAATTGAAAAATTAGATAGATATGAACAGCGCCGTCCGCCATCACGAGCCGCAAGCAATAAAACTTACGTAACAACAGTCGCAACCAAATCAAAAAAACGTGCCTGCAACTGGAAATCAAGCTGGAAAACTACCAGAGGCTGAAGTCCGCTGTTACAACTGTTCTGCCTTTGGACACTACCAGGGCAACTGCCCCAAGCCGAGACGCCCGCCTAATTCTTGCTTCGTGTGTGCTGAAGTTGTTTCATCAGAATTGCCCCAAAAAGAGGGCCTCCGCCTCGATTGTAGAAGCAGGACGAATCGAGCAAGTAGAGGAATTTCAAAGGGTAAGTGTTGCCTTTATAAAACAGAATAAGCGCACTGAATTTAATAACATTCTATATTTATTTGACACGGGTAATCCTATTAGCTGCGTACAACAATCTCTGGTGCCGTTTATATGTGATGAAGTGAAGATGTTAACATCTTACCGCGGTATTGGAAACAAACAAATTAAAATGGTGGGTCGAGTAGATTGTGAAGTAGTATTTGAAAATAAAAAATTAATGCATAATTTCTTCGTTTTGCCAGATGATGATGCTGTTGTACCTGTACTAATTGGACGAGACCTGTTAATAAAATTAAAAATATTTTTAATACAAGTAAAATTACATTATAAGAAATCTGAACTATTGAATATGAATTAAATTAAATCAAATGAAAATCAAAACCCAAATAATGAAGTTATCAGTGCGCTTAGGTTGTTAAAGCTATATAGAGATCCGAAAAGTTTAGAAGTTCCAACCAGGGGAAATAATCTGATATTGTTAAAATGTTACCTTTTTATGAAAATTTTAAGGCTAGTGAGGGCAAATGTGACAGGTCACCGAAAATCAATAACGTTTATGAGGTAAAGCAAATAAAGGTGGTGGGCGAGGTAGCTTCTGAGACGAATATTCATCATGATAAAATTTTGGAAATAGTCGAAGAAACCGCCGAGTGTAGTGAATTGATGCAAGTAGTCAGCGCGATTGATATCAATGAGAGGGCGGATATTAATGAAAACTTGGGTTCTAATAATGCTGAAGCCATTAAATCGGTAATAGAACGAAACTATTTGAATCAATTAGGTAAACCCACGAAATCAATGGACTACTGCATGAAAATAAGACTAAATAACGACGTCCCTGTGTACTGCGGTCCACGAAGACTTTCATACAGAGAGCGGGCTGTAGTTAAAAATAAACTGGAAGAACTTTTGAAAAAGGGCACAATCCGCCCAAGTGAATCCGCGTATGCTGCACCGATTGTTTAGTCAAGAAAAAAATCGGAGACCCACGAATGTGTATTGACTTCCGTCCGTTAAACAAAATTACATTAAAGGATAATTACCCTCTGCCTCTAATCGAAGACTGTCTGGACTACTTAGGTAATAAACAATGTTTTTCAACACTAGATTTGGAAAATAGTTTCCACCAAGTACCAATGCACGAAGACTCAATTAAATACACGTCTTTTGTTACACCCCTGGGGCAATTTGAATATTGTTTTATGCCGTTTGGGCTCAAAAATTCCGGCGCCGTATTTCAGCGGTTTATTAATAAGGTCCTACGGGAATTCATTGACGCTGGGCAAATAGTGGTATATTTGGACGATATCAGTATTGCAAGAAATACATTTGAAGAACATTTACAAATTTTAAGCAAGGTGCTCCAGACTTTAAGTGGAGCAGGTCTTAAATTGAATTTAGGAAAGTGTAAGTTTGCATATAGAGAGCTAGACTACTTAGGTTACCGAGTGAACAAAGACGGTGTGAGGCCAAATGGGGATCATATTCGTACAATCCAAGAATATCCGATGCCCGTGGATCACGAGACTTTAGAACGATGCTTAGGTTTGTTCTCGTATTTCCGTCGTTTCGTGCACGATTTTTCAAGAGTGGCAAAGCCACTATCAAATCTAAAAAAAGACAAAGTCTTTAATTTCACTGATGAATGTAAGGATGCTTTCTTAATTTCGAAAACAAAACTAAGTGAGGCACCCGTACTGGCGGTCTATAATCCAAACCGTGAAACAGAACTTCACACCGACGTCAGCTCGAAGGGTTTCGGTTCGATTTTATTACAAAAGCAAGATAACAATAAATTTCATCCGGTAGCATATTATTCGAAATGTACATCCCCAGCAGAATCAAGATATCACAGTTTTGAACTAGAGACACTCGCTATTATTTATGCATTGAGACGATTTAGGGTTTATCTGGAGGGGATAAACTTTATGATTGTGACCGACTGTAATTCCTTAGCACTAACACTAAGTAAAAAATTGATAAGCCCGCGAATAGCCAGATGGACGTTAGAGCTAGAAAACTACGACTATAATATCCGGCATCGAAGGGGTGAACTGATGACGCACGTCGATGCTTTAAGTCGTGCGCCGGTGGGCGCATTAATGGAAGCCGATCAGGTCGACCGTAATATACAGATTTGCCAGTCTAGGGATGAAAAAATTAAAGATGTTCGGGACAAATTAGAAGAAGGAAATTTGGAAGGTTATATTTTAGAGAACGGTCTGCTTTTTCGGTTGGGAATAAAGGGACAAAGGCAGTTATATGTGCCCGCCGAGCTGGAAGGAAACGTGATCCGATTAACACACGAAAAGCATGGTCACGTGGGAATAGAGAAATGTGTAAAGCAAATACAAAAATATTATTGGTTTCCCAACATGAGAGATAAAGTGAACAGGTTTATAAGAAACTGTTTAAAATGCATCTATTACTCAGGCCCTCACAGGAAGACTGAAAGAAATTTATATAATATAGAAAAGAAACCAATTCCCTTCGACACATTGCAAATAGACCACTTCGGTCCTCTACGGTTTTAGCAGTAGTGAATGGATATACAAAGTTTACAAAACTTTATGCGGTGAATTCGCCTGGGACGAGGGAAGCATGTTGCGCCTTGCCAAAGTATTTTGAAAGTTACAGCAGGCTGAGACGAATAATAAGTGACCGTGGGACTTGTTTTACATCAAATGAATTTAAAAACTTCATCACTGATCGAAATATCTCACACGTGAAAACGTCAGTAGCATCACCTCAGTCGAATGGGCAGGTCGAAAAAATAAATAGGGATATAAAAGCCATGTTAGCTAAATTAACGTAACCCACTGAACACTCTGATTGGGCAGACAAGTTGACTCAAGTAGAATTCGCTATTAACAATACAGTACGTGGGACGACGGGGCAATCGCCGAGCAAAATGTTGTTTGGGGTAGAGCAAAGAGGTGAAATAATAGACAAAGTAACAGAACACGTACAGGTAGCCCACGGGGAAAGCACTGATCTAGACGCTATAAGAAAAGAGGCTTCAAAAGCTATTGAAAAATCTCAAGCGCGAAATTTAAAATATTTCAACGAACGTCATAAGCCTGCAAAAACTTTTGAGATAGGTGACTGGGTAGTGTTAAAAAATGTGGACACAACAGCGGGGGTTAACAAAAAATTTATTCCAAAGTACAGAGGGCCTTACGTCATACAGAAGCAACTCGGAAACGATCGCTATCAAATATCAGACGTAGAAAACTGTCAAGTCTCACAAATGCCTTACAACGGTATAATTGATTCTAGTCGTTTAAGGAAGTGGTTGGAACTTAGAAACTGGGAAAATGAAGATATAATGGACTCTGAAGGCAATACTTCCCAATATGAAAATTATGAATACTTAGAGGATGAATTTGATCAAGAGGAATAACAATCGGGGTCGATTGTGTTGTCAGATCGGCTACAATTCCTTGACTACAATTCCCTTCCTTACTACAATTCCATGATCCGACAACCCTGATAATTGGCTTCGACCTGGCAATGAAATCGATTAATGCAAAAGACAGCTGATTTGCAAAAATGCAACTCAATGTCTTTTTGCACATCCGACTTGGATCGTTTTGGCTGGTCTTCTTGAAAAACTCAAGCGCATCAGATCACAATTTTTTGTAAAGTATCTTATAAAGGGGTTTTCAAAAGAAACGCTACAAAAGTAAATCTATAGTGACAGCAAACGACGCCATATTTTTTCCCGCTCTTTTGACATTTCTCTTCAGTAAGGTTTGCCATTTCATCATGCAAAGATATACGAGCCAACAACGAGTCGAAATTATTAAAATTGACTACCGAAATTCGGAGTCAGTCGCCTCAACTTTAAGAGCGCTACGTCCAATTTATGATGAGGCTCATTTCTGACTGAATGGCTTCGTCAATAAGCAAAATATGCGTTATTGGTTAGACAGCAATCCACACGTACTCCATGACTCATCATTCCATCCCGAAAAAATTACGGTTTGGTGCGGTTTATGGGCCGGCGGCGTCATTGGGCCGTACTTCTTCCGTGATGATCAAGACCGGCACATTACTGTGAATGCGAATCGCTACCGTTCAATGATAACCGAATATTTTTGGCCCCAATTGGATAATATGGACTTGGAGGACATGTGGTTCCAACAGGACGGCGCCACAAGCCACACAGAGAATGCCACAATCAATTTACTGCAAACCAAGTTTGGTGAACGTGTTATCTCACGAAATGGCCCAGTCGATTGGCCGCCTCGGTCGTGCGATTTGACGCCGTCAGATTATTTCCTGTGGGGCTACGTCAAATCTATGGTCTATGCCAATTTATACTTGAAAACCGTTCAAAATTGGGTTCAGCGTCTGGACTTCTGCAAGCGTGCCCGTGGTGGCCATGCAAAAGAAATCGAGTTCCATACATAATGGCATCGAACGTACTTTCACAAGAATAAAGAATTTCATTGATATCTAAAACCGGTTTTGTTTTATTTAAAAAAACTTTTGTAGCGCTCTTATTCAAAAACCCTATATTAAAAATAACCTAATAAAAAAATTTTTAAAATAAAACCAACTCGGTACAAGTGTATTCAAAACGTAAGCATCGAACGTAAATAAACGTAGGAAACGAAGACGATATAAAGAAATTAGTTATAACTCAACGAAAACGAAATCATTTATTACCGACTATTGAAATATAAATTTTACCATGGTGAACAGCAACGAGTTGAAAGTGGATCAGCTGAAAAATGCGCTTCGCAGGCGAGAGCTAGCAATAGGAGGGAGTCGAGCTGAACTCATTTCGCGATTGCAGGAACATTTGGGCACAACAGAAATTGAATTATCAGAAACGAATGAGTATCAAACTCAAATCAACGAACTGCGCGAAATGATGCAGCAGCTAATGACAATAACAACGGCAAATGTGCAACAAAGAAATCAAAACACCGACAATCATATCCACGACAATGAAAGTAATAACGAAACAAGTGTTAATGAATGCCGAACATATTCCATAAAGGAAATCGCAGAAGTTTTGCCAGAGTATAACCCAACGGAT
This sequence comes from Clusia tigrina, assembly GCA_920105625.2. Taxonomy (NCBI): domain Eukaryota; kingdom Metazoa; phylum Arthropoda; class Insecta; order Diptera; family Clusiidae; genus Clusia; species Clusia tigrina. The sequence continues at coordinate 55,024,106 of OV050030.1, forward strand.
GAACAATCAATATCGGTGGAAGAGTGCATGGTTGGAGCGACAAAAGTTCACTTTTAGCTGTATACGGACGATTGAAAGGTGTGGCTAGATCGTGGCTGGATTCTTGTCAAGAGATGAATACTACGTGGCAAAAATTCTCGTAAGATATTTTAATTGAATTCGGATGCAGTTATGATGAAGCGCAAATACATCAATTCATGACACGTACTACTCGAAAACCAAACGAAATAGTATCAGAGTTTGTGTTTTCGCATCAACGCTGTCGGTAAAAGATTTAACTTGAGTGAAACCGCCAACGTTAAGTACGCGCGCGATGGACTAAAACACCGCGAATTGCAAATGGCTATCGCAGCGATTAAAATAGAAAATATGAAGCAAATGCATGAAACATGAACATTATTTGCAAAATCGTATCAAAACGACCGAAAATAAGTCTCGTGAATACAGGCTTAGTGCACAAAATCGAAAACGGACGAAAAACCTAAAGATATAACGTGCTACAACTATGGCGAACCCGGACATATTTCAGCCAAGTGTAGTAAGCCTCAGAAACGAAATCGATGTAAAGATTGTAATAAGGCGCATTCAAAACATGAACCTGAAAATTGTGGCAAAACAAACGCGATGTCGCGAAAAACTAAAATTTCTAATGACAATTTCGTTAAAACTATTGAAATCGGTGAAACTTCGGCAAAGGCATTTATAGATACTGGCAGTGAGTGCGATTTGATTCGAGAAACTGTGGCATAACAAATTCCGGGAAAACGGTTGAATATTCCATTTTCGGTTAGTGGAATCGGTGGCGGTATAATACGCTCAAACGAACAAATTGAAACGAATATTAAAATTGACGGTATCGAAAAGAAAACAATTCTTCATGTTGTCAACTACGAAAATTTAGATGTTGACGTAATGTTAGGTCAAGAACTTTTTGATACGGAAAATATGCTCATTGAATTCGACGGAAATTTTGTATTTCAACCAAAAATTCAAAATATATATATCACTAAAGGAGTAGAACCATTAACAAAAAACGAACTGTCTTGCGGGGAACTAACGTTTGAAACTGAACAAAAACTAAATAAATTACTTAACAAATATTCGATGACTTTTGCAAAAAATATTAACGAAATCGGCAAAACCAACGAAACCGAATTAAAAATCGAACTAACCACGGATAAAATTATCGCTCAAAGACTATACCGCGTACCGGAACCAAAAAAGGAAGTTGTAAGGGAACTTTTCGACAATGACATCATTCAACCATCAGATTCAGGATACGCCAGCCCCATGTTACTAGTTCGCAAGAAGAACGGTGAGGATAGACTTTGCGTTGACTATCGCGAATTAAATAAAATGACAGTGAAGGAAAGTTTTCAAATTTCCAAATGTAGAAGAATGTATACAAGCAAACGAAATATAATATTTTCTCTACATTGGACCTGAACAGCGGGTACTATCGGATTCCGATAGAAGCGTCGAGTCGGAAGTTGTAATAGTACCGGACGAATTGTATGAATTCAAAAGAATGCCATTCGGGCTAAAGAATGCTCCAATTGTCTTTATGCGTTTGATGGCTAAAATCAAAAGTAGACTAAAAATAAACGGTATGATACACTTCATGGATGACATGCTCATAAGAGCTGAAAACGGAATGAAAATAATCGAAAAACTCGACAGCGTTTTGCAAGTTCTGTCTGAGTTGGGACTCACAGTGAATGTGGCAAAGTTAGAGTTATTTAAACGCGAAATAAACTTCTTGGGACATCGAATTGGAATAAACGGTATACTACCTGGTCAACGAAAAACGGATGCAATAAGAAATTTTGAGACACCGAAGAGACGACAACGGAAATTCGAAGATTCCTTGGATTAACAGGCTATTTTCGAAAATTTGTTCCCGCTTATGCGGTCATATCAGAGCCTTTGCGTAAGCTTCTTCGAAAAAACCAATCTTACGTATGGAACGAAACACAAAATGAAGCATTCGAGAAACTGAAAAACGCCCTTATCACCTCACCTGTTTTCATTGGATATCGAGCAGATGCAGAGCATCAATTGCATACGGACGCAAGTGGCGTGGGTTTGGCAGGAGTACTACTGCAGGGCGACGGAAATGATTTAAAGCCAGTAGCGTATTACAGCCGGGCGACGACTGAACTCGAAACTAAGTACCACAGTTATGAGCTCGAAATTCTAGCGGTGGTAGAATCAATTGAACGTTTTAAGTATTATATTTTCGGCAAATTAATCAAAGTTGTGACAGATTGCAGTGCAATGCAAATGACCTTTAAGAAGAAATAATTAGTTCCACGAATAGCAAGATGGTGGTTATGTATACAACACTTGGATATCGAAATAGAGTATCGCAGCGAAAAAGGAATGGCTCACGTTGACGCCTTGAGCAGAGAGAGCACCATAAGAAGAATGCAGAGAACTAGAAGTGGCGACGTTAAACGTTATGAAAATAGGCGTTAGTACTGAAGATTGGCTGTTCGGTATGCAGTTACAGGATCCGAAATTACAACAAATCGTAGATAAGGTCAACAATAAGGATTAGGAGGTTAGAGATTATTCGATAAATAGAGAACGGCTATACAAAAAAGTTAACGGTAAGGAGTTACTTGTAGTACCAAAGGCATTACGATGGAGAATAGTATACGATGCGCACGTAAAAACGGGACATCTTAGTGTCGGACGGACAATAGAGTGGTTGCAGCAAAACTATTATTTTCCACGGATGCGGAATGTCGTTAAATCGTTCATAAATTCCTGCGTCGAATGCGCATTCAATAAACGACCAGCTGGAAGAAAAGAGGGCGAATTGCACTATAGCAAATACGAGGCTGTACCATTCAAAATATTGCATATCGACCATTTAGGTCCGTTTCCCCGAAGCAGAAGGCAGAACGAACATATCCTTGTCATAGAAGATAGTTTCACGAAATTTGTACTAATACGACCCGTAAGAAACAGAAGTACGAAGTACTTAATAACAATATTGAAAGAACTAACTAGCTATTTTGAACACCCCAAATCACCGTCAGCGAACGAGGAACATCATTCACGTCCAAAGAGTTCGAACGTTATTGTGAGGAAAGCGGAATAAAGCATATATTTACTGCAGTTCAAACACCTCGTGCGAATGGATAGGTGGAAAGATTAAATCAAACAAATCTTTCCATGCTGTTACCCTCAACCGAAGAAGATAAAAACTGGGACGACAACTTGAGAACCATCCAATGGACTTTAAATACATCCAAATCGCAGACAACTCAAAGAACACCACACGATCTATTATTTGGTTTCAAACCCCGTGACATACTTTCTAATAAAATTATTCAAATATTACATGACGACGAAATTCAAGAATATCGTGTTGAAGAGAAAATGATACAGAAAAGAGGAGATGCAGCAAACAAAATTACGCAACAACGGCATAAGGCCAAAATACGATTTGAACAACATCATTCAAAACGCAAAATGTATAAAAGGGAAGACATAGTCCTGATAAAAAACGACGCACCTACCACCGGAAATTCGCGTAAACTAGAACCACGATATAAGGGACTATTTATCGTCACTGAAGTTTTAAGCAACGATAGATATGTCGTTGAAGATTTACCAGGAACGACAAGGAAACTACGCCACTACAAATCCGTACATGCGTCAGATCGAATGAAACCATGGTGCAAATTACCAGAAGGCGATGACAACGAAGAGAGCAGCGACTCCAAACGCGAGGACGCTGGCCGTCAGGAAGGGCCGACTCTAAACGTATCATAAAAGGTGGCAACCACATTCCAGCAAGTTGTCCGTTGAGTCACGAGCGTGTGACGAGCAACAGCGCTACCCGGCCTACGAACGCGAGTGAAAGTGAAATAGTTATTTAAAATTCTTATTAATCTACAATTCAATTATTTAAAATTCTTATTAATTTACAATTCAAATATTTAAATTTGTATTAAACCATCCTGAAAACTTATTGTCTCATTCGAACTTATTTACACACATTAACCAACAGCTATAAAGAAAAATGGCCCTCTTAAATATGTTTGGGCATTTCGAAAATTTATACAAATTCCATAACATTGCGTTTAAATCCAGCACTTACTTTGAGTAAGAAATCGTGTTATTTATTTTCTTCTTTTTTATTTAAATATGAAGATGGAATTTTCGAAAAAAAAATTCTTGTTAAGGAATTCAGCAATGTAAACATTGTTCATGAGGAAGGTGATTTAAAAATAGGAATTTATAAAAATTCTGATATTATTGAATACAATGGCTTGCTATATGAAAAAACCCATTTTTGTTTCTTTTTTGCAATTCTAATTGCAAACTTTTTAAAATTATATCATTTCTAACAAATAATAATGATTTAATTGTAAAATGTCATGAAATTGATATTAAATTCGATTACCACTTTCAATCTTACGAAGTAGGTAAGAAAACAAAGATATTGCTTTTATAAATATATCTAAGTTTGTAAGCCCACCACTAAATATTTGTACTATAAATAATACTAATACTAAGATTAAAATACTTGTAATTAATGTATTATTTATGTTTCATTTGTGTAAACTTCTTTTTATTTTAAATATATACTATATATTAATAAAGAAAAATTAAAAATGTGTTTTTTTATGTAAATGTTAACATTAAAAAAAATCAACATTGATATGGTAAAAATGTACTGTATTATTGGTAAAAATAGTTCAAAAAAATCAAGAAATATATGGTAAAATTTTACCATTTCAATGTTGACAATAACTATTAATTTGTTAAAGAAATCAACAACTATATGGTAAAAATTTACTATATTTATGGTAAAAATCACTATTAAATTGTTAAAAAAAAAAAAAAAAAAACGGTTGGTAAAACTTGACCATGTCATTTTTGAAATTAACTATTTTTAGATTTGGCGCCGAATCGTTCCTTTTATTGTTAAAAAAAAAAACCACGTTGTGGTCAATGTACCTGTCTCAGTGTACCTATAATAAAACAGGGAATGCAGACGTTGAAAGACTACATTCTACATTGAACGATCATATTAGGATCCTTAATGCAGACCCGAATAAATCCAAATTAGAACTAAGTGAAAAAGTTTTTCAGGCTATTGTATACTATAATAATACCATACCTTCCACACATAAAAAACGACCAATTGAATTTTAGAATAATGTTTTGAGTAAGGAGGAAATAGAAGAAATATCACATAAAATACACAATAGGAATCTCAACCTAGATATAAAAAAGTAATTAATTAGACTAGAGATAAAAATCACATTATAGTTAACGACAATAACAAAGGAAGAAAATATTACAAAAACCAAATCAGAAGAAAAAACAAATACCAAACCGAAACTTATTAATCTTTTTTGTATAATTGGAATTATTTTATGCTTAAAAAATAGAAAATCAAAAAATAAAATTGTAACAAACATAGAATTACGTGAAGCAAACCAAAAGCATCCACAGATCCCTTTAAATAATCTGTACAAATACAATAAAGTAATGTAAAATTTTGCAGAGACCGCAAAAACTTAAGGAGGGAGGAGTCATATATTCATATAACTATCAATATAACTATAAGAGCTGGCCACCCTCAGTAAACATACAAACTGGTCACTCTAATTTTGCCCACATCCTATCCTATAATATTTGCCGTGTCAGCGGAACAGCTACATTATATCATCTGCAGACGAAGCTTCTTCACTACCACTGCTATGAAATATAAACAATATGAACTTCACAGGTGTTACGATTACACAGTGACCCACAAACGAGGGCTAAAATGCACCATTGGCATTTTGTGTGAACTAGCTCATCGCCATAATTGTTTAGGTCAACACCTGTGTAATTCGAACACCGCGAAAGTGAAACACCTAAGTATATCATCAAAATATGTAGTAAGCGAATATGTAACTAGAATTAAGACTATAAATAAGAGTGGTTTTTAAGAATAAAGACGATTTTTTGTATTTATTAAAAGCGAAACGGTGGTGTTATGTTCTTTTTACGCCGCAGTTCGGCAAGTTTTAGAGTCAGTGACTATTTTACAGGTCCAGCAGCCATCGCACAACTGTCGTGAGCATTGTACCAGGTAATACAACACTTCAAGTCGACATCATTGGTTACGATACGCTTGTTACTCTGTTGTTATGTTGCTCTGCATTTTCCGTTGCATTTTCCAAGTGAAATCGTTCAAAGACGCAAATTCTTGATGTGTTCTCAGAAGCAACAGTTGACAAACATGCGCGTTCGAAAACTTTGTTAACTTGAGTACCGTTTCCAGACGGCCCCAATAGTGTGAAAACCCAATTATTTGTACTACAAATCACGTCCGCGAAACACATAAAAACCTGCATAGCCTAGAATTCGAGAGCACCTCTGGATATATATTTTGTTAATTGCATTAATCGCGCGAATAACGACGCACACCAAATTCCAGTTGGCGAAAAACTTTAATTAATTGTGCTTTCTTCCCTGCTAGCTGAAAAGCACCGGATATATATTTCAAGTTGTGCAACCTACTGCTGACAAGGCGTCTGGCTCGCCGCTTGTGGGAACGCTGTTTCGTAGTGCAGTTCATATTGGTTATCTTACTGTATTTTGTTGACGTTAGCTTTTACTGTGTTAACTCTTTTATTAATAATGTTGCCGTTAACTTTACATGGACAGGAAAAAACAAAAATCGCTTTTTTAACCTATCCATTGATGTGAACACTGTGTGGCTGATCACAAAAAGTCCAGCTGGGAAGGCGACATCTCTCTCACACATCTTCTGCTCTATCGTCTGCCTCTTCTCCTGCATCACAATGTTTAGTTGTGTTTCTCGCAATTGTTCAATCGCGTCACTTGCCAAAATACTATCAATTATCTATGTAGAAATATTAGTTCTTACTTTGTATTATCTCGATGAAATGTTCGTTAAAAATTCTGCGTATCCCACTTCCGAATTTTTAAATTCTACACAAAACTATTAAACGAAACGCAAGCACGTCAAGCCTCTTCGATCATTTTATTTCAACTGTCATTTCATTGCTCTTTTTATAACTGAACCAGCGGTGTAGTAGGGGACTTTTCTATCTTATATGTTGTAGTATTGCCCTATTCATAGGTGTTCACGCCACTGGCAAGTCCTCTCTATGTTCACGCCACTGGCGTACGTTTACAAGCAGTGAGCACGTTTTGCTGAACATGCCATTAAAGGGCAAGAAGTTGACAATTATTTTTTTAAATTTTTTTGTCGTGGATATTTCTCAACTTATTATAGACTTCGTTCGAACTGGTACAGGAAAGCATATGGTTTACTTGAACTTTTGCGATAGATGAAATAAGAGTTCCCACGCTTCATCCACAAATCCATTTGTTCTTGGGAGACCGAATCATCGAATTTCGATATCCCTTGTACTAATACCAGTAACCCGTGGCCTTTTAATACCACATCGACATTGAACTTCCACAATCTGTAGTTGCTGTCGATTAATCGGTGGGAAATATGGATGGAAATATAAACGTTTTTTGTTTTTCTGTAGTAATATGTGCAAAGGATATTATAGTATTTAATTTAAATACATTCCAATTAGATGTTCCCACACACAACAAAATTGTGGGACAATTCAAATCATAGAGTAGTATAGAGGAACATTCTATCAAGTGCAGATGAAGCTGCCAAAAATGTTGCAGAAGGTGGCGCAGTTGAAACGGCGACTTCCGGTAAAGACTTGGTTGGAATCGAAGTAGCCGCCTCATCAACGATTCTCTCTGATAGTCATTGTTCGGTTGTTATACTAGGTCCTGATAAACTGGACAATTTTTTCCCCCACACAAGATTGCTTAGAGACTACTGGGGAGAAGATATTGCCTTCATATGTTACTGATCGGGAACCGCAAGTGGAGAAACTGGATTTAAATGTCAAGTTGCCTACACAAGTTGTTTTACCTAAACCAATAGAAGCAGAACCGCCGGAAGAAAACGAGTCATTGCCAACAAACATTTGCTCAGACGCATCTCTATCCGGGCTGGGAAAGCTCACTAAAACCACAATGGGTTGGTTTACTGAAGCCGTAGAAGACGAGTTGATTATGTCCACTCCAACTGTTATAAAAGAGTCCTTTTCGAAGTACTTCCTCGAAGAGAAGAACGTGGGCGAAAGGGACAAAAATGTTGTAAGGAGCATAAATCCTAATGATTTATCCTCCTACATAACATATTGGCACACTCGCAAAATAAGGAGATCACCAGTTACCGGGCACTGGTGAGTCACTTTTACCATCACGCCACTGCCTCGCAACAAGAAAACCACGCGGTGCTCAAACATATGGCAGCTATCGGGAAGAAGAAGAAGAGCAAACCACGCCATTCTGATAGCCAATGACAGCACGCCACGCATTGTGTTCGAGCAGCCACTGGTACTGTACGGTACTCAGTCTCTTTTCCATCAGACAGCGGCGCAAGCAACATCTCTTTGACACCCAGCAGCAGCAGTGATCAGAACACTATTTTCCATCAGACAGCGGCGCAAGCAACATCTCTTTGACACCCAGCAGCAGCAGTGGCCAGAACACTTTTTTTCATCAGACAGCGGAACAAGCAAGAACTCGTTGACACTCAGCAGCAGCAGTGAGCAGAACACTCTTTTTCATCAGACAGCGGAACAAGCCTCACTACGCGCATAATCTACACGGGGGGCAAGCAGTGACTTGACGCTTCGGACAGCCTGAGAGAGGTAGTCACTCGCGCCGAACGTACACATTCACCTGAGCGAGTTAGTCACTCGCGCCGGACAAACTGACGCCTACTTGAGCGAGTTAGTCACTCGCGCCGGACGAATACCTGAGCGAGTTAGTCACTCGCGCCGGACACCTACGCTACTGGGACGCGCGACACAAAGCCTCACTACGCGCATAATCTACACGGGGGGCAAGCAGTGACCTGACGCTTCTGACGACCTGAGCGAGTTAGTCACTCGCGCCGAACGTACACATTCACCTGAGCGAGTTAGTCACTCGCGCCGGACAAATTGACGCCTACCTGAGCGAGTTAGTCACTCGCGACATTGGAGCGCGCGACACAAAACCCCCACACCATACGATTCGCCAACTGAAGGCGAAAACATATAAATGCACTCATAAGAAAAATATTGTAAATAACTAAGACAATAAAGTATCCACGGAGTTAACCACAATCTAAGACTTATTTTCTTGCTAACGAACCCTGGACACAGCTGAGTCTACCGCAGCAGTAAAATTTTAAAGAGACACAGCGTGTCGTTACAATGTTTCGACTATTTTGACGTATTCAGCGATTTGTAATGATTTTGAGAGTTCTCTCCCTGAGCTAAAAGATAAACCCACTTCATAGGAAATGAAATATGACGTTGCTGTTAACACAAAATTTAGGCCGAATCATAAACGGAAATTAATAAACGATACAAATTCAAACCCCGAACAATACTACTGGTCTAGTGTCTCCAGTGTCTATTAATAAATAGTACGGTCTATTGTCCCTAACAAGTTTTATGTAAGGTAATTTCTTGAGGCTGGTTCGTGAAAATCCGAACCGCTTTGGCTTATGTCCATGGGTTGCACGTCTTGCCTAGAGTTGTTAGTACGTCTGGTGTTTTGTGAAGATGTTCTATTATTGTCATTATGTGTTATTAGTACAATTATAGTTGTAATTGTTTTGGTTTCGTGTATTCTGGGTTGGTGTGCACGTGTAAGTTTTGTTTCTGTTGTTTCTATTACAGTTACTATTTGTGTGTTGCGTTTGGTAGTTGTTATATGTTTGTAGTCTGTTATTGTATCTTGGAATGCTAGGATTTGCATTGTTGTAATAATTAGGTTGATTTCTCAAATTGTTATATCTTTGTTGGTTGTCGTTTTGTGAACTATAGTTGTTTAGAATTTCTCTTTGATTTCTGTAATTTTTGTTATTACTGAAGTTCGTTCTTGTTTGAGTTCGTGAATAATTTGTATTTTTTGAAGGCAGACAGAATTTTGTAAGGTGTTGATGTCTTGCATCAAGAATTAGCTCGAAGGCTTTTTCTATAATTTCAGTGTTCCTAGCAAAGATCATGGTCTTAGTTGGTTCTGGTAGATTGTCCCTGAATATTCTAAGACTTATTCTGTTTATTTCTGTAACGCTGTATAATGTTTCGTCATGAGTTAGTCTTCTATTGTTTATTCTATTTACAAGTTTATGTGAAGACAAAACCCTCGTATTAATTATTAAAGACATCTTACCTATGAATTATTTTCGAAATGTTAACATTCTCTACAACTGGTAACTGCGGCAACGAAATATTTAATATATTAGTTAGTAAACATAGAAACTGGTCAATCTAATTTTGTCCACAATCTATCCTATAATATTTGCCGTGTCAGCGGTCATCTGCAGAGACGAAGCTTCTTCACTACCACTGCTATGAAATATAAACAATAATTCAATGCATGCTCAAGCTGCTGCGCAAATATGAACCGCGACTGCTTCTGCAGTGATAAGCATGTTAGCACCATTTGTAATGTGCATACGTGCATAGCGTTGAGAATGCAAGCCATACTCAAAACTCCTACTCCTACATTTTTGCAGCATCAGCAAATATTTTTAAGATAAACAATTTCTATGTTAGAATTAGGTATAAAAGTAAGCCCATTCTCATTTGTACTTTAGAAGAGAGAATTCAACAATAAAAGTTTAAACACTTAACTATATGCAACGAAATTTTCAGACTCTGTCCGCAATAAGTTGCTAGTTGAGCCAAAAGCAGTCACTATAGAACCGCTAGCAGACGCCCTTAACAGAAACTTCCGGGTGCATTGCAATGCAAATAAAATTCAAGCAGATCTGACTACTGTTTACCAAGGAAAATTTCAAGTATACCAATATGCTACAAAAATAGAGAGCTTAATTGCAGGCCTCAGTAGCATACAGATCAGTCAACAGGTTACTGAAAGCAAGGAATTAGTAATAAGACTTAATGATCAATTTGGCCTTCCAGCATTTAAAAAGGGTTTAGATAATAATTTAAAACCCACAGTAATAGCCGCTAGGCCACAGACATTAACAGAAGCCATCCAAATAGCAACAGAATTAGAAGCAGAAAATACACCATATGCACAGTTTAGTAGACCGCATAATTTCAGCATGAACAGGCAACGAAATTACAATGACAATAGCGTCCGGCGGTACGAAAATACGAACAGAAACCAAAACGAACGTGACAAACAGTCGCATCGGAATTACAACAATAACACACGGCGGTATGAAAAGACAAACGGATACAAATGCACATAAATGATGAACAAGTCACATTACCAATAAACACACAGCTAAAAATAGCTAACACTATCTCTATACAACCAAGTCAGGTACTGCACGCTCTGTCAGTACAAATAGCAGAGCACAGTTTAGTACACAGCAGGGAAATAGCAAAGGGTGTCTTTGTAGCCAATACCTTGATACCCAGAGATGGATAGAAGCACATCGCGATTATCAATACCACAAACACTGAAGTCACATTGGCAAATATTTCGCTCACAGTAGAACCTGTAGCAAACTTTTATATTGTAGCAAGAAATAGAAATACAACAAGAAATAGTAATTATAGATTTTCAGAAATCAATGATCTTCTAAAACTCGACAAATTAGGTAGCAAAGAGAAAAATTCGATAGTCGACATATGTCGCAAATATCAAGATATTTTTTATTCAGAAGGAGAAACATTATCAGTAAATAATTTTTATGAACAGAGCATATCCACCATAAACAACACTCCAGTATATACGAGGTGTGATCAAAAAATAACCATTATTGTGTGATCAAAAAATAAAGTATTTATTTATTCATCAACAACTATCTTGTCCCCTTTAAAATAATTCCCCTCAGATACTTATGCCAGCGTTTTTTTCAATCCTCGAAACACTTCTGAAACGCTTTTTTTGATATCGCCTACAGCTCCTGTTTCGATTTTTCTTTTATCTCCTCAATCGTAGCAAAACGCTTTCCTTTCATCGGTGTCTTCAATTTTGGAAAGAGGAAAAAGTCAGCGGGGGCCAAGTCCGGTGAATACGGTGGTTGAGGCAAGATAACGATTTTGTTTTTGGCCATAAACAGCTGCTGAGCGATGTCCATGCGACGTTGTTTTTGCTCAAAATTTAGCAATTTTGGAACAATCTTCGCTGCCGCACGTTTCATGCCAAAAACATCCGTAAAAATTGCTTGGCATGAGCCGAACGATATGCCAACATCATCAGCAACTTCTCTGATAGTGATTCGACGATTATCCATAATCATTTTCTTCACTGCGTCAATGTTGATGTGCTCGGGCGACCAGGACGAACATCGTCATTGACATCTTCTCGGCCTTCCTTAAACCGGTTATACCACAATTGAACTTGTGTTCTGCTTATAGTAGACTCGCCAAAGGCCACAGTCAACATTTCAAATGTCCTTGCGCATTTAATCTCATTTTTTACACAAAACTGAATACAGTTTCTTTGATCCATTTTTTCGAAGAGCACACCAAAACACGACTAACCTTTTTATCTGTCAAAAACAAACTGACAATCCAAAATGGTTGGTATTGCCAACATATATAACAGACATGTGTACCAACATAAAAAAAAAAATGCGAACTTCGAACATACGTAACTCACGAAAAGATGAAAATAACGGTTATTTTTTTTTCACACCTCGTATAAGAAACTATAGGCTACCAAATGTACAAAAAGATGAGATAGATCAACAAGTTTACGAACTTTAACAAAATTACATTATTCGCGACCCTTACCCTACCGCCCGAGTCCGGGTGGACCTCGCACAGTGGCACTTTTGAACTATTTAGGAGCTAAAAAGTCGAAAATTTGGTTATGGAATTGGTGACTTTTTTTTAGTACTATTTGGTTACCAGATGTTCACTTTGCAATATTTCTGTTTTTATTTTGTTTTTATTGCCACAATCGTTGCACCGTTACTTGTCAAAGTTAGGCTTGCTCAATTAGTATACACACTAAGCACTGGGAAAGCAAATTGCAAAAGAGTATGAAAAAAGTTTTTTTTCCCAAAAATGGACGTGCTTTTTGAGCCGATCGGACCCATATTTCCCACCAACATAACCTCTGACCACATTAACCTATGTATAAAATTTCATTCAAATATGTCTACTAATAACAGAGTTATGAGTTTTTAGCTCCTAAATAGCTCAAAAGTGCCACTGTGCCTCGGTGATCCTGCCCAACCACCATTCGTTGGGTGCAACGTGGTCATCATGCAGTACCACCAAGTCTCCCTTTGCTGCGTTTTCCTGGACGGTCTTTGAGCGCGGCGGCGCTGATGTTCGCTATGTCGTTCTTGCTTGATTTTTGGATCAAAAGATAGACTAGATTTTCTCTTTGTGCTTAATTCCTTGTTGTTTTTTCAATGGCATCTCCACAAATTTGCCTCTGGCAGTAACCATCAGGATTCTTTCTGTTTTTTCCAGTTTCGAACCCGTATTTTGATGTGGCTCCGAAGCATCACTTTGATTTATCCCTTTTATTAATTCATTTTCAATCTTTATTTTTACCACTGGTGTCTGTATATTATTTTCCTCCACGAATTTGCCACTAGCAATTTGCTTATGGGTTATTTCCTTTTCTTCTTCGGGTTGAGAAGCTTGTAGATTTGTCTGTTCTTTCAAATTAGTGGGTACCTTAATGCTAGAAGCATTTTCATTCGATTCTTGTTCGGGGTTTGAATTTGTATCGTTTATTAATTTCCATTTATGATCCTGCCTAAATTTTGTGTTAAAAGCATCTTCATCTTTCATTTCCTAAGAAGTAGGTTTGTCTTTTAACTCAGGGAGAGGACTCTCAAAATCATTACAAATCGCTGAATACGTCAAAATAATCGATACATTTTTGTCCGTTTCGCCCACGTTCTTCTTTTCGAGGAAGTACTTCGAAAAGGACTCCTTTATAACAGTTGGAGTGGACATAATCAACTCGTCTTCTACGGCTTCAGCAAACCAACCCATTGTGGTTTTAGTGAGCTTACCCAGCCCGGATATAAATGCGTTTGAGCAAATGTTTGTTGGCAATGATTGTTTTCTTCCGGTGGTTCTGCTTCTATTGGTTTAGGTAAAACAACTTGTGTAGGCAACATGTCATTTAAATCCAGTTTCTCCATTTGCGGTTCCCGATCAGTAACATATGAAGGCAATATCTTCTCCCTAGTAGTCTCTAAGCAAACTTGTGTGGGGAAAAAATTGTCCATTTTATCAGGACCTAGTATAACAACCGAACAATGACTATCAGAGAGAATCGTTGATGAGGCGGCTACTTCGATTCCAACCAAGTCTTTACCGGAAGTCGCCGTTTCAACTGCGTCACCTTCTGCAACATTTTTGACAGCTTCATCTGCACTTGATAGAATGTTCCTCTTTACTACTCTATGATATGAATTATCTCACAATTTTGTTGTGTATGGGAACATCTAATTGGAATGTGTTTAAAATAAATACTATAATATCCTTTGCACATATTACTACAGAAAAACAAAAAACGTTTATATTTCCATCCATATTTCCCACCGATTAATCAACAGCAACTACAGGTTGTGGAAGTTCAATGTCGATGTGGTATTAAAAGGCCACGGGTTACTGGTATTAGTACAAGGGATATCGAAATTCGATGATTCGGTCTAGCAAGAACAAATGGATTTGTGGATGAAGCGTGGGAACTCTTATTTCATCTATCGCAAAAGATAAAGCAAACCATATGCTTTCCTGTACCAGTTCGAACGAAGTCTACAATAAGTTGAGAAATATCCACGACAAAAAGATTTAAAAAAATAATTGTCAACTTCTTGCCCTTTAATGGCATGTTCAGCAAAACGTGCTCACTGCTTGTAAACGTACGCAAGTGGCGTGAACATAGAGAACACAGTGTTCACATCAATGGATAGGCTAAAAAAAAGCGATTTTTGTTTTTTCATGTCCATGTACAAATTAACGGCAACAATGTTAATAAAAACACAGTAAAAGCTAACGTCAACAAAATACAGTAAGATAACCAATATGCACTGCACTACGAAACAGCGTTCCCACAAGCGGCGAGCCAGACGCCTTGTCAGCAGTAGGTTGCACAACTTGAAATATATATCCGGTGCTTTTCAGCTAGCAGGGAAGAAAGCACAATTAATTAAAGTTTTTCGCCAACTGGAATTTGGTGTGCGTCGTTATTCGCGCGATTAATGCAATTAACAAAATATATATCCAGAGGTGCTCTCGAATTCTAGGCTATGCAGGTTTTTATGTGTTTCGCGGACGTGATTTGTAGTACAAATAATTGGGTTTTCACACTATTGGGGCCGTCTGGAAACGGTACTTCAAGTTAACAGAGTTTTCGAACGCGCATGGCTGCCATTTGTCAACTGTTGCTTCTGAGAACACATCAAGAATTTGCGTCTTTGAACGATTTCACTTGGAAAATGCAGAGCAACATAACAACAGAGTAACAAGCGTATCGTAAAGATTTTTATCAGAAAGTTTATTCACACCTATCTCTAATCCTTAATAAAATCAGTTGCATGAAGATAGGAGAAGAATCTGTACATTTATTAATCGAAAACTATCGCGACAAATCACTTGACACTTTCGTCAGAAGACTTGCTGGTGACCTCCCCAGGCTTCTCGGTATAAAAGAACCAAAAAGCTTACCTGAGGCTCTCCATCTGTGTATGAAGTTGGAAAATCAGAGCTTGAGAGCCAATTAGACTATCCGGATACTACAGACGATACAGACGACAGTATAGTAGAAGCTTAAAAAAACGTATTGCTACAGCGAATTGATGCATTGACTGATGCAATTCGATTATTGCAACCACAAGTGTTGAGACCTATAATCCTGTCACTATTCGAACTAGTAGGCATACAAATTTAGATTTAATTAAATCTATCCCCGAGTTTAATGGTACTTCAACAGAGTACCTGGCTTGGAGTAAAGCTGCGAATTTGGCCATGAGGGTACAAAATCTTACTACAAAGCTGTTGGAATATTGCGTAGTAAAATTACAGGGTCCGCAAATGCGTGTGCTTTTAATACGGTATTGAATTTAAATGCGATACTGGTTAGATTAGATCAGACTTATTCGGATAAGAGCACTTTACATGTTCTCGAAAATGAATTCAGCATATTAAAACAAGGCCAAATGACTATAAATGAATATTACGACAAGGTTGATGAACTGCTTACTTTAATAATAAATAAGCATGTAATGACAATGGTGGGAACAACACGTTAATTACTGCACTTAATAAACATGCTAGGGAGAATGCGCTACGAGTCTTTGTTTCAGATCTTCTACACTTCTACCGCATCCTTTAGATCTACCTCCCGCGCTCGCAACAGCACAAGAACTAGAACAAAATCACAGAAGATATGATTTTGCTCAAGGCTTTGCATCAGCAAAGAGTTTACCTGATGTTTCTAAAACGAATGGGTTTAATAATACTCAGATTAGTGCTCAACAGAGGAACACTAACTGTTATATATTGAATACTATTTTATACCTTGGTTATGCAAGTCTTATACATTGAATTTGCAACTCTGTTTTCATATTGAAATAAATCAGTACAATTTGAATACTCAAGAAATACGGTCGTGAAAAAAACATTTGGCAACGAGGAAAATAAAAGAACAGCTCAACCAACATTTTGTTGCACTGATAAGCAAGAAAGTTTTTTGTTGTCTTGGATAGGCACAGATGTGTTTGAGTTATTGAAAAATGTGTTTGGAAGTGCAAAATTACAAGAACAAACATCAGAAATTTAACGGACAAGCAAACGGATCATTTCCAATCGAAACGCCATGTAGTCGCAGCGCGTTTTGATTTTTTCAAAAGAGAAATGAAGCCACATCAAACTTATAGAGAGTAGACAGCTATAAATCCCAACAACGCCGACAGCACTACTGCATATACAACAACAGCAATAACAAGAACATAGCAATGGACATACGATACCAATGACTGTAGCCGACTCATATAATATTGCACTTATACACAATATAATATTGCACTTACAATTCGTTTTCATTTCCAAAATTTACTTCATTTAGATTATCAAAATATTGTGTACTTTGAATTTGTATTATCTAGCATTAAGCATTTATTGTAAGCTAGGATAAGTTTGAAGGAATGTAAAATAGATTTAAGAATTCAGAATTAAACTGAACTGTTTTTTTACTCAAATAAATATTTTTTTTTTAAATTCCACCAGCTGAGAACTTATCTGGCCCAGTTGGACGGCTTAGTTAGGTTCGTCGTGTGTAAAGTCGAAGTTAAAAAGTGCCGGAGATACGAATGCAACCACTTAACCCAACAACAAGGAGTACAACATACTAAGGAATTACAATAGAAATAGCCACACACGCCGCCATCCAACAAACAACAACGTCAAATTCTAATAATTAAACAGACGCTTATTCAAATTCAAATTCTTATTTACTTAAAGACTATTATTTAAGTTATAAATCAAACTTCAATTCTTATAAAAATCATCCAATGCATGTTGACTTGAATTCCCATGAAAATCATCCAATCATGTTGAGTTGAGTTCTTATGAAAATCTTCAAATTCACGTTGACTTGAATTCCCATGAAAATCATCTTGAATTCAATTCTGACGAAAATCGTCAATTCGTGTTGACATCAAAATCTTAAAATTCATATTAATTTGAATTCGCATTAAATACAACAACTTCATGCTTGCTTCATTTCTCATGAAATTCATTACTGAAACAGGAGTGCATTGCTAAGCAGATGACTCAAAGCATAACTGAAGCTGTCAAACTAGCTGAAGAGAGAGTTATGCAGAGAATAAGTGAGTTATCTGGTGAGCTAATCCATATCAGGTCTGCTGTGGCAAAAATGGAGAAGCGGGTTGCTGTCGTGGAGGAGATGGATGCTGATAATCAGGCTCTTGGACGCGAGGTAGCCACGTTGCTTGATAATGCCAAATTTGAGAATGATTTGATTATCAATGGTGTTCCCCATGCTGAAGCTGAAAATTTGTCTGGTATTTTCTCAATTGAAATTGAAATGCTAAAAACATTGCGGGAAAAAAATTGTTGAAGAGTCTTAAAGAAGAAAATTGTGTCAGTCAAATTAGTGAAAGGTTTTGAAAATTTGCTATTGACACACGCAAAAATAATATAACAAAAATACATTTAAGTTCTTCAACACGGACGCGATTTCATACGTGCTCCATAATTGGGACGGGTTTTCACTGTGTTTAAACTGAATTCGTTCTTTAAACTTCGCGATATAGACGCCAATACGAAAGTGTAGTTTATTTATATAATTTGGTGATATTTTGTTCTGCAGGAACAGATTAAAAGTGAAGTGTAAAATTCATAAATCATTTTAAAAACAACAACATCATTGAAAATAAAACTGCGCGCCTAAAACAATTAGCAGGAGTTGCCACCTGTGTCAGTACTCTAAGATGATTGGTGATGCCACTTAATTTTAATTTTATTTTATTTAAATTTAATATTCCTCAGAGTTGCATTTGAGCCATTTATTAATTTTTTATTTTCTCAACAATTAATGAGTTTCCCGGACATCAACAACCTTACAAACATCAGAAATGCTTATGTGACGGTGGTTGCTGAAGATTGCTGCAAAAACAAAAAAGAAATAACTAAGGATAACTTGTACCTAACAACCAAGTCAATAAATCGGGCTCGTTCATGTTCTCCTGCTTTAATGTTAAACAGCGAATCTACACCTACAATTGCGCCAGCAAGTAACTTAGTCATGCCAGCCACAGGTGGTGGAAAAAGTAATGTGACAAAAAATGTTGCCACTATACAGACTGGTATAGACAGGTATGTATATACAGGTAAAACGAAAGTTGAGACCAGAAAAAAACGGAAATAAAAGACAGGCAAAAAATGCGAGACTAACTCCTCAATCGGCGAATATATCTGCCTCTCCGAAACAAACAAATAGTAACACTTTGGGTCAGAACAGATTTGCACTATTAGAGAATGAAAACGTTGACTCAACTCCTGCAAACAATTCCATCGCCAAAACTCCGAAGCCACCACCATTCTACTTGCGAGAGAGATGCTCAAATGATTTAGTTGCAACTGTAGCTAGTCTTGTAGGAAATAACAATTTCCACGTATTTGGGAGTCTAATGTAGATCGCCTCCACGCGGTGCACCCTGGGTTACGCTAAATGGTCTACACTCCCCCAGGTGCTGCTGTTTTCTTGCACGGGAGTTCAGTAGCACCAATAGGCACGACCCCCATCCTTCGTCCCCGGACTTCTCTTTGGACCAATGTAACTGTTCTGATTGCCCTGGGCTGGTAGCTGTAATTTTCTGGACCTAGCTGTCTTTTGTCACGGTAGCACCAAGGTGAAACTTGAGTGTGAACGGCTCCAGTCTAAGGTTGCAGCTGCCCCGTCCCGTTAAAACCTTGGCAGGCCTCAAAGTACGTTCGACGTCTGTTACCGTTAGGTCGGTAGTGTGGGTTCGGTTGAGTGGAACTCCCGATTAGCACTGGTCTGGCTCTGAGCACTTGACCCCATAAGGGCTTGTGCCAACCCTCGCATGGCCTCCCTGCTTGCACAGATAACCATGTGACCATATTTAGTGACCACACGTTCGGACTGAGATAGCGGCTTTGAGTGGGGACTCTTATTGCATGGACACAACAAAAAATAAAAACACAAACACAAACAAAATTTCCGCGCAAATCCCCTCAGGGACGCGCAAAACCCTGGCAAGGCAATTGCCCACCAGCAACACCCCCGAACTTGGTTCGAAGACAAGCAGCATAAGCACTGCCCCTTCAACAAGCACCACAGCTTCGGCTAATAAGCCACCCAAGAGCTCTTCGCTGTCCCCAGGCTCTTCAGCGGCTGCTAGGGTATTGACTCACAAACCAGCAGCAGTCGCTCCGCCTAAGCCCTCTTCAGCAAACGCCTCGATATTGCCTCACAAGTCGATGGTAACTGCTCCCCGTACCGCTCCTCCTTCAGGTGCTGGCTACTCCCAAGCCTAAGCTCTCCAAACCGCTTAGTGAGATTATGAAATAGAGCCTCACATGGGCTGTGGTCGACTCTGCCAATGCCGATGGGACCATTACTCCTGCCAATTGGAGGCAGGTCGAAATGGCACTGTTACCAATATTCGTTGAGGTTATGTCTCTCAACCCTGGTCCTTCACCCAGCTGCCGAGACGCAGGGTGGTATCAAGGACATATTAAGATCGTATCTTGCTCGGACCAACGCTTGGCGGATCTATACAAGGTAGCGATCAATAGGGTAGGTGAGATATGGCCGGGTGCATAGCTCAACGCTGTACCTTTGGACCACGTTCCCCAACGCCCTCGCTCTAAAACATGGCTTCCTGCCGAGCCCTCTGAGCCAGAGGCAATCTTAAAGATCCTCAAGCTCAGCAACACCGATCTTCCCACCGATGGCTGAAAGGTCGCGAAAGTTGGTGACCCCAAAGGCACTTTGCGTGAGGTCACCATCATTTTGAACGAGCAATCCCTTGTTCCCATCAACTCCCGCGAGGGGGTGATTAATTATGGCTTTGGAGCCATCACTCTCCGAATCTACAAGTGCGATGCCCAAGCCCCCCAACAGCCTCCCCCAGCTGGTGCCGTCCCACAAGCAACTGCCAAAGAGCCTAGCTGCTCGGGCCCGGCTCTCACCCCTTTGTCGGGTAGTGACAATGAGAGTATGTGCTCCGTTACAACCAGAAGCAGCCGCTTCTCAACTTCCGAACTGGTCGGAGAATTCTTCGACCACATGGACACGGATGCGGCTGGTGGATACATCTCTCCAATGTCCGAAGAGGAGGAGTTGAATTCCACAATAATCACTCTTCCAGACAATGCTGAAGGTACTACAGATTAACCTTCAGCATTCGAAAACTGCCTCGGCAGCCCTGCTTCTCCGCCTCTCGGATATAGGGGAGGAGTTCATTCTCGTCCAAGAAGCTTGGGTCGAAATGACCGGGTTTCTGGACTCAATGCATACGGATATCGTATGGTATATATCGAGGATCAAGGTAAACCAAGATCCTGCATTCTGGTAAAAAACAGCGTTAACGTTCTTTTACTCCCTAGATTCAGTGACAAAGACAATGTTGCCATGGTCATAGAAATGGGTCCACGGACCTTCTGGATCTCCTCGAACTGCATGGCTCATGACTATGGCGACTCCCCGCCACCAGACATACTGAAGCAAATAGTTGCTGTAGCCCACCAGAAACAGATTCCGGTAATTATCGGCGCCGATGCCAATGCCCATCACGAAATATGGGGCAGATCCGGCACAAATGATCGAGGTGAGTGTCTTTTCGACTTTATCATTTCAAATAACTTAGGCATTGCTAGCCGGGGAAATGAGCCGACCTTCCTTATATCCGTCAGGAAGGAAGTGCTTGACATCACCCTCGTCAACGATAACTACTCCAACATGATAAGCAATTGGTTCGTCTCACAGGAATGCTCCTTTTCGGACCACTGCTATATCACCTTTGACATTGACTTGAGGGAGACTACAGGCAATACAGAATCTCTTAAACCAGTCAATAGAAAAAACACGAACTGGCCTCTTTTCCGGCTCAAACTGGGGTCTTGCTTAGCAACGACTGACTCCCCCCTTTATCCACAACTGTCCCGACATTGATCGGGCGGTCGACGATCTGACCACAGCTTTTAAAAAAGCCACTCATATTTCTTGCATCACTCCCGAACCACGGGGCAAACCTAAACCTCCGTGGTGGAACTCGGAAATTGCAAGTCTTCGCAAAACTTGTAGAATGCTTTTCAACAAAGCTAAAGTTACAACTGATTGGGCCCTTTTCAAAAATAAACAAAAAGAGGTGAAATACGCCATTAGGTGAGGGAAACGAGCGTCATGGAGGGAATTTTGCAAAAGCATTGAATCGACGTCCGAGGCTAGCCGTCTTCGTAAAATTCTCCACTCCTCTAACAAAGCCCTTGACTGTATCCAAAAACCAGATGGCAGCTGGACTCACTCAAGCGCCGAAATCCTTGATATTCTGCTAGACACCCACTTCCCAGGGAGTGTAGCCTCAGCGGATCAAGCACTCTACCAGGTGGAGCAGGTTTCCCATGATAGCCTCCCCACATTCCAAGTGACAAAAAGTCACCTTGAGTGGTCCATTCAAACCTTTAAGCCATACAAGTCCCCCGGACCGGACGGCATCATTCCTGCCGATATCCAAAATGGGGAAGAGATTATCCTTCCATGGCTGCTACAAATATATAATGCAAGCCTCAGATTGCAATATATTCCCTTACGCTGGCGCACGGCTCGGGTCGTCTTTATACCCAAAGTTGGGAAGGCCTCGCACACCAAACCTAAGGATTACAGACCCATAAGTCTAACATCCTTTCTTCTTAAGGTTCTAGAAAGAGCTCTTGACCTACATATCATATCAGGACATCGATCAACCCTTCTCTTCTCTCTGTATCTCAACACGCTTACTCTAAAGGCAAATCGGTTGAAACAGCACTTCATTCTCTCATTTCTCAAGTTGACAAATCCTTGGCGTACAAGGAATTCACACTTGCCATATTTCTGGACATCTGGGAGCATTCAACAATGTATGCCTCAACGCTGTCATTTCCGCACTCTATAACCTTAACCTGAATTCAGGTCCTCTTAAATTTATAGAGCTTCTACTAAAATCTAGGATCATGACTTCCACGATCGGCAGTGCCCAATCCAGGAGGGTGGTTAGCAGGGGCACGCCACAAGGGGGTGTTTTATCACCCCTCCTCTAGAACCTGGCAGTTAACACACTACTGGTGAGATTGGAATCTATTGGATGCAAAGTGATAGCCTATGCGGACAACATAGCAATCGCGGCATCCGGCAAATTCCCCCAAACACGTTCCGAAAAACGTAACTGATCACTCTCTATTGTGTCGAACTGGTGTCGCGAATTCGAACTTGGGGTTAACCCATCCAAAACCGAGACTATGGAAGTACAAAATTCCAAAGTTTACAATGCCTAGTCTAAACGGCACTCCGCTCTCTTTGAGCACACACGTTAAGTACTTAGGCCTGATTCTCGACACAAAGCTTAATTGGAAAGCCAATCTAGCTGAGAGGGCACGTAAGGCAACATGCGCTATATACTGCTGTAAAAGAGCAGTTGGTGCACGATGGGGACTTCGTCCTCGAGTCGTGCTCTGGCTCTACACGGCCATCGTGGAACCAAACCTGTTATACGGGTCGGTCTTCTGGTGGCAAGCTCTCGAAAAAGCCTGTAATATCAAACCCCTTGATAAAATCAGAAGATCCATTGCTCTATTGATCACTGGCGCTCTTCGTAGCACACCTACGAAAGCCCTTTTTGCCATGCTGCACTGGCTCCCCTCGGGGATCAACAAGCTAAGCTGACAGCAATTAGACTTAATGCTCTTTCGCACTGGCGCATAACCCTGACAGGCCATGCTTCAATTCTGAATCAGGACCCACCTGTCCCCAACTTTATCGATTATATGTCGGTCTATCCCGATTTGAACAGGGAATTCGACCTCACTATTCTCAGTCGAAGCGACTGGACCTCAGAAAACCGAATCGTCGGTGAAACAGTCGAAATCTACACCGACGGTTCCAAGCTTGGAGGTAGAGTCGGCAGCGGTATTTATTCTGACAAGCTGGACTTAAACATCTCCCTACGTCTCCCAGACCATTGCAGCGTTTTTCAAGCTGAGGTCATGGCCATTTACCACGCAGCCAAATGGATGCTGAGTAGTGATATCGGCGCAGTTGACGTATCTATCTTCTCAGACAGCCAGGCCGCCATTAAATCTCTTTTTGGCTCCACGGCCACATCAAGACTAGTTCATGAATGTCGAACATCTTTAAAGGAGCTCGCAAGTTACTCTCGGGTGCACCTAATCTGGGTTTCCGGACACAGTGAAATCCCGGGAAACTCCGAGGCGGACGAGCTTGCCAAGGCAGGCACGCTAATGCACGACATTCACCCCTCTGTAAACATCGGCATTCCACTGGCAACAGCCAAGCTCGAAATCAAACGGAAATATATGGCTGACGCCTACAAATCCTGGGCTAACGAGGAATCCTGCCACACGGCTAGACTAACTTGGGCAAGCATGGACAAAAACACAACCAATCAACTTCTTCGACTTGATCGCGTATCACTGTCGACAACTGTGTCGGTTTTGACCGGCCACTGCATAATGGGACAGCACGCAGAAAGACTGGGCCTACCCTCAAATGACTTTTGCCGAGGCTGTGGCTTCGAGGAGGAGGACGAGACGGTTTTCCACCTCTTATGCCACTGCCCATCCTTGAGCAGAAGAATAATTCGCACCTTTGGTGCCCCATTTCTTACAAGCCTGACAGAGCTGTCATCCATTAATATTAGGGACATAGCCAGGTTCATCAAAGTATCAGGATGGTTTCCTGAAACATGACGGGGGAGTCGTGCCTTTCCAGGCGCTGTCCTTGTGCTGACTATCACCATCCCAAGTATGGGAACTTTTTTAGTCAGTGCTTGAACGGCGCCACACCTTGGTATCACAATGGGCCATTATGTGTGCTCAAGTGTGCTTTTGGCAAACTGGGCGGCCACTCCTACCTACCTACCTAAGAAACGGGAATATAAAGGAAACGAAACTACAGACATACAATGAAAGCAATTACCGCAAAATAGCATCCTATCTTGAAAAAAATGGTAAAAACTACTATACATATCAACTCAAAAGCAGTAAAGGTCTAGTAGTTGTTATTAAAGGTATTGAGAATAGTGTAAGCACTAATGAAATCAAAGATTCTCTCGAAATCGCCGGATTTAAAGTAAAAACGGTATTCAACATTAAAAACAGAGACAAAGTACCACAACCGCTATTTCAAGTAGAACTTGAACCGAATGGAAGACAATTAAAAAGTAGCGAAACACACCCAATATACCATCGGCGTTACTTATTACATAGACGAATAACCGTTGAAGAACCACACAAAAGAAAAGGCCCTGTCCAGTGCTTCAATTGCCAAGAATACGGGCACACAAAATCGTACTGTACCTTACGCACTGTTTGTGTTGCCTGTGGGGACCTTCACCATTCCTCCAAGTGTTTGTCTGACAAATCCAACATAAATGCAAAAAAATGCAGCAATTGTGGGGAAAACCACACGGCAAACTACAGAGGCTGCCCAGTGTATTTAGCACTCAAAAATAAATTAGACCAGAAAGAGCAACCAGCTCTTCATTACACAGAGATTGCCAAATCAATTGAACCCCATAAGCAACTGACCAGCGACAACGCTTCTACATCAAGATCATATGCCAACGTAGTAAAGTCTGGATCTGAAGAAATTCCTAGCTTTGCAAATCCTATGCAAAATGTAGAATCAACGATATCAAAATTAACAAATTGTATGACAGAATTTATGACATCAAAGCAAAGCATGTTGCACGAGTTGTTGAAAACTCAAAACCAGCTTATGCAATTGTTGATATCTAAAAAATTAACTATATTAATATATGTCATTGGAATGCAAACGGCATTAGCCAACATAAACTTGAAATTCAACACTTCCTGCATACTAGGTAAATTGACATTATGCTTTTATCAGAAACGCACTTGACAAACAAAAATTATTTTGTTATATCAGGATATAAATTCTACAAGACAAACCATCCTGACAATAAAGCACATGGCGGTACGGGTATATTAATAAGAGATAGATTTAAGCATCATGCACTAGAAGAGTATGCAAAGGACTATCTGCAGGCAACATCAATATGTCTTCAATGCTGGGAGGAAAAAATTGTACTAAGCGCAGTCTATTGTCCTCCAAGATACTCAGTGACTGAATTACAATTCACACAATTCTTCACATCATTGGGGACCAAATTTTTGGCAGCAAGTGATTATAATGCGAAACATACCTTTTGGGGCTCCAGGTTAATAAATCCCAAAGGCAAACAACTGTTCTCTGCACTACTAAATCGGTGTTCTAACCTAGACTTCGTGTCCTTAGGGCAACCGACATACTGGCCCTCTGACCCTCAAAAAGTGCCCGACCTCATCGATTTTGGAATAACCAGTGGTATTGATCGTAACTTGTTATCTGCAGAATCGTGTTTAGAGCTCGCTTCTGATCATTCATCAGTTATTATATGTCTACATAAACAACCTCAACTGGGTAAGAAAACAGGTCACCTAACCAACAAAAGAACAAACTGGCTCCGGTACCTTCAATATGTAAGTAGTCATATAAACATTGGCCCTCGACTAAAGAGTGCAAGCGATATTGACTCGGCACTTTTGGCCATCAATTCAGTTCTTACATCTGCAGCCACACACTCATCTCCAGCAGCCTCATTATCCCGCTCCGCAACAACTCACACAACATCTGCAGTTATCGATAGTCTCGTTAGGGAGAAAAGGCGCTTAAGAAGAGAGTGGCAACAAAATAGATCACCCTACGCCAAGCAGAGATTAGCATTAGCAAAAAAACGCCTCAGAGAAGCACTGAACTGCGAGCTAGAGAACAGTTAGAAAAAGTATACTGAGACGCTAACTCCAACACAAAACACTAACTATTATTTATGGAAAGCCTATAAAAATATAAAGACTCCTAAAGACTGTCATCCACCACTCAGGCACAATAATGGAACTTGGGCAAGAAGTGACGAAGAGAAAGCCTCAGTGTTTGCAAATCATCTCAAATCCGTATTCCAACCTAACCAACCAACCAACTGTTTTGAAATTCCATTTTTGGCCCCTAAAATACCACTAATCCCGATGAAGGTTAAAATGAATTAAGTGCAACTTGCAATTAAAACTCAGCTAAGCCCGAAAAAAACACCAGGATTTGAATTAATTACCGCAAAAATGATTGTGGAATTGCCTGAAATAGCCATCAAAATAGTGAAGCAGTTATTTAATGCAATATTTAGGATTGGGTATTTTCCAGAACCCTGGAAAATATCACAAATTACAATGATTCCAAAACCCGGAAAAGACGCAACTCAACTGTCATCTTATCGACCCATAAGCTTGCTCCCAGTGATTTCTAAATTATTTGAGAAACTGATTCTTCTAAAGCTGCAGCCGCACATATACAAATCCAACATTATTCCCCACCATCAATTTCGATTTCGTAAGAATCACAGAACCATAGACCAAATTAACCGCATTACTAGTGCAATTCGAAATACTTTTGAAGACAAAAAATACTGCTCTGCTATATTCTTAGATATTGCACAGGCATTTGACAGAGTTTGGCATGCAGGATTAATATATAAAATTCAAAAACTCTTACCAGTTAATGTGCACATGCTACTCGAATCGTATTTGGATAACCGAAAGTTCAGAGTAAAATATGGAGAATACACCACAAACGACTTTGATATTAATGCTGGGGTTCCACAAGGTAGTGTTCTAGGTCCTGTACTATATGTATTGTTCACTGCAGACCTCCCTACTGATGATCATCTAGTCACTTCAACATTTGCAATCCAATAGTGGCTTCGAATCGCCTTCAGGAGCATTTGACGAAAATGAAAGTGTGGCTGGCAAGTTGGCACTTAGGAAAGAAACATGCCCAGTGATTACACTAAACAATGTTGCTATTCCTCAATCGAACACTGTAACATACCTAGGAGTCCATCTAGACAGACGACTAACTTGGCGGAATCATATTGAGGCAAAAAGAACGCAGATAAAGCTAAAGACCCATAAAATAAATTGGCTACTCAACTCCAAGTCAAGGCTTCGTTTACAACATAAACTTTTATTGTACAAGGCACTGATCAAACCAATTTGGGCATACGGAGCTGAGCTTTGGGGGAATGCTAGTTCATCGAACGTCAAGCTGATACGAGTGCAATCGAAAATCTTGCGTGCAATCGCGGGTGCGCCTTGGTCCGTTAGAAATGCTGACATCCATAAGGACCTCAACATTCCTCTTGTTAAAAGTGAGCTCACAGAGATTATGCTCAAACACAAAAAAAAACTACGAGAGCACTCAAATCCATTGGTAAAAAATTTAGCTAGAATTAAAACAGCAACACGCCTCAAAAGATTGGACTTACCTATATTTTAAATGTACTAAATATTAAATAATTACCAATAAGATACTAAAATGAAATGAATTTAAATTGAATTAAAATCAAAAGGCAAAAATGTAGTGAAATTTAATAATAAGCCCAAACACTGGTGCGGGATAAATATAGTTAATTTAGCTCTTAAGATTTAATTACTTATTGTTAGGCTCGAAATGAGTGTATTCAATAAATAAATGAACTGTTTAAAAAAAAAAATAAATAAATTTTCTCACAAGTTTGCAAAGCGGTTAATGTCAGTACTCCACTTGTGAGAGAGGCATTCCGTCTGAGAAGTAAGGGAAACCTGAGCAAAACCACTAAACCTCCGATTTTGGTGAAACTCCACTAGGCACGTGATAGAAGTCAGTTGCTCAAGCACATTGCTGGCTTCTGCAAGTCCAGTAAAAGGCCGCTGTTGCTAAATGATATTGGCGTTCAGGGTGACAGCTCATTTTATGTACATGAGAGTCTAACGATTAACAAAAATCAAAACACAAAAACTTCTGGTGTCAGCGTTCACAATTCGGGCTCGATGCTTCGAATGCTCAAGCAATAGTAGTGAGTAGCAGAGAGAGCGTAGATGCAGTTGCCGGCAGAAGCTATACTGGAGCATAAAACTCAACTCTTAATTTATTATTTTCTATTTAATTTATTATTTATTATTCTATTTAATGTATTATTCTATTTATTTTATTTTAATTTATTATTCTATATTACTCTCAACTTCACTATTCAGTTTCTTCTTTATTTTTATTCAAGTTATTAATTGCACATTTACATATATTTACTTAAGTCGGGGATTCGTGTTGGTAGCATCGAAGAACTACACACTGTTCCAGGTGCTGCTGTTCCTGTTGGCGAGTGAACTTTGTGTTGTTGTTCTAATGTAAGATAATATCGAATTGTTTATCTTTCTTTGTAGCTTAAATGCTCTCTCTCTATATGCCTTCTTGTCGACTATTTTTTTAAGTAATTTCCTCTTCTCTACTATCTGCTTCTTCTATTACTGTAGTGCTTATTGTTGTGTTGTTGATATGTATTTTTATGCTAATTATGGGTGATGAAGTTTCTGCCTCCAGTGACGTTCATAAAACATTGATTGGCGTTCTATGCAACCACCGCTCTGGATTAAACATTGTACATTTTAATGCGAGGAGTCTAAATGATTCTAAGATGGATTATGTTAGACACTGCTTTGAGAATTCATCCGTTGATGTAATTTGTGTATCCGAAACCTGGTTGCATAAAGGTATAGGTGACTCTTGCTTGAATATAGGTAATTACAAGCTTATTCGAAACAATAGATTAGATAAAAAGGCGGGGGTGTGGCAATATATTGTAAAAGTAATTTAAGAGTGAATTTGTTGAATATGTCTGGAGGCTCAGATGTGGAATTTCTAAATGTTGAAATTTATGACAATAGCACAAAAGTTTTTCTATCGTGTGTATATAATCCGTATCGTTACTGCTGTTTGGATCCTTTGTTTGCTACTTTGTCAAATTGTGTAATCGATTATGATCATTCTGTTGTGTGTGGTGATTTTAATATAAACATGTTACGTAAGGACAGTCTTGCCAAGCAATTCATTTGTAAAATTTCTGAAGTTGGACTGCAACTGCCGAATACCCGTATGCCAACACGCTTTGCAGATAATGCTTCTCCAAGTTTGTTGGATGTTTTTGTAGTTTCGGATATTTCTTCAGTGATGATCTTTGACCAATTCTCGTTTATATCCGACCACGATCTAATTTTTTGTTAATTGAATGTAAATCTAAACCCAGTCGTTGCTGAAAACTATTTTTCCTTTCGAGCCTATAACTCAATTAATCTTGATTCTTTGTTTAATGACCTATCGCTTATTAAATGGTCTGAATGCTGGCTGTTTAGCTCTGTGAATGAAAAGCTGGATTCTTTAATGTACAGAATTGGTACCTTGTGTGACTTGCATGTTCCACTTGTTACTCGCTCTGGCACTAACAGCAGTTGTCCCTGGTTTACGAAGAATGCCAAATTGGCTATAAAAAAACGGCATAGAACACACAATCAGTGGAAAAGAAATCCAACTGCATCTAGATGGGAAGAGCACAAAAGAGCTAGAAATTATGCAAACTCTACTATTAAATTGGCTAAGTGCAGAAATTTCATGTCCAAACTATGTTTAGCACGACCTTCCAAGCAGCTGTGGAATAATTTAAGACAAGCTGGGGTATGCAATGGGAAATCTGAAGATTGTCGAATTGATCCGGGTATTCTGAATGACTATTTTAGTAGTAGTTCAGCGTCTGCTGATGATATGTCTGCTGTAGTTGCGAGGTACTATGTTCCTGAATGCCCATTTGTGTTTGAGTTTATTTCTGTGGATGAAGGTGATGTTTCTCGCTGTGTCAACAAGATAAAGTCAAATGCTGTCGGAGAGGATGGAGTTCCTATTAAATTCATTAAACTTATTTTGCCTTTCATTCTAAGCCCGTTGACCCATATAATTAACCATTGTTTAACGAGCTCCTGCTTCCCCAATATTTGGAAAGTAGCGACGATTATCCCTATAGCTAAAAAGTCCAATGCTAATGCACCGTCTGATTTCCGTCCTGTAAGTTTATTGTCGGCTTTATCAAAGGTATGTGAATATCTCATGGCTGAGCAAATCTCAGAACACGTCAGAAAATTTGATCTTATTTCCCCACTCCAATCTGGTTTTCGGCCTGGACACAGCTGCAGTTATTAAAATATTGGATGACATCAGAGAGTCATTTGATATGGGACACTTGAGCCTGCTTTGTCTGTTAGATTTTTCTAAAACATTTGATTCTGTAGATCACTCATTACTATGTGAAAAGCTACAGTTGAATTTTGGTTTTTCCAACTCGGCGCACTGTGGGGTATTTGACCTAAAAATTCGGACAAAATATGAAGGACTTCACGTAGCGCTCTGAAATTTTGCAGAAACAATACTTTTACTGAAACTATCAAATTGATAAATTTTTATTAAAATCGGATGAAGGATACGCCCCCTTTCTAAGCAAACTTCATTGAGCTTGCTGAATTTTTGTAAGAAAAATATGAATATAAATTTTGGTTTATAGATACATATCCAAAACAAAATTTTTATTATCATAGTAACCACGCCTACATTGGAATAATAAAACCATTTAAGCAGTAATTGATTCATTTATTATATATAAAAATTAAATAGTTGTGTTTGAACACTTTTTAGTTCTCAGTCCGAGGAGGGATAGCCTAATTTATTACTTTCTTCCGTATGTTTTTCAACACTCGCATTCATTTCAAATGGAAGCAACATTTCTATCGCAGTTTTGCTAAAAGGCTTTGATGGTTTTTTCCTTTTTCTTATTGAGGACAAATACGGGTCAGAATGTAAAAGCAGCCTGTTTATAACATCGATGTTGCAGTCTTTGCGAGAAGATTTTCTTGAAAAATTTTCTCTAAATTTTCGAAAATATTTATTTGCGGCTTCTGCAGCCTCTTCCGATAACATACCTATTGGAAGTAATGCATGTTCAATAATGACGGGTCGATGTATAAGTATCTTATGTACTGTTGGCATCATTGGGTACCATGGATACAATTGTATGTATAACTTCGCGGTATCAGCGCAATAAGTTGCGAATTTGTTTACGTCTATTGCATGTCCACTCGAAATAACCTCCAACACAATAGCGAACCTTTCTATAAGATTTTTATCGATTCCTGTAATTAGTGATGATACTTCAAACTCAGCAAAAAAACTTTCTGCTTCTATTCCCATCGTTAGTATTGCCATATTGGGATTTTGGAACATCAACCAGGAGTCCAAGCTCTCTTTTGAATTTTTGTTGAATAATTTGCTTTCTTTCTTTAACAGACTTTTTGTCTTCTTCAGATCGAGTTTGCCATTTCTTAACAGGAAGTTTATATGAGAGATGGAGCAAGGTTTCGAAAAATCTTATACGAGCATGTAAAATTGAGAAGCCGAAACTTAAATTGTCAAAATTGCATTGCCGTTTACTGCATTCCGATAAATCATTAAATTGTTTTGATGTAGCATTGCAATCAAAGCATCTCATGGTGGAAGTAGTATCGGTTGCTGCGTTACACACTTTGCCATCTACCATAGCTAAAACCATAGTGTGCATTACAATTATTGTTTTATTTTTAATTGATATTGCGGTTGGCTGTAAGGACAAAATTTTGTTGTTGAAGTACTTCAATACTTCTTTAATTATCTGGGGAGTCTCATGAATAAATCTTATCCTCATAGGGCGACAAAATCGAGGCGAAGAAGGAGTAGGATTTTGCCAAACCACTTTGCTATTTACTTGACAAATCAAACGCAGGAGAACTAAACATGACTGAAATATGCTAGCGTCAGTGTCACTGTCATTTTGAAACTTTTGCTTATACTGCGCTTGTTGTGATCCGTCACTGCCCCACTTGTATATCATGTCAAGAGAGCCCAATTCATCAGCTTTTAGGACTTCAACAACATCAATCAGAAAAAATAAAAGCCGATCTATTGTATGGTTCAAAAGCGCCTGTAATTCTATCTCCACACAGGTTTCAGATACACAATAAGACTCTTCAGCAGGATAGCAATCTTTTTTCGCTTTTTGTAAAACGCTGTAACACGGAAAAATACCCTTAGAAGTT
Source organism: Clusia tigrina (assembly GCA_920105625.2). Lineage (NCBI taxonomy): Eukaryota > Metazoa > Arthropoda > Insecta > Diptera > Clusiidae > Clusia > Clusia tigrina. The sequence goes on from OV050030.1 coordinate 55,056,880, forward strand.
TCACGAATTATTTCATATTCTGTTCTACTTAAAGATGCTTCAACAAAAAGCTTCAGATGGAGATATTTGGTTCTTGACTGCTGTTTCTGAAGAACTGGATTTGTATGCGTTTCTGTACTTGTCCCCACGTGCTGGAGAAGTTAAAATATCTTTAACAACATTTGAACCACCTAAGTTGCCTTGTTGTCGTAGCATGACTTGACCTGCATAAATAAGGTCTTGAGCCTCATTATTTGCTCGCAAGTGTTCAGTTTTTCGACGTTTATTGCGGTCTGTAAAATTTTCAAAAGGTTTTTGCGGTCGTCCAGAAGTTTTACTTATTGATGGGATTTCTAAAGTTCCTTGCAGCCAACTGTTGTTCTTTTTTAAAAAGTTTTCCTCTGTTCTTGAAGAAGAATCCCACTTCGACTGCATCTTGGCCTTAAAATAAGAAAAACTCCTCAGAAATTCCTGTTTTCGTTCACTAGCAAAATTGGAACTACTCATTGTTTCATTTTAAAAGACATCAAGTTTCGCTGACAAACTAGTCTCATCATACTCCTTCAACTTCGTGTAAATAGCCAATCGAGTTAGAATTGTATTCGAACATCCTAAAAAAATTTTAGAGCATAAGTCCAAGCAACATGTCGGAAAATATGAATTTATTAACAGAAATATAGTGCATTTTGATGCATTATATAACGCAAAGAGGCAGTGGGTGGCACCCAATTTTTCAATAATTTGTAAGAGGAATGGTTACTTGTGCTAAAAAAGCAAAAATCACTGCGGGGAACGGTGGAGAACATAAACAAAATGACTAATGAATGCTTCGATGCAGAAAAAAACCGCGTCACTTTTACAATTATTCATTCAATTGCACTCAAATGTATACCAAACGTTACTACATACCTTGTTTAGCAATATCCATTTCAATTATAAAATTAATCACCTTTTTAAATATAAAAAAACAATATTCAAATGTTGTCATTTATTTCGCTGATTAAAAATTGCACGTGCTTCTCGTCAGTTCGCTCAACTTTTGACAGCAACAATGCCGTCTAACGGAATTTTTTGAAAAAGAAACATATGTTTACAGTATCGTCCATAAGTGCTCTACCCAAACATAAAAAAAATTTCAAAAAAATTCAATTTAGAAAATTGGATTTTGTCCGACTTTTTTGGCCAAATACCCCATAGTGCGGCGGTCCGTATGTTAAATAGTTACTTGGTTGGAAGGTCTGAAAGGCTTAGGGTGGGAAAGAGTGTGTCTGAGTTCAGTAATTCAACCTGTGGGGTGCTTCAGGGCTCAGTGATTAGTCCACTTTTATTTATACTGTTCATAGATGACATTTTCAGTAAGTGTCTTCATGCTATCATCAGCATGCATATGCTGATGACCTTCAATTGTATTTGTCTCATTGAGGATTTATGTGCTAGGGTAAACGAAGACTTGATCATAATAGCAGAATGGGCTATAGCTAATAGGCTGAAGCTCAACTCCCAAAAATCATATGTCCTCCCGATTTCCAAGTCTGGTTCCCCTTCCTCTGATATAACAACAATTGACTCGGGTTCCAGGCATAAGTTGCAAGTTGCATTCAATAATGCTACAAGATATGTATATGGTTTAAGAAAGTTTGACCATATCAGTAAGTTTTGCAATCAGTTCCTTGGTAGCAATATTTTTAATTATATGGATGCTAGAAATTGCATATTTCTACATAACTTGATATACACGCGAACACCTAATTATTTGTTTGTAAAGTTGAAGGTTTGTAAATCGAGGTAAAATATGAACCTCTTAGTCCCTAATTACAAGTATTTAAACTCGAATAGACTCTGTTTTGTGAACGCCATCAGGTTGTGGAATTCGTTGCCTTTGGCAATTAGGAGTATCTCAAGTAAGCACAACTTTCAGCAAGCAATTTCTCACTACTTCTCTTAATGCTATTTATTTTTCTCTTTTCTTCTTTTCTAATTTTTGTTTCCTTTTTGTTAATTCCTTGTCTTTCTGTACTGACTTTTCCTTATTTCATAAAAATTATTTATTTTTAAGTTAATTATTTATTTATTCAATTATTTATATGTTTAATTATTTATTTATCTGAACTTAACTTATCTATTTCTTAGTATTAAGTAATTTTTGTTGTATATAATTCATTGTTATTCTGATACTTCTTGCCACATTTAAAAGATCCTGCCTTATATGTGAACGATTAAAAAAAAAAAAAAAGAAAAAGTAGCGATATTTTAAGATATAAATACTGCTAAATTAAAATTTAAATTGATTATTAAACGAATTGTTAAGTTGAATGGTGCAAATTTGTTTCTCTCATTTCCAATACGTAACTCGCGCTATGCACAATAAATATTTTTGAGGCATACACATTGTGATGTGTGTAAGTTAGCACGGTAGGGTGTGATATGCGGAAAAACTGGGCTACGCTGCATATCACAAGTCGACACGTCAGTTGCCACACATCTCCAATGCGTTGAGTCCATTTCACTTGCTGTAATACTTTACGCTGCAGTTTACTCTGCATTTTACGCTGCATTTTTCTTGGCAATGAATTTAAACACCGTGTGCCCTCGACGCAACAGTACGATAACCCGAATTTACGCTGCATCTACAGTTTCCGCGATTCTCAAACTGAAACTGTCTGCACGCGAGTTAAGGCCGGTTTTCATATAGCGCAGCGTGACACTAGCCGGGCGTAGAAAAAACGCTTCTTCATTCACACTAAGCGACCGCAATGCGAGCAGCAGAAATTGAAATTTTTTTAGGGATGTACAAAATCCAAATACAAGTACTCACGTTGGTACCGAATCCAATTGGTACTTGCACTAAAACAAGAAAAATTATATTATTGAAAAGGTACTTTAACACATACTATATGTAAAAGTTTAGTATTGCTTTATTTCTCTGATTTAAAAACGAATGAATTCGAATAGAAAATCAGAATACAAGAAGCAATGGGAGTGTGTGAACAAACACAGTCGACATTTAATTATAACGTAATATAACTGCTTAGTTACGCATAGCTTCAGTATATGTGATGTCGTTGACTTGACAAGAAGTGCACAAACATAAATATTAAAAATGACTAAAAATGATAATATAGTAACATCATCATCATCATCTGATGATGATGTATTTTTATTGGCTACATTATGCCATGAAGAGGAAACAACGAAAAAAAATAAATATTGTGTGCACAATATATGTATTTAGAGAACGCTTACAAGAAGGTGAATTCCATACACTTCACAAGAAACTCCTGGAAAATGACCGAAAATTCTATAAATATAATACTATAGAATGACACCAGAAAAATTTTAGAAATTACTGGAAATGGCCCACATTTCTTTAACCAAGCAGAATACGACATTTCGGCAAAGCATCGGTCCATACGAAAGGCTGACAGTTTTCTTGAGGTAAGTTGAAAAAATTGTGTAATTATAGTTCAAAAACGTAAATTTATTTATTGTTTAATTAAATCTTTTTACAACATATATATGGAAACTTTAAATTTATATTTAGATACACATACATATCTTTTAAACCATATGCATGCTTTTAATTCTTTTTTAGATACTTATATATAGTTGCTTGACATTTTTTAAGTTACATATTAGATTAATAAAAGCTAAATAAGGCACAGAAGCAAAAAAAACAAAAATTTAATGGAACATTAATTAAAAAATTTTGTTCATAGGAATTCTAGGAGGAGTGCCATATAGAACTTTTTTTTTTAAATAATTGAAACTTCGAAACAATAAATGCTAATTATCTTCATGAGATGAATGACGCCCGTAGTTCTAGGATTCATGCAATGTTGAATATCGTTTTTGTGGAGACAGGGACGTCGTTTTTTGTGTACTCGCATGTGGCGTAGGGAGAGTGTGTTGAGAGTAAGATTTTTGATGAGTTAAATCCGAATAAGAATTATTGTAGTATCTGGATGATTGATATATATATGAAGGCGGACTGTTAGTTGGTGGGCGGATAGGTGATTGGGTGGGACTGGTTACTAGGTTTATATGGAATGACCACGAAGGCGGACTATTAGTTGGTGGGCGGATAGGTGATTGGGTGGGACTGGTTACTAGGTTTCTATGGAATTACCACGAAGGCGGACTGTTAGTTGGTGGGGGGCAGTGCTTGGCATCAGTAGACTCAGATATTAATTTAATTTCTGTTGAATTAACAATATTGAAAACTTTGCTTTAAATTTTTGCTTGCAGTAAGGGTGGAAATGTGGCTACGGTTTTACCTATATTGGCAAAAAATTACACAATTTGGGCACTTTTCTCATCAACTACTTTTTCTTCACGCGGTAGCCTCTCCAAACGACGACGCTTTTTCACATTGACGTACTCCTTAAATATTTCTGGCATTGTGTCAGTTATTTTTTATGAAGCTTTCCTTTTATTAGGAGTAATAGATAGATGGGAGCTATGTTGGGAATTGTAGGATGTGCAACCAACATCAATTTCAGTGTTGTCATAAATGTTGTTCTCCACGGACATGCCTTGCATTTCATTTTCTTTTTCTGAATCCGGACATGTATCAATCTCAATATTTGAATATGTTCTGTAGAAAATGCAGCAATAAAAAATATTAAATTTTTTCATTAAACAATATGAACTTACTGCCTTGAGCTAACATATGGTAATAGGAATGACATAGCATCCCAGTATTTCCATTTTGCCACATTATCAGCAGCTTGTCCACTTTTAGTTTTATTTAATTTTGAATTGCTTTCAAAGCTATCTCGTAGTGACTTACACTTAATCCTGCAAATATCACCTTTAAAAAAACTTTTTATTAAAATATTTATACTTATATACAATATTATATATGCAAAAAATTTGAGTATTTTTTTCTCAATTCATAGTTTATTATTTTTTAGATTCTTGGCAACAGGAGCAGATTTTCAGACGCTTTCCTTTAACTTCAGATTAGGCCACGCAACAGTGCATAAAATGATACCGCTAATATTATTTGGGAAAATTTACACAATATTGTTATGCCACAAACTACAACACAAATGCTTCAAAAATGTGCACAACAATTTGAGACCATATGGAACTTCCCCAATTGTGTGGCCGCGATAGATGGGAAGCACATAACCATACAAGCACCTGCAGGGAATCGTTCCTTATATTTTAACTATAAAAAAACCTTTTCAATCGTTTTACTGGCTATGGTAGACGCTGTATATAAATTCCTTGCTGTGGATGTTGGTGCCTACGGTAAAAATAGCGACGGAGGTATATTTAATGATTCCATTATGGGAAAAGCTCTTAAAAATAAAACCTTTTCAATGCCTGAAGATCGACCTATAAAAGAGAATGGCATACATTTACCATATGTAATAGTTGGGGACGAAGCTTTTCCTTGTAAAACATATTTAATGCGTCCTTATCCTGGTCGCGGTTTGGTACACGATCAGAAAATTTTCAATTATCGGCTTTCCAGAGCACGCAGAAAACGCTTTTGGGATTCTCTGTCAAAAGTTTAGAGTATTTTTAAACAAAGTACAACTGAATCCTAAAAATGTCGATAAAATAGTTTTATCTGCTTTGTGTTTGCATAACTTTCTTCGGAATGACAACATTTTCTTGAACACTTTAGAAGATGAAAGAGAAGAAAATGAAACACTAATTTTGAACAATTTGCCCGCTATTGGCGGGCATTTTGCTAATAGAGCCATAGAAATAAGGCATCATTTGACACAATTTTTTCTTTCGCAAAAAGGTGCAGTACCTTGGCAGGAAGATAGAATTAATGGCGGATTGTTGTAAAAATAAAACTATTAAGCCTCATATCCACACGTCTATAACTGTTGGAGATTCTATTTGTTATTGTTATTAATTTCTTTGTAATTGCTCGATTTAATTTAATCGTTCTTATTTCATATAAATTTTATGTTACAAGGTATATCGTATAAAAATTGAGCCGCCCTAATGTTTGAATTATTATAAAGGGCATCGCAACAATAACAACACAAAGTAAATGTTAATTTCATTAATTGCGCTTTGTGTCGCTGTTCTTGTTCGTCTTAGTATGGTCCGCTAACTTAGTATTGTTGTTGTTGTTGTTGTTGTTTTAACGCATCGAACCATTTACTGATGCGAAAAGATTTACATATGTACATACAAGTTAGCAACATACGAGTTGCATGTCGTTGGCGCCGTGCGCTTGCGCAGCGGTACAAAGCATTGTACGAAATACGCTGCAACAGCGTCTTCTGCCATCCGCTGCGCAGGGGCACCATAGACGGTGCTGGTTCTCGGTACGCGAGAAAACACACGAAAAGAGTATTGGCGCCATGCGCTTGCGCAGCAGTACAAAGCATTGTACAAAATACGCGGCACAGCCGCTACGCGTAGATACGGTAGACGGTGATGGTTCTCGGTGCCGGAGGAATTGGCGGGACATGTGTTGTATGTCGGTGCCGCCAAGCCCAGCCGTGAAACGCTGTCGCGCAATGCCGCCTCGAAGCGCAGTCACCATGCGATTGTCGGCAACGAAAACGTATAAAAAGAACCCGAGTACGAGAGCTCGCATCTTTTAATTGGCAGGAGCTCGAAAGAGAAGGACGATTATAATAATAAAACAATATTTCTATAATTAAATATTTTTATAATTTTAGATGTATGCAGGAGATATTTAACTTACATGCATATGTAAATAACAATTATGATTTTCGGCTCTTTATCGTTTTAACGACAGCATCAAAAAGGTTTTTCAAGAAGTCAATAGTAAATCAAGCGATAACTGCCGTGCTGCTTAAATCGTCCTGTCTCAGCATTAATTAGTTAACTTAATTAAATATTAAGTATTTGCTACATTTAAATAAATAAAGTTCTATGTTAAATTCATCACAATTGAAATCGGGACTTAAGTGTTTTACTTTGTGGCTGGCTCAGTGAGCCAAAATACCTCGTACAATAACAATAATCTTTTTGTTTCTGTTAGTGTTAATAGTTGTTGTGTACCAACATTTTGTGTAAAATATATTCAATGTAAAATGATTCATAGTTTCTAAAGTGTAAATAATTTTTTTTTAAGAAAAACACACTGCTACAATGGTTTTATTTCTTTGCCACAATCACTAACATTAACAGCAACAAATTTATTTACTAATTTCTCATGTACATTATTGTAATAAGTGTTTGTTTTTTTTTTGTTATTATGTACAAATGTATGCATTTGAAGCTAGAAATTTGTAATAATTTAATATATAATACCACATAACACAGAAAAATTTCTTATATTACGCCTGCATCAAATTTTGCCATATGCACTTATTAATTTTTTGAATGAAATTTATACTTGCCATTTATTTTGAGTTTGCTTCCAATTTCATTTCAATTTCATTCCAAATATTTTGTTTCCGTATTTGGTTGTTGTAGTTTTTATCAATCATATTATATAGCTCTTTATAATCAGCAACAATTAAAATTAATCTCTCAACACTTTCTCTATCCATTTTTTAAATAAACTGCACTAAACGACTGCTAATAACAGAATGACACAAAACAGGATAAAATCAACCAAACCAAAAATGATCTACCGTTATATACACACGCACTTCATAGCATAGTAGCAATATTAGAATGCATCGCAATACTTTCATAAAATGAAAGAGAGAAAAAAATATAAAATTTTACAAAATCAAATTCAAGTATCCCAGAAATACCGTAAATACACTTTTACATATTTACTTTGTCATTCACAAATTTGCCCAAGCGACAAATGTTTGCAATAAGAAACCAAATACCTAAACAACGGGTGAAAAATAAAATCTGAAACAAATTCACATCACTTGATACGCACACAATGCGACATACGAGATTCGGCCGCTCCGAAACGACGCTCGCAACGCTACCAGGGGCAACTAAAATTTTGCTGTCCGATGACGCGCCGCCGACGCTAGCTGCAAAACGCTATGTGTAAATGGCTCCATTTGATTACATGGAAACTTTATCGAAGCGACAGTTTTTTCTGCTGCTAGCGTTTTGCTGACTGGTGTTTTTACGCTATATGTAAATCGGCCTTTATGGTAGAAGATACTCCAAATTTAAATATAAGAAAAACAGACAAACCCAGCATATTCTGAGAATGCAAACAGAATATGCTGGTGAACAATGTACACACCAAAGCGGCTCAAGCTGCATAGCTAAGAACGCTGACCTCACATATTAAAGTTAGATAAGAAAAGGCATGCAAAGCTGAGTATGCTGATTCAGCTTTGCCTAAGAAAATATAGCATAAGAAATATAGCATAAGGTATTTGAAAGAACCAGTGGTGACTGAGGAGCAGAATAATAAAGACGTTTGTATTTTTAAATCCGTTACAATATGCGGAGAATAGAAAAAACATATTGTTTTTTTTTATTCATACCCATAGCCAGTAGTTACTCCTCGGTTTAAGGAGTAGCCAGAGGATTAAGGTGCCGGACCACTCACCATAACTATAACTCGTGCGATAAAGCTGTGCAAAGAGTGAATTATTACTTTATTTTCCAAAATTCTTATTGTGGTCTAACAAGTTCCTATATTATGGTCAGAAGTGCCAACAAAAAATTTTTTATATAATTAAAGTTTATAAGAGAAAATAAACCGAAGTTTTATAAATTTGAATCAACTGCAATTCCCCAAGAAACAATGGATTTCAGTCGTCACAACGCTGCCTCCAGAGTCAACACTCCTGATTTGTCCAATGTATTTTTAATTGCCTATGTCTGCTGTTTCCTCAGTTCCGACCATATTACAAAGCTCGTTGCTTCTGGAGACGTTTCTACTGATTTGTAACACAGCTATAACATTGGCAACCAGTAGTCGGGGCCATACTACGTTGAGGTATTTAGCTATTTCCAGTATTGTCGCGTTAATGTGTAGCAAGGACGTATAAATGACAAGAATGGAGATAAAACTTGACTGCAAACACTGTAGTTGGTGATTAAGCAGTTATGTGACATGGGAAAGCTTAAATATTTGATATAAATTTTGTTCAAATTCCTTATTCGCTTTCGGGGATTATTATATAAATATATTAATTAAATTCTTATTGAAATAGGTACATATGTATGTGTGTAATATTCTATTATTTTGAAGATTCTAAAAACGATAATAATAACTTATTTATTCTTCAGTCTAAAGTAGAGTTGATAATTAATGAGAAATAAAAGTTATTTCTCACTAATGAGTTTAATAGGGAAGATAAAAATATGAACGATAAACTAAAATTGCTTCTGTTGCAATGATAATGGAAATGCACAAATTATGTTGATAAAACTATATATAAATAATTTTATTGTTTTCCATGCATATTTTTATCTTTCTTATTTGTTAATTGTAATAATAACTGCATATTAGTACTAAACGGCATTTAGCTGTTTGTTTAAATGATGCCCTTCCTAGGGTTTCGGTTGTTCCCTCACAGCGTTGTCTTCTTAAATAATTATTAAATGAAGCACTTACAATTTGTTGCGGTTTTTCTTTACTGCCGCCATTAACTGATAAAATTGTAGATAAAACTGTAGCACAGGAATGGGAAGTGTCATGTTGGGAAGGCAAATATTGTAAATATTTCCGATTATCCTTGATGTGTGGTCAAATATTTGAACCCGTGATGAATTGCATCCTCATAAGTAGTTCTTATAGATATCAATCGTATGAAATTGACAAAATTCGCTTTTTCTTATTTATGCAGAAGTGTTTTCCCTCTTTCGCAGTCCACTCCGAAGCTGCATGATTCACTGAAGGGTCATGGTGTTGGTGGTATCCAGGAAGAAATGTATTTTCTTTTCAAGCTAAAATGATAAATTGTATTTTGAAATGATTTACTTATTTTAAAAGTATACTAAGCATATTCAAACCAAACATTATAAAAATGTAAATTAGTATTAATTATTAATTTTATTTATTTTTATATTTAATTAAAATTTTTTATTGTTTGATTTTAAGTATCCTTTGTATTGGTATTAAAATAATCAAATAAACAGTAATTTAATAGTGATGTAGTTAGCAGTTATGGATATGGAGACATTGGAAGGCCTCCAAGAATAAAAAAAATATTTCATTGGAAATATTCTCCATCACTAGGAATGTTTCATAAAAAATGCTAAGTATAACAAGTGAAGAAGGGTCAAGTCGGGTTAGACCGACTTCGAAACACCCTTTACTTTTCCATGTGAGTGCTAATTACGTCATGGCAATGCGCATTTTATTCAGATATCATCGTTAGGTTCATACTTAGGGTACTTTTCTGTAGTGTCTTCTGGTGAATTGATTACTTTGGCTCGAATTGGAAATCATGATTGTTATCAACTGTAAAGTTCAGAAAATTAAATTTAGTTAACCCTGTCAATTGCAAAAGAGAACAGTTCCCAAAATAAACTTGATTACCAATCCCAAAATGTCTATGTCTCAATTCTAATGGAATTTTTCATGCCACCCAGCATGGGATTGAGATAACCTCAAGGTTACACCGGTGTAACTGCACATCATGTTCCCCGTTGGACCACACACGAAGCCTAGGTTTAAGGTAAGTCAGCAACAGACATACGCCTTTCGGGTGGAAGATCCGTGACAGAAGCAAGGGGAAGGATTTTAACTTGAATAAAAAGTAATCAGCAGTGTTATATTGCTCCGATGTGACGAAGTTTTAGCAGTTCGGCAGAATTTTATATCGTAAATAATTTATTTTTTAATTAAAATAATCATAAATTAATGGCTAAAGGTATCTTCTATACAAAAAAACTAGGAAAAAACAAAGTTCCTTTGAACACTCGCGTTAAGTACTTTTCGTACATTGAAAAAAGCTCTCCAGTAACTCCATGCTCTTTGAATATAAACAAGAACCAGTTGGTGCATTCCACAAGAAAATTTGCGTTTCAGAATGCTGCGCCAACAAACTTTGCCGGCTTTTATTTAGAATACTTGTTGCATATTAAAAAGCAAGTTTAGAATGTTAAGTATTAATATCTTTTTGAAGTACGAAACCTTTTTGACACACTGTAAATTAAAAGTACGAAAACTTTTAATTTGCAATGTATTCTTTATTGTAACGGTAAATCGTTGTTTTATGAAAAACTGTAGAGAATAAGAACAGATGAAATCATAGAGTAATATCAAAGAACATACAAGAATAGACAGTTAATTTGAATGTATTTGTGCGAGCTCTACTACTGAGAGGAGTTTTTAAAATTGATGTATGTAGTGATAAAAATACAATGCACCCCCCTTAACTCTAACTTTCGTCATTCCTCAATTCACTTAACTTCTCAAAATAACTGAAAACATACAATTTCTTTGATAATTTCTCATTGTCAATGAACCCTCAAGATCCACAAGTCGAAATATTCCAGTTACGTTTAAGTAAAAAAATTAATTCGACAAAATAAAAAATTGTTTTCTACATTATTAAAGAAAGAAACACTACCTCTGTTTAATTAAAAGCATAAAGCCGTTAACTTAATTCGTTTAGCTACATTTTTTACCTATTTTGAAGATTTTTCTTAGATTATTGAAACTGTTGTTATTTGTGAGAATACTGTAGAAACGTTGAATTCTCTTTTGACCGTCAATTTCTTAATTTTTGTCTCCTTCTGTTCCAAATTCTAATATTTTTACTGTCCCCTGTGCACTTTCATTCGTTCATGGCCATGCATATTTAGCCACACTTGGGGTACTACTGGGGCAGTCGGACCCCATTTTAATATAAATGAATTTTTATTAATTATTTTAGTTATTAGTAGTATAATATTATGTCAAAAAACCAAATAATTATTATTCTACATGTTATGATTACTACAGAAGTGTAAATGGAAAGCAATTGGATTAGATTTTACATTAAGAATAGTTATAATTTATGAAAAGAACTTGTTAACATTTGAGTTTTAAATTCCAAATGAAAAAATATGTACAATTTTTTTCGATTAATTATTTTATTTTCTTTTTAGAAGTCTGGCAGTTCTTTTTAAAATACAAATGAAGTGACCCCCTAAAAGTTTAATTTAAACGTAGCCCTGACTTCTTCTGATTTTTTTCACCGAATATTCACTATTTTAGACAACATCCCAGCAGGGAAACCAACTAGTTAAAGTACTAGTAAAACTCAGACTTAATGTAAAATTAATATATACATATTATAATAATGTGTACTCGACATGTAAAATACTAGTAAAACTCATAATTATATGTAAAATTCATATATATGCATGTATGTACATAATATAATAATGTGTACTCGACATTAATTCAGTATGTTAATTCATGGTGCCGCATTTCCACTCTTCCTTGCGGACACTTTGCGGATATTTTAAAAAACGCGTTAACTTGAAGATTTATCTCTAAATTGAGGAATTACAAAAAGTGGTTGAAAATATAAAAAGGACTGTTTTTCTTCAAATTCCAATGTTTGTCTTTACTTCCTTTTTTATTAAATTGACAAGAAAGGAAAAATTTAGTATACACGGCAATGAAGTGCCGCAAAAGTCAGTAACTGGTTAGCTTATAAATAAGTTTTGAACTAGTAAATTAACCACTTGATTTTTTACTATTAAATTTAGTAGTACATTTTGAAGACTGCCTATAATTTTCACTACAGGGATATGGAATATTTTTACAACAAACACAATAAATTCACATACACTATACGTGTGACCAAAAAAAATGGTCGGAACGGTAAATAAATTTGGAGGGAATTGAATGTCTTTTCTTTGTCTTCTTTGGTAATATCTATGGTTGAAATGGAGCGATGAGTAAAGTCGGTAGCATTTTACCTAAATCCTGAAAAAGTTCAAAGAGGTTTTTTTCCTAATAATTTGTCGCTAGTTATTTTGTTATTATGTTAGTTATTTATTTTATATTGCGGGATCGCAAAAACAATTGCGCTCTAACAATACTAGTTACACTTTTTCAGGAGAAATAATTTGAATGCGGTTCACTTAAATGTGAAGACATATGTATGTATATTAATAAATAAGTGAAATTGATAAACTTTTACTTACTTCCTTCATTGACAGCTTCCAAATTTCCAGTGGGGCAATGCAATAGAAAAGCAAGTCCCGTGGAATGCGAGTTACTGGACATGTGCCCCCTGGTGCAAATATGTGTGCATATGAACATTTTCACGGCTTCTCTTTTAATTAGAATATTTTCTTTAACTTATCTTAATATGTTTCTGTTTAAATTCACAAACAATAAACAATATGCAAATTTCGATGCACTTCTCGCAAAATATTGCTGCACAACCGCCAGAGTACCAACAGCTAAGCAAATAATTTATATTTCTATTATTATTATATTAAACTTTGCAATTTATTCACAAGCACTCAGCGTATTGTTTTAATTAACAAACACAATTTATCTCCAAAAATATTAACACGAATAATACGAGCACAATTGATTGAATGAATAAATATTTGTCTGCCATCAAACATTTCGCTTCTTTGGGCATAGATTGGTACTTGCAACGAAGTGTTTTAAGCGTTCAGAGTAGCAACATTTACAAGCCTTCACATTACTTCGGATTTTACATCGATTTAAATGAACACTTCATAATAATAATATTTTTTTTAGCAATAATTATATTTCCATGTAATTCGAAATTTTTTGAAGTCCATTACTATAAAAGATGTCAGAAATTATGATCTCACAAAGTCTTAAATTTCTAAAAGGTTGGATTTTAAATATAAGGTTTAAGGGAATTGTGGCAGTTTTTGTCACAAAAAGGCTTTCCACACATAATGACTAGGAAACTTTATACAGATAATACAAAAACTACCTACGCAAACTCTACACATCCAAACTATACCAATACATAAGACACACGCATCCGCTGCACTGCGACACTATGACACTTGGCATGTGCAACGTAATTAGAATCCTAGCGTGCAGTCATTGGTGAATCAGTTTGTTTTGTATTTTGAGTGGAATTTGAGTTAGTCTTAAGCGAAAGGGGTTAGACATAAACAAATTAGAATAATCGAGAATTGTTATCGAATTTGTAACTCAAACAAATTATATAAAAACCCTGCTCGGGAATTAAACAAATCAGTTTCCAATTGGCAACTCAAACGAACCGCATTTTTCTTGCAATCAGCCTTTCTTTGCCTTTCTTTGGCTCACAGTTAGTTATTGCTCAATGGCGTCTTGCCGAGCAACGCTCTAACATATATATATTGTGGTATTTTCCATATATATATATATATATATATATATATATATATATATATATATATATATATATATATATATATATATATATATATATATATATATATATATATATATATATATATATATATATATGTATATATTCTCGTACACACTATACGCGCATTACAAAGGTAACTGAGCAGATAGCGGATTTTTCAGAAGACCCCTCCATATCTTCTCACTGGGAAAGACGTGATCTCAATATACTGTTACCTTTATTTATTAGGATTAGAATTTATTTCGCAACATATGTAAATATAACATACATATGAAACATAAGAATACCCTACAAAATAATATGTATATAACCGATTTCAACTTCAAAGCACTTTTCGATTCTTACGCCACGAAACTCTAAATTCTACTCCCATGTTTAGCGTCAGCTGTAGCAAATTTTACTTTCTCACCATAGCATGGCCGCTATACATTGTGTTGTTATTGTTTCACACGGATAGGGAAAAAAATGGATTTTTTTCAACAGCTGATGAGGAAGAAGAAGAGTTGCGTATCTATTTTAAACTATGTCTTTGGGCGCTACGTAAACAGTGTTGCAAGACACTAAATTGAAATAGTACTAAATTTGCGGTAAAATAGTCCGTTTGCATATTACAGCACACTGAAAGCACGAATATGATATCAGATTAATTCTTCATTTATAACTATCTATTGGGCAAATATATATGTTGGTAAAAATTTAGACACAAACTTTACTAATTAAAATTTGTGGAGAAAAACGAATGAAGGTACATTAATATACTCTAAAAATACTTAAAAATGAGAATACTCTCTGTAATTGAAATAAAATGGTAGAATACCCACTCATTCTATATCATTGTTAAAGAGTTTACAATTCTTATTGCGTTTATATTTCACTTTAAGTCATTTGGAAAAATTTAGATTGGAACACATTTCAGATTTTGCACTAATTACCACTTTTAATGTAGAGAATAAATATAACAAATTAGTGTTCAAAGTCAGAATATGTTTAAAGTGTGTACCTTTTTCATACAAAAGTCATCTTTCAAATGGCTGCTGTTTACTCATTCATTCCAGGAAGCACTAATTCATTCGCTACGGTGCATATGAGATCAGGACGAACTTATTACTTGCAGATATTGGACATACAAAATTGTCCTAACATAAAGTTTAATTTACACCATCGATGCACCAAGGCAGGCATGTCCTAGGACGATCTTCTGAATAGAGCATGCGCTCAATTCGACTGTTTCGCCTTGTCCCTCCTCTTTGGTATATGGGTCAAACGAAAGTGCTCTTTTTATATACACATAGCCCATTAGGTCTGCGTTCACCTTACAAATTTTTATAAATGATATAAAAGCACAACGAAAATATATAATTCAAGTTAATTTTTTTCAAATATTTATTCTTTACATTCTTAAGTACAAAAAGTAAAAACAAAAATTCAGATTCCTCCCTTCATTCTTGAGATAACAGTATATAAGTGCCGCTACAAGTAAATATAGCTACCACAAAGTCTGCGTTCAGTTTTAAAACAAATTACAAAAGCATTAGAAATAATGTTGAGAAGATAAATTTAATATTTTGTGGGATAGCCACGATGCTTTAAGACTTCATTCAGTCTGTTTTGCATTGAATTTACCAACTTCTCTGTTTCCTCAGCTGTAATCGTCGCCCATGCTCTGTCTGCATAATACTTCATTAAGCCTCTTTACTGTTATTACATGTTGACGAATTCTTTTCTCTAATAGATCCCAAAGATGCTTAATAGGATTCAGGTCGGGCGATTGGGGGGAGGTTTTGAGCTGTCTTGGAGCAATGTACCAGAACCAAAGTTTAGCGATCTCCGCTGTGTGCTCTGGATCGTTATCTTGTTGGAACCAAAATGTCGTTGATAAGTTAAGATTCACTGCACTCAGTTTTAAATTTGTTTTTAAAATGTTCAAATATCCCCATTTACACATTATGGATTCAATAAATGCTAGCTGACCCACGCCACCAGCCGCCATGCAACCCCACAGCATAATTCCACCACCACCGTGTTTGACTGTACCTACCAGATTTTGTTTCTCAAGCGCAGTTCCTGATTTGCGCCACACAATTTGACGGCATTTTATAAAGAAAATACAAAATTTACTTTAGTAGGTATGAGCAAATTCAATACGCTTTCGTTTGTTCACAAGTGAAATGAACGGTTTTCTTCGAGCGACTCTACCATGATATCCAGCTTTACGTAAAGTTTTCCTAGCAGTTTTGGAACAAATATATTTTTTAAACATTTGCCTTAATTTGTCAACAATTTTTAAAGATGTCATACGAGGGTTAACCTTTGCCATATTATCATTGCTCTTCCCGGAATGATAATATTTTTAGACGCCCAGATTGCGGCTTAGATGTTAAAATTCCAATTTCTTTGAGATTGTTTACTAAGCGCTGGACAGAGGAATATGTTCTGCCAATATTTTGGCCAATTTTTCGGAAGCTTTTTCCATCTTTCCACAATTTAATAATTATTTTTCTTCATGACACACTAAGTCCTTTTCCTTTGGTTTCCATATTTTAAAAATATTACAAAATGCACTACTAAGTTGGTTAAACGATCAATAATGATAACAATAAATGGAAAGTAAGCAAAAAATATAAATAAACTTCTTAAAAAGTAATGATATTATCAAAACAAACAAACTGCACGCAGACTTTATGGTAGCTATATTTACTTGTAGCGGCACTTATATACCGTTATCTCAAGAATGAAGGGAGGAATCTGAATTTTTTTTTACCTTTTGTACTTAAAATTGTAAAGAATAAATACATGAAAAAAAATTAATTTGAATTATATATTTTCGTTGTGTTTTTATATCATTTATAAACGTGAACGCAGACTTTATGGGCTTTGTGTATGTTCCTCATTGCAAATTGTTTTGGGTCAAAATTGATTTTATAGAAAAATACAATCAAAATAAATAATTGCAAATGGAGTTTTGATTTGAGTCAATAGCAGTTTTTTAATTGTTATTTTTGAGAAGTTTGACCATTATGAAGAAATTATGAGTCTATTTAACTATTAAATATATTTTATATAAATTGTGTACCACTTCAAGCAGTTCTTATGTATTTATCCACTCGTCTCAATTTCGTTTATTTTGATCGCACATTGCTTATGTTTGACAATTCCGGAGGTACGAAATCCACCTTGCAGTCGCCATGTAAGTAAATTCACCTTGTCCTGGAGCAACAGGCTGTTTTTTTTTTGCTGTTAGCTTCTCAATTTACAAAAATTCGTGTTACCATTTGGCAATAATATATTTGAATTGATCTAAAACACTCTCAAAGTATCAATCGCAATCAATTTTTTTAATTGTGCTCCTAAAAGTATTCTCTATAAGTATACAATTTAGAGTAAGAATTCTCTATAAGTATACAATTTAGAGTAAGCCCCACAAGTATGTATACAGATTGATAGTAATTTTAACACAACCTAAAAGCATGCAATTGACACGTGTTCTTTGCGTCATTCGCATTATTGCTTGACTGTAATATGAGAGCATACTTTGCGGGTGGTCTCTTGATGTAGTCGCTTGCTAGTGATTTCTGCTTGCCTGGTATTTCGGTTGGTAGCAAAACTTGTATTTTTCTTTCTATCCATGAGTGAAATTGTTCAATCACTCACGCAAACATTCGGATTTTAAAAATTATTTTCTTTTTCACACTCGGCATTTTTACTCTTTCTCTCCTAAGCATTTTTCAAGCGGAGTTTCACGCTATTGAATTATGAGCCCAGTTCAACATTGACAGGAAGTATTGGGGAAAAAGTATCGTGATACTATCCGATAGTCCCACGTTTACCACGCGAACCAAAATACCGACTTTTAAGTTAACTCATTTAAATAAAACTTTCCTCGAGTGCCAGATACCTGGGTGTAATCGTGGAGTCGAAACTAAACTGAAATTAAACACGGAGCAAAGGATACACAAATCAGAGTTTGCACTTTACTCATGCAAAAAGATGATTGGTAGGAAGTGGGGTCTTCGATCAGAGTTAATGCTATGGATACACAAAATGGTTGTGCATCCAATTTTGACATACGCAGTTTCGTCTGATGGAAAGCCCTCGGAAGAGAATGCAACATCATCAAACTATGTAGAATACAAAGAACAGCGTGTGCTGTAACAACAGGAAAATTATAGTCAGTTTTACCGAGTATAAAAGCAAAATTAAGGCTGCAAAAACGGAGCCCTGGCAGCAGTTCTGCGGAACTCTGGAGTCGGTAAATGAGGCATCGAGACTCAGGAAAGGTTTTGATAGAAACGCACTTTCCAGGTTGCACGGGCTCGCATACCGTCCATACGCAGTCGGAAAATCTTGCACGTGTTTCAAGGTCCGACGTGTCGGATATCGTGAGGGAGGATTAGATTGCGTGGGCGATAGGCGCCTTCGACCCGTACAAATCAGCGGGTCCTGATGGGGTTATACCGGCTATGCTGCAACATTCCTCTGAGGGCGTGATTCCCCATCTAGTTCACATCTTCACAAGGTGTCTCCAGGATGGCTACGTGCCAAAAAGTTTTAGCGTTTGGTTTTCATTCCAAAAGCGGGAAAAATAAATCACTATATTGACAGGGATTACATACCAATAAGTCTTTCATCGTTTATTCTTAAAACACTTGAGAGACTTATTGATCTGAATATTAGAAGGGTTACCAATATTCGCACAATGGATACTGCGCAATCCGCATGCCGTAAGGGTAGATCAGTGGATAGCGAACTTCATGAAGTGGTCGGTATCATTGAGAAGTCAATGAACTATAAGGAATATACGTTGGTAGGTTTTCTAGACATTGAGGGGGTCTCTGTAAATACAGAGGCGATCTGTAAGGCGCTGAGAGATCACGGAGTGAAGGAATTCAAAGTGACATGGATTAAAACAATGCTAGTAAGCAGGGGCATTAACGCCACTATGGGGACGGCCTCGGTGGGTAGGAGGACTACAAGGGGTACGCCGCAGGGGGGAGTGCTATCACCTCTGCTATGGCTTCTAGCAGTAAATGAGATCTTAGAAACCCTCAAAGCAAAGAGAACGGTTGTAACCTACGCTGAAGACGTTGCCATACTAATCCCGGGCAAGTTCTTGTCAACGATTAGCGAAATAATGGAATCAGCACTGGGCGAGATTTCCGGATGGGCTGGGCGCAACGGCTTAGGAGTTAACCCGACTAAGACGAAGCTAGTTTTGTTCACCAGGAAAACAAAAATCCCTGAATTCTCTTTGCTAAAGTTGGGTAGGGTAACGTTGAATCTCTCTTCAGAAGCAAGCTACTTGGGTATCATTCTGGACTCCAAGTAAAATTGGAGAGGGAATATTGAGGAGAGAAGAAAGAAGGGTTTGGCTGCATACTATACCTGTAAAAGGTTCTTTGGGAAAAAATGGGGACTGTCACCGTACATCGTGTATGGGGTGTACACCATAATCATTAGACCATCGTCTGGTGGAAGGCGTTGGAAGGGAAATGCAATCAAAACCGTATTGAAAAAGTACAAAGACTTGCTAGCCTGGTAATCTCAGGGGCTGTAAGCAGCGCGCCTCAAAAAAGCTTAAACATATTATTTCACCTCTTACCGCTAGGAGTGTTCATTCAGGGCTGTGCCGCCAAGTGTGCTCTCAGACTGAGGGAGTGCAACACGTGGAAATCTGCCAACTATGGGCACTGTGCAATTTTGAGCGAAATAAGACTGAAGGGTCAAAGGCTAGTTACGGCCGATTTAGAAACGGCTACAGACTACATGACTTCAACTATGGACTTTACAGCTAGAAATCCAACTCTCTATCCAACCAGGGAAGACTGGGAGTCAGGCTCTGTGACGCGTAATTCTCACATTACCATATACACTGACGGCTCTAAGATGGAGGGTGGAACGGGGGCGGGTGTATTCTCGGAAGGCTTGCAGGCAAGACAGTCATATCGGCTGCCTGACGCATGCAGCGTCTTTCAGGCCGAAGTCTATGCAATTGAGAAAGCGGCCGGACTGATACAAAGTAGTACAATTCGACCTTCGAATATCACTATCTTTGTGGATAGTCAGGCCGCGCTTAAGGCAATAGAATTCAAGACAGTTAAATCGAAGCTGGTAATGAAATGTTGTACCTCACTACTGAACATTGGACCCCACAAGGTCCCACTTTGCTGGGTTCCCGGAGATAGCGATATAGAAGTGAATGAATTAGCGGACGAGATGGCCAGAAGGGGCTCTGAAATGGACATTAACGAAGCAGATACCTCAATACAAATTCCGATATGTGAAATGTTTAGGAACATAGATGAATTCACTATTGCAGTGACAAATAACTTCTGGACTAATCGTGACGACTGTGAAGTTTCAAGGGTCTTATGGCCTAGGTTAGACATAATGAGAACGAAGGGCTCAACAAACCTGCAGTAAGGGTGCTTAAGCGGACTTTACCGGGCATTGTGCTATTGCACCAATGCTTCAACATTGGCGTATGCCGTCGAGCGGGCTATGTAGGAGTCGCCATGATGAAGAAGAGACAGAGTCGATTCATCACTTTTTATGTAAATGTCCAAGGCTACAGTTGAAACGACTTCAATGTTTGAGGTCGCGCTACTTCACAAGTTTGACAAAGATAGCGAAGGTGGATTTATCGGATCTTCTCACGTTTATCTGGAAATCCAAATAGGGATGGTACTTCCAATGTTTACGGAAATCGATGGTAAGGACGAGTATGCCTCCTCCTGGCATTCGTTAAGGCAGTCATAATGGACATAGATGTCTCCCAGTGGAAGTGCAGATACTTCGTATCCGCACACGCCTCACATTGGAGTATTTCATTGCAATTTGGGTGATAATTAAAAAAAATCAAATCGAAGATACCCAACCATGATTGGAATCGTTCGAAAGAGAATAGAATTCTACATCACTATGTGAAAAAATAATTGAAAAAAAGTTAACGGTATCCATGCACTGCGATTGCCAATTTGACGTTTTCTTTACTTTGGTGCGCGCATAGTAAAAAACAGAAGAGTTTTGATATTTCCAAGTGATTTTTCTTGAAAAATTAAAAAAGTATAGTTTTTTGAGCAATGGAACCTTCTACCTCAGGTATTTTTTGAACTTAAAATGAAATATATTAGTACAAAAAGTGTCTGTTTGTATTTTTAATGTTTTTCTCCGTGCAGGCTTATAAAATGTGTGTTTTTGGGTATATAGTAAGCATATATATGTGAATACCACTCAATTCAGTGAAAGTTTATTTTTTTTTTTTTTGAAACAGCAATTATACTAAGCATTTTTCAATAGGTGCTTCGCGCTTTTGAAAGATGCACATTGACAGGAAGTATCGGGGATTAAACAACCTGATACTTACTATCCGATAGTCACGCAGCGCTGATATCTTAGCAAAGAAGTCTGCGGCCTCATAGTTCAACGGCCCTTCTGTGGGCTATCATATAACATCATTGGAGGTCTGCTGAAGAAGTGGACAAGTTAGCGACACACACGGCCAAAACGCTTACACCTTTTCCTATTTTTTATACGCTGCGTTGTTTCCACGAATTCACCGACTAGCGTCTCACATGCCGCTGCCAACCGCTTATCAATTGCTTTAGCTGCACTTTTCAGGTGCAGTTTCAATGGAATTCTGCTTGCCGTCTGAAGCTGCTGGCTTGGCGTGTGAAGCGATTTCGGGGCAATTTCGGTTGAATAATTATGCTTGCGTAGCGTCTGAAGCCTATCCGGTCAGGTGATGGATAAGTGGGGCATGTGTGACCGCTTTAGGTGTAATGGGTAAAAGTGAATTTATGAGAAGTCAGTCTAAAAAAGAAATTAACTAGGTGCAGTCCGTTTCGGTAATCGTAAAAACTTAAAATCAACTTGTAATTCGCGCATACTGTGTTACTAAGCAAATTACTTGTATTTCAAACTATTAACTAAAAACTATGAAATAAAATCGAAAGCAACAACCTGTAATTTCTACGTGTGATTTATTTCGGAATTAACTAGCTGTTGAAGAATTGTTGCTGCCCTACCGATCACCAGCTGCTGTGATTGTGTTATAGTTGGTTAACTATCTACCAACTATAATTGCCAACGACCATACCACGTTGAATACATCGGTTATCGTCCGATCACCAACAAGCGGCATTAGGCGGTTGGTTGCAGCAATAGTGTCGCGAAAGATTCGCACCACAAAATCAGTGCCACTCTCTAATAGCGCACCCTTCCCATAACGAAAGATCCCACATAATGGCATCGAGTTATAGGAAGGAGGGTTGTGCCGTCCGTCCGACTCTTAACCGGCATATAGTTTCGATTCAATAAAACAAAGCATACCAAGTTAGTCGTAGCGTTTAGAGTACGGTACATCTGTATACCGAACCAAACAGGCTCCTAACGAAATTATTAACTTACAGATGCACGAAGAAGTCAAACCTGGAAACATCTTCCGAGATAGCTCTTCAAAAGCTCTTCTGGTAGATTTTAATCCTAAAAGAACTAAAGAGCTAATAAACATACATCGGCGTAAATTAAGAATGATCACAGCATTTAAGCAGATGCTCTGGACTCAACTATCACATGAATAGGTTGGGTCTATCCTCAGATGTCATCTGTAGATTTAATGGAGAAAGTGACGAAACCTTACTGCACCCAATCCAAACTTGGGATCATCAGCATGAAAATACTTCAACTATTCCAAGTATCGCTTTCTCTTTACATGTATGATTAAAAAACACAAGATCGTGCAAAAGGGAAAAGATCTTATCTTATAAATTAAAAATGGAATATACTCGAAAACTTTTCAGAAAATCCATTGTGGTCCCTCAACTTCAAACCTCCAAAATATATAAATTCCAGTCGGAAATTAAACTGACAGAAGATCTGTAGATGAGACTATCCTCATCTTGTAAATAACTCGGGGCATCACAAAGTATTTTTCAGGTAGCGGTGCACAAGAGCCTTAAATAAATATAATCTAATCTACATTCACATATTCTAAAGAATGGTTTTTCCTTTATAGCCAGTATTGCCACCTGACGCAATTAGGGCGCGGGAGACGGAGTGGAGTAATCGTGAAGTAATAAGTCTGTGGCGCCTATGAATGGCATCGTAGCATTTTTGGCATTTTTGAGATTTCGTATGAATGAATTAATGTATTTATCTTCTCTTCGCGTACTTCTGATTATAGGCGAATTTATTATAGGTGAATGTTGCGGTGGATGGATCAGCAAATTTTGGGTTGATTCCCACTCTTTTATTTTTACAGTTCCACACTCTGGACAAAATTAAAATAATGATTACTCTCATCAATCGAAACCTTTCGAAAACGGAATACTTTACAGAACTTTGTCGTCTTTCATTTTCGGTCGATATTTAATTCATTTCATTTAAATATAAAATATTAATTTTAACACGAAAATTTCCTTCGTGATTCATGCAATCCAGATTGATCTCGATATAGAAGACCTCGTATATCAAATGGTAAACAATCAATATTTTTGCATTGCGTGATTTGAAGTCAATTCGTTCCGAATGGGAAGAAGTAGAATATTCAACTCATTCGCTCATCCTTATCGAGCATTTGTCTTTATCACTTGCATAAATCCATGTAGAAGGAGACTTATTTTGAAGTAGGGCGGTGGCTGATGGCTTAAGAATATAAAAAAAGCCAGTCTAAAGATGTGTTTGTTTACCTTATTTATCAAATATAAATTTGTATCGACTATTTTAATTAATTTCTTTGAGAATGAAACACAAGCAACAAAAATTATTTTTTCATATTCTTTTATTAAAAATATAAATAGCATTAATTATAAATGGAAGTAAATATAAAAATATGTAAAAATAACTTTCTTATAATATAATAAATTTAATATGATTAATAAATTATCTTATCATTTAAAATACAAAATTGATTTAAAACTATTCAAATGTAGTTTTACAAAATTTTTCTGTTACTTTTTGTTTTTCTAAA
Source organism: Clusia tigrina (assembly GCA_920105625.2). Taxonomy (NCBI): domain Eukaryota; kingdom Metazoa; phylum Arthropoda; class Insecta; order Diptera; family Clusiidae; genus Clusia; species Clusia tigrina. Next base: position 55,081,060 of record OV050030.1, read on the forward strand.
TTATGGAATATATTTTAATATTGTAATAATAGTAAATAATGAAGATTATTTTTGTAACGAATTTATTGACAAGAAAAGTTACAACAGTAGTTGCAATTGCGTATGTGGTTATGCCACCGTAATAATTTTTCAGAAGAAGAAGAAGAATTATTGAAACATTTTTTTGGCAGATCTTATAGCTATTTCAGACACGCCACTTGTCCTCATCAGAGACCTTTCAATGAAAGGCAATTTTTCCCCAAGCATTTTTTTTTTATTATGTCTCAGAAATCAACAGCACACCTATTATGAACCCTCCCAGGAATCGAACCTGGGCCTACAGCTGTTGTAATCTGTCCATCCAGACAACTACGCTAACTGCAAGTGGTGAACTGACTGATCAAATTCTTTCAATGTACTGTCTCATTCCACCACACTCTAATCAACTCTGTCTCATTATTACCCCTCCTTTGTTCCGCTAGGTCTCTCTCTCTCTCTCTCTGTTTTTCTTATTACATTTCAGTGATGCCTTAGTACATTGCTTTTTGTTAGTGGCAGGCTAATTAAGCCTGATCAACAATACCTTTTTAGGATATATTCTATTAAGTTTACAATTTCTTGTGAAGATTCGTCAGTAGACATAGATGTCACCATTATTACGGTGGCAGAACCACGAATACGAGGGCGGATTGATATTGAAGCTACCTAAGTAGGAAAAAAACATTTTTTTTTTTCAAAAACCATTTATTTCTCAACATAGTCTCCTTTTACTTCGACACACTTAGTAAGACGATATTCCAACTTTTTTATACCATCTGAATAATACGATTTCGGGAACCCCTCAAAATACGCGTTAGTTTCGGTAATCACTTCTTCGTTTGAGATAAATTTTAGATTTAAATGTGGTCGTTTTTCCTTGATTGCATCAATCAATTGATCCAATAATGCACGATAATACTTTCCTGTGATTGTGGATCCTTTTTCAAGATAATCGATGAGCAATATTCCGTGTGCATCCCAAAATACAGTGGCCATAATCATGCCACCCGATTTCACTGCCTTCCACCCATTGTTTCGATTGATTTTTGGTTTCAGGTGTGTAATGGTGGACCCACGTTTCATCAACAGTTATTAATCGACGCCAAAAATCAACAGGATTACGCTTTATCATGTCCAAACACCGCTGTGAAGTGGTCTGTCGAACTCGTTTTTGTTCGACACTGAGCAAACGACGCGGCACCCCTCTTGCCGATAGCTTTTCATATGCAAATGTTCATGCAAAGTGTTGAACACACGTTCATATGATATGTTTACCATTTCAACAATCTCACGCAACTTGACTCGGCGATCATTCATAACGATATCGAGGATTTTCTTGATATTTTCTTCAGTAACCACCTCTTTTGGCCTTCCTGTTGATGGTATTGTTGCAGTGCTTGTTCGGCCGCGTTTAAGCAATCCAATATTTTACCATGTAATCTGACGGAGCAGACTCACCGTAATGTTTATCGAGCTTTTCTTTTGTCTCTTTCGCCGTTTTCCCTTTCAAATAATAGTGTTTAATCACTGCACTAAATTCGCTAATTCCATTTTCCAAGAAACACAAAAGTTGCTTACTTCAAACGACTACAACAAATAAACTAATCGATGAATTTGGGTGAAATTTTAACAGCTGACGTTTGACAGATCGCAATTTCTAAAAAAATTTGTGTTTGTGCTGCCATCTAGCGCTAGGTAGCTTCAATATCAATACGCCCTCGTACGCAATTGCAACTACTGTTGCAACTTGTCTTGTCAAATAAATTAGTTACAAACTCTTCATATTCACAGAATTGACGACTATCGACTTACTCACAATAGTAAATAATTTTGAAAATTAAATGATCATTTCATATTCGCTTTATTTATATAAGATTGTACATGTATTTACCAATTAATTGTATATTTTACAAGCATTTTGTAATAACTTTTCATCATTGGTCGCATTTGATCAAATACAATATATAAATACATTTCAGTTGTTCACTTATATTTGTAGGAAAACCAAAATATTTTCTCCACTTATAAGTTGGAGGTATACAATTTCCGATACAGCATTTGCGAGGCATAATGAAATTGAAATTTGATAGCTTTATTTATATTTAGTAACTTGTCAATAATTTTTTAATTGTTTTTCTGGTTTTTTTCTTATTTTTAAATTTTTATATTACACAAAATAATTTTTTTTTCACCTAAATTTAGTTTTAGTTAATTTTTTAATTTATATTTCTTATTATACAAATTTTTGTTTTTTGTTTTAATTTTTTGAATTAAATTTTTGTTTTAACTGTAAAAGTTAAATTTTTTAAACACTTAAAAAAATTATTTATTATATATATATTTTTTTAAACTAATTCTATATTAATTTCATAAACTTAAATTTTTTATCACTATATCACTATATATTTATTTCTAATTTAATTTAATCTATTATGCACTTATATTATATATTTTTAAATTAAGTTCATATAGAATATTCCTTATATATTTTTTTACACTAATTTTATATACACTTATTGAATTGTTTCTATTTTAAATTTATTTTTTCACAATCTGTCTGTTCAGAATGCAATTGGCGTTTGATTAAGCGAAGCTTCCTTTTTGAATTTTACGCGGATTTTTCTCTATTTTCCAACAATTTTTTACTTAGTACCAACTTAAGTATTCTACATTTTACCACAAAAAAAAGGCGTGGGAACTAACAATAAAAGCTAATCAATCACAAAAATTGCATTGCTTCGTGTGCGTTAAAAGCAACATTGTAAAGTGCAATTCAAGCAGGTACTCCACACTATTTATATTCCCAACTTATTGACATAATTTATAAGATAAATTAAAAATTTTAATTTGATTGGTTTATGAAGAGAATAATTTTTATATTATTTCATATATTGCAGTGACACGTATAATTGCGGATAAAAATAAATTCGTTTATATAATTCAGGAGAAAATTCATCAAATGGAAGTTATAAAACTTCAACATTAATTTTAAAAAAAAATTGAATAATAATTTATGAAAAAATCAAATATTAAGCATTTTAATTAATGATATGTATTCACAATTATATTAATATACCATAATATAAATCCAACCGAATAAGGGTGTAGGATGTACGTATGTAATTTATATAAATATGTGTGTACGTATAAAATTGCACTTCAGTTGCTTTAATACCATATGATATCAATATAAAGCACAACGAATGATAAGAAAACGATGAAGATAATAATAATCAAAATAAAGAAGGAATTAAAATCCACTAAAAAGCTAATTCCCACAAGACACATTTTAAAAAGCGTTTCCCAGAAATATTTATGGCCATATTTGACACCAACATTTCAAGATTTTGTACTAACTGGAAGGTTGTCGCATATTCTCTGTAGAGAGTATTTGATTTGATTCGCAGCCTCAGCTCGCTGAAACAGAACTTTTCCCCTTTTAAACGAGTTGGTTGGCTTTGATTTGAAGCTTTGCTATCTCGAATTCGATGTTTATGGTCAGGCCAGTGCTGCCTCCTTTCTAGAAAGCCGGGAGTTAGCGATTTGGAATGTTTTTTTTAGTACGCGGTGATTCGAAATCTTCTATGATATATATAAATTTACTATATCTATTGGAAATTTAAATTTCTTTATTACTTAATTTAAGTTAAATAGTTATTATAAGGAAAAACAAAATGGAAATATTTTTTTTATATCTTTTATTATAGAAACATCTGAGCACAAATTGTGAAAGATTTAATAAATTTAATTTAAATACTAATGCGTACAATTTTTGTAAATGATTTCATAAAAGATTATTTTATACATATTTGACCTATTAAAAATATTGTAGGAAGTAGGTTTAGTGCGTGATGTCAGCCAAATGGGCATCATCGGCACAGACTGGGAGAGAAATTAATATCAAATATTTTTAAGCTTTCAGAAGAAAATGATTTATGGAGTTGAGTTATATAGGAAACATAATTTATTTTTTATTATTGGCAAGTCAATGTTGTACCACTGGTGCGGCTTGTCTGAACAGAAATCTAGCGATAATTGTTTTGTGAATAACATGTATTATGTTTGTTATGTGTTTTCTCACGGAACATATATCCTTTATTTATTATTTATTTAATTATTATTATTCCCTGTTGTCTATATTTAAAATAGGAACCCCATTGTAAATAAGGAACCCCAGTAGTATAATTGTACGAATCACAAAAATTTGGTGGCCCATGGGGGGGACATTAAAAAACAAACCATATTGCATTAAAAAAATACAAATTACTGAACATGAATAGAAAAAATAAAACATTTATACAATTAAATTAGTATAACAGTGCAAGTCAAACCCAAAAAAACCGCACTTGCTTTTGCCTGAAGCAAATTATATTACGGCTTGGGGAACACTTGTGTTCGTGCCGAGTCCCCTCTCTAGATGGCTGTGACCTGATGCCATATCACCATGCTGCTACTCTCGGTTAAGGACAGCGTGACGACGAGAGAATTCCCGACGTCATGTCGTCCAAGGCAGAGAGCAGCAGTATCGGATGATCTTTTTAAGCAAGGCACAGCCATCTCGAAGAAGCTCGATCACTTCTATTTGGACCGGTAAAGGAGCAACAGCAGAAGAAAAATCTTGTATCCACACCAACCAAGGAATCGCACAAGGGAACAACAACACATATATACTCGTATAAACAACAACCAATAAATAAATAAAATAAAAGCGAAATATTATAATTTCAAATAAACTGCTGATTTTGAATAACATAAATCAACAACCACCTTTTGGTCCTTCGAGCCGGATAAGTGCCGGTAAGTTTTTTATAAGTATATTTATAAATTTTTACAAACACATAACATACATATGTACAGTCAGTCAAAAAAGTTTGCGTGCAACCTGTAAATAAAAATTCAAGTTGAAATTTCTCACACACCCTGTATGCCTTTGCCGGTTTTCTTATTTTGTTTTGTTGTTTACTATGTTAGCTTCTACCATGATGTATTAGAAATGGCATTTCTATGTACCGTTAGATTTGTGAGCACATGATTTTCGAAAAGGTACAAAAAGCAAGTCCAAAAAGTTTGTATGCAAAACGCATAGTTCATCGTTGTCTTTGCGTGTGAGGTGATAGTAAGTTCGTTCTAAGAGAATTTTTTTTTAGTTTTGATTAAGTTTTTAATTTTTTTATAAAGTTTCATTAATACATCTAAAAACAAAATTAGAAAAATATAAATACTTACAAAAAATTGCGCCACGTGGTAAGGAACTGTCTACAGACCTTAGAGAATTAATAATAAAACTATACCTGGAGAACGAAACTCAAAGGAAAATAGCCGAAATAGTTGGGGGAAAAGTCATGCAACGGTCCAGAAAATAATAGAACGCTACAAAAAAGAAGGAAACAATAAAACTAAGCCGAGATCTGGTCGACCAAGTACCTGCACACCGTAGGAAAAACGACTCATCTTGCACAAGGTGCAAAAAATCCTATGCTATCGGCACCAAAAATACGGATGGAAATTGAAAGTGAGGTGGGAAAAGTTTACAACACTGAAACAATCCGCAATGTACTACATACTGCTGGTTACCACGGTCGCCAAATCCGCAAAAAGCCATTTATAAGCGCTACAAACCGCCAAAAAAGACTGTTTGCCAAAGAGTATGAAACAGCCGCCCAAGGGTTTTGGAACACAGTTATTTTTTCGGACGAAAGCAAGTTTAACATCCACGGATCAGATGGACGAGCCAAGGTATGGCGAAAACCCAATTCTGAGCTTGAACCACAAAATATGATGGGAACAGTCAAGCACGGTGGCGGATCAGTACTCGTTTGGGGGTGTATGGCAGCCTCTGGTGTGGGTAAACTAGTTTTAATCGACGGTATTATGGACCGGTTTGTTTTTTTTAAACATTTTAAAAAATAATTTGCATGCAAGTGCTGCTAAACTTGGGATTGAGGAGCCATTTGTGTTCCAACAGGACAACGATCCTAAGCACACAGCGCTAATTGTCAAGGAGTGGCTTCTGTATAAAGTGAAAAGTCAACTTAAAACGCCACCCCAGTCGCCTGATATTAATCCCATTGAGCATTTGTGGGACCATCTGGACCGTCAAATAAGGAAACATGTAATCAAAACCAGTGAACACTTGAAAAAGGTGCTTTTGGAAGAGTGGGAGAAAATACCGCCATGCGCAACCGCGAACCTGTTGTACTCGACGCAAAACCGGCTTAAAGCGGTCATAAAACAAAAAGGCTTGCCAACTAAATATTAGTCGTTGCACAATTTAATATTACATACATATACAAAAAACAACATGTTCCTTTATCAACTTACTTTTGAAAATATATTTTTTTGACATATTTTTGAGGATAATTTTGTTTAAGTTGCTGTTATTCGAAGAAGTTTAGTTTGGTTTTGGTTTTTTTTATTATGAAATTAAATTTTAAACATTTTTCTTTAAAAAACGTGTTTTAATTTCATCGTTGCACAGTGAGTACATAATTTTTGAAGCCATATAGATAAACTTCTTGCTTGCATACAAACTTTTTTGACCGCTGTACATAATTGTTGGTGTCGTCCAATGCACAGTGCCATACGGACCGTTTATATAAAGCACATTTAAGTGGAGCCCGTAATTAAATATATTGCTCCATAATTGCGTAGAAGCCAATATCCATTTATTTGTGTACTGCTGTGTACACAGATCATAACGTTTTCTTTAGGCACTGCTCAGTAAATATATATGTGTGTAGGTCGGTGTGTGCATTTGGTTGACACAGCATTGCGCGGTATATTTGCGTATAAATTGCATGCGGTGCTATAGGCGCCGACAACGGTCCGTGCAAGGCATTGTATGATCTCACCAATAAATGTGTACATACTTATTTCTTGCATTCCAATATATTTCAATATCCCGTTATAGTGCATAGCGGAGTAGTCCGCAGTCGGCAGAGTGTTCGACTGCGAAGTTTGAATATTTGAGCATCGCGAGTGCTGTTTACGGGGGAATTTTATTCCAGTTTTGCTTTTCGTTGGTGGGTACCCTAAGGTTGCTGTCACAGACACCACGTGGTGACTACGCAGTAGCGGTACAGGTACGGAGTGGGCCCTACTAGTTTATGTTTAATCAACACTAAGTAGTGTGTGTTCTGATTTTTTGCTCCCTTCTCTAAGTGCTCGTCCATTACGCTTGTTGCGTTGGCGCATCGGTGACTTATCATCTGACCCTCTATAACGACTTAGGGTCCCCTAACCTAAACCCAACTGCCAGACATCTTTGAGCTTCGATCGCGAACCACTAACCGCTCCCTCATGCTGACCTCGTACATCGATGCGGCTGATCAAACGACGGCATTTATCAGCGCTTTTGAGCAGCTGCCTCCCAATAGCCATACTCTTGCCTCGCTCCGCCTCGATCAGACTGAACTAGATTCGCATTGGCATAAGCTCAAAGACACCCATTCCACAGTTGTGACGGACGTCAATACTATGAAGGAGAATACGGCCATTAAGGAGTCCATGCAACGCCGCATGACCACGAGTTATGCAGCATACCGCAGCTGCCATGTTCGAATGACCGGACTTATAGAAGCCTTGGTAGAGACTCCGGCAGAGCCTGTAAGTAACCCTCCGATAACCTCCTTATCGTTGCACACCATACCAGTGCCATCTTGCGACATCGAAGCATTCGGCGGTGATTATGTCAAATGGCCCACATTTCGTGACATGTTCACGGCCCTATATCTTCGGGATGCAAGGCTATCAAAGGTCGAAAAGTTTTACCACCTGAAGGCAAAGACTCGAGGGGAAGCTAAATAGATTGTGGACCTACTCCCCTTGACTGACGATGGGTTTGATCAAGTGTGGAAAAACCTCATTGACCGATACGACAACCGGCGTATCAAGATCAACTGTCAGCTCAAATCCTTGTTTCATCTACTCCCAATTTCAAAGGAAAGTAGCTCTGAAATTAAGAGGCTCCAACGTGATGTCGGCAACTGTATTACAGTCTTCCAAAAACTAAACGTGGATGTGTCCAGCTGGGATCCTATCCTTGTTTACTTATGTTCTGTACGTTTGCCTGAAAGAACCCTCTCCATGTGGGAACAATCTATTACTAATCATTCCGATCCCCCACACTGGAAGACAATGGACGAGTTCCTCACCAAGCGTTTCCTAACGTTCGAGGCAGTCTCCGATCTATGGCAGCCGTTCTCAGCGCGGCCTCCGGTGGGGATGCACCCGAATACGCTCCGTTCAAATCGCGTACAGACGCATCAAGTAAGGGTCAACCCAGAGCGGTGCCAGATCTGCGCGCAACAGCTCCGACGCGTTCAAAATTGCCCTTCATTTATAAACGCCACTATCACAGAGCGATGGGGATTGGTGCGAAGCCACAATCTGTGTGTGAACTGCCTGGGGCTGGACCATCGCGCGGCGAATTGTGGAAGTCGACATTCATGTTTCTCATGTCGAGAACGGCATCACACCATGTTCCACAGCGAGGCGCTAATGCCCAAATACGACCGATACCTCCGCGAGGTAAAATACGACCAAATACACCCAATACTACCACCAGGTATGCGCAACCGGCTGCACCATCGTCGTCCCACGCTGCCCAAGTGGTGCCCGCATCAGTCCAGGGACGATCCGGTCCATATCAATCCCGTGGTCGACTTCCGAAAAGCATTCTTCTGGGAACTGCCATCATCAATATTTGGCATCACCGTGTCAATTATATGGCCCGGGCTTTGATCGATCCTGTATCAGACGGGTCCTTTATTTCCGACCGACTACAACGACGCCTGCGACTCCCTACGCGTACCGTGCATGCACAGGTGTCAGGGGTGAGCAATGTGGTGACAGCAAACGTGACAAAGGCGTGTGACTTGACTGTGGGTTCACCCCTCGACGCAAAGGTACGACTCCCTGTGTCAGCATTTGTACTGCCCACTTTAACTGGGGAATTGCCCCGGCTAGAGATGTCTACTCAGGATTACCAACAACTGGCTGACATTCAGCTTGCCGACCCGACCCTATCCGGTTCATCACAGATAGACGTACTAATAGGTGGAGATCTATACCCATAGGTGTTGCTTGATGGTCTGAGACGCGATGTCATAGGTTCATTGATTGCGCAGGAGACGATATTCGGTTGGATCCTCACTGGACCAATACCTGAAAGCACTGTGCGATCTTTCTGTGCCAGGGTGACCGTTGATCATCATTCAGTCGAGGAACTTCTACAGGTTGTGGGAGGTGGAAGAACCACCTCAGGAAAAGAGACTTACCCCAAGTGATAAAGCATGTCTCGATTTGTATACACGTACTACGTATCGGAAATCCACTGGACAATATGTGGTGGAATTACCATTCAAGTCGACACAACGCCCCGAGGAAGCACTCGGGTCATCCCGTCATATTGCAGCCAAACAATTTGAACGGAATGAAGCAGGACTGTTGCGGAACCCTGATCAGAAGCAGCAATACGACTCAGTGGTGCTAGAGTATTTGGAACTCGACTATATGGTCCAAATCCCAACCCCACATCACTTATCATCCGGACACTACTATCTACCGCATCATGCGGTGTTCAAGCCTAAAAGCACGTCCACTAAATTACGGGAGGTGTTTAATGCATCCCAGCCATCGACTAATACAGTCAGTCTGAACGACGTGTTACATACAGGACCAACGCTGCAAGCTGACTTAATACAGTTGATCGCCCGCTGGCGAATGTTTAAATTCGTGTTCAATGGGGATTTACAAAAATGTATCGGCAAATCAAGGTGGCCCCTAATCAGACTTCTTACAAACGTTTAGTATTTCGGCACTCGCCGCATACCCCGGTATCTGACTACGAACTACGAACGGTCACCTTTGGTGTTAATTGTGCACCCTACCTCGCAATTAGAACACTCCGACAACTAGCTGCTGACGTAGAACAGGACCTACCCTTAGCCGCGCAGGTATTACGGGACTGCATGTATTGTGGTGTACCCAAAACACTACAATGCATTGTAACGACTCTTTTCTATAGCTGGGGTAAAACTCAGCGGCTCCAGGGGTCGTATACAGAAAAATATAAAATCCTGTGTGTTAAATTAATTTTAACGTATTTATTTAGTGTATTGATTATGGACTCTTGTTAGTCCTTGCTCAAAACAATACTACTTCCTTAACTCTATACAACTCAACTTGCTTAGTGTATAAATAACTTATTCAATGTGTACTTGTTTTTACGTCTCTACGTCCCGGTAAGTGTGTGTCTCTGTGATTCAGTGGGAGAACGATTAAAAACCAGAGGCTCTCACTGAATCCCTGTAGTCTCTGCTTGTGTCTGGCTTAGCAAGAAAACGATTAAAAACCAGAGGTTCTTGCTAAGCTTCCTAAGTCTCGGTTGCGTATGTGTCTCAGTGATTCAGTGGGAGAACGATTAAAAACCAGAGGCTCTCACTGAATCCCTGTAGTCTCTGCTTGTGTCTGGCTTAGCAAGAAAACGATTAAAAACCAGAGGTTCTTGCTAAGCTTCCTAAGTCTCGGTTGCGTATGTGTCTCAGTGATTCAGTGGGAGAACGATTAAAACCCAGAGGCTCTCACTGAATCCCTGTAGTCTCTGTCTGTGTATGACTTAGCAAGAAAACGATTAAAAACCAGAGGTTCTTGCTAAGCTTTTTATGTTCGTATGGTACTTTGTAGAGCTGTTGCTAGTCAGGATGCTGGTGTCCGAAGAAGAGACCTACTGCCTGGGCTACGTGGTTTATATAGTCCCAGGTCGCAGCGGCTGACACATGTTGTTGTTCGCAGGCCACCGTTGTGTGATTTTACTTCCGTTGGCCAGTAGTCGATTGTTGTTGTTGTGGCAGGCTTGTTGTTGTTGCAGTCAGGCTTGTTGGTGTTGCCGTCTTTTGCCCTTGGGCCACCTTCAACTTCTGGCGGTCAGCCACCTCACTCCAACGGTCCCTGGTTAGCCTGCAGTATTGTTGCCTGCCAGCAGCGCTGTCCGGAATCCTATAGTGTTGTTGTTGTTAAATATTTAATTTAACTGCCAACCAGCATTTCCCTCTTGTGCTTTGTACTTGCCGGCCGTTGGCGTGGTGGTGGTTCTGTCGTTGTCCGTCTTGTGCTTCGCTCTCGTTTCTTCGTGTTGTTGGTGTAAGATTTCCGAGCGAGCGCACTCGGCGAATTCCACCGTTGAGTTCGTGCACTCACCTTCTCTTGTCCGGCATGTATTTGTTGTATTCCTCGTCGCTGTGTTTTTCCTCGCTCTTTGCAAGCATAGCGCTGATTGGCAAGATCGTTGGCTGTGCGTGAGGTTGCTTTTGTTGTAATCCTAGTTATTATTCCAACTGGTCTAATATGCTGCTACTGATCTGCGCTCCTACCACGGCCGCGCTAATTGGTTACAATGCTTGTAGTTTTTTTCGTTAAATTTCTAATGTAGTTGCTTCGGTTCGGGTATTTTATCGTGATGTGTGTGTGTATATAGTTTCGTGGCGACTCTGTCATTTGTAGTGTGGGCCAAAATTTCCCACAGAAGATTTTGGTTCTTACACGCCCTCCCCACTTTACCGACGATGAAAAATGATGACAGCGTCACGGTTGAGGGTCACTCTGTATGCGTCTCGCCTACATCGTATTCGCCCTCGTGTCCGTTTTTGCTGAGCCCCTTTGGCTATTTGCAAAACTTCAGCTACCAAGTTCTGTGGCAGATCACCTCCTTTTGGTCCTTGTAGCTCTTCTATGTTTTGGAATGTGAATAAGGTGCCTGTGTTTGTCGTATGTTTCTCTGTTGACTGCCTCTGTTGTTTAATGCTGTTGGGTTGGTGGCTATTGAAGTCACGTTTATTCCTCTTGTCATCGCTTCTGCTGTGTTTGGTGCACTTGATTGCACGGTGGTTGTCCCTTGATCTGTCACGTTGTCTACGTGGTATGTTTTGGTTGTTTCGCACTGGTTCTGACTTTGCGAAGTGATTAGGAGATACCCTGATTGCTCTGATTGTATTTTGACTTAGCTGTGCCAGCTCCTCGCGTTTGGTTGCGCCTGCGTCCTTTTTCCGAGGCCCATATGCTGATTCATGTGTGGTCCTTCTATATATGCTTTTGTGGGATTCGCTGTGGGATTTCGCTGGACATAGTCCGTGGCAGGTGAATTCGTTCGTGTGAGTCATCTTTGTTCTTGGTGTTGTGTGTTTGCGAATTCGTTGGTTCTCTGTGTATTCTCTGTTGTGTCTCTTTATCTGAGCATTTTTGTCGCTGGCGTGCCTCTTGGAAGTCGTTGAATGGATTTGTGTGGCATTCTCAACACGAATTGTCGTGCACATTGCAATATCTCGGGGTTGCACGCAATTGTTTTGAGGTCCCAATGTGATCTCCTGTTCACCACACTTCACTGTCATTCCTAGGCTTGCCATGAAGTCTAGTCCAAGGAGTAGCTCATTAATGGAATCAGGCATGATAAGTAGCTCTTGCTCGCATGTCTGCTCTCCAAGCCTTACAGTTGCCGTCAATGTCCCACTGACTCTCCTAGCACTTCCGTCTGCCATACGTGCTCTGGTATTGGATTTTCCAAATTTGCTGGTGGAAGAGTGTAGCTTTCGTGCTAGCTCTCTGCTCACAAAACTGTGAGTTGCCCCTGTGTCCAGTGTTGCTGTGACAGTTTCTGTGCCAATCGAAACGGTGGCGCAGATTCGTTGTCCGTCACAGTGCAATAAGTTTTCCAATGGGGAAGTCTGCTGTCTCTCCTTTGTGGCATGCTGTGTTTCTGTCGTCGGTAGCTCTCGATCGGTTGGTGCTCTTAGTTTGCAGCACTCTATAGTCCTCACATCCCTTTGACCACACTCCCAACAGAACAGGATCTGTGCGTTGCGACATATGCGTGCTATATGACCATTTTGGCCACAACGCCAGCAGGCTGTTCTTGGTTCTATGGGTGTCTCTCTGCTCTCTACCGTCACCTGACAGTTTCTCACCTCTCGTGGTGGACCTTGCTCTCTTCGCCGTTGTATGGGTGGCGCTGGTAGTTGTTCGCCTTCTCTCCGTATGCTCTCCAAGTCTGCAGCCATTTCTATCAGCTCTGCTAGCGATGTGAAATCTCTGCGGCGCACATATAGCTGGTATTCTGGCAGGCTGTTCTGGAAAATACGCTCCAGTTTCTGTTCTTCGGAATAGTCCAAGTGCCGCATTAGATTCTGCAATTCAACTACAAACTGCTTGAACCCTTCTCTGGGTCTCTGGTGACGCTGGCGGATCTGGTCTTCGAGTTTCTCCATGTATCGTGCTGGCAAGAAGAATTTTAGAAAGTCTCTCCTATATGTACGCCAATCCCGCCACGCTCGATTGTTGTTTCTGAACCACATGAGTGCTCGTTCTCTCAAGAGTTCAGGCATAGTACGCGGAAGGAAATCTTTGTTTATTTCGTACACATCTGCCAATTCCTCGACTCGCTCTATAAACGCTAGCGGGTCACGCCCTCCGTCAAAGTTAAGGGACCACTTCCTCACCTGGTCAATCACAACGGCGTACTGTACAATCCCGTTGTGCTGTTGATTCATTGTTGCAGGTGACACGGAGCGATGCTGTAGTGTTCTCCGTACCCCTGGGTTCTCTGCCGTTAGTGTTGCACCTGTGTATGCCTCTGGCCTGTCCACTTCCAGCGTTTCGCGGGTAACTATGGACACAGCCGGCCTTGGGGATGTGCTCTTAACGTACTTGGATTGTAGCTTCTGCAATTGGTATTTCTGATCCTGAGTCAGCTCTGTTTCAGTGAAGAAGTCGGAAAGACGTTTACGGACTTCATCCACGGTACCTGTAGCCTCTACACCGAATTCATCAGCAAAGATCACCAGCTCATCCTTGCGTAACAAGTACACCCAGCTTGTTTTCACCATCCTGTGAAAGTCTTAGGTGACGATGAAGACAATCTGTGTGTGTATTATAAGCTGGCGCTTATTCGGCTGTATTATGCGTGACTGCGTAGACGTAGCTTTCTGTTTGCCCTGGTAAATTCTCTCACGAGCTGAGCTTCCTTGCGATTTAGTCTTTTTCTTTTTCAAAGTCTGACGCGCTGATTTAGTTTTCTTTAACTCAGAGTCCCTGCTCGGGCGCCACTGTAACGACTCTTTTCTATAGCTGGGGTAAAACTCAGCGGCTCCAGGGGTCGTATACAGAAAAATATAAAATCCTGTGTGTTAAATTAATTTTAACGTATTTATTTAGTGTATTGATTATGGACTCTTGTTAGTCCTTGCTCAAAACAATACTACTTCCTTAACTCTATACAACTCAACTTGCTTAGTGTATAAATAACTTATTCAATGTGTACTTGTTTTTACGTCTCTACGTCCCGGTAAGTGTGTGTCTCTGTGATTCAGTGGGAGAACGATTAAAAACCAGAGGCTCTCACTGAATCCCTGTAGTCTCTGCTTGTGTCTGGCTTAGCAAGAAAACGATTAAAAACCAGAGGTTCTTGCTAAGCTTCCTAAGTCTCGGTTGCGTATGTGTCTCAGTGATTCAGTGGGAGAACGATTAAAAACCAGAGGCTCTCACTGAATCCCTGTAGTCTCTGCTTGTGTCTGGCTTAGCAAGAAAACGATTAAAAACCAGAGGTTCTTGCTAAGCTTCCTAAGTCTCGGTTGCGTATGTGTCTCAGTGATTCAGTGGGAGAACGATTAAAACCCAGAGGCTCTCACTGAATCCCTGTAGTCTCTGTCTGTGTATGACTTAGCAAGAAAACGATTAAAAACCAGAGGTTCTTGCTAAGCTTTTTATGTTCGTATGGTACTTTGTAGAGCTGTTGCTAGTCAGGATGCTGGTGTCCGAAGAAGAGACCTACTGCCTGGGCTACGTGGTTTATATAGTCCCAGGTCGCAGCGGCTGACACATGTTGTTGTTCGCAGGCCACCGTTGTGTGATTTTACTTCCGTTGGCCAGTAGTCGATTGTTGTTGTTGTGGCAGGCTTGTTGTTGTTGCAGTCAGGCTTGTTGGTGTTGCCGTCTTTTGCCCTTGGGCCACCTTCAACTTCTGGCGGTCAGCCACCTCACTCCAACGGTCCCTGGTTAGCCTGCAGTATTGTTGCCTGCCAGCAGCGCTGTCCGGAATCCTATAGTGTTGTTGTTGTTAAATATTTAATTTAACTGCCAACCAGCATTTCCCTCTTGTGCTTTGTACTTGCCGGCCGTTGGCGTGGTGGTGGTTCTGTCGTTGTCCGTCTTGTGCTTCGCTCTCGTTTCTTCGTGTTGTTGGTGTAAGATTTCCGAGCGAGCGCACTCGGCGAATTCCACCGTTGAGTTCGTGCACTCACCTTCTCTTGTCCGGCATGTATTTGTTGTATTCCTCGTCGCTGTGTTTTTCCTCGCTCTTTGCAAGCATAGCGCTGATTGGCAAGATCGTTGGCTGTGCGTGAGGTTGCTTTTGTTGTAATCCTAGTTATTATTCCAACTGGTCTAATATGCTGCTACTGATCTGCGCTCCTACCACGGCCGCGCTAATTGGTTACAATGCTTGTAGTTTTTTTCGTTAAATTTCTAATGTAGTTGCTTCGGTTCGGGTATTTTATCGTGATGTGTGTGTGTATATAGTTTCGTGGCGACTCTGTCATTTGTAGTGTGGGCCAAAATTTCCCACAGAAGATTTTGGTTCTTACAGCATTTCAACCTACACTGCCTAACGTCCAAGCGTACCGCACATGCAAACGCATGATAACAATTCAAACGCGGCACAAGCCAAAGCGGCGGATCAAATGACGCTATGTATAGCGGGCATTTGGTGTGAAGGCCAGAAATGCATTGAACCCAAAAATATTCTGACCACACGCAATTGCAGGCCAATGCATGTGTGCAGCATATGGGTTAATATTTCGAATATGTTTTAGGATAAGTATTGAACACAAAACATTATGTTTAGATGTACAAAATTAGATGTAATATTTTACTATAAAAGAAGCGCTGATTTCTTAAATAAAACAGTTCCGTTTTGAACAGAGACCTCAGCAAATCATATTGCTTTTTCTTTGCTCGGCGTTCACGCCTCAAAATTACAGGAATTCATTTCGGCAAACGAAAGTTTGCCACAACTAGCGGCTGGGTTACCTTTATAATAAAATATGGTAAATATCTGTTGATATAAAAATTGGGTCGTTAGGATTTCTCCATTTATATATCCTATATGTAGATATCAGCTATAGACGCAGCCAAGAATGATAAGCGATCTGACTGGCGAAACGTCAATCCTACGACGACCACCACATGGCGATCCTGGCCAACTGAACTGAGGACGACTGAAGAGTTTGACACCGCTTTCAAAAATCTGTTAGCTTTAACAAGGACACCGCTGGAAAAATATTCACCAGGACCAATATCGGCAGAAGCACCGCAATTCGTAGCAACAAGAGCCGGGCCAAAGCGTCTAACAATCGAGGAATACAAGCGCAGACAACACAAACGACCGAAGACTCCACCACCAACTATACCAAAGAACAAGAGAGGAGGAAAAGCAGTCACAAAGAGGAAGCAAATAGCCATATTATACAGGCAATTCAACATCGCGACACCGAAAGACGAGAAATTAAAAATAAAAAAAGGAATAAAAGAAGCCAGAAAATGCTACATACACGCAATAAAGAAGACATTATTATAAACGGCATTGGAAATACCAATGACCAAAATATATTTGAAATTTTATAAATTGTAATTTACACAATTTTAGTTATAGCATTAATCTTGTATTTAGCAAATAAGTTAAATAATTACTGTAAAAATTATGTTAATAAGCGTATAAAAGTATCCATTAACAATTTAAATACAGCATGAGCCTGCAAATAGCAATCTCAAAAATAAAAGACATATTGACAAAGCTAAAAAAAATCACCAAATAGAACTTATTCTGAAATCTATGTAAAATCAACAAAAGAACAAATAGAATCATTGAAATAATAAATAGCTATAGCAGCTCTTTCTGAACTCAAAACAGAAAAAGGGAAGACTGAAAACACAGTGCTAATTCAAAAACTTATAACACAAATTAAACAACTACTTGTAACCATGCCTGACACTATCCTAACGAGTAACCAATCGGTGTCAACCGTTTTTGACTCTCTGAAGTACATAAAAATCGTCCCAACATTCTCGGGAGAAAATAGATATAAAATAGTTCATCGCAATTGTAGAACACATAGCATATACAGTGCCACAAGAGCACAAAAACAAATATTATGAACAGTAGGTCAGAGGGACCCCCTCCATCCGAAATCCTTCAGGCCAACCTGCCTGACATCCTTTGCTGTAAAAACTGTAGAGAAGGTAGTAGACAACTACATCCGGACCACGGTTTAAATACGAAACCCGCTGCACTCTTGTCAGCATGCATATAGAGCAGGGCATTCCTCTGAAACTGCACTATACCAACTGACGAACTAACTGCAGGATAGCTTAGGAAAGAAGGAAACGGCGCTATGCGCCTTCCTAGATATAGAAGGTGCTTTTGACAATACTTCATATTACGCTATCAGAAGAGCTCTTACAAGAAGAGGGGTTGACAATACTCTAGCTTCTTGGATGAGCAATATGCTTCATACCAGGAAGGTAGAAATACCAACTAGTACAGGAAGTATAACCGCTAACACCACAAGGAGGTGTGCTATCACCACTTATGTGGAGTATAGTAATAGACGAGCTATTGGCAGAATTAGAAAACAATGGTTTGTCATTTAAGGGCTATGCGGACGACATAGTCATCATCTGTAGAGGTAAATTTGAGGATACTCTATGTGATAGAATTCAGCTAGGACTTAAACTAACGAAGAGATGGTGCGCCAAGGTTAGGCTGAATATTAATCCAGCAAAAACAGCGTTAGTACCATTCACAAGAAAGTATAAACTCGCGCATCTTAAATCTATCCGTTTAGACGGAATAGAGATAGAACTTCAAAAAGAAGCAAAATTCTTGGGTATCCTCTTAGACCAAAAATTACTGTGGAAAACCCACATTGAGCAAATTAAACAGAAAGCTATCAAAACTTTCATGACGTGTAGAACTATTGCGGGCAAAAGTTGGGGCTGTACACCAAAAATCCTGCGATGGATATACACATTAATTGTCAGGCCAATGATAACCTATGGGATATTAGTCTGTGAAAATTGCACGAATCAGCAGACAGTGATTAACACTCTTAGCAAGATACAAAGACTTGCATGTGTATGTATTACGGGAGCTATGCGAACATGTCCAACGGCATCAATGGAGGTACTCTTGGATCTCACTCCTCTTCATATTTATATCCAGTCCCAAGCGAGCAGGGCGATTTTGAGGGTGGCTGGAAACAACACCAGCACAGGTAGTTATCTTGATGAAAGGAAGACAGAACTTCTCATTAGGCAACTTCCTGAAATCTCGATGCCAAAGGACTCCCAACGTTCAGCTTTAAGAAACATTTTAAAACTGAGCTTAGTAATAAAAAAGATTGGGAAGGTATATCAGAAACATACAAGGTAGACCAGTACATGATGACATGGTACACTGACGGCTCACTCACTGACGATGGAGCCGAGGCGGGTGTATTTGGACCAGGGAAAAGATAGTCTGAACCTTTAGATAAGAACACCTCTATTTTTCAAGCAGAAGTATACGCGATAGATAGATGTGCGCACTTTAATCTCGAACGAAACTATCGGAACCGCAGAATAGCAATACTGACTGACAGCCAGGCAGCTATCAAAGCACTTAAATCTCACCAAGTTACATCAAAACTGGTGATGGAGTGCATTGATAAGCTGAATATCATAGGCCAACTCAATCAGGTGTGGATTCTATGGGTTCCGGGGCATGTAGGGATTAATGGAAATGAGATGGCAGACAAACTTGCCAGGAAAGGAGCATCATCTCCATTTGTAGGACCCGAACCATTCTGTGGATTAGGATCGGGTAACATCTCCCGTATTATCTGGGAAGAAGAGGATAGACAAAGAAGATTATACTGGGAACAATCACTGGGGTTATCACATTCCAAATTAGCGCTAGGGACATACAACCCAAAACGCTACGAGGACTGTATGAATCCAACGAAGAACAACTTGAGAATCATTACAGGACTGTCAACAGGACATTGTAGGTTGAATTATCACCTAACAAAATGGGAATTTTCCCTGATGCTCTTTGTAGGTTCTACAAGGAAGAGGACGAGACGGCACAACATGTGTTAAGAACTTGCTCCGCCCTGATGCACAAAAGAAGGAAACACCTTGGCGTATTCATCATACTCGATGACGAACTCGGACTCTGTGAAGTAGGACCAATTCTGCAATTCATCGAGGGAATTGGGCTAAGAGAAATACTCTACGTCCACGAAGGGGGCACAATAGATCTTATAGGTCGCAGTGCAACACCTCCTCAACGATAATAATAATAATAATTAAATTTCTCATGCAAAAATCATGTTTCAAAGTTAAGTCTAGACTGCGCTCAAGCATTTGATCGTGTAGGAGCTCATGTTGTTTTGCACCAGCTGAAGAAATGGAAAGTCGACCACGGAATATACAACTTTGTAAGAAGTTTTTTATCCAACCGAAGGTTTTGCGTTAAAATTAAATGTTCTAGCGAACTGGCAACCCTGCAAAAGGCGAACGAATAAACAAGAAAAAAATACCCGAGCCACAGTGTGAAAAAAACGTGGGTGTGCGGCAAGCGGCGTTTTGCCCTTTTTCTACAATTTTAACATTTTTTGATTGGAATTGAAAATAAATAAAAAGTTCACTCAAACTTTAAAACCGGTCTAAGGTAATAACATTATTTGGCCCATTCGAGCCGGATACAGTCCAATTAAGTGCAAAAAGTTAAAACAAGAAAAATCGTGAATTCTCTCGCTTACTTTGTAAATTGAGCCACTTGAAAATGTATTTTGTTTCAAGCACGGCAGTGCCTAGAATAAAAGTTTCACCAGCATATTAGTGCTCTCGTTTTTTGTAATAATAACAAAAAATAAGCTCCTCATAGCCAAAAAAAAAAGGGGGCGATGTCATGGATTGTGCTGGAATGATATTTTTCTTCGAGATTCTAGCATCTTGAATTGTTTTTCTTTATGATCTGTATTGCATATGTTGTTTGCATTTATTTTTAGCGTACAAAATGCCAAGAGTCAAGCGGGCAATTGTGGATAAAACAACCAAACCAAAAGTAGTAGTTCCTGCGAGAACAAAAATAAGAGCAAATCAAAATTATACAGCAACTGCAGCAAATTCTGATGGTAATTTCAAGAGGATAGACAAAGAAGATTATACTGGGAAAAGTTACCGGAGTTATCACATTCCATATTAGCGCTAAGGACATACAACCAAAAACGCTACGAGGACTGTATGAATCTAACGAAGAACAACTTGAGAATCATTACAGGACTGTTAACAGGACATTGTAGGTTGAATTATCACCTAACAAAATGGGAATTTTCCCTGATGCTCTTTGTAGGTTCTACAAGGAAGAGGACGAGACCGCACAACATGTGTTAGGAACTTGCCCCGCCCTGATGCACAAGAGAAGGAAACACCTTGGCGTATTCATCATACTCGATGACGAACTCAGACTCTGTGAAGTAGGACCAATACTCCAATTCATCGAGGGAATTGGGCTAAGAGAAATACTCTAGGTCCACGAAGGGGCACAGTAGATCTTATAGGTCGCAGTGCAACATCCCCTCAACGATAATAATAATAAAGAAACGAAGTTCCCAAGTAGTGTCCAAACGAAGATAAACCTAAGAGAGCAAGAGAAAAGCATTGAAGAGTTGATAAATACCTTATGGAAAATCTACAAACTTAAACGTACAGAGGAATCCATATATGAAGAACTTTCAACACTCAGGCAAAATGGAGCTCTAAAAGTACACTGAAAAAATAGAAGATCTAATAACATATCTAAATAGTGTACAAATTGAAGATGAATCAGATAAAACCATAGTGTCATGAGTAAATGACAAAATAGCATTCACTGCATTTAAGCGAGGTCTGGCGGACAAACAAACCAGATTAACAATAGAGGCAAGTCGAGTGAAAACGTTTCAGGAAGCAGTAGAAATTGCTTAAGCTGCGAATAGAGATACAGATACAAGATTAATGACATACAGAACTCACCACAATAATAATAGATGGAACAACAATTCCTATGCACAAAATCAAGGACGTCGCAACATTCAACAACGCTATCCTACAAGGAACAATTGGAACAACAACCATCACTACAATACAAGAAGGAACGGACCAACACAAAGGCGAAACTACTTCCCACCGCCAAATGGAAGTAACAACCGAAACTTAAATCCAACAAACAGATACCATGGTCAACAAAAACGCTTCACCACAACAAATCAATACAGAACACTAAATAGACCAGCAAGAAACATCAATTATATCCAAGAAACAACTGATCAGGGAAACAGGCGCATTCCCGACATAGTACGGGGAATACACACAATGTCTATGCAATATCAAATGACAACATTACAAACATTATAAAAGTTACTTAAATAAACCACTGAAATTACTAATAGATACTGGAGCAGACGTATCACTAATAAAAGATTTTGATGAACTACAAGAACATGTGAATGAACAATCCGCATGCACAATAACAGGTATCGCAAACAAAAGCATAGAAACAGAGGGAACCAGCTCAATCACATTTAACATTTGCTATAGAAAAGTACTATTCACATTCCAAATTGTAAAACCAGATTTCCCAATAATAGCAGATGGAATTTTAGGAAAAGATTTCCTACAACAACACAATTGCAAAATAGACTATGAGTCTTATACACTAACAATAACATATGGACATGAGGATTTAGTTCTAGATATGCAGACAGACATAAACAAAATCACGATCCCTCCACGCACAGAAATAATACACCCAATATCAGCAATAGTAACTGAAGACAGCGTAATCAACAGTCAAAATATAGACAACCAAATTTTTATTAGCGGCACATTAATTCCGGCAAGAGGTGTTAAACATGTAAAAATACTTAATACAACTGACAAAGAAGTTACAATAGACATAATGCGAGTACATATAGAACCGTTAACAAATTTTGATATTATACATTACAACAAATTGGACAAGCAAGACAAAACCAGATGGATGGAAGTACAGGAAGCTCTCACAATAAACAAAGAGAAAGATAACATAGACGCATCCATTATCAAAATATGTCAAAATTATCAGGATATTTTCTACTTAGAAATGAACAACTATAAACGAATAATTTCTACAAACAAAACATAACGTTAGAAGAGAAAACACCTGTATACATAAAGAACTACCGCACCCCCCAAGCCCACCTTGAAGAAATCAATCAGCAGGTTGAGAAGCTGATGAAAGACAACGTAATTGAACACTCCATTAGCCCATACAACTCAACATTACTAATAGTACCAAGAAAGGATGTCAACGGCATTAAGAAATGGCGACTAGTTGTTGATTTGAGGCAGCTAAATAAAAAAATTGTAAACGACAAATTCCCACTCACGCGAATTGATGACGCTCTAGATAGGATTGGCAGAGCAAAATACTTTACTACACTGGACATGACAAGCTCTTTCCATCAGATAGAACTCGATAAAACATCGCGTCCTTTAACGGCATTCTCAACGGAATATGGGCATTTTCAATTTAAGCGCCTACCATTTGGACTAAAAATTTCTACAAACACTTTTCAGCGGATGCTAACCATCGCACTAACAGGGTTAGACGCAAGTGCATTCCTATATGTAGACGACATAATTGTATTCGGATGTTCTCTTCAACACCACAACAATAACCTTATAAAGATATTCGAGAGATTAAGAAAATACAATCTAAAACTCAACCCAAGCAAATGCAATTTCCTCAAGCCAGAAGTAGTTTATCTGGGCCATCTAATCACTTCTAAAGGTATCGCAGCTGAAACTGAGAAATGCAAAACAGTACAAATGTATTCAGTTCCCAAAAACGCAGATGAAGCTCGAAGATTTGTAGTCTTTTGTAATTACGACAGAAGATTTATAAAAGATTTTGCAAAAATTGCAAAACCAATCAACAGTTTACTAAAAAAAAAGGCACAGAATTCATCTGGAATAAAGATACACAGGAAGCTTTCGATTCATTAAGAAAAAACATCATAGAACCTCCTATCTTACAATATCCTAACTTCAAAGAAACATTCATACTCACGACGGATGCATCTAACTATGCAACTTCTCAGGGAGAAGTTGGAAAAGATTTGCCAATTTCCTTTGCCAGTCGCTCATTAAACAAGCATGAGATTAATAAACCTGTGATAGAAAAAGAACTTCTAGCAATACATTGGGCAATAAACCATTTCAAACCGTATCTTTATGGAAGAAAATTCACAGTAGTAACAGATCACAGACCACTAGTAACACTCTTACACACACAGGAGAGCGAGTCGTATCGAAGTGGTTGAACAAATTTTTCTGTGCGAAAATGTTTGAAAATCTACTAATTGTAGACGGTAGATCCGTGTGGAAATCGTGGAAAGGGTAGCTAAATAGCATACCTCGGTCCGGTGAAAGTGACAAGTGTGAATTGTGGACGCGATCGAGAAAAATAAGGCATATAAATTTTTTGTTTCTGCCAGTGATTTGCGGCAGTTTTGGTTCTGCGGCGGTTTATCCGCACGGCAGAGCGAAAACGGCAGCGATATATGCCTGCATAGTGCCCAGCTGAGCAGTGGCTTGGTCTCAAAGTACCAGACCCCTGAACGGCGAAGCTTTAGGCGGGTGGAACACTGCGGATTCGGCGAGTTTTGTGCCTAGGCAAATATAAGTTTATTGATTTAAACTTATTAAATTTGCCTTCGCGTCGTTAGGCAGTTTTAACAATTTCCCGCCTCTCAATCGGCTTATCCGAAAATTGAGAGAGCGCTGGAAATTGTGCACTTGGTGTATGTGTGTGCACGGTTGCCACTTTGGTAATTTTCTACCAAAACTGGTAACTTTTTTTTGCTTTGGTAACTTGGTAACTTCATTTTGATTTTGGTAACTTTTTGAATTTAATTTTTTTAATTTCTGTTCTGATGTTCTTACTTGCTAACGTGCAAATCGCCTACGTGTAAATTGTGTTCCGCCGCTTACTACCTTAAACAAATTTAAGCCGATGGTAACACTGTTCTAAACAAATAAGAAGTTTACTAAAACAACTGTGTCATTGCTTATCTTTCGCTCTAGTACAAACATCAAACGAAAGTGGAAGTTGTTGTTATACACATAGTATATAATTTGTCAAAATTGCAGTTATTTGGTATGGATAGGTAAGATAATTATTTATTTATTGTTTTTTTCCTTTAAAACGGTTTCAAATTATATTTCAGATTTGTAACAAAAAAGCCAAGACTTTCTCATGTCGAATGTATGCTAAGCAGCGATGATGAAGCAGAAACATAAAAAAATATGTAAATAACTTTATCAGACATCGTGTAAAACAATTTGTAATAATATTTTATGTATTTACAGTGTTGAGAGGGGAAATCCTAAAGAAATTAGAAAAGTTAGAAGTGAATGGATAAGAACTTTTTCGTGGCTCCAAGATAAAAATGGAAAATGTTTCTGTGTGGTATGTGAAAAGTCACTTACAAATCATTTATCGCATTTAAAGAAACATGAAACGAATGCTTCGCACATACAAAGCGAACACCAAAAGAAAAATTTAATTCAAATTGACAAGTTTTTGAGCGACGATCAGCGTTCCCTGGAAAAGAAGATAAGGCAAGCAGAATTAACCTTGGTAATGTTTTGTATTTGCCATAACTTACCACTACTATTAATGGATTTTCTACCCAATTTGCTTCGAGAATGTTGTCCAGATTCATGCATTGCAAAATCTATCAAATGTGGGCGTACTAAAGCAACACAGTTGGCCGAAACTTTAGGCAAAAAAAGCGTCAGACAATATTACTACTGCCATGAGATCTTCAAAATTTTCTCTAATTGTCGATGAAACAACAGACGTGTCTAATAAGAAATGTTTGGTGTTAGTTGTAAGGTATTTTGATAGTGTCTCCAAGACAATTTGCGACAGATTTGTTGCACTATTAGAATTGACTAAAACCAATGCTGATGCAATATATCAAGTAATACACAGCTTCTTCGATCAAAACAACATTCCAATAAAAAACATAATTAGATTTGCGACGGATGGCGCAAGCACAATGGCAGGCGAATTGAATGGTTTAAAAACTAAGTTAAAGCGTGACACAAATTTGTTCTATATGAAATGCACATGCCATTCTCTGCATCTCTGTTCCAGCTATGCTTGCAAAAAATTGCCATTCAACATAGAAGATCTTTGCAGAAAAATTTCTAATTTTTTTTCGTACAGCCCAAAAAGAGTTTCAGAACTAAAAGAATTCCAAGAATATTGTAATATTGAGCCACATAAAATACTGGGTGTTTCTTTGACAAGGTGGTTAGCTCTAGAGCAAGTCATTTCTAGAATTTTGGAACAATGGCAGGCCTTACAATTATATTTTTTGTCATGTTCTTTAGAAGTAAATGGCATTAAGTCAATTGAGATTTCAAATATGTTAGGTAATGAAGAAATAAAAGTTTACATGATGTTTCTTTCTTACATATTAAAAATAATTAACAACTTAAATAAAGAGTTCCAGTCAGAAAGAGTTCGCTTACCATATTTGTATCAGCAACTTGAAATTAATTTCAAGCTTATTGCTTGTAACTTCATGGATGACAAGTATGTAAAAAAATGTGCATGTTTGAACGATTGTGATACAAATGATAACCGGTACTATTTGCCATTAATGAATGTATATATGGGGAGCGAATCAGAAAAATACTTAAATTCTGACCAATTTTCTGAGTCACAAAAAATTTTAATAAAAAGGCACATACGAAATTTTTACATAGAATTTCTCAATCAATTAAAAACCAGGTTTGATTTTAGCTGAAATGATTTAAAAGTGTTGTCAATTATAACACCTAACAAAATTTTAAATGAAACTAAAGATTCTATTTTAATCTTTTAAATGAATTTTATTATTTGAAAAGTTGTGACAATGACACAATTGTTACTCAATGGAGTCTTCTTACTTTGTTATCAAATGATCTCAATCAAAACGATGATATTACTTCTTTTTGGGAAAATATAAGTTTAAAAAAAAATGGGCTTAATGAATATATATTTAAGGAATTGACTGATTTTATATTTAATTTAATGTGCCTTCCTCATAGCTCAACAGCCGCTGAAAGAAAATTTTTTGATTTAAGTTTAATTAAAACCAAACTTAGAAATAAATTAGAATATGAAACATTAAACAACATAATGTTAGCAAAAGAATTGGCTGGTTCCAAAGACCAACATTATGTTTCGTCAGCTAAAGATTATATTCAATAATTTTTTTTCTTATTTCGTTAAAATGTGAAGTAGAATACCTGAAGTAATGTTATGTTTATGTTTTTGTTATGTTATTTTGTTTTTAATATATGAATAAGTGATTATAATTATATATAATATAAAAATATATATGTACTGAATTTTTTTAAGTTTTTATCAATAAAATTCAAAAATGGTAACTTTTGGTAGCTTTTTGGTCAAATTTTGGTAGAAAAAAATGTTTGCCAGTGGCAACCGTGTGTGTGTGTGTGGTGCACTGAAGCAGAAGAGCAAAGAGAGAGAGAGAGAGAGAGAGAGAGACTCCAATAAAATAAAAAGTGTTGCCAACGCCCCAAACGCAGGATAAGTATCGCTTTTAGTGTGTTTTACTTTTTACTTTTTTTTCCTTTTTCCCCCTTTTAGCAATTTACAGAATGGAAACGACGTTTAGAAAGAAACTGCAAAATTCTGTATTTTTCGCATAATAACGAACGGATTATGAGTGTCCAGCGGAGGTACGCAACCTTCTCTGTGGACAAAGTGTGCGCAATCCGCGAAGCGCCTGCGGGAGGATAACATTAGTCCCAAGGCGACGGAGGGGCAAGGCATCGCTGTAATTGCTCCCGCGGCCAAAAAGAGCTGTGGACCAATGCAGCAGCAGGGAATAAAGCTGAAAACGAAGGTGACGGAATCAGGGTCAAAATCACCAACAGCAAAACAGGTGCCGACGGGAAAAACACAGGCTACGGCAGTGCCTCGACCCAGCACTAGTGCAGAGTGGATAAAGGTGCAGAAGAAATCGCAGAAGAAATTGAATTCCACGGCTAGGACCATTAGACCAAAAACAGATGCAATAATTATAAGTGCGAAAAATGAAGCGATGTCATACGCCAACATCTTACGGAGCGTAAAGGAATGTGAGCAGCTGAAGTCACTGAATGATGCTGTGAAGACTATCCGCCGAACGCAAAAAGGGGAACTGCTCATAGAGCTGAAGAACGCCAAAGGAGTGAACGCGGCCACATACCAGACGGCCATTGAAAGCGTGGTAAAGGACGCAGCCACAATGAACGTACGCACGCACATGGTGACGCTACAGTGTAAGGGACTCGTCGCGGATATTTCTTCGAAAGAAGAGATCTGCGAAGCACTGCGAGACCAGGCGAACATACGGCGCCCAGATGTGGAAGCTATTAAAAGCTTGATAAGAGGCTATGGTGGTGCACAGACGGCCTTTTTAAGCCTACCGGCGGAGGATGCCAAGAAGGCACTGGAATTAAAACATCTGCGTGTAGGATGGGCGAGCTGCCGACTAACAGAAGTCGTAACGGCACAACGCTGCTATAAGTGCTGGGGCTATGGGCACAAGGCGGCTGGATGCAAAGAGCCGGGTCGAACTGGACTCTGCCGAAAGTGTGACGAGACTGGCCACATGGCTGCGAATTGCCAAAATGAAGCAAAGTGCGCTTTGTGCAAGGGGGCGCATCCAGCGGGCAGCATGAAATGTCCACGACACCAGGAGGCATTGGAAAAGAAGAAGGTATGAGGGTACTTCAGCTCAACCTAAATCATTGTGAAGCTGCACAGGATCTTCTGATGCACTATAAAAATGAAGTGAAGGCAGATGTGGCGTTACTTTCGGAGCCTTATGCAAGGAAGGATTCCCCAAACTGGGCTGCGGATGAAACAGGCAGAGCAGCCATCTGGTCCATTGGGGAGACCACCCCTCACAGCAAGATGGAAATCAGAGAGAGCGGTTATACCTGGGTGAAACTGGAGAACATTTACCTCTTCAGTTGCTACGCTCCTCCAAGTTGGACACTGAGACAGTTCGGGGAAATGATGACATCGCTGATGGAAGAAGCGAAAGGCAAACACCCCATAATTATTGCAGGCGACTTCAACGCGTCGTCTCGGACTTGGGGCAGTAGCCACACAAATGCTAGAGGACGCTTAGTTGAAGAATGCTTCGCGCTTCTTGAATTAGTACTGTTGAATGCGCCAGGTCACTACACATTCGACAATGGAAGAGGCAGGTCCATCATAGATCTAGCCTTTGCGGACGACACAACTGCCAGTCGAATTAGTTGGAAAGTCAGTGATATGTACACGGGCAGCGATCACAATGCCGTTATAATAGACATGGAGCGAAGAACAAAGCAGTACACGCGTAAGGCGCAAAAAATTGGCTGGCGAAAGGGGGCGTTCGACGCGGAGTCGTTTGACGTCATCTGGAAGTCAGCGTCTATTGAAGGCGAAACTGCAAGCACCATGGCTGCGGAAATCGCTAAGTACATTAAGGAAGCATGTGATGCAGCGATGCCGCGAAGGTCCAACAATACATCAAGGACTCCCGTTTACTGGTGGACCGATGAAATTGCTGCGATTCGGAAGAGCTGCCATCAAGCACGACATAAGGCGCAAAGATCTCGATCGACACCAAATTTCGAGGAACATCAAGCAGTATACAAGGTACGCAGACGAACTCCCCCACAGAGCGGAACGAGAGCCGTCGTGACGCCAGACGTACAGAGGGGACCTATAGTCACTGTCGATGAGGTATTGTCGAGTATATCACGGGTCGACGACAACAAGTCTTCTGGTTTGGATGGAGTCCCAAATGTGGCATTCAAGGCAGCGGTAAGAGCGAGACCAGAACTGTTCGCAAAGCTGTATGACGCCTGTCTGAGCGAAGGCATTTTTTCAGACGTGTGGAAACGGCAGAGGCTGGTGCTGTTGCTAAAACCCGGAAAGCCACCGGATCAGGCATCCTCCTATCGTCCACTTTCTATGCTGGATACAGTGGGAAAGATCCTAGAGCGTATCGTTTGCGAAAGACTGCAGGAGACATTCGAGAGTCCAGGAGGGCTCTCCGACCGACAATTCTGTTTTCGGAAAGGGAGGTCTACAGTCGACACGATCAGAGCGGCATCAGACATTGCTCGAGATGCGACGAGTGGCACTAGATGGCAGGGTGGCGCCAAAATGTACTGCGCGGTGGTCACTCTAGATATCAAGAATGCCTTCAATTCTGCGAATTGGGGACATATAATGCAGGCTCTGCAGATTTTTGGAGTACCAACATACTTGCGGCGCATAATAGGTAGCTACCTCGACAACAGGGTGCTACTGTACGAGACAGAGGCGGGCGTAAAAGCATACCAAATAACCGGCGGGGTTCCTCAAGGATCAGTACTAGGGCCCATGCTGTGTAACGCTATGTCCAACGGCATCCTGGAGCTGAATATGCCGGAAAACGTTAATATTATTGGTTATGCTGATGATATTGCATTGGTAGTGGTGGCCAAACATATTGAGCATTTGCAGGTGGTGTGTAACGATGCGATCGCAAGGGTGCGTAGGAGGACTTACGCATCTCAGAGAGGCTTGCGCAACGCAACTATTAAGTGCGCTTAGACTCACCTGCGCCTACCGTACGGTCTCCGACGACGCAATTTCCGTAATTGCTGCAAAAATGTCCCTGGACTTACGAGCGTTGGAGCTGCAGCGACTGTACGACCGACAGGGCGTAAGGCCTACAGCCGAACGAAGGCTAGAGGAGCGACGGCGATGCACCGAAGAGTAGCAAGAAAGATAGGAGCAGTCCGAGAAGGGACGATGGACATTCCAGCTCATCCCCAGGGTGTCCCAATGGGTGAACAGGAAGCATGGTAGTCTAAACTACTACATGACGCAGTTACTCAGCGGTCAAGGATGCTTCAATGCATATTTCTATCGCTTCAAAATAACAGAAGACCCCTACTGTCCAAAATGCACGGGCGAATTCGAGAGCGGTAGGCACGTGATGCTTTACTGCTCACGCTTCAGGACCTGGAGAGAGGAGCTGGGATCTGCCTTGGGCAGACCACCGACCACAGCAAATATAGTGGCTGCAATGCTGGAGTCACCCGCTAAATGGAACGCGGTATAGACCTTCGCTGAACAAGTAATGTTGGCGCTACGCAAGGAGGAGCGTGAACGACAGCGGCTACTGGGTCAACAGCAGTTAGCAAATCTAGCAGAAATTTCGCCACGGTGCTCTTAACTAGGTTTGGTTAAGAACAGCACTAAACAATAGCGTAACCAACGACAAACTCTGCCGGATACAAACTTTGCTGAGGGCGACATTTCACTTCGTTTATGTGGCTTTCATCCACACAGCTGATCTTGCATTCGTATATTGTATGAAAACTGCAATCAACATATGACGATCCTGCGTACGCACGACATATGATGATCCGAGTTGCCTAAACAACATCCAACATGCACCACATGCCGAGCCTGCAAGGCTAACATTTCAACATACCCTACATGGCGATCCTGCAACTGACCTAGGACCTGAAAAGCAGTCAACCTACAACCGATACAGCAACCGATCCTGCAACTGACCTGGAACTGAAGAGCAGTCAAATATCCAGCAACCTGAAAAGCAGCAGAAACTAGAGGCAAATATAAAGCGGATAAACCAAATAGCCCAATTAATGGAAGAATACGTGCCACAATTCGTATGCAAACCAACCATTCCTGAACCAACATACATTCCACAACCGCCACTAAAAGTCGGACCGCTGCCACTCACGATAAAGGAGTACCAGCAACGACAAATAAACCAGAAGGAGCTAAAAAAAACATCCATCCCACCGTGCGAAAATAAACCATTGAAGAAACGAGGAGGGCTGTTAACCAAACAGAAATGCCAACTATACCACCTACTTTCAATCGTTAGAGACGACATCAACCCACCTCCGTGGAATGAGGCCACACGAATCTGGGAGGAAATTGAAAAAATCAAACTCCAAATCAAAAATCGAAGAAAATGACAAGATCGCATGCATGCGAATAATTCGGCGCAGGATTGGAAAAATTGGCACGCCAACGATTGAAGACTATAATAACAAAACCACAATCGAAGACGAGACAATACGGATGATTGAGGCGCTCACAAAATGGGGAAAAAGCAAAAGCACGCCACAGCACCAAGGTGCGACAATAAATAATAATCAACTAACAACAGAGATCACCTACCCATCGGTACCAGAATCCAACGTTGTTATTTTTTTAGTTATAATTATTATCATAATAGCTTATAAGTTAGATAAATATTTTAAAAACTATGTTCATAAATATAAGAAAGCCGCTAATAGCAACGCTATTACAGCAGTCTAAATAAGTAAATAAATATTAAAAAAAAATTTTTTTAAAACAAATTTCCAACTTTGATCCTAAAAGGACTTAAAATTAAATGCTTTGAAAGATATACTAGCTACACGAAGGCAAAATACCAGCAGAATACACACAAACAAAACAGTAACAAAAAAACTTAGACAAATAGACACATTAAGAGAAGAATTTAATAACATAATAGAGACCGACACCGACAATAAAGATCTAACTGGAATAAAAATTAACTTCGCCAATACTTATTCCAAAATAAAAACTATTTTATTGAAACAATTAACAGAAGAGACTGAATCAATAGAAAACATGGCATCTTTTAGCATAGAAACAGCATCAAAATGTTTACCCACATTTACGGGCAATCAGAGAATTGGATAGCTTCATAATCACCGCTGAGCTGATAAACAAATCACTCAACGAGTCAGGACAGACAGATTTATTAGAGTATATCTACCATGCCAAATTAACTGCCAATGTAAGAACAGCAATAGGAGGTTACACGAGACCAGAAGACTTAAGTACACTTACCACTCTACTACAACAGAGGTACAAAGACGCGACAACAATACCACAGCTACAAGCTAGACTATTTAATTTACAGCAGAGAAATTCAGGAATTAACTCTTACAAAGAAAAAATACTGACAATAATAGAAAGTTTAAACAGACTCAACATATCTGTGGTCACAATCGATAACCGCCTAAGTCGACTTAAGAAAGATTTGAGTTATGTATGCTATCATATTCTACTAACAAAACTAAATATTTACGTGAAATCCCCATTTCTCTAACAATGTTGTTTAAAAAGATATTAATAAATACATATTGACCTAAGTAGTAATGACACCCCATTACATTTATAATAAGCGCCTAAATATACTTACGAAAATATTTCCATAAAATTTTAATTTAGTTAAATAGCCTATAATGACTTGTTTTTGTTAATTTTTTTTTAAAATAAATTGTCGTAAACAAGAGAGTTTGTTTAAGAGCTAAAGTAAAGATATATGATTATTGCAAACTGTAAATGTTTCAACACATGTTCTATCTCTACATAAAGTGTTAATGCATTGTTGTTGGTATGATTTAATGAGAACTATATCAACATAAGAGACAATTGCAAATGACATATACTCTCAGGTTTTGTGCAAAATACAGTTAGGCTTTTATAACTAAAGCACACTTTTAACATGAGTTCAGTTAAGCGTTTTCGTCTGATAATGCAGAGGTTTTAAGAGTTTAGAAGAAAAAACATCACAATTGAATTTAGTAAAAAAAATAAAGAAATATAATATGGATAAAATCGAAAACAAACAAAATGAAGAAAATGAAATAGGTAAGAGAATTGTGTACAAAAATCAAGTCATTGCTTAGTGTATTTAATGTTTTAATTTTTAAAATAAAAAGATTATGATGAAGGCAGTCGCATGTCTTTTATGAACGATGGAGATGATTTGCAAGAGATGATTGAAAGCCGCATGTCTTTTTTAGAAAGCAGTGAGGCTGATAACTCAGTTCAAGATCCCGACTTTGAAGCTTCACTTTCTGATGAGGCAGGGAATAGTACTGACATAGAAGAAGATGTAGAACTTAACGAAGCTCCGACCACATCTCAACGAGCTTATTCGCGGAAAATCTCATTCAAAAGACGAAACCAGGGAAAAACATACGTAAATGTGAAGGGAAATGTTGTGCCGGAGAGAAAATTAAGACCTTTGGTACATGACTGTCGTATGCAATGCAAAGCAAAGGTACCTTGGACATTACAGAAAAGTATATTTGAGAAATATTGGTCTTTGGGCACGTACAATCAGCGAATTTTATTTATTGAGTCTTTGATTGACATAAACAACAACAACAAAAAAAACCCCTAGAAAAGCACCCTGAAAAGCCACGTGAAAGAAAGTTTCATGCTACTTATCATGTGGAATATGAAGGCCAAAGAGTGCAGGTATGCCAAAAATGTTTTCTGCAGTGCTTTGATGAGAGTGCAAGTTTTGTCAAAACTGTTTTGAAGAAGAAACTTAATTTTCCTCAAAATAACTTGTGTGACCAGCGTGGATTAGGTGGTGGAAAAACTAAACTGAAGGATGATGTAATTCAACTTGTGAAGGACCACATAAACAGCTTCCCAAACTACGAAAGTCACTATTCTAGGAGAGATACAAGTTGCAAATACTTTCATGCCGATTTATCCCTAACTCAAATGTACAAGTTATATTGCGATAAATATGAATCCGAAGCCATAAGCATCTCATCATACGCTAGCGTTTTCAAAGGTAAGCATCTTCTTTATCGTCCCTTGAAATTATTTCCTCATCACCTAAGAATGTTTTACAGGCATGAACATAAAGTTTAAGAAGCCTAGCCTGGACACTTGTTCTAAATGCGATCAACTCGGAGCTAAAATTGGTATTGCCAAACAGGAAAACGATAGTAACCTATTACGCGATTTAGAAATTGAACTCTCAACTCATCAAAAAAAAGCAGATTTAGCATATCAGTCGAAAAGGAATGATAAAGCTTCAGCTGCTACTGATTCCACAGTCAAAGTCTATACTTTTGATTTGCAACAGTGTTTGCCGACCCCTTTCTTGAGGAACTCAATTAGTTTTTACAAAAGACAACTTTGGACATATAATTTAACCGTTCACGACTGCACAACTGGTACCCCACATTGCTTTATGTGGCATGAAGCACTATCTGCTCGCGGTGGAAACCAAATTGCATCTTGCTTGTTCAAACATATAAGTAATCTTAAACAAATTAATCACACAATTTTTTACAGCGATTCCTGTGTAGGACAAAATAAGAACTCATTTGTATGCGCAATGTTCATATTGGCTCTTCAAATCAATCAAGATTTAGAAACCATCGATCATAAATTTTTAGAGCCTGGACACACGCATATGGAATGCGATGTAGATCACTCTGTTATAGAAAGGAAAGAGAAAAGAACTGATACTCGAATACACCATCCACACGACTGGTACAATTTTGTTAGATGTGTAGGTTCTAAACATACATTTAACGTCGTTGAAATGAATGCAGAAGATTTTTTTAATTTCTCTCTTCTATTAAAAACAAAGTTAATGTGGAGAGCCACAAATCAAGATGGGAATAGATTCGTTTGGAATAATATTAGATGGCTAAGATATTCAAAGACAAATTTTGGTAAAATTGAATATAAAACCACATTAGACATAGATGCTCCTTTTCAAATATTAAATTTGTTAAAACGCGGTGTTAACTCAATGAAAAAAGACGACCTATCTATGCTAAACGAAGATGTAAAAATCAGTTCAAAAAAGAAAAAGGATCTCCTTGATTTACTTCCATTTATAAATACATATTTCCATCCATTTTATAAAAGTTTATCAACAGAGGACTCTTTAGAAATACATCCAGACATAGTCGAAGATGAGCCAGAAATAGAATGACTTATATTAATATGTTCTAAAGTTTACATTTTTAAAAATTATAAACACAAGTACTATTACCTTAAGTTTTCTGAAAATAAAGTTAAGGAACAAATAATGAATATATAAATGATTTGTTTTATTTTTGAACGAACTCTTAGTAATTAAAAAAGACCTAATTGCATTACATGGTAAATTTCAATATACAATAATCGATTAACTCAATATATGTCAGGTAACAAATAAAACATTACTTTACAATAAAAGCTTTAGTCGACATAATCTTTCCATTTTCATGTTTTCCGTTTGCAATAACCATTTATGTTTCTTTTTATTTAATATCTACTAAAGAAAGGAGACTTTCATCGTCGTTTTTTGCTCTTAGCATTGCGCGTGTAAGAATCTTTGATTTTGCAATAAATTTTTTCCAATGCACTTTCTTAATTTTTTCAGAAACGCTTCTGTATATAAAAAGTTTTTCTCGAAAGCATGATTATCGACTTAGGCTATTATTGCTTGTGACCACAGATATATCGTTTCAGCGTTATTTTACGGACAATGGCTTCTGGATATGAAATCAATGCTGTTTGGTATGCGCCTTTCAGCAGTACGCATACCAAACAGCAACTATTTTTGTTGATTTGTATCCCTGGTTTTATATGCCCTTGTAGTGTACCACACAAGTGTACACTGACGACCACACATCGTCATAAGCACAGCAACAAGTCGCATATAGTCACATATTGTGTCCTACACTACCCACACAAAATAATAAATAAACAAAATTCATTTCAAGAGGGACTTCCAACACGAACTCTTTCTTGGAACGAATGCAACTTGGTTACACTTTTCCGCTGACCAAGCAAATAACACTCACTTTGGAATGCATGCAAATAAACAAGTGCAAACAACCAAACACACACACACACATACATCTATACATACATTTATACATACAAGTGCCTGCGCGCACAGATAAGTAGAGTAGAACATAAGAATGAAGAAAATGAATAAAGATTTAGTTCTCAACAAGAAGCAAAACAAAGAAGTCGCGTTTCTTTTTTCCGATTTGAGACTCCGTTGCACGTTAGTGAAAACGAAGAAGTTTCCGCTTAAAAAGGGATGAGAGTTTTCAAATAGGATTTTGAACTCCTTCCCCAATGTAACGCTCCTTCCCCCCCCCCCCTCCTATAATTGGCGACGAGGAACTTACCCACAACACTTGGGCTGAGCAAAACTATCGGAACAACTTTACTAAAGGCTGAGTTTTTTTAAGATCAAAGAAAAATAAATTCAACACACAAACGCAAAACGATTTAAAATAAATACATTTATAAAACAAAAATAAGTGGAAAGAATTAAAGTGTAACATTTTGAGTTTGTCACGAGTAAAAACTGATCAACCTATTAAAAACCACAAAATTTCAATAGAAATAAATTTAAGCAAGGATACAAAAAAAATTAATAACCAACAGCCGAAAACAACAAAACAGCAAGTAAAACAAAAACAACAGCAGCAGTAGTAGCAGCAAAAACAGAGGCACAGCAGTAGCGGCAGAAATCACGGCATCAACAACAACTACAATCAACAGCAGCAGCGGCTATAATAGAGCAACCCAGTGGAGTGACCAACGGTGATCCGCAGTTTAAGCAGTAAGCAAGAATATTATACATACATATATATTAAAGTAGTATTATATAAGGGAAATATATAAGCTTATTATATAAGTTGAATGCTAAAATAGTAATAATAATGGCTCAGTGAATAAAGGCCTAACGAACTAATGCCTAATTTTTCAAAATGAAAGAATGCCTAAACAAGAACGCCTAAGAAGAAAGTGAAAGAACGTCTAACTTTAAAAATGAAGGAAAGTCTAATTTTAAAAATGAAAGAAAGTCTAAATTGTTAGGGTTTCTTTCATTATGAATTAACACCTAATGAAAGAAAACCTAACAACTGAATGTTTACAAGATAGTGTATGCATTTTGTAAAAGGGAAAATCAATTGCTTTTATAATTTGAAAAACTAATAATTTTCCCTTTTACAGAATGTTTACAAGATAGTGTATGCATTTTGTAAAAGGGAAAATTAATACCATTATTTTAACATTTTGTAAAAGGGAACTTACCTTTCGTAACCATTGCTTTTCATAATAAATCATGAATGGTGTAAATAATTCTTGCATATTTGTATTCATCAATTCTTTTTTTATGTTCCCAAAAACCGCATTTATTTGTGTAGCTGGTAACAGGGGTAGAATGAAAAATGAATAAAAATCACACTTTTAGCAAAATGAAAAATCGCCTAACATTAATGAAAGAAAGCCTAACAATCAAAAATGAATAAATATCTAATTAGGCGTTTTTTCATTTTTGATTCTTAGGCTTTCTTTCATTATGAAAAATCACCTAACAGTTTTAATGAAGGAATGCCTAAAATATTAGACATTCTTTCATAATGAACAACCGCCTAATTCCTATATAATTTTTTGTTGCAATTTTTAGGCATTATTTCATTTTTTTTTTTTAGGCGTTAGTTCGTTAGGCCTTTATTCACTGAGCCAATAATAATACATACATAATTATAAAATAAATATTAAAAGTGAAAATAATAATATTGTAGATATAAGAAAGAATTTGAATGAAGGAAAAATAATAGAATAAAACACTTGCGGCCAACTTACTAATGCCATAGAAAAGTGTCTGAACTAACAATAGTGCTTCTAAAACGTAGGGAAATAGCGAATTACTACCATGTTAATGTGTCTTTACTAAAGTAGTGCTTGTAAAATTGCTCGTAATAATTCGTAACACTAAGTGTCTCTAATAAAACAGTACACAGCACCTCTCAAACTATACAAACATAATTGAATACTTTCAATCGAAAAATTTTGTTGCATACTTGTGAGCGCAAGTTACATACAGAAACCATTGCATACCCCAAGAAAATAAGACCCAGTAGGGAAAACCAATCATAAGACCCAATAGGAACATTTTACATAAATACGAATATATTTTTTTTTTAACTTCAATCAAAACAAATCCTTTTCACAATGGATCCAAATGTCGTTTTACATTTTCAACTTATTTTAAACTGCATTAATGGAATCGCAGAATTCGACGGACGTGATCCGAATCAGTTAACAGATTTCATAAGACAAGTCGAGGACATATTACCCTCAATAACAAGCATTGATACAAATAATCACGAATTTTGCTTAACTATCTGAAAGGTAGATGCGTAGGAAAAACAAGGGAAGTAATTCATAGATATGGGCAAGTCAGTAATTGGGAAACATTGAAACCAATACTTTTAAGTAATTGCGGGGAAAAGAGAAGTTCAACGGAACTTATGGACGAGCTGAAAACCATCAGACTCGATTCCACTATAGAGAACTATCATTTCAGAATTAACAAAATCAGAAATAAATTACATAACAGAATATTAGCACATAATGATTTGAATTTCTCAACCGCGGAAGTCAACAGAATCGCGCTACAAGCATTTAAAGAGCACCTTCCAGAGCCAACAAAAACAATGATTATAGCTAGAAACCCTGATACTCTAGATAAAGCGTATAAAATAATTTTAGAAGCTCGCCATCAATCCTTCACAGCACTCGGGCAAGAAAGGAAAGATCCTAACCCAAATAGCTATCGTAGGACTAATTTTAGTGACAACGTTAATAACAGAACATTTTTCAGACCCAATCAATATAGGAATAACGTCCCCAATCATAATAGGAATTACAATAATTATAACAACTACACGCCTCAGAACGGGTATAATGGTGGCTGTGTCCCAATAAACGCGAACAATAACAATAATAACTATAATAACAATGGCAACAGATCAAGCCAAACCAGAATGTCGACTCAGACAACAAACACGAACTACAACCAATCGGGAAACTTTAACCTGCAGAGAAATTTTAAACAGCAAAGAAATGGGAATCAAATGCGAAATTTTAATCAGTCGGGAAATTTCAATCAATCAGGGAATTATAATCGGTCAGCAGTAACAAATCGCAATAGACCAGAACCTATGGACATTGGCAATGCAAACGCAAATTTTCAGTTGGGTCCAGAAAACAATTACCCTATATAGTAATCGACACACACGTAAGAAAACTATATTTCATCATTGACACTGGAGCAGAGTTCAGTTTGATCAATGAAGGAGTATGTAACCCAAAATGGAAGAGCGAAGTAAATGTGCAAGTTGCAGCACTGGGAAGAGAAACACAAGTTAAGAAACTTTGTAAATTCCCAATGTTCAGGGAATTCAATGAAGAAGAGTTCATGTGTGAATTTCTTGAATGTAGCTTCAACAAGAACTTCGACGGACTAATTGATAATAATATTTTAACAAAACTTAATTGCATAGTAGACTACCCAAACAGAATTTTAAAAACAAATAACACAATAATCAATTTTTATTTAACAAAAGAAGAAGAAATTTACAGCAGAATAAGTTATAAAGAAAATGAAGTGGAAATCTTCAATAACGCTGTAAAAGACAAATGTGTCACAGAATTCGTTGATACTAATCACCTTAACGGTATGGACAGAAACAGACTTATAAATATACTAAAAAGATATAAAAGTGTATTTTATAATGAAGATGATAATTTAACATTTACTAGTTCAACTAAACATAGAATAATGACTAAGAATGACATTCCGGTTTACTCCAAAATTTACCGATACCCAGAAATCCACAAACCGGAAATAGAAAAACAAATAGACCAAATGTTATCCCAAGGCATAATTAGAGCATCCTCTAGTCCTTACAACAGCCCTATTTGGCTGGTACCAAAGAAGCTGGACGCATCCAACGAACAAAAATGGCGCCTTGTAATTGACTATAGGAAGTTGAATAGCGTAACTACGGAAGACAGATTTCCAATTCCAAATATAGACGATATATTTGACAAGTTGGGAAGATGCCAATATTTTTCAACGCTCGATTTAGCCAAAGGTTTTCATCAAATTGAAATGGACGAACGCGACATACATAAAACAGCGTTCTCCACTGCAAACGGACATTATGAATTTCTAAGAATGCCCTTTGGACTGCGAAACGCACCGGCAACATTCCAGAGGTTAATGAACGAAATTTTAAAAGATTATATCGGAAAAATTTGTACTGTGTACATGGACGATATCCTAGTATTTTCTACAAGCGTAGAAGAACACCTAGAATCGTTGAGTAAAATTTTAATGAGATTGAAGGAGAAAAATTTTAAAATACAAATAAATAAATGCGACTTTTTAAGACAAGAAACAAAGTTCCTAGGCCATTTAATTACAAAAGAAGGTATTAAACCAAACCCGCAAAAAGTGGAAGCAATAGAAAAGATTCTACTTCCAAAAAGCGTTAAAGAGATAAAAGCATTTTTAGGAATTACAGGATATTATAGAAGATTTATCAAAGATTATTCGAAAATTGCGTATCACATGATTAAGTACTTGAAGAAAGATGTGAAAATAAACTGCAATGATAAAGATTATATAAAGGCATTTAATAAATTAAAGGAACTAATAAAAGCAGAACCAATTTTAATCCACCCAGATTTCAGTAAAGCCTTCACACTAGTGACAGATGCCAGCAACTTTGCTTTAGGCGCGGCATTACTCCAAACCGATAAAGTTATCTGTTATGCGAGTAGATCACTAAACGGGCATGAAAAGAATTACAGTACAATAGAAAAAGAATTACTTGCGATAGTTTGGGCGACGAAATATTTCCGTCCATACTTATTTGGCCGTCACTTCACTATCAGAACTGATCATAGACCATTAATTTGGCTGAATAACCTAAAAGAACCAAACGCTAAACTCCAAAGATGGAAAATAAAGCTAAATGAGTTCGATTTTGATATTAATTACATAAAAGGAAAAGAAAACGTAATTGCTGATGGTTTAAGCAGACTAAATTACGAAAATAGTAATGCGATGGAGTTAAATCTAAACGAAATGTTCGATGATGACGATATAGACCAATACACAGTGCAGAAACTGATAGTACACACTTCATAAAAATAACGGAGAATGCAATCAACATATATAAAAATCAACTGATAATTCAAAGAGCGCAAAGACAAACAGTAACAAAGAAAATAATATATCAAAAGAGAATAAGAAGCACAATAAATGTAACACTCGAAAGTGACATTTTAAAATTAATGCAAAAAAATTTACCTGGAAAAGGATTAATCGTACTTTATTGCCCAGATGACAAATTATTCCTACAATTTCAAGAGTTATATATAAAATTTTTCGCAAACAACACAAGCTTAAAGGTAATGAGATCGAATATAATTCTAAAAGACATAATAGATAGAGGAGAACTTTTAACATTGATCGAAGAGAAACACTTAGAAAATAATCACAGAGGAATAAATGAAATATTGGAGGAAATAAAGAAAACACATTACTACCCCAAACTACAAAAGGAAATACAGAAATACATCAATAATTGTGAAATATGTAATAAAGCGAAATTCGACAGGAACCCTATCAAACATAGTTTAAATATCACAGAAACTCCCAGGAAACATAATGAAATTGTTCACTTTGATATTTGGTACCCACACAGAGGCGTAATGTACCTCACAAGCATCGATAGATTAACTAAATACGCAACAGCCAAATCATTAAAAGACAGAACTTGGATATCAATTATAAATGCCATAAAAGAAAGAATTCAATATTTAGGCAAACCGGAAACTCTAATAACAGACAACGAATTGGATACAGTACCAATCAAACAATTTCTAAAGGATAACAAAATAAATCTACACCTAACAACCACTTATAATAAGACAGGGAACGCAGATGTTGAAAGATTGCACTCTACATTAAATGAACACTTAAGACTTTTTAATGCTGATACAAATAATAGCGATGATTTAAAAGAAAAGGTATTCAAAGCAATAACCGCTTACAATAATACCATACATTCTACGATAAAAAGGAGACCAATCGACTTCATAAATAACCTACTTTCTGAACAAGAACTAATCGAATTTGCAGAAAACCTACAAAAACAGAAAGAAGTTAGGATAAATAATATCAACAACAAGGAGAATAGAGTAAACATACAGGATTTTCAGAATAATTACATAAATAACTATAGGGTTAGTAAAACGCAACCAAGATATAAAAGAGTAGATAACTTTAGAGAAGAGGGAAACCATTTAGTATCTAAGGATTCGAATTTTAGAAAAGCATACAAAACCCAAATTAAACGAAAATTTAAATTTCAGGATCAAAATGGCGAAAATCGCAATACTACTAATGATAATAACGACAATCAACGCACTCCTACAGATCAATAAACTGGAAAACGAAACGGGGTACGCGAAAATAAGGATCAGAGAAACAGAGATAGTAAACCAAACGACAACAGTAATACACATAATACACCCTAAGGAATTCAAACAAATTATAAATAAGATAGAATATAACTTAGAAAATAATCTTAACCAGTTCACCATAAATGACAGGGAAATGTTATATGAGGAGATAAAAATCATTAAAGCAAAAATAAACACACTAATGCCAATAGAAAGTAATAGAAAACGTAGAGGACTAATAAATATTATAGGGACTACACAGAGATGGCTTTTTGGAACAATGGATAATGAGGATAGAGAAAACATATTACAACATCTAGACATAATAGAAAAAAATAACCACAATATAATAGAAACGGTAAATAAACAAATATATATAAACGACAACTTTAACAGGTCCATAAACACATTTAAAAAGACCATAGAGAACGACAGAACAGAAATACTAAAAGCCTTTCAAGAAATAAGAACATCCAATGACAGAATCACGAAGCACATGCTTTACTTTGACCAAATGCTCAAACTCAAATACTTAGAAAGTAAAATTGAACAGATTCAAGACAACATAGCCTCAGCAAAACATAATATATTACACCCCAGTATATTATCGACAGAAGAAATCGAGAAATTTAACATCGATGTGTATAAATTAAAAAATGTAGAAATGGGACTTCTTTCATACAAAGATGACTCGTTAATCCTAGCTATAAAAATACCAACATCATACATTAAAGCAGATCTAACATTAATAACCCCAATACCCAATAAACAACATTTCGAAATTATAGAGGAACAGAAATACGTCATTACAATAGGAAACAAAATATACAAATTTACAGAGAAAGCACACTTCAAAAACTTAAAAGAAATCAGCATTTGCCCATTTAACCAATGTAAATCAAAACATAATAATAAAACAACAATCGAGAATATCGAAGATGATACGATTTTAATAAAAAATTCAAATAAAATAGAGATAAAACAGAATTCCGATAATAGGGAAATCGTGCTTGAAGGTAGCGTACTAATAAACTTTTACAATTGTAGAATTCAGATAAATAACGAAATATTTCAAAACACAAAAGTCATTGTTGAAGAAAAATACATCTACCCCGAAAAAGAAAATAACACAGTACACTTTGAAAGAGAAATAAACTTTTCGGAAATAATAATAAAACAGAAAGAAAACATTAATAAACTCGAAGAACTAAAACTGCACAAAGATATCAATTACGGTATAAGCGCATTAACAATACTACTGATAGCAATAGGAATCTTAATAATATGTATAATATATAATAAAAATAAGAAGAACACTAATGTAAATGTAGAACTGGCTATCCAATCTGCCCCAAATAAAAGAAACACTCAAAAATCAGAAACTATGGTTGGTCCACTGTTAGGTCCAAAAAAGGGACAGAATAAAATAGAAGTTACAACAATGTAATTATAGCTACTGAATACTTAGTAAGGACAAAATATTATCCCACTATCACTTTTTGTCCATGTGAAGCACCTTTTCCATCTCAGTGTAAAACACTATATAAAATAAATATAGTTTAACGCAAATAAAGAAATCCCTTAAATATAATTTTAAATAACGCAAATGAAGAAATCCTTTCAATATAATTTTAAGCAACATAAATGAAATAAATCCTTGAAGACATTCACTCCAACATTTTTCTGTCAATCAGTCGGAAAAATCTAAATCGGAAAAAAAATTTAAACTTTTTAATTTTATTTCTGCATATTTAATTTTGTATCTGCATTTGTAACTTTTTATTGCTATATCTATATTGCTGTGTACATATTTGTATTTAAAAGGACGTGCTTTCACAATGCCCCTTGGGGCCACCAAATTTGGGGATAATAGGTTCGCCCTTTTATCCCCAACTCAA
The DNA here is from genome assembly GCA_920105625.2 of Clusia tigrina. Classification (NCBI taxonomy): domain Eukaryota; kingdom Metazoa; phylum Arthropoda; class Insecta; order Diptera; family Clusiidae; genus Clusia; species Clusia tigrina. The sequence continues at coordinate 55,125,292 of OV050030.1, forward strand.
AAAGCAAAAAGGAAGAAACCGGATTCGACTCCGTTGGATCCATTCCCAGAACTACCACTTGCTAAGAAGGATGATCCCAAATATTTAATCTTGAAATCGCTGGATGACTTTCGTGCTTCGCAGTTTACAAAGGTATTAATACTATTAGCAAAGAAGTCAATAAAATTTCAGAGCTCCGCGACGGCAGTCTCCTGCTATTAGTCAACAACAAAAAAACTGCTGAAAAATTTTTGTCTACCAAATCGCTGCCTGGTGCGGGTCAAATAAACGTCAGCCTTCACAACAGCCTTAATTCAGTTAAAGGAACAATATACGCCCCATTCCTCTGCCAGCTCTCCGAAAACGAGATAGTTGAGGGCCTCAAGGACCAAGGAGTTTCATCTATATTTAAGTTTACACGATTTTTTGAGGGCACACGCAAGCCTACCGGCGCAATATTGTTAACTTTTGATAAATATTACCTACCCGAGAGAATTGAAGTTGCCTGGAGAACCCTTGATGTCCGTCCGTATTACCCTAATCCTATGCGCTGCAAAGTCTGTCAATTACTGGGGCACACTGCCAAACACTGCCGCAATCCCCCAGCTTGTGGAACGTGCAATCTTCCCCCTGACCACTCTTCGCCCATTGATTGCACAAGAGTTTTGTGCGCCAACTGTGCTGGTGATCATCCTTCGTATTCCATTGTTTGTCCGAAATATCAGCAATCAAAAGAAATCCTGAAAATCAAAACCATCGCCAAATGCAGTATGCGAGACGCAGTCACAAAATACAAAAATCAGCTCCCCACTACTCATAATGAAAATTCTTTTGCCAGCGTAGCTAAAAAGTCTACCATCAATATTAATGAAATAACTCCTAAATACAAAGGCAAGCCTTCAACCTACAATATTACCTTAAAAACACCTAGTAACAAGAATGATACCTCAAAAAAATCAACTCTAATTTCCTCCCTTCTACCTTCGTCTATCTCTACCGTATCCACCCCACTACCTAGCTCTACCGTATCCACCCCACTACCTAGCACTAGTTCCACCCCCTCTATCCCCTCTAAAACCAATCACTTGTCCGTATCCACTCTTTCCCAAGATCTTCTTCTCCTCCCAGATGCACATAGCTTACTTTCACCCTCATTGAAAATAAAATAACGTATTCATGGTCTACATTTAATGTAACCACATATTCATATAACTTTTTTCTTTCTTTTCAGTATGACCTCTTTCCTTCAATGGAATATGAACGGTTATTTTAATAATTATATTGATCTTGAATTGTTAATAAAAAAACACAACCCCTCAATTGTGCTATTAAATGAAACTCATCTCGCACACAATGTTTCAGCTTATACCCCCAAAGCCTACATTGGACATTTCTCCAATCTCCCTCATATTACTACTAGCAAACAGGGAATTGTCATTCTTGTGAAGAGAAACCTACCTCACATTACCCTTCCCCACATCCAATCCAACATTTCCTCTCTAGCCATAGAAATCCAAACTCCCTTTAAAATCACAGTTATCTGTGCCTATTCCCCACCCAACCATTCTTTCTCAACTACAGATTTCAGTAGCCTTCTTGTCCTCGGGCCTAATCCTTTCATACTGGCAGGCGACTTTAATGCTTGGAGCCCTCTGTGGGGTTCGGCTTCTGCTAATTCTAGGGGGCGTACCATTGAAGACGCCATCCTAATCTCCAACAGCATAATTCTTAACGATGGCTCTCCCACTCATTTTTCCACTCATGGAACCTTTACACATATTGATCTCTCCCTCTGTTCCGCATCCCTCTTCTCCAGAGCATCTTGGTGCCGCATAGACGACCTACACGGTAGCGATCATTTTCCCACCCTCGCTAAAATTCCCTCGCCCCGCCCTACATCCCTATTCAGACCCAGAATTCGCTTTAAAACTGACTTGGCCGACTGGGACAAGTTCGAACACGACTGCATAATACACTCCAATTCCTTCCCCATCTCTCCAAATGTATATCAGGAAACCTCGAGAATCCAAAAAATCATCCGCTCCGCTGCTAATCAATCTATCCCTCAATCCTCCTCCAAACCAGTCAAACCAACACCCTTATGGTGGAACGATCAACTTCTGGCACTAAGGCAACGCAAACAACTGGCATGGCGCGAATTCAAACGCATTCGCTCCTCTTCAAACCTCATCGAGTACAAAAAATCCAATGCGATATTTCGCCGCAAAGCCAAAGCTGCCAAACTTCTCTGCTTCCAAAAATTAACTAGCCAAATCAATACCTCTTCTTCCCCAAGAAAAATCTGGGCTGACATAAAAAGACTATCTGGTCTACCATCTTCCTTCCCTATCTCTTCCCTTAACTCCTCTCGTGGTAATCTACTGTATCCACAAGATATAGCCCTAGAATTTGCCTGTAATTTTTCCAACTCTTCCTCCGATCCCAGTTTCCCTCCTGAATTCTCCGCTAGTAAACTTTCTCTGCTCTCTTCCACCCGCTATCCGCCTTCGAACCTATCTCCATCGGCCAAGTTGTTAGATGCTGATTTATCCTTACTTGAACTCCATTCTGCACTCTCAGCAGTCAAGGGCAAAACACCTGGGATTGATAAAATATCTTACCCCATCATTAAACACCTCCCTCCCTTCCTTCTCTCCCGTCTTCTCATTCATTATAATAAAATCTTCAGTACTGGCAACTACCCCATTCCTTGGAAGACAAGTGCTGTCATTCCCATTTTAAAACCTGGTAAACCTCCGTGCGAAGTTAGTAGCTACCGTCCTATATCTCTTCTGCCCTGTCTAGGTAAATTAATGGAAAAAATCATTGCTACCAGGCTCTCTTGGTACGTCCACACAAACAAACTTATTCACCATAACCAGGTTGCATTCAAGAAGGGGCAGGGAACAATTGACGCACTCTTGCACCTGGATCACTTTATTTCTGACGCATTGTCCTGCAAAAATCACATATCGTTGCTCTCGTTAGATTTTTTAAAAGCGTTTGATCGGATTGGTATCCATGTTGTATTAAGGCAACTTAACAAATGGAAGGTTGGTCCACGTATATACAACTTTGTAAAATCATTTCTCTCCAACCGTAAAATTAGTGTTCTCATATCCAATGTCTCCTCCCCTATTCGCCCTCTTGATAACGGCACCCCGCAAGGTTCCCCCTTTCGGTTATCCTCTTTATTATCGCATTTGACGAAATCAGCATTAGCTTATCTGATTTCCCCAATGTCGGTCATCAAATCTATGCGGATGATATATTGTTATTTTCAAAATCTTCCAACTTAACTACGGTTATGTCGTCCTTTGCTGAAATCCTGTCCCTCTTATCCACATGGTCCCGTTCTTCAGGCGCTTCAATTTCATCTTCTAAATCCAAATTGCTACATATTTGTAAGAAACGACATTGTAATATCCCCACGCTTACCTTTAATAATGTTAATATCTCATGTACAAATAGCCTTAAGTTTCTGGGTATTGTATTAGACTCAAAGTACTCATTCAAACAACATTGTCAATATGTTAGAGACAGACTCTATGCTAACTTAAACATTATTAAATATCTATCAAGTAAGCGCTCGCTAATCGGTTCGGCTCTACTCGTGAATGTCACCAGGGCTCTCATCTTGTCGATCATCAACTATGGATTAGCAATATATGGACACCACGCGAAAAATAATCTTAAGATGCTGGCTGCACCTTACCACACTGCCGTTCGTAGATCTCTGCGTGCATTTCCTTCGTAGACTGACTTGGGCAAAGCATATAAGTGCAAAAATTACTCAGATTAAACTCAAAATAAACGAGCTAAACTGGCTTTTGAACAGGCAGTCCAAGCTCAAACTGGACTTTAAAGTTCTACTCTATAAAGTAATTATCAAGCCCATATGGACCTACGGTATCCAACTCTGGGGTACTGCTTCACCCTCAAATGTCGAAAAGCTGCAAAAAGCCCAATCGAAAATTCTTCGAATGATTACCAATGCTCCTTGGTACATCAAAAACGTTAACATCCACAGAGATTTACATATCCCGTATGTAACTAAAGAAGTTTCCCGACTTGCTGAATCTTACTTAGCAAAGCTAGACAAGCATCCCAATGCATTAGCGAGGCGCCTACTACAGCATCAAGGACACACCCGCCTGAAAAGGATGGACGTGCTGCGCTTAGCAACAAATTAGATTTTAAGCTTATTCATTACGCTATTATTTAAGTATTGCGCTACTTCTTTTCATATACCATAACTCCTCAAAGCACTGGCACTGGGAGGTTGGTAATGATTAATATGAATTTAAAAGTGAAATGGTAAATATACTATGAAGATTTATTGTTAGTTCTAAGATATTTTTTAGGAGATTCAATAAAATATATATATAATAATAAAAAAAAAAAATTTCCTACGTCACCCATAAAAAACATCTTGGCTGAATCTGGACTTCCTTTCTTAAACGATAACATGGAAGACAGCATCCGTAAACTTTATCCGAAGCTAATCCTCAGCGCCAACTTCGCTCTGCAAAAGGATTTCTACTCAGCTGCGTCACGAAAACGATTGCCAAAGATCTCATCTTCAATTTATAAATGCGCCATGTTTGCGAAAGAAAATGAGTTACCCATTAAAATATCTCTACCTTGGAAGAATCATCACCCCCCATGGTCATTGAAGAAATCATCATTCATCAACGACCTGATTCATCTTCCTAAATCCAGCACTCCAAGCTCTGTATATAAAGCCCGATTCTCGGAAGTAGCAGCTCTCTTCAAATCGAGAGGTTGGCAATTCATTTTCACTAACGGATCTAAAGCAGCCAACACAACCTTCGCTGCAGTGAGAGAAAAAGATAAGCCAATATCATATGGTCTGCTATTTCCTTTTTGTTCAGTCTTCACTGCGGAAGCCACAGCAATTATTTACGCCGTCCAGTACTCCAAACAAAATAAAGGAAAGTACGTCATTTGCACAGACAGCTTGTCCTGCTTTCAAGCACTAAAAAACTGTAGTAATTCTAACTACCTGATTGGTGGCATAAGAGAAATTCTGATGGCTTTTCCACACAAGCTTAGAATCATGTGGGTGCCTGGCCATTCGGGCATCATTGGCAATACACTTGCGGATACAACTGCCAAAGAAATGATAAACACTCCCACAACTACCTCCATTTTCTTCATAAAGAGTGATATCCATCGCTTTATAGCTAAGCAGAGAAATACTAAGATAGCGGTTGAGTGGATGAGTTATAACCACCACTATTCAAGAATCAACCTTAACCGCTCTAAACCTTGCTACCCGACATCCATTCCGGCTAACTATATCACTCCTTATACTCGGCTTCGTATTGGACACACTATCATCACTAACGCACAACTATTGGATGGTAGTCGTCTTAGCCAATGCCCATTCTGCGAATCAACTGTCAGCGTGATACACTTATTAGTTTTTTGTCCTGAACTGGAAAACCAGAGACATCAAAATTTTAATAATAACGATCCACTTCTACTTCTCATGAATCCAACTGCCGACAATATCACCAAAATTTACAATTTTCTCAGGGATACTGATTTACTCCGCCGCATCTAAACCAGCCCTCATTCAACAGCCAGCCGAAAGCCCCTGCTGCTAGCGCTGCTTAGCATAGCTTATTTAATAATTGTTTTTACTATGTAAGCTTTAATAAAATAAAATAAAAAATAAAAATTAAAAAATAAAATCCTTGAAGTATAATTTAAAAAAAAAAAATAAAAATAAAAAAAAATATATATATATATATATCTTATAATTAATACCATTAAATTTATAATCTTAGAATGGAATTATGTACAATTACGAATAAGAAAATTGCAACATGCCAAGGTGACGAAAAAAAAAAAAATAAAATAAAATAAAATAATAAAATAAAAATAATTCAACAGGGACCGTTGAATCTAGGGGTGGAGGAGTCACATATTGTGTCCTACACTACCCACACAAAATAATAAATAAACAAAATTCATTTCAAGAGGGACTTCTAACACGAACTCTTTCTTGGAACGAATGCAACTTGGTTACACTTTTCCGCTGACCAAGCAAATAACACTCACTTTGGAATGCATGCAAATAAACAAGTGCAAACAACCAAACACACACACACACATACATCTATACATACATTTATACATACAAGTGCCTGCGCGCACAGATAAGTAGAGTAGAACATAAGAATGAAGAAAATGAATAAAGATTTAGTTCTCAACAAGAAGCAAAACAAAGAAGTCGCGTTTCTTTTTTCCGATTTGAGACTCCGTTGCACGTTAGTGAAAACGAAGAAGTTTCCGCTTAAAAAGGGATGAGAGTTTTCAAATAGGATTTTGAACTCCTTCCCCAGTGTAACGCAATCCTGCCAGCCTAACTTCTCAAAATTACCCTACATGGCGATCCTGCAACTGACCTGGGACCTGAAAGGCAGCCAATAATCCTGCAACCGTTCCTGCAACTGACCTGGGACCTGAAAGGCAGCCAATAATCCTGCAACCGTTCCTGCAACCGATCCACAACCTGAAAGGCAGCCAATAATCCTGCAACCGTTCCTGCAACCGATCCACAACCTGAAAGGCAGCCAATAATCCTGCAACCGATCCACAACCTGAAAAGCATCAAAAACAACATGGAAGAATACGTGCCACAATCTGCATGCAAACCAACCGTTCCTGCACCAATATACATTGCACAACCACCACTAAAAGTCGGGCCATTGCCACTAACGATCAAGGAGTACCAACGACGACAGATACTCCAGAAAGAGCTGAAGAAAACATCAATCCCACTGTGCGAAAATAAACCTTTGAAGAAACAAGGAGGACTGTTAACCAAACAGAAACACAAATTATCGCACCTACTTTCAATCGTTAGAGACGAAACCAACCCACCTCCGTGGAATGAGGCCACACGAATCTGGGAGGAAATTGAAAATCTCAAACTCCAAATTAAAAACCGAAGAAAGTGACCAGATCGCATGCATGCGAATAACTTGGCGTATGATCAGAAAAACTGGCACTCCAACTATCGAGGACTATAACGACAAAACAACAATCGAAGACGAGACAATACGGATGATCGAGGCGCTCGAAACATGGGTAAAGCCAGAGCAAGCCGCAGCACCAAGATGCAACGATAAATAACAACCAGCTACCGACAGAAATTACTTACCCATCAATTCCAGAATCCTACGTAGTCATATTTTTAGTTATAATTATCATTATAGTAGCGTACAAATTAGATAAATATTTTAAAAACTATGTCCATAAGTATAAGAATGACGCTAATGGCAACGCTATTACAGCAGTCTAATTAAACAAAAATTAATATATTAAACATCTAAATAAAAATGTCAAATTTTATATAATATAAAAATAAATAAAATTTCTTAAAACAAATTTCTTAATGTAATCCTAAATGGATTTGAAATTCAATGCCTTAAAAGATATACTAGCTATACTTAGGAAAAATCCCAGCAGAATACATACAAACAAAACAGTGACAGCAAAACTTAGACAAATTGACACATTAAGAGAGGAATTTAATAACATAATAGAGACCGACACTGACAATAAATATCTAACTGGAATAAAAATTAGCTTCGCCAATACTTATTCCACAATAAAAACTATTTTATTGAAACAATTAACCGAAGAGACTGAACCAATAAACAACATGGCATCTTTTAGCATAGAAACGGCATCAAAATCCGCCATTTACGGGCAACTTCAAAGAATTGGATAGCTTCATAATCACCGCTGAGCTGATAAAGAAATCACTCAACGAGTCAGGACAGACAGATTTACTAGAGTATATCTACCATGCCAAATTATCTGCCAATGTAAGAACAGCAATAGGAGGTTACACAAAACCGGAAGACTTAAATACACTTACCACTCTACTACAACAGAGGTACAAACACGCGACAACAATACCACAGCTACAAGCTAGTCTAACTAATCTACAACAAAGGAATTCAGGAATCAACTCATACAAAGAAAAAATTCTGACAATAAGAGAAAGTTTAAACAGAATTAACATACACAATTTAGGAGAGACAGCTACACAAGCAGAAAAGAACGTAATAACAAAAACAAACAACAAGTTAGCATTGGACACTTTCAAGAAAGGTCTGAATGAGAATTACAAAGCGACAATTTTTGCTGCAAGACCGAAAGATCTAGCAGAAGGAACAGAATTGGCTCTTGAACTTGAGAGCGAATCTAGAATAATGCCGAACACATCACAGCTGATGCAAGTAAGACATAATTTATTCAACTCACAAGGTACAAGGTCCAATTTCAACGCTCCGCGCAAATATAATTCATTCAACCCTTCTCCACAATACACAAACAACACACGACAAAATTTCAGCACACGCTATGACAAAAATAACTACAACAACACTAACCATGCAAACAACAGAAACAATAACCGTAGCAATACAAATTACAGTCAAAGAAATAATAACTACAACAACACATATCCCAATAATCAAAATAATAACAACTTCAGACACAACAACAGCTACAACGCACAAGGCAGACAGCAGAACAACAACAACAATTACAACTCAAACAGAAACCGCCGCATAAACATGATACACGATGCGGGAAACGAACAAGGCCCAGAATGCATAACCATTCTGGACAGCCAAAATTAAATGTGTATAAAATCTCGGATAACCACACACATTTCGTCACGCTGACACACAAAAAGCAAAAAATGACTTTTTTGATAGACACAGGTGCCGACATCTCATTATGCAAAATAAGTAGCAAATTAGAAAACCACGAATACTTTCCTGATGACAAATGCAAATTAACAGGCATAACAAACGAAGAGGTATATTCTGAAGGTCAAATAGAATTACAATTAGTTTACCCTTTACAATTACCCTTAATTACCCTTTCCAATTAGTACAAAAAACATTTCCAATAGACACAGATGGCATTCTAGGTAGGGATTTTTTTGAAAAATATATATGTAAAATCGATTATGAAACGTTTACAATTTCCGCGTACGTAAACAAACAAACATTCATTATACCCATGCACAATAAATCTCACGATACTCAAAAAATAAAAATACCAGCAAGAACAGAAATAATACAAGTCTTAAAATTAAACATAAATGAAAATAAAATAATTCTAAATTAAGAATTAAAAGAAGGCATATTTCTAAGCAATTCCATAGCACCCAAAAGTGGTATAACCCACATAAAAATTCTAAATACAACAAACAAAGAGGTAATTTTAGACGGCATACAATTTGAAACTGACTCACTAAAAAATTATGACATACTAAAGTACAGTACGCAAGATAATTACAATGAAAATAGACTACAGAAAATCATTGAAACTTTAAATTTTAACTGCACAGACGAAATTACAAAAACCCAACTCATAAACATCCTAAGACAATACCAAGAAGTTTTTCATCTTGAAGACGAACCACTTTCGACAAACAATTTTTACACACAAAACATAACGACACATGGCAACACACCCGCTTGCATTAAAAACTACAGACTGCCACACACACACAGAGAAATTGTGAATGATCAGGTACAGAAAATGCTACAGGAGGATATTATTGAACCTTCAGTCAGCCCACACAATGCTCCACTCCTTTTGGTTCTTAAAAAGAACATTATTGACAAAAAGAAATGGAGACTTGTAGTGGATTTTAGAAAACTGAATGACAAAATAGTAAATGATAAATTCCCTCTAACTCGCGTAGAAGACATTCTAGAAAAGTTAGGCAGAGCAAAATGGGTTTCAACCTTAGATATGACCAGTTCATTTCATCAAATATAACTAGAAAAACAATCACGACCATTAACAGCCTTTTCCACATCCAATGGACACTACCAATTTAAAAGACTACCTTTCGGACTCAAAATTTCATCCAAGAGCTTTCAGAGAATGTTAACAATAGCACTCTCAGGACTTGACTCAGAAGCATTCCTTTATGTAGATGTCATAATCATCTATGGATGCAGTATAAATCACCGTAATCAAAATCTAATCAAAGTACTAGACAGACTGAAACAACATAATTTAAAATTAAACGCAGCAAAATGCACCTTTCTGAGACCAGAAGTCGTATATTTAGGACATTTGATTACACAAGACGGAGCTAAAACTGACCCAGCAAAATACGAGACTGTTAAAAATTACCCACAACCAAAAAACGCAGACGAAGTAAGATGATTCATTGCATTCTGCAACTACTATAGAAAATTCATACCAGAATTTGCAGATATTGCAAAATGTTTAAACTCCTTACTAAAGAAATCAGCCGAATTTGTATGGACAGATGAATGCCAAACATCTTTAGAAACTCTTAAACAAAAATTAATAAACCCACCACTACTACAATACCCAAAATTTGATAAACCCTTCATATTAACTACAGATGCAACGAATTATGCACTAGGCGCCGTACTATCACAAGGCGAAATAGGACAAGATTTACCCATATCATATGCTAACAAATCATTACAAAAACACGATTTGAATAAGCCAGTAATAGAAAAAGAGCTACTAGCAATGCACTGGGGTATTAACTTCTTCAAACCCTATTTATATGGTCAAAAGTTCACAGTAGTAACTGGCCATCGACCACTAATATCACTATTCTCTCATAAAAATCCTTCATCTAAAATGACCAGAATTAGATTAGACCTCAGCGACTATGATTTCAACATAGTATATAAAACAGGAAAAATGAATACAAATGCAGATGCATGTCAAGAATACAAATTGACTCGGACATTCTAAAAGAAATGATACCGAAAGAAATTGATGAAAAAGCCAAAAGAACCCTAGTAATCACGAGAGGGCTGGCAAATAAAAATAAAATAAATGAAGAGGCAAATAAAAATAAAGTAAATGAAGAGGCAAATAAAAATGAAAATAAGAAATTGAGAAATTGCATATCTCAGGAGACTGATCACCTTCAAATACGGGAATGTACATCAATAAATGACGTCAAAAATATAAAAAAATTAAAATTTAATGTCGACAAGAAAAATCAAAGCTTTGAAAAAATGAATATATATATAAAAAATGATATTGTGCACATAGGCGAAAGCGATAATTCACCGAATCAAGATTCGACTCTGAAGAAGCTCCGACCTAAAAATAAAAATATAAAGAATGCAGGAATCAATGATAAATCAGCGAGACTAGACTCGATTCTGAGGAAATTGATATCCAAAACAAACAAAGAAAATATTAAAGAATTAGCAATTGCAATTAATAATGAAATATTCAAAATATATACAAAAGAATTTAAAGAAGCGTACGCAAAAATAAAAGTAAATAGCAAAAGTCCTCAGCTAAAATTAATAATATGTATACCTCCAAAGAGCATAACAGAAGACATAATAAAATACAAATTAATAGATGAATGCCACAAAACAGGACATCCCGGAGTAAGAAAAACTCGACTCAAATTAAAACAGAGATTCATTTGGAAAAATATGAACCAAATGGTAAAGAAATTCGTATCCAACTGTGACACATGCCCGAAGTGCAAACAAACAAAACACATCAAAGAACCACAGACCATAACAGACACACCTAACACCAGTTTCGAAGTCATATCAATTGACACCGTAGGACCACTAAAAATTTCAAACGAATACCGCTACATACTGACCATGCAGTGCGAGCTGACAAAGTTCGTAATCGCCCACCCAATGACAACAAAAGACGCTCACACAACAGCCAAAACATTAGTTGAACAATTTATACTCAAATACGGACACTTCAAAATTCTTAAATCTGACAACGGGACAGAATTTACAAACGAGCTAATGGCAAACATATGTGCACTGCTCAAAATACAACAAAAATTTTCGACACCGTACCACCACCAAACGATAGGCTCACTAGAACGCAACCACAGAGTTTTGAATGAATTCCTACTGACATCGACAAACGACGACGAATGGGATAAGTGGATTCCCCACTTCACTTTCATTTACAACACAATGCCACATGTTGACACGGGCTACACGCCATATGAATTAATATATGGGAAACTCCCAGGTTTACCCAATGAAGTAATAGAATGTAACACAAAAATTTACAACTTTGAAAATTACGCCAACGAGCTAAAAGCGAGATTACGATATGCCCACGAACGGCAAAGCAAATGCTAATGAAAGCAAAACAAAAACGTATATTAACTGACTTGAAAACTAATACACATACACATAAGGTAGAAATAGGAGATTTAGTTATATTAAAAGTAAAAAATAGAAAAAAGAATATGAATCCATACAAAGGACCATATAAAATACTAAATAAGTTAGGAGTAAATTCATTAATAGAATATAATGGTACACCTAAGAAAGTACATAATAATCAATTAAAGCCATACAATGTAATTTAAATTTGTAAACCATAAAATCTAATTTAAACAATACGATTTATAATTATAACTATCACACAATGTAATCAAAACAATATAATTAGTAATCATAAGTATATGTAATTATATCAAAACAACATAATTTGTAATTTTAACTATAATTAAAAACGCTACCATGTAATTATAACAATAAGAAACAATTTATAAACAAATAACATCAATTATTAGACAATATAAAAATCACGTAATTCCACAATAAGTTCATAACATAAGACAATTGTAAAAACACACAAACCATATTTCCAGAAAAATTATTCGCTAACACCCCTAATTTTCCTCTTAGGGGTGAGGGTGTTGTGTATCACACTAGTGTACACTGACGACCACACATCGTCACAAGCACCGTAGCAAGTCGCATATGCAAATGAACTGACAATAGCGCAACGTGTGCAATTGCACTCAATCCCCAAATACGCTAGACAAGCATTTTGGTGGTGCAATAACACACGCTGCCTATATTGCAGCGTCGTATGCATATTGGACAGTGCAGTGACTTTAGCCAAAACTTGCACTCAAAATCATTAATATAAACAAAGACAATGATTCGTCAATGAATAATATCGGTAATCCGATACTTGAGACTAATTTCGGGTATATGATTTGTAACTAGTAGAAATAAGATAGATATATTTTATGTTAGTTAGAATAAGAAAACAACATAAATTAAATGATATAAAAGAGCCAGCGAGCCACCAAATAAACCAGAGTTAATCTGAAGATAACTAAAACTGCAACTCTCATTAGTCAATTATTTTATCTCTCGTGCTCTAAGTTAGGAAAGACTTAGAACAGCACAACCAATAGCTTGGCCAACGGCACACTCTGCCGGTCAAAACTTTTGCTGAGGGCGATATTCCGCTTCGTGTTAGGTACTTTTTCATTCACACAGCTGATCTTGCATTCGTACATTGTATGAAAACTGCAATCAACATATGACGATCCTGCGTATGCACGACATATGATGATCCGAGTTGCCTAAACAACATCCAACGATAGATGCACCACATGCCGAGCCTGCAAGGCTAACATTTCAACATAGCCTACACCTGCCACCAGCAAATGCAATGAACTAAAAATTTTTGTACGATTGCGTCTTGGCCATACCTTGCTCACTCACGGTCATTTACTCAGCGGTTCCAATGCATTGGTGTGCCCATCATGCAACGGTGAAATTGCATCTGTTACTCACATTTTAGACAACTGCCCGCAACTTGACACCATACGTTCAAATTTATTTAAAGATATATCCCCATCAGTTTTGCTGCAAGAACCAACTGCCTTCAACATCCACAACATCTTCAAGTTCCTGTGTGAATGTTAAGGTTATTTAGCGTCACTTATATAAACACTTTTACAGTCGACTATTTTTAATATAATAAGTATTTTAACAAAGCGAGCTGAAAGTCCTGGCAGCTTGTGCTCCTTAATTTTTTAGTTGTACAATAAGAATTCATTTTTATTATTCACTTTGTAAATAAATAAATTAAACCAGTTTCTAATTTAGTCAAGCTACAATACAAGGACTCAGCGGAAAATTAAATTCTGGAAGTAAGTTTCCTGCTCTTGTATCCCTAGATTAAAACGTATAAATAGGATTGATAAATGCTGAATAAAGCCCATTGAATTATAAAGTGCAAAGAAGATTGTTTCATTTGGACAACGGGGAACAGAGATGAAGCAAGCTATGACGATAATAATCCCAGTTGAGGCAGGATAACAACAGAACATTTCTCATGCCTGCAGAATGCCTGATCATCCTAGGGTTCACATAGTTTGTTTACAGTTTCATCAATGCATAAATTCAAGAGAGTTGCATCTTTATACAATATATGCATATATTTACCAAATAGGCATAAAATTTGTGGAAAACACTACCAAATAAAGTATTATCTCTTTTTACTGTAGGGATATATCAAGTGTGTAAATGTTCCCCAATAAAGTGTTTATACTGCCTCTTGACACATGGAAGCATAACCCCCCATTATCCTCTTTAAAAAAAACACTTTAATCCTTTATAATTGATATAAACTCCTGATATGTTCAAAGAATTTGTAATTGCCCATGTCTGCGGTTTCTTCATTTAGGACCATATTACGAGTGTTATATTGCAAGAATATTCCGCAGACACAGTTCATTGCCGCTGGAAACGTTTCTACTAATTTCTAAGATACTCGTATATATAACAAAGGCATCCAGAAGTTTCGTCCATACTAAATTAAGGTCTTGAGCTATTTCCAGTAGTATTGTCGCGTTGATGTATAGCGAAGACGTATATATGAAACCTGACTGCGCAAACACTGTAGTTAGTGTTTAAGCCATTATGTGACTAAGCAAGCTTAAATATTTGATATAAATTTCTTCAAATTCCTTAATCGCTTTCGGGGATTATTATATAAATAGATTAATTAAATTATTGTTAAAATAAGTGCATATGTATATAATATTCTATTATTTTTCATTTTTTAAAAACGAGAATAATAACTTAGTTACGCTCCAGTTTTAAGTAGTGTTGATAATTAATGAGAAATACAAGTTATTTCTCACTACGGTGTTTAATAGCGAAGATAAAAACATGAACGAGAAAACTAAAATTGCTTTTGTTGCAATGATAATGTAAATGCACATATTATTTTGATTTTGTTGTTTTCCATGCATATTTTATCTTTCTTATTTATTAATTTTAATAATAACTGCATATCAGTACTAAACGGCATTTAACTGGGTGTTTAAATGATGTCCTTCCTAGGGTGTTAGTTGTTCCATCACAGCGACATCTTCTTAAATAATTATTAAATTAAGCACTTACAATTTGATGCGTTTTTTCTTTACTGCTGCCATTCGCTGATAAAATTGTAGATAAAACTGTAGCCCTGGAAGGGGCAGTGGCATGTTGGGAAGTCAAATATTGCAAAAGTTTGCGGTTATCGTTGATGTGTGGTCAAATTGTATTGAAATTGAATTGTATGCTCATAAATATGTAGTCCTTAAGTTGTCCAATCATTAGAAATTGGCAAAATATTATATATTTTATGTATCCGGAAGTGTTTTATTCACATTCTTCTTTCGGAAGCTGTCCAAATTTGTATGCTTGCTTCGCTGAAGGGTCATTGTGTTGATGGTACACAGGAAGAAATGTGTGTTCATTGGAAGCTAAAATATAAAATTGTGTTTTAAATGATTTGCTTATTTTAAAAGTATACTTAGCATATTCATGCCATAAATTTTATCAATGTAAATTAGTATTGTTACAATATTTGTATAAGTAGGCTGTGCAGCATAAATTATAGTTTTAAGAAGTATTGTTAAAGTAGTTCGACTGGCAGTGAGTTTTATTGAGATGGTAAAATCCTATATTTTCGACTAGTTTCTTTTGTTGTGTTTATTAGTGCTTATTACGCAATCCAGAGGGCGGACCAAGCAGACCCGAAAAGCGTAACAGTATTATATTATCATTTTATATATTTTATAAATATAATAATGATAGACCCACCTCGAAATACCTTTACCTTTCCATGTGCATGCTATTTAGATCGTGGCGATATGTATTTGATTCAGATATCACTATAAGGAGGATACCTAGCGTAATATTTGGAATGCTGATTGGCGGCTTTGCAACGGCAATATACTGATTAATAAAAAATTTCGACAAGGAATTTTTTACAACCGAAAATTGCCGCAGCAAACCAGAAGCATTTTGCATGTGGTGTTACTATTTTGCTTGTACATTTTTAGAGCAACTACTGTTGGTATACATTACTGCCGTTTATAATTCTAATTCATTTATGTTTTAATTCAAATGTGACAATTCACTCATAAATTAAATGGTAAAACGCCTGGGCATGGGCATACAATATAATATATACAATAAATAACACCCGGGTCATGCTCATGTACACAAAAAAAACGGAACGATAAAAACCTAAACTAAGTTCCCAGGAGCACTAATAGGTGTGCCCTGCTGAGTCTTTTCGTACATGAAAAATTCCTCACCAGTAGTTCCACGCTCTTTCTATATAAACAACAACCACCTGCTGCATTCGATAAGAAAATTTGTGTTTCTTAATGCTGCGCCAACAACTTGCCGGCTTTAATTTATACCACTAAAGACAAGTTCTTCAATATATATAGTTCATTTCAAAATCAAATTCAAGAGATATAATTTGATTGTGCTTGACTTAAAAGTAGAGAAATATGTTAATAAATAAGTGAAATTCATAAACTTTGACTTACGGCCTTCATTGGCAGCTTCCAAATTTTCAGCAGGGCAATGAAACTGAAAAACAATTCCGTGGAGCGCGAGTTACTGCACATGTGCTCATTGATACAAACATTGTGCTTATAAACAATTTTACGGCTTTTCCTTTAATTAGAATACTTTCTTTAAGTTTGCTTCATATTAAATATTTAAATTCACAAAAAAAAAAAATTTGCAAATTTCGATGCAGGGCTCTCAAAATATTTCACCGCAACCGGCACTCAGAGTACCATGGCAAAGTGAATAATTTATATTTCTATTATTGCTATATTAAGCTTTATAACTTTATCACGAGCACTCCGTGTATCGTTTTAATTAATAAATCCCCACAAATATTAAAACTTATAATACGAGCACAATTGATTGAATGAATTAATATTATCTTCCACAAACATTTCGCTTCTTTTGGCGCTAACTAAACAGTGTTGCAAGACCCTAAATTGAAATAGTACTAAATTTCCGGTAAATAGTACGTTTACATAATACAACACCCTGACAGCACGAATACGATATCAGAATAATTATTCATTTACAAATATCTATTGGGCAAATATATATGTTGGTAAACATTTATACTCAAACTTTACTAATTAAAATTAATATATTAATATACTCTAAAAAATACTTAAAAATAAGAATATTTTCTGAGATGGAATAAAATAGTAGAATACCCGTTCATTCTATTGCGTTGTTCTCAAAAATTTTTTACAATTCTTAGTACGTTTATATGTCAAGTACAGTCGCAATAAATAATTTACAAACATTTGAATTAAAACGCATTTCAGATTTTGCATTAATTACCACTTTTAATGTAGAAAATAAACATAATACGTTGATGTTCATACTCAGAATAAATACCTTTTCCATACAAAAGTCAGCTTTGAAATGATTCTTGTTCCTTCATTCATGCCAGAAAGCAACAATTCATTCGTTATTGTATAAATGAGCCCAGGACGCACTCATTAGGTGGTTGCAAGGGAAAATCACTGTTCTTGTTGTTCGATTTTTTCCTTTCGGTAATTTTTTTTTTGTTTTTCTATCGAATTCAGCTTTTTTCATCCAATTAAAAATTTAACTGACAATTTTATTTAATGAAGTTGTTGTTGTAGCCTTCCGGCCACCTTATTAGTTCTCCTTAGGTGAGACTGATTAATTAAATATAAAACCATCAATATGAAGTAGAATAAAGAAATGGGTAGTTGGTCGAACATAAACATAGAATAAACACGCTCAAAACATTTAAATAAGTTATTTACTTTTATTTATTATTATTATTCAACAATCAACTCTGTGCTGATTTCGTTGAGGAATACACTGAATTTTTACCTACAGCTCTTTATATTAATTCAAATACTTAGTATAATTGTTATGTATTTTTGGACCAAAATTTAATTCTATTAATAAGTTAGGCATTAAAATTGAATACCATTTTATTAAAATTACTCCCTATTGTTTCTCATTCCGATTTCAGGTTTGAAATTTGTAGAGAACGCGACTCTTCTTAAAAACGTCGTAAACTCACATAAACTGTAAATTATTATTATACATCCATTGAAAAATTTTATTAGATTTTGGGAACCGTATTATTTTTATTTTCATTGATAATGCTACCATATTTTTAATATATTATATATTTAAGTTGCTATATTGTTTCTGAGAAAAACCGAGCGAACAATAGAATAGTGGTAATATTAGATAACCAGTTCAAAAGGAAACCAAGATAACTTCATATTAAATTATTTTAAACAATTTTATATTATGGTGCCAGTTCTTTCTTCGTCCTTAATGAAAATTAATTGTATGACTCAAGTTGGTACAGAAAAAGCTACATCGAAGTACCTCAAAATATTTATGAAATGAGAGGGAAGAAGAGAATAAACTTAGATAACTTAGTATATAGAAATCTGTTTGTATTCATATGTCGTTAGGTGATCCTACTCACGACTTTGTATATATGGCTATATTTGCCATAACCCGTTTTGATCGGATCATACATTTTCCTAACACTAGAAAGTTCGGGTAGCACTTAAAAATGATTCATCAAGAAACACTCCTTAATTCAAACTCTTCACCATGTTTTGCGGATAATTTTCAGATAAGAAAAATCCTATTGAAAGACTTGAACCAAACGATGTAAGCAAATGTGAATTCCTATATTTAAAGGGGTTTATGGTGATAAATTCAAAAGCATGAAAACGGATGTGTGTGTGATAAGAAATGGCCGAGTTAAGGTTTTTATATAATAATATATGAGCATGATAAAATTATCATGGTATATGGGTACAGTATATTACTTTTCCGGGGTTCATACTTTTCAGTTTTTATACCGTGCCTAAGCTTACGAATGATTCGCTTGGTGGGCATTATTTTTTCGATTTTTCTGTCACATGTCAATAATTTCTCGATCACGTTTTCAACTTGCTTTTCCCAAATACATTCTTTTTCCTCAATTTGCAAGTTTTACTCTTCGAGTCCCAAAAGCAAAAGAAGGGCAAAATGTTCCAGAAAAGTCCTTTCTATACTGCTCGTTTCAAACAGCATTGATCAGGAAACCACAGCCCAAGCGGCTGCATTTGAAAAACAAAATCTTCAATGGAAAACTTCGTAGGGCACTGGTACATATTTCACTCATGAAACTTGGAGACGAGGGAACTTGTGAATTGTCATGATAGAACAACACTGTCTGTGTTTCTTAAGGGGGACAATTGAGTGTGATATTCCTAGGCAACTCCGAGATTGTAGTAGATAAGACATTACCGGCCAATAGAACCACATTCACACACTTTGATGCTGAATTAGAAATTAATTGTGGTGAATTGGCCTCCATTTCTACATAGTTATGATGGATCCTAAGTTCTTTCTTGAAAACCCACTTGGATTGAACTTGACTATGTCCCAATACTGTTTCGAGTTATTCCGTCACATACTTTCATGGAGCACACTGACGAATATAAGCCCCGTGGCTCTAACTGTGCCACAATTCTGGTAAGTAGCGGCTTAACCCCTATCGATATCATGGCCCTCGAACGCAAACACCTACGAGAAGCCAAGATGGGTAAAAATACGAGAGGAACCGCGCAGGATATAAAGCAACAAACCGTGCACCATTGGCAAGAACGATGGGCCGCCGAGACTCGCGGAAGATGGACAGCGAGACTCAAACCAGACATAGCGAGGAACTGCCGGAACCGACAATTTCTACCTCACGCAGTTACGGTCTGGTCACGGATACTTCTGCAAGTATCTACACCGAATGGGAAAAATTGGAGGGCCTGAGTACATATACTCCGATAGCAAAACGGATGATGCAGAGTACTCCTTTTTCGAATGCACAAGGTGGCAAACAGAGCGAAACACGCTTGAAATGGAAATCGGGGAAACTTTAGCCCGCGAAAGCATTGTGGTGGTTATGCTAAGTAGCAAAGAAAACTGGGACCGCGTAGATAATTATGTGGAAAATGTGCTCCGGCGGAAAAGGCGGGACCTGGACGCCGGAATAATGTTGAGACTCCAGTAGGGACGAAGTGAGAATCCTCACCTTGAAGGAAGTATAAAAGGGGTTCCAGGATGGGGGGATGTTCTCAGTGAGGGAGGAAAAATAGGATATTTTATATATTAGAAGAATTATTGGAAAAACGTTCTTTGTTTAAATATAACTTTGAAATATTTTGTTAAAAACGTTCAGTTTAAGCAGTTTAGAGTGGAAGCATTTAAGAGATGTATCACCTTATAGTTTGGGCACAACGTGTAACTGGCCGAAATGCTCGTGATTCCAATCGATCCATGTATTTGTATCTATGCATAATCTTCTCTCAAATGTATAATATGGTTGATATCCTCCTTCGGGTGGCTTCACCATGGCGTATGGTAGAGCATTTGGCTCTAAATCCCACAAACTCTGACTTCGTAGAATATTTGTGGGGTTTTTGGGTTTTTAATACCCTCGACGATACAGAAAGCAGTCGAGGGCGACTGAGTGAAAAGTTACAATTTGCTGTGCTGAAGCCGTAAAAGGATTTTGTTGCATATTTTTTACTAATCCAAATAGTTTCCTTAATTTTATTTCGAAATTTGCATTCTTTAACTAAATTAACATTCTAAAAGTGCGACATAGACCACCGCATCTCGCTTTTGACAGCCTGCACTCTTTGCTTTTCTAATAGATTTAATGTTTATTTGTATATTATATATAAAAAAAATTTATTGGGTTCATTAATTTATTGAAAGTTTCGTCGTTACTTGCATAAATTCATGGAATACCCCCAAAAATATAATTTGAACGTAAAACTGAACAAAAACTATTTTATTACACAATACTCTGAATCTTTCATTCTGTGTTTTAATTGCTATTCTCTTGTAGTAGTGGGATTTTATCAGATAATAATACTTCTAGAGAAATTTATGATTGAAACTTGCGTTTCTTCATTTCTATGAAATAAAATTCTAATAAAAATCCAGATTTTCATGAAGAAAGAAGAGAATTGAAACTGTAATCAACGCATCCATTTCTCATTCGTTACAGAAATAGAAGTTCTTCAAGGGATTTGGACAAAAACAATAAACTGCGGCGAGGGCAAATTACTCCCGGTGCCACTGGCCGCCCTGTCAATGGAGCAGATTCCATACTCGGGAGACGTATGTTGCCTCCACGGGGACTGCAAATATTTGAATTTATATAGTCGCACAGCGTGTTTATAGAAAAACCGGAACTAGCCTGTGTTGGCTGCTGACCAACACACTTCGTGTTTCCGGCCTTTCATTCAACCCTCTTTCTCTTTCTGTGCTGAAGCTGTGGTGACGTGTTATAGAGCGTTTTGTGCAATTAAAGGTTATATTAATTACTGGACTTAACATAATCTCTAGAAATTTGTAGAAATGTATTCCATCATATATTATATGTACGATATAACAAATAAATTCACAGGAACGTATTTTATTATATATTATATATACGATATAACAAATATTTCTGTATTTTATTGGCAACGCTACGTTGAGCACGCGAGCAGCCAAATATATTTCAAGCATTCTTAATTGTTTACACAAAAAAATTAAATTAAAAAACTGTATTGCCATGCACAATTCTTTGCATAATTCATATTTTAATCTAAGAAATGCTCTGCACCTATTCAGATGAACGGCGGTGTAGTGTATACAAATAATGTGTGAATATAGAAACAAAGAACAATACAATAAAATACAGTCGAGCAACCGACACAAATTGCCATTTTTTGATTCGGCAGTTCTCGCAGTGAAAAAAACCAAATCAACACCAGCAACAGTTGAATATACAACAACAAAACCAATATAAACAAAAAATAGCAACCAAATACACTTTATTTTTTTATTATTTTAATTTATTAAATAAATACATTTTTTATTTAATTTAGGAGATAATCCCCAATTTTACAGATAAAGAAACATCGGTCATATAAATACAATTTTCAAATATTTTGTGAATATATAACGTTCAAACCAAGAGATATTGGTGATAACAGTGATTGTGAATATGAAATATGTAGCAACTACAGATGTGCAACGTTTTCAAACGAAAATGATACGAGCACAAACCTTGAAGAAATTGAACTTGAATATGCTCTAATTTAATTACAAAAATGGAGGACTTTCAAGAGAAGGATAATTAGATGGACTCTAATTAAAATAATTGAATTAGAGATTTATATTAATCAATATAAACCATTGAAGGGTTCTGCTTATATTAAATTACCCCATAATATAGCAATGGAACATGCCTGTATTAATGTAATGAATACAAATGACGACTATTGCATTAAGTGTGCTGTACAATCTGCAACAAAAAATGTGCAACATAGTAGTGCGCAATATGCAGTGAATATTAAGGATGATGTGATTTATGTTGGAAGTATGATATTAAAAGTTATGTAAACTAGTAATAACAATTCATAGGAAATTATTTCAAAAATAATTCATATGAATTGTCAAATAAATAATTCATAGGAAATTGTTTCACAAATAATCGAGAACATTGCCCATGAAATAATCACAACACAATTCTAAAAAATTTCCTAAAATAAAATATAAAAAGGCAGCATCTTAAGACTGCGGTGTCAATAATAAATTGGGAGTTGAAGAAACAACTCAGATAAAATAAATTGTTTAAATAAAAACTAAACTAAAATTGTTTAATATAAAAACTAAACTGGCGACGAGGATGTGATATCATCTTCATCCATCTCATCCATTACATCTAAAATATTATAAAATAAAGTTATTAAACTTTAAAAACTCGCAATTTCCAATTGTAAACGTATCATAAAAGAAGGCAACCATATTCCAGCAAGTTGTCAGTTGAGTTACGAGCATAGAGTAATATAGAGAGATAACTCTTCTTCTTCCAATGTCAGCTGATGAAATGATCCCATTTTTTCCTTATCCGTGTGAAACAAAAACAATGCAATGTAAATCCGCCATACTTTGTAAAGGAAATTTATTTGGGACTAGATTTAGGGTACAATTGGGAGTTGCGTTATGAAGAAATAAAATCGTATCTTAATTTTAAAAATAGTATAAATACTATATAATTAAAAAGCAAATTTTTAAGTAAAACTTTGTTTTTTATTACGTAAATACTAGTTACATTCGAATTATATTTATTTATTTATAGCAATTATTGTAATAAAGTCAATCTTGAATACATTTTCAAAGCAGCATAATCAAATAAGCTTTGGATAAACCTAATCACCATATATTTTTTTCTTTCTTATTTATAACACCCAACTATTTTTAGATTACTACAAAGACTTACCAATTAAATAATCGGAAAACTTTATGACTAGTTACGATATGTTAAACGATGAATATATTACATGTTCTGAGTTGATTTGCTACTTTTTATTTATCATAATGGATTAAATGGATGAAAATAAGTCATGAAAAATCATGAAAAAATATCAGAATGTATTTATGAGTCTATAATAAGGTCAATATAATTACTATATACAATTTGCAAAATTTGTTCCATTAAATTATATCTATCATAATATATCAATAATCAAAGCACTATTCCACTTCTGATTTTAATTTATTTACTTTAATTTATAATAGTAATAATAGTAAAAATTATTTACATCAGTAACACTATTTCATAAAAAGTCCAAATGTTTTTGTTCCCTGGGGTCTATTAGGAAACAGCTGATCGCTAACAGGCCCCCGAGCACTTAAGCACTTGCAATCAATTTCCCATTGATTTTGTTGTTGGATTTACGAAGTTATTTCTCTATACTCCTCTACGGTTACGAGCGTGCGACGAGCAACAGCGCTACCCGGCCTAAGAACGCGAGTAACCGTGAAATAGTTATTTAAAATTCTTATGAATCTACAATTCAAATATTTAAATTTGTATTAAACCATCCTGAAAACTTATTGTCTGATTCGAACTTATTTACATTTTTCAGAAGTGGGATATTAGCGCATAAATGCTCAGATAACGGGGAATAAACCATGTTGTGACGCCGCGAATAAAAGGAATCGAACGGTTATTCTTATGTACTAAAAACTAAATGAACGTGTATAAAAAAAAGCAAGATGTTATTAAGTAGTGGACGGAATAAAAATAACGTCACTCGAAATGAAATTTGGCATACAAAAGACAAGAAAATAATGCAATATAGCATTAACATACAATGAACTAGAAAAACTTTGATACCGCAACACATAAGCAACGACAAACGAAACGGTTCTTGGAAGCGAAATTCCAAGACATAACGTCAAAACGTCTAACGATTTATGTACATATGTAAGTATATAAATATAAATTGTATATATAGCGCTCACACGAAGGCAGTTGGCAGCGCGATCAACAGGGCTACTACGATATTTAGCTTGAGCAACACGGATAATCTGGATATCAACAACGCAACAGGGTTACACGATACTTAACTACTACCAGTGGGTGATCGAGACAACACGGTTACGCGAAAATCTACGGCACAAACGTCAAAAAAAAGAAAAAAAAACCAAAACAAGATTAAGTGTATTCAAAACGTAAGCATCGAACGTAAATAAACGTAGGAAACGAAGACGATATAAAGAAATTAGTTATAACTCCACGAAAACGAAATCATTTATTAACAACTATTGAAATATAAATTTTACCATGGTGAACATCAACGAGTTGTTGTGAGTTAGAATCAAGCTACTTACGCGTAGTTGACTCACAGCACCGGCTTCCATTAAATTCATTAAGAACGCACATATTTTTAGGGTGCAAATATTGGAAATGAACAGTATTTATGCACTAATTATGATGTAAACTTTTAGGGTGTCACAGTTCCGCAGTCAAGCTGACGAGGGGCATTTAGAATGCACCGACGACACTTTTACTTTTGAAGTAGGTCGGTTGGCTTGAGCAACTGACAAATAACAATTGCGAAACTGGAACACCAGAAAAGTCAAGACGTAGGCGGTATTGTTCATTTGTAAATAGTATATAAGAACTAGTATTTTAAGAATAAACTCTCTTGTGTTTTAAAACTGAAAGGTGAAACGTGTTTGTAATTTACGTTAGGGTTTTGATTTTGCAGCCACGCGCCCGGAAGAACTACGACAGGACGTCGCCCGCCAAGCAAGGACACGATGACCCCAACATTTTGGCGCAGCCGGTCTAAAGGACCTATTGGAGCAATCCCAGGGCAAGGAACCCTGAAGCAGAGAGGCATCCTGCAACGAATTCGAAGGACCTCATCTAAGGACACTGTGGAAAAAAAGGATATCATCGGGAAAAATAATGGTGAGTAGAGTGTATAGTAGCGTAAAATAAGTAGACACTTCTGCGACCCTGAAGGCGCCGTAGCGCTGGTCAAAGAAGTCGCAACCTATAGGCGCGTTTGCGCTGTTGCACGCAGCTTTGAATGGCAACCATAAACCGTCAGTATGATCGGACGGTCTATGTATGTTCATCCTAGCTGTGAGGATTTTTTTTTAGGGGATTTGTGTTTGTTTGTCGGTAGGGACATTTATACGATTCAATTTATATTGTTTTGAAATCAAAATAAAGATTGATTTAAATATTTGGCATTTTGAGTTTAGGGTATTAGGTGAAGAGGTGCAGACAACACGTGTTGTTGCATCAAAGTTTTTTGTAGTTCGGAAACTACGATTTGCGTAGCAATGTTGAAGAAAACATTTAAATGCTATTATTATGTGGCGCATACGTTACGGGTTTATTTTTAAATATGGATTCAAATTTCCGGGAATGAATCAAGACACTTTTGCCGGTAAATCAAATTTCGGTTTTTACAAACATATGGCCTTTTTCTATGGATTCTTGGGAGGATTAAAGATGGTGAGAGGAAATCAAGGAGTATCTGTGAGGAAGCCAAGGACCAATTTGCATTGATGGAAGGACTTAATGGACGCCGGTAGGTAGCGGAACTTTGTGATGGAAAACAAGTATAGCAGAATATGTATATAAAGATAGAATTTACGGTGGAATGTTTTTTTTTTAAATTGGCATTTATCAATAAGTAAGATGGAATAAAATATTGGGATAAGTTAATAACAAGTTTTATCAATTATTGGATTTTTATTTGTAATTGGGATACGACATCTGTTCTGGCATTTGGGATATGACGAAGGAAGCGCAAGGGTTACTGCTGAGACAGGAACAAATTGGCGAAACGATTGAAAAGCTGGTCCGTAACTTTAAGAAAGACGGCAAGTTACGTAAGGACAACGTGTATTATCGCAAGCGAATAACACAGTTGCAAGATCTGGGGAGAGAGTTCAACAATAATCACGGACTGTTGTTGCCTCACGCAGTTGAGTACGACAAGGGAAAATATTTTGCGGAAAAATACGCAGACTACATAAATAGTCTGGTCAACGAATGGGCAGATACATTTAGTTCTGAATTAGAAGGACTAGGGCAACAAACAGTGAGTTTGGTTTCGCCAGACGAGGAAGTAAGGAACAGACTAAAATCAATACAGTCAGAGGTGAAACTGTTTACTGGGAAAATAGTTGACCAGTTCGAAGCGAGTACAAGCAGGGAAGAAGCTCAGGAATTGTGGAAGCAGGCGAATGCCGGAGGAGCTGTGTCACCATTAGAAGTAGCGGATCAAGCCTTTACGGCAATCCAAAGAAGAACAGAAGAAAAGTTATTCAGTTTTCATAAGAAAACAGAAGATTTGAGAGCACAAAAAGAGTATCTTGAGAAGAAGGTAAAGGAACTTTCTCAGAGATTGTCGGAAACAGAGGAAGCAGCAACGCTGTTGGAAAAGGAGTGTGCAGGATTGAAAAGAGGACGGGCGACCAATAGCAACCCACATAGAAAGGAGAGATCAAAATCAGCATCGGCTGGATTCACACAGACAGTGTTGACATTGCCTCCTGAAGTTCGCTGGCCGGAGTATTTAACTCCGGAAGGGATAGGTCGTGTGGTAAAGCCTAGATTAGTATTGACTGGAGAAAGTGAAGCGGGATTTTTATTTGACGCGTCGGAAATCGGTGTCGAGCCATTTACTCCAGAACGTCCGGTAACTAATAAAAATAAGGGGTATACGCCAAAAGAGCCAGAAGCAATAACGGTACAGGACAGGGCTAATACTGTGGACAGTATTTCGCCTGTACGAACAAACGATCGAAGACTAATTAGTTTGAGTCCGTCATTGGTCAATTACCTCTCAGATCCGGGAGAAGTGAATCTAGGAACGAACCACAAAGATAGCACTCAAGTTTTACCGGTCATAAGTAAAACAAATAGAAGTAAAATGGGCATTCTGGAAGTAGCTCATGCAGTGGAGAAGCTGGTGCCCATGTTCTCAGGGGTCGAGTTGTATGATCTGAGAACTGAGATACGGCGCTTCAAAGAAGGTTGTGAGTTGGCGCAACAGAGTCTTCCGGGAGCAGAAGGGGAACACTTGATAAGATGTATTAGGCAAAGAACCACGGGTGATGCGTTTGATTTACTAGCGCATAGCTCAGTACGCACCCTGCCGGAGTTATACGCACTTCTAGATCGAACATATTTGAAACAAAAGTCGTACGACTGTCTTGTACGGGAAATACAGGAATCAACTCAGAAACCAGGGGAGGAATTGAGAGCCTGGGGACGAAGGATCCAGTCTCTGGGGAACGCTGCTGAGACAGAAGCTAACAGGCAGTTTCCAGGAAATGTCGCAGCATATAAGGCTCAAGTAGAGCGAGCCATGATTTCTGTGTTTAAGGCAGGTCTGATAAATAGGGACTTGGCGAATTATACTCTTAATCTCACGCAGAGGAGTATGGCAGAATTAGTCGAAGCGGTTTCTTCCGCAGAAGAATCAATCCAACAGCGAGCGACAACAGGTGGAATCTGTTGGAATAATGCTCCTGCAGAGGTAGGACCGGTACAACAGCGGAACCCAAGGGGAATCGGCAGATTTTCCCTCCCGCAACAAAGAGAACAAGGTTGCCTAGTCGAGAGTTTCCAGCCGAGGAAACCCATTTGTTCATTCTGCCGTAAGTCAGGCCATACAAGAGACGAATGCATTACACGCAAGAATACGCCCTATTGTATGGAGTGCCAAACATATGGTCATGAGGCAAGTAGGCAGTGTCAATTAGACAATAAATGGGATCAAAGTAGAAGGCAGCCAGCTACGAGGCGCCCAGATCCAACCTTAAGGGACAACAGGGGTAGTGGTCCTCGAGTCAGCTCAACGGAAGGGATTAACCAAGGAAGAAATCCTTTCAGCACTGGGAATGGTCAACAGCGGCCAAACTGGGATACTAGAGGAGGACAAAGGTTAGGCAACACCCAACAGGGGTGGAAATGCTTTTCATGTGGTCGGATGGGACATCGAGCTGCGGAATGCAGGGATAGACAGTTCCAACAGAGAAACCAGGGAAACTTCCAGCGGCCCAGTCGAGGCCAATAGACTGGAAAGCCAAAAGTAAGGAAGTAACAGTTAGGCCGAAGGTACGTGTGACTGGTAATGTAGGAAGTACAGTCCAGGAAAAGGAGGAGCAAGAGGCTCTCCAATACCACGTACCAAGTAACGTGAACACAATGGTTCAAATAACGGATGAGCAAGAGTCTCTCCGGGAGAAAATTTTTGATTGCGTATTGATTTGGGTAACTGTGATGATTCTAGCACTTAGATTAAGTTTCAATAAGATTAGAGAGTATAGGCCAATCGCCGCGTACGTGGTACGAGGATGTATAGTTAAGGTATTAGCGGTAATTTTGAGGGAGTATAGGGTTGTAAGGCATAACTGTGGTGCATGGAGGAGAAAATTGGAAGAGTTAGGAAGTAGATACGCGTCCATTTTGGAGTCAAAAGGGCGTTGTTTCGTTGTGAGCAGGGTAGGAGATGCTTTCATCGAGATACCCTGCAAGGAGGCAGCTAGTGGAAAGCTAGTGCTTTTGGTAGATTCAGGGGCGGATACTAGCCTCGTAAAATCTAGTGTTTTACGGAAAGGACTAGTTATTAACCCAAAAGATGTCAGAACGCTTAATGGAGCGTTCGGAGGTTGCATCAGAACACTGGGGTCACTTAAAATAGGGCACAGTAAAGTTAAGGAAATGAGTTTTAGAGTGCACGCAGTTGAATTGGATAGGGAAGGTATCCCGGCCGATGGGATAATTGGCCGCGATAATCTCTGGGGCCGCACCATACTGGATGCGCTGGAGAAACAGTTATCATTTTATGATGATAATAAGAGTAGAATCCTTACTCTCCCATTGAAGTCATGGCAGGAAGGAACCGTGAATAGGGTTAAGAATTGTAGGGAGGTAGTGAACGCAAGGTCAACCAGAGTAGTTACTATGCGTGTAAACACGAAACTCAGGACTGTTGTTTTGCACAAGCAGCAGCTAGCGGAGGGTGTGTATATGGGAGAGACCATAACGCACGTTGACAAGGGTAAAGTGTACGCTTGTGTACTAAATGCGTCAGAGGAGGACTACTATATGGATAAGGATTTTAGGCCTAAGTTCACTAGTTATGATAGTTTTAAGGAACCGAACTATGGAACAGTTAATCAGATTAAGCAGATAGATGTAAGGAAAAGAATGGAGAGAGTGCTAGAATCACTAAAGTTAGACCCAAGCGCAAATTCAGAAGAGAAGGCATCAATAGAAGCCATTTGTATGTCATTCCATGACATATTTTTGCTGGAAGGGGACCAGTTAACGTATACACCAGAGGTAGAGCATGAAATACCTACTAGGGTGGATCAAGCACCAATTAACCAGAAGCAATACAGGTTGCCACAGGCTCACAAAGATGAGGTTAATAGGCAAGTGGACGGAATGTTAAAGGATAACATTATTTCGCCGAGTATCTCGCCTTGGAATTCACCAATAATTTTGGTGCCAAAGAAGGGAGGTGCTCACGGTCAGAAGAAGTGGAGAATGGTCGTTGATTTTAGGAAATTGAACGACGCCACTATCAAGCAGGTGTTCCCAATACCAAGGATAGAAGAGATACTGGATCAATTGGGACACAGTAGATATTTTTCTACACTTGATTTAGCGAGTGGCTACCACCAAGTCCTGGTGGATACCCAAGATAAGCAGAAAACCGCGTTCAGCACCGGTTTAGGCCATTACGAGTTCAATAGAATGCCGTTTGGATTAACAGGAGCACCGGCTACCTTCCAACGGCTAATGAACCATGTGCTAACAGGCTTACAAGGGTTAGATTGTTTTGTGTATCTCGATGATATTGTAATTTATGGGAAGAACTTGCAGCAGCATTCGCAACGCTTGCGCAAGGTGCTCCAGAAATTACGAGAACACAACTTGAAATTGAACACGGAGAAGTGTCAATTTTTGCGAAGAGAGGTGGTTTATTTAGGCCATCGTTGCTCAGAAGCAGGAGCACTGCCTGACCCGCAGAAGGTGGAATGCGTTAGAAATTTAGCGGTTCCAAGAAACAGAAAAGAAGTGCAAGCATTCCTAGGACTAGTGAACTATTATAGAAAGTTCGTGGAAGGACTAGCCGGAATTGCGTTGCCAATTAACAAGTTGCTACGAAAAGAAGCAAAGTTCGAATGGACAGAGAGATGTCAGCAAGCATTCGAGAGGCTAAAGGAGATAATTAGCTCGCCACCAATTTTGGCATACCCCGACTTTGAACAAACTTTTTTGTTGACCACTGATGCTAGCAATGAAGCATTAGGGGCAGTATTGTCACAAGGGGAAGTCGGGAATGACCGACCAATAGCATTCGCAAGCAGAGCGCTTAGCGATACGGAGAAAAGATACTCCACAATAGAGAAGGAATTCCTAGCCATAGTGTGGGCTACAAAGAATTTTAGGGCATATTTGTTAGGACGCCCATTCAAGATATACACTGATCACCAGCCGTTGAGAGGCATAGCCAACTTGAAAGACCAAACGTCTAGGCTAGCCAGGTTCAGACACAAATTGTCTGAGTATGATTTTGAAATCATATACAAACCTGGGAAGAAGAATCTGAATGCCGATGCACTCAGCAGAGTACCGCAGGCACAGAAAGTATCAGTAGTGCAAACAAGGTCCAAAGCACGGTCGGATAAGGAGAAGGCCGAGAGAATGCAGAAGGATAAAGTTGATGCTACAAGAGATGTTAGCAATGCGGGTTTCGATCCCAATGAGCAAGCAGCCAGTAATGTAGAATGGCTGGAGGATACAAAGGATATCCAGGCTGTGTTAAAGGGTTTCCATGATTCACCTCTGGGTGGCCACCAGGGATTCTGGAAAACCCATGACAGAATTAGGCGAGTATACGGATGGAAGGGTATGCTCAAGGACATTAAGAAATATATAAAGAGTTGTCCAAAATGCCAGGCCAACAAAAGCTCAAGGCTGACGAAGATGCCAATGGTGTTAACTGACACACCTAAACAGCCATTTGATAAAGTTCATATGGATATTGTAGGTATTTTACCTGAGACTGTTTCGGGGAATAAATATATTTTGACGTTCCAAGACGATTTCTCAAAGTATATGGCGTGCGTGGCTATACCCGATGCTGAAGCAAGCACGGTGGCCAAAGCATTCTTTGATGAAATAGTAGCACGATACAACATACCTAAGGTTTTGATAACCGACAATGGTTCAAATTTCGTATCGAAATTATTCTCGGAAACATGTAAAATGCTGGGAATTAAGAAGTTGCACATAACACCATATCATCCACAAGCGAATGGCTCATTGGAACGTAGTCATCGACCTCTGGCCGAGTACTTGCGCAGTTTCGCCAAGGAAGACGGCTCGAATTGGGATCAATGGTTAACCACTGCAATGCATGTACACAACAATACTGTGCATGTATCAACAAAGCAAACTCCGTTTAGAACACTCTACGGGTTTGATTTCAACATGCCAGCGAATTTGAAGCGCAAATGTGCGCCTGTATACAATGCTGATAACCCGAATAAAGTGCAGAAGTATCAGTTACAACGAGCGCACGAATTGGTTAGAGAAAACCAGGAATGTGCTAAACGAGTGGCCAGGGAAGCCTATAACAAGGTACTAAACCCAGTAGTTTTTCATGTGGGTGATCAAGTACTAATGAAGAATCAGGCTAGGAGAAACAAATTCTCACCTGTGTGGATAGGTCCCTATGTAGTAGCAGAGATCAAAAGCCCAGTTACAACGGTCGTAATTAAGGGCAAAAATAAAAAGCTACATAATAATTTGTTGAAATTATTCCACATTAGACCACACAAATAAAGACATGTGTTAGCAGTGTCTTACAAGTGTAAACACAAAAATAACAACGTAAACATGTACGTGTGTGTATCAAATAACACACACAGCTCCGATTCTCAAAGTCAAAGCCAGTAGAAGTGTGCCACTTAAAATCGAGCGAGTAAAGCTGACGCAATAAAATGTGATTATTATGCATTATGGCCGAACGAAGCGCAGCAGGGAAAAATGCATTGTTGTTTTCTTTTTAGAACGTTGAACTCACTTTTTAAAAAAAAAATTTTTATACAAAATAAAGAATAAAGTAAAATAAAAAAGGTAAATCAAGAGTAAGTAATATAAAACTTGCTTTAAAATGTACACATAATTTAGCTGAACATAGAGTATATACACACATATATACAGCTATTAGTGAGGAGCGATATAATGTATAAGCAGTAACACTGTTGGTGAAATGAGTATATACGTATATATGTGTATAATGTACAGAATGGATGTGCTAACGTATATTTGTGCGTAACTCAACCGTAGCGGAATATGAAGAATGATTAATTAATAACATATGAAGTGAAAGAAAGACAATAATTAGTGGATGAGGAAAAGAAGGGGTATATGTTAGGAGAAAGGTCATACATGGAGGTTGTAGAAGATGCATTAGAGAATTGAATCCTTGGGAGGATTAGCATTAATCTCGGGGATACTTACGATGTGGCTGAAAAATTTTATAAAGAATAACTCAAGATTTTTTTTTATGGGTAATATATCTTTTATTTCTTATTTTCAATAATACTTAATTACTAGTTTGGGGTTTACATTGGGAAACCCCGGCACCGTCAGCTCATGAAGGCGATGGAGCAGCACAGACAAGCGCCCTAGTGCCTGCTCCACTGCAGAGCTCTCCGGTCTTACCATCATGGTAAAGGCTAGTCTCCAAGCCAGTAGTACCTCCATTGGATAGTCCCACTGGGTGGACACCTCTTGGAGGCAGTTCAGCAGGTCCTTAACCCATTGTGCTTCGTTGTCCCAGGATCTTTCCAGAAGTTGGTCCAACTCGTGCTGTTCCAGGGCCATCGCTGCTGGGTGCAATAGAGGTGACGCCTCTTCTGTTAGTGTCCGCAACACCTGGGTGTGGCTAAGAGCACAGCGCCCTAGCTTGGCAATGGCGTTTAGAATATTGCTACTTCCTGTCATGTTGTACTGAAACGATTTACTGTAAATAATACGCTACGAAAGCGTGGTTTTATAGCACAACGATCGGAACGTTTTACCAAGATTGTGCCAACACAGGGAAAAGCATTGAGTAGCATGGGGTTTCTGACAAGGCAAATTTAAGCAATAAGTGTCGAAACAAGAGAAAATAGCTGACCATTTCAACCAGCGATACAGTAATCAGGTCATTCGATATCAAATGACTGCTGACATTTAAAAAAAAAAAAAGATACGCTACCTCCGTTTTTTCGGTCGATATAAGCCGATGATACGGTTGGATATGAATATATATACTAACGTATATTGGGAAAGAAAGAAAAGTAAGTATATAGAGTTATATAAAAAAAAAAAAAAAAAAAACAAATAATAATAATGATAGATTGACTGGGAAAAAGAGCAATTAATTCTATGTAATTTAAAGTGCCTTGAATGTATGTATGTTACCATGTACGATCTAGGAAGAGACAATCGTTAATGGATATATACATATCAGGCTAGAAATAAATTTAAATAAGAAGTAATTGTATGCAATGAAAGGTATAGTCATGCAATGGACAAAGTTTTGACGAAAATGGGATTATTTTTTATAATCTTATTTTGTCGGAGGATCAATATTTTGGTTCGAAACTATAGTAAGTGTTACCTCACGTATTAAAAAGAGCATTGAAAATTAGTCAAACCGGAACTAATGCACTATATGGCAATAAGGTAAAATAGTCCAGTCCTTTTTTCCTCTGGGATGCGGTAGCAATTCCGAGAATGTAAGGGGAGAAGACGAGTGGACGGAGAATTGAATGATATAGCATTCAAATGTAGGTTAAGCAATTTATGAAGAGAATATTGTATTCTTAAGCTGAGATATGTTATCTAGTGTAAAATTTTATCATTTTATAGATTATGTTAGTACTGTTGTTGGCGGTTAGCGACAGGATACATGCGGGGGTGCGGTTGGATAAGCTACCGGAGACAGATGTATTAATGGAAAAAACAGGAGATGTATGGTTCGCCAAGGATTTTTGGGTGGTTGTAACAGAGTTTCCACGAACGGAGTTGAAAATTATCGTTGAGCAGTTCAAAGGAATACAGGAGACAACCAGAAGGTTGTGTGAGAGACATGTGGTGGCCAGCGGGACCGAGCTGAAACGAAGATGCGACTCTTCTATTGTTGAGATAGAAGCTATATCAAAAAGATTCTTGGAAAAGGAGAAGACATTGTCTCTGAAAGGAAGGAAACGCCGGTCCCTGATAGATGTTGGCGGTGAAGTGCTCAAATGGGCAATCGGTACGATGGATCACCAAGATTCAGATCGAATTTATGGTCACTTACAGGACCTTGAGAAGAAGCAGTCAAAAACGTTGTCATTGCTGGGAAAAGAGGTAACTGTGATGAGAACAGGTTACCAGGGTCTTCACGAAGCAGTGAATAAGACTTTCCAAGAACTGGAAGAGATGCACTTGGCGTTGGAAGGCATTGGAAAAAGACAAGAGGAAGCAGAGGTGAACTTGGCGGAATCTTTCATTTTGGGAAAAGTTGTTTCTGAAGAAATGATGAGGTTCCAGGATCAACAGCAAACGGAGATAGTGGTGCTCGATGATTTATTACATGGCCAGCTACACCCGTTGTTCCTGACGTCTGATGAATTGCTCAAGGCAGCACCAACGTCAATGAAAGGAATTTCATGGTACAGAGAGGCACCGGAGCGGTTCTATGAACTAGCCGAGGTTCGCACAGAAGAGGCGGAGAACGGGTTAAAAGTAGTCATAAAGATTCCTGTGCCGTTATTGGAGGTATTTACAATGCACAAAGTGTACCCAATACCCAAGAGACTAAACCCAGATTGGTGCGTGCTACCGAAGACAAGATATGACTACATAGCGGCAAGTCAAACTCAAGAACACTACATTGGCCTATCAATAGAGGACGAAGGGAAATGTCGAGAGGTGGGCACAACAAAGCGTTTATGCTATCATCCCGGAAAATTAATTACGCGAGCAAGCGATTACTGCGAGATAGAAGTATTGAAGCATGAGCAAGACCAATGCGATCACGTAGCCATTCCAGCCACGGGAGGAATTCTGGTAGCCACCCGAGCCATAAACAGATGGCTCTACCATTTTGACGACCAGGCGATTTTCACGGCGGTGTGCTCAGACGAAACCACACGGTTGGAATTAATAAACACCGGGTTTATGACCATTGAATCTGGTTGCAGAGTGGTTGGCAAAGGAATAATACTGGTCCATAAAAGTCAGGAAGAATCACAGTATAAATTCTCAACGTCAGTCATGGGAACAAACCGTTTAAGGACGAAACTACAGGAGCTGCTGGAAAGTCGCAAACGAAATGACTCCGGCCATACGCTTGCAACACCGAACACCGTCTCACTCATGCATTTCAAGGATCTACGGAAAACTCTTACAACAAACAGCAGAGCAATCAACGAGTTGGTAAAGGAGGCAGAAGATGTGGAAAGGGTGTCACACCTCACCAATTCCTGTGAGATAGTGCACACCTGGATGAAGGGAGGGGTAGTCAGTATAGCTGGCCTCGTCCTGGTGGCAGTGATGGTGACGACGCTCATTTCGAAGAAATGGTGCAGGATAGTAGCGGCCCTTCAAAGACTCGAATCAACCACTCCAACGGCGCAACACAACAACCACCCCGACAACGGCAGTCGTCAACTGGACCAGCAGGTAGCAGAGGGCGCAGTATAATGTAAGGTTTTATGCATAGAATAGAATTGTGTTATTGTTTAGGTATTTGTATATACGCCAATGAGAAAAGAGTCAATGAAAGACCAAATTATAAAAAGGGGAATATAAAAAAAATAATGATAAAAAAAAAAAAAAAAAAAAAACAACAAAAAACAAAAAAAATAAAAAATAAAAATAAAAATTAAAAGAAAAAAACCTACAAAATAAAATAAAATCAAAAAAAAAAAAAAAAAAAAAATATATATATGGAAAAGAAAAGAATAAAAAAGGAAGAAAAAACCGTGATAGAACCCAAACAAGGCGATTTCATGGAAAAAATAAAACAAATTATATATATGTACTATAGAGTTAAATAAATGCACATAATTGTTTGCAGTGCAAGAAAAATATTGCAGAGATTTATTGGAAGTTAGTTGCACTAACTTCTTTTAGAAAGATGGGAGGGATGTTGTGAGTTAGAATCAAGCTACTTACGCGTAGTTGACTCACAGCACCGGCTTCCATTAAATTCATTAAGAACGCACATATTTTTAGGGTGCAAATATTGGAAATGAACAGTATTTATGCACTAATTATGATGTAAACTTTTAGGGTGTCACAGTTCCGCAGTCAAGCTGACGAGGGGCATTTAGAATGCACCGACGACACTTTTACTTTTGAAGTAGGTCGGTTGGCTTGAGCAACTGACAAATAACAATTGCGAAACTGGAACACCAGAAAAGTCAAGACGTAGGCGGTATTGTTCATTTGTAAATAGTATATAAGAACTAGTATTTTAAGAATAAACTCTCTTGTGTTTTAAAACTGAAAGGTGAAACGTGTTTGTAATTTACGTTAGGGTTTTGATTTTGCAGCCACGCGCCCGGAAGAACTACGACAGGACGTCGCCCGCCAAGCAAGGACACGAGGACCCCAACAGAGTTGAAGGTGGATCAGCGTATGTTGCCTCCGCAGGGACTGCAAATATTTGAATGTATATAGCGATTTGCATCTGAGTTGTGCCGGTATTCAAATGGACACATCACCAGTATTTAATTTAGCTGTAAATGGAGCAGGTACCATACTCGGGAGAGGTATGTTGCCTCAGCGGGGACTGCAAATATTTGAATGTATATGGTGATGTGCATCTGAGTTGTGCCTGTATTTAAGTGGACACATCACCGGTATGTAATTTAGCTGTAAATGGAGCAGATTCCATACTCGAGAGACGTATGTTGCCTACGCGGGGACTGCAAATATTTGAATGTATATGGTGATGTGCAACTGAGTTGTGCCGGTATTTAAGTGGGCACATCACCGGTATTTAATTTAGCTGTAAATGGATCAGGTACCATACTCGGGAGAGGTATGTTGACTCCGCGAGGACTGCAAATATTTGCATGTATATGGTGATGTGCAACTTAGTTGTGCCGGTATTTAAGTGGACACATCACCGGTATTTAATTTAGCTGTAAATGGAGCAGATCCCATACTCGGGTGAGGTATGTTGCCTCCGCGGGGACTGCAAATATTTGAATGTATATGGTGATGTGCATCTGAGTTGTGCCGTTATTTAAGTGGACACATCACCGGTATTTAATTTAGCTGTAAATGGAGCAGATTCCATACTCGGGAGACGTATGTTGCCTCCGCGGGGACTGCATATATTTGAATGTATACGGTGATGTGCATCTGAGTTGTGCCGGTATTTAAGTGGACACATCACCGGTATTTAATTTAGCTGTAAATGGAGCAGATTCCATACTCGGGAGACGTATGTTGCCTCCGCGGGGACTGCAAATATTTGAATGTATATGGTGATGTGCATCTGAGTTGTGCCGGTATTTAAGTGAGCACATCACCGGTACTTAATTTAATTTTCAATGGAGCAGGTACCATAGTCGGGAGACGTATGTTGCCTCCGCGGGGAATGCAAATATTTGAATGTATATAGCGGTTTGCATCTGATTTCTGCCGGTATTTAAATGGACACATCACCAGTATTTAAATTAGGTGTAAATGGAGCAGATTCCATATTCTGGTGAGGTATGTTGCCTCCGCGGGGACTGCAAATATTTGAATGTATATAGCGATTTGCATCTGAGTTGTGCCGGTATTTAAGTTGACACATCACCAGTATTTAATATAGCTGTAAGTGGAGCAGGTACCATGCTCGGGAGAGATATGTTGCCTCCGCGGGGACCGAAAATATTTGAATGTATATGGTGATGTGCATCTGAGTTGTGCCGGTATTTAAGTGGGCACATCACCGGTACATAATTTAATTTTCAATGGAGCAGGTACCATACTCGGGAGACGTATGTTGCCTCCGCGGGGACTGCAAATATTTGAATGTATATGGTGATGTGCATCTGAGTTGTGCCGGTATTTAAATGGACACATCACCAGTATTTAATTTAGCTGTAAATGGAGCAGGTACCATACTCGGGAGAGGTATGTTGCCTCCGCGGGGACTGCAAATATTTGAATGTATATAGCGATTTGCATCGGAGTTCTGCCGGTATTTAAATGGACACATCACCAGTATTTAATTTAGCTGTAAATGGAGCAGGTACCATACTCGGGAGAGGTATGTTGCCTCCGCGGGGACTGCAAATATTTGAATGTATATGGTGATGTGCACCTGAGTTGTGCCGGTATTTAAGTGGACACATCACCGGTATTTAATTTAGGTGTAAATGGAGCAGGTACCATGCTCGGGAGAGGTATGTTGCCTCCGCGGGGACTGCAAATATTTGAATGTATATGGTGATGTGCATCTGAGTTGTGTCGGTATTTAAGTGGACACATCACTGGTATTTAATTTAGGTGTAAATGGAGCAGGTACCATACTCGGGAGAGGTATGTTGCCTCCGCGGGGACTGCAAATATTTGAATGTATATAGCGATTTGCATCGGATTTCTGCCGGTATTTAAATGGACACATCACCAGTATATAATTTAGCTGTAAATGGATCAGATTCCATACTCGGGTGAGGTATGTTGCCTCCGCGGGGACTGCAAATATTTGAATGTATATAGTGATTTGCATCTGAGTTGTGCCGGTATTTAAGTTGACACATCACCAGTATTTAATATAGCTGTAAGTGGAGCAGGTACCATGCTCGGGAGAGATATGTTGCCTCCGCGGGGACCGAAAATATTTGAATGTATATGGTGATGTGCATCTGAGTTGTGCCGGTATTTAAGTGGGCACATCACCGGTACATAATTTAATTTTCAATGGAGCAGGTACCATACTCGGGAGACGTATGTTGCCTCCGCGGGGACTGCAAATATTTGAATGTATATGGTGATGTGCATCTGAGTTGTGCCGGTATTTAAATGGACACATCACCAGTATTTAATTTAGCTGTAAATGGAGCAGGTACCATACTCGGGAGAGGTATGTTGCCTCCGCGGGGACTGCAAATATTTGAATGTATATAGCGATTTGCATCGGAGTTCTGCCGGTATTTAAATGGACACATCACCAGTATTTAATTTAGCTGTAAATGGAGCAGGTACCATACTCGGGAGAGGTATGTTGCCTCCGCGGGGACTGCAAATATTTGAATGTATATAGCGATTTGCATCGGAGTTCTGCCGGTATTTAAATGGACACATCACCAGTATTTAATTTAGCTGTAAATGGAGCAGATTCCATAATCTGGTGAGGCATGTTGCCTCCGCGGGGACTGCAAATATTTGAATGTATATAGCGATTTGCATCGGAGTTCTGCCGGTATTTAAGTGGACACATCACCGGTATTTAATTTAGGTGTAAATGGAGCAGGTACCATGCTCGGGAGAGGTAAGTTGCCTCCGCGGGGACTGCAAATATTTGAATGTATATGGTGATGTGCATCTGAGTTGTGCCGGTATTTAAGTGGACACATCACTGGTATTTAATTTAGGTGTAAATGGAGCAGGTACCATACTCGGGAGAGGTATGTTGCCTCCGCGGGGACTGCAAATATTTGAATGTATATGGTGATGTGCATCTGAGTTGTGCCGGTATTTAAGTGGACACATCACTGGTATTTAATATAGCTGTAAATGGAGCAGGTACCATACTCGGGAGAGGTATGTTGCCTCCGCGGGGACTGCAAATATTTGAATGTATATAGCGATTTGCATCGGATTTCTGCCGGTATTTAAATGGACACATCACCAGTATTTAATTTAGCTGTAAATGGAGCAGATTCCATAATCTGGTGAGGCATGTTGCCTCCGCGGGGACTGCAAATATTTGAATGTATATAGCGATTTGCATCGGAGTTCTGCCGGTATTTAAGTGGACACATCACCGGTATTTAATTTAGGTGTAAATGGAGCAGGTACCATGCTCGGGAGAGGTAAGTTGCCTCCGCGGGGACTGCAAATATTTGAATGTATATGGTGATGTGCATCTGAGTTGTGCCGGTATTTAAGTGGACACATCACTGGTATTTAATTTAGGTGTAAATGGAGCAGGTACCATACTCGGGAGAGGTATGTTGCCTCCGCGGGGACTGCAAATATTTGAATGTATATGGTGATGTGCATCTGAGTTGTGCCGGTATTTAAGTGGACACATCACTGGTATTTAATATAGGTGTAAATGGAGCAGGTACCATACTCGGGAGAGGTATGTTGCCTCCGCGGGGACTGCAAATATTTGAATGTATATAGCGATTTGCATCGGAGTTCTGCCGGTATTTAAGTGGACACATCACCGGTATTTAATTTAGGTGTAAATGGAGCAGGTACCATGCTCGGGAGAGGTAAGTTGCCTCCGCGGGGACTGCAAATATTTGAATGTATATGGTGATGTGCATCTGAGTTGTGCCGGTATTTAAGTGGACACATCACTGGTATTTAATTTAGGTGTAAATGGAGCAGGTACCATACTCGGGAGAGGTATGTTGCCTCCGCGGGGACTGCAAATATTTGAATGTATATGGTGATGTGCATCTGAGTTGTGCCGGTATTTAAGTGGACACATCACTGGTATTTAATATAGGTGTAAATGGAGCAGGTACCATACTCGGGAGAGGTATGTTGCCTCCGCGGGGACTGCAAATATTTGAATGTATATAGCGATTTGCATCGGATTTCTGCCGGTATTTAAATGGACACATCACCAGTATTTAATTTAGCTGTAAGTGGAGCAGATTCCATACTCGGGTGAGGTATGTTTCCTCCGCGGGGACTGCAAATATTTGAATGTATATAGCGATTTGCATCTGAGTTGTGCCGGTATTTAAGTTGACACATCACCAGTATTTAGTTTAGCTGTAAGTGGAGCAGGTACCATGCTCGGGAGAGATATGTTGCCTCCGCGGGGACCGCAAATATTTTAATGTATATGGTGATGTGCATCTGAGTTGCGCCAGTATTTAAGTGGGCACATCACCGGTACTTAATTTAATTTTCAATGGAGCAGGTACCATACTCGGGAGACGTATGTTGCCTCCGCGGGGACTGCAAATATTTGAATGTATATGGTGATGTGCATCTGAGTTGTGCCGGTATTTAAATGGACACATCACCGGTATTTAATTTAGCTGTAAATGGAGCAGGTACCATACTCGGGAGAGGTATGTTGCCTCCGCGGAGACTGCAAATATTTGAATGTATATAGCGATTTGCATCTGAGTTCTGCCGGTATTTAAATGGACACATCACCAGTATTTAATTTAGCTGTAAATGGAGCACGTACCATACTCGGGACAGGTATGTTGCCTCCGCGGGGACTGCAAATATTTGAATGTATATGGTGATGTGCATCTGAGTTGTGCCGGTATTTAAGTGGACACATCACCGGTATTTAATTTAGGTGTAAATGGAGCAGGTACCATGCTCGGGAGAGGTATGTTGCCTCCGCGGGGACTGCAAATATTTGAATGTATATGGTGATGTGCATCTGAGTTGTGCCGGAATTTAAGTGGACACATCACCAGTATTTAATTTAGCTGTAAATGGAGCAGATTCCATACTCGGGTGAGGTATGTTGCCTCCGCGGGGACTGCAAATATTTGAATGTATATAGCGATTTGCATCTGAGTTCTGCCGGTATTTAAATGGACACATCACCAGTATTTAATTTAGCTGTAAATGGAGCAGGTACCATACTCGGGAGAGGTATGTTGCCTCCGCGGGGACTGCAAATATTTGAATGTATATGGTGATGTGCATCTGAGTTGTGCCGGTATTTAAGTGGACACATCACCGGTATTTAATTTAGCTGTAAATGGAGCAGGTACCATACTCGGGACAGGTATGTTGCCTCCGCGGGGACTGCAAATATTTGAATGTATATGGTGATGTGCAACTTAGTTGTGCCGGTATTTAAGTGGACACATCACCGGTATTTAATTTAGCTGTAAATGGAGCAGATCCCATACTCGGGTGAGGTATGTTGCCTCCGCGGGGACTGCAAATATTTGAATGTATATGGTGATGTGCATCTGAGT
This sequence comes from Clusia tigrina, assembly GCA_920105625.2. Taxonomy (NCBI): domain Eukaryota; kingdom Metazoa; phylum Arthropoda; class Insecta; order Diptera; family Clusiidae; genus Clusia; species Clusia tigrina. Next base: position 55,168,017 of record OV050030.1, read on the forward strand.
TGTGCCGTTATTTAAGTGGACACATCACCGGTATTTAATTTAGCTGTAAATGGAGCAGATTCCATACTCGGGAGACGTATGTTGCCTCCGCGGGGACTGCATATATTTGAATGTATACGGTGATGTGCATCTGAGTTGTGCCGGTATTTAAGTGGACACATCACCGGTATTTAATTTAGCTGTAAATGGAGCAGATTCCATACTCGGGAGACGTATGTTGCCTCCGCGGGGACTGCAAATATTTGAATGTATATGGTGATGTGCATCTGAGTTGTGCCGGTATTTAAGTGAGCACATCACCGGTACTTAATTTAATTTTCAATGGAGCAGGTACCATAGTCGGGAGACGTATGTTGCCTCCGTGGGGAATGCAAATATTTGAATGTATATAGCGGTTTGCATCTGATTTCTGCCGGTATTTAAATGGACACATCACCAGTATTTAAATTAGGTGTAAATGGAGCAGATTCCATATTCTGGTGAGGTATGTTGCCTCCGCGGGGACTGCAAATATTTGAATGTGTATGGTGATGTGCATCTGAGTTGTGCCGGTATTTAAGTGGACACATCACCGGTATTTAATTTAGGTCTAAATGGAGCAGGTACCATACTCGGGAGAGGTATGTTGCCTCCGCGGGGACTGCAAATATTTGAATGTATATGGTGATGTGCACCTGAGTTGTGCCGGTATTTAAGTGGACACATCACCGGTATTTAATTTAGGTGTAAATGGAGCAGGTACCATGCTCGGGAGAGGTATGTTGCCTCCGCGGGGACTGCAAATATTTGAATGTATATGGTGATGTGCATCTGAGTTGTGTCGGTATTTAAGTGGACACATCACTGGTATTTAATTTAGGTGTAAATGGAGCAGGTACCATACTCGGGAGAGGTATGTTGCCTCCGCGGGGACTGCAAATATTTGAATGTATATAGCGATTTGCATCGGATTTCTGCCGGTATTTAAATGGACACATCACCAGTATATAATTTAGCTGTAAATGGATCAGATTCCATACTCGGGTGAGGTATGTTGCCTCCGCGGGGACTGCAAATATTTGAATGTATATAGCGATTTGCATCTGAGTTGTGCCGGTATTTAAGTTGACACATCACCAGTATTTAATATAGCTGTAAGTGGAGCAGGTACCATGCTCGGGAGAGATATGTTGCCTCCGCGGGGACCGAAAATATTTGAATGTATATGGTGATGTGCATCTGAGTTGTGCCGGTATTTAAGTGGGCACATCACCGGTACATAATTTAATTTTCAATGGAGCAGGTACCATACTCGGGAGACGTATGTTGCCTCCGCGGGGACTGCAAATATTTGAATGTATATGGTGATGTGCATCTGAGTTGTGCCGGTATTTAAATGGACACATCACCAGTATTTAATTTAGCTGTAAATGGAGCAGATTCCATACTCTGGTGAGGTATGTTGCCTCCGCGGGGACTGCAAATATTTGAATGTATATAGCGATTTGCATCGGAGTTCTGCCGGTATTTAAATGGACACATCACCAGTATTTAATTTAGCTGTAAATGGAGCAGATTCCATACTCGGGTGAGGTATGTTGCCTCCGCGGGGACTGCAAATATTTGAATGTATATAGCGATTTGCATCTGAGTTCTGCCGGTATTTAAATGGACACATCACCAGTATTTAATTTAGCTGTAAATGGAGCAGGTACCATACTCGGGAGAGGTATGTTGCCTCCGCGGGGACTGAAAATATTTGAATGTATATAGCGATTTGCATCGGAGTTCTGCCGGTATTTAAATGGACACATCACCAGTATTTAATTTAGCTGTAAATGGAGCAGGTACCATACTCGGGAGAGGTATGTTGCCTCCGCGGGGACTGCAAATATTTGAATGTATATAGCGATTTGCATCTGAGTTGTGCCGGTATTTAAGTTGACACATCACCAGTATTTAATATAGCTGTAAGTGGAGCAGGTACCATGCTCGGGAGAGATATGTTGCCTCCGCGGGGACCGAAAATATTTGAATGTATATGGTGATGTGCATCTGAGTTGTGCCGGTATTTAAGTGGGCACATCACCGGTACATAATTTAATTTTCAATGGAGCAGGTACCATACTCGGGAGACGTATGTTGCCTCCGCGGGGACTGCAAATATTTGAATGTATATGGTGATGTGCATCTGAGTTGTGCCGGTATTTAAATGGACACATCACCAGTATTTAATTTAGCTGTAAATGGAGCAGATTCCATACTCTGGTGAGGTATGTTGCCTCCGCGGGGACTGCAAATATTTGAATGTATATAGCGATTTGCATCGGAGTTCTGCCGGTATTTAAATGGACACATCACCAGTATTTAATTTAGCTGTAAATGGAGCAGATTCCATAATCTGGTGAGGCATGTTGCCTCCGCGGGGACTGCAAATATTTGAATGTATATAGCGATTTGCATCGGAGTTCTGCCGGTATTTAAGTGGACACATCACCGGTATTTAATTTAGGTGTAAATGGAGCAGGTACCATGCTCGGGAGAGGTAAGTTGCCTCCGCGGGGACTGCAAATATTTGAATGTATATGGTGATGTGCATCTGAGTTGTGCCGGTATTTAAGTGGACACATCACTGGTATTTAATTTAGGTGTAAATGGAGCAGGTACCATACTCGGGAGAGGTATGTTGCCTCCGCGGGGACTGCAAATATTTGAATGTATATGGTGATGTGCATCTGAGTTGTGCCGGTATTTAAGTGGACACATCACTGGTATTTAATATAGGTGTAAATGGAGCAGGTACCATACTCGGGAGAGGTATGTTGCCTCCGCGGGGACTGCAAATATTTGAATGTATATAGCGATTTGCATCGGATTTCTGCCGGTATTTAAATGGACACATCACCAGTATTTAATTTAGCTGTAAGTGGAGCAGATTCCATACTCGGGTGAGGTATGTTTCCTCCGCGGGGACTGCAAATATTTGAATGTATATAGCGATTTGCATCTGAGTTGTGCCGGTATTTAAGTTGACACATCACCAGTATTTAGTTTAGCTGTAAGTGGAGCAGGTACCATGCTCGGGAGAGATATGTTGCCTCCGCGGGGACCGCAAATATTTTAATGTATATGGTGATGTGCATCTGAGTTGCGCCAGTATTTAAGTGGGCACATCACCGGTACTTAATTTAATTTTCAATGGAGCAGGTACCATACTCGGGAGACGTATGTTGCCTCCGCGGGGACTGCAAATATTTGAATGTATATGGTGATGTGCATCTGAGTTGTGCCGGTATTTAAATGGACACATCACCAGTATTTAATTTAGCTGTAAATGGAGCAGGTACCATACTCGGGAGAGGTATGTTGCCTCCGCGGGGACTGCAAATATTTGAATGTATATAGCGATTTGCATCTGAGTTCTGCCGGTATTTAAATGGACACATCACCAGTATTTAATTTAGCTGTAAATGGAGCAGGTACCATACTCGGGACAGGTATGTTGCCTCCGCGGGGACTGCAAATATTTGAATGTATATGGTGATGTGCATCTGAGTTGTGCCGGTATTTAAGTGGACACATCACCGGTATTTAATTTAGGTGTAAATGGAGCAGGTACCATGCTCGGGAGAGGTATGTTGCCTCCGCGGGGACTGCAAATATTTGAATGTATATGGTGATGTGCATCTGAGTTGTGCCGGAATTTAAGTGGACACATCACCAGTATTTAATTTAGCTGTAAATGGAGCAGATTCCATACTCGGGTGAGGTATGTTGCCTCCGCGGGGACTGCAAATATTTGAATGTATATAGCGATTTGCATCTGAGTTCTGCCGGTATTTAAATGGACACATCACCAGTATTTAATTTAGCTGTAAATGGAGCAGGTACCATACTCGGGACAGGTATGTTGCCTCCGCGGGGACTGCAAATATTTGAATGTATATGGTGATGTGCATCTGAGTTGTGCCGGTATTTAAGTGGACACATCACCGGTATTTAATTTAGGTGTAAATGGAGCAGGTACCATGCTCGGGAGAGGTATGTTGCCTCCGCGGGGACTGCAAATATTTGAATGTATATGGTGATGTGCATCTGAGTTGTGCCGGAATTTAAGTGGACACATCACCAGTATTTAATTTAGCTGTAAATGGAGCAGGTACCATACTCGGGAGAGGTATGTTGCCTCCGCGGGGACTGCAAATATTTGAATGTATATGGTGATGTGCATTGAGTTGTGCCGGTATTTAAGTGGACACATCACCGGTATTTAATTTAGCTGTAAATGGAGCAGGTACCATACTCGGGACAGGTATGTTGCCTCCGCGGGGACTGCAAATATTTGAATGTATATGGTGATGTGCATCTGAGTTGTGCCGGTATTTAAGTGGACACATCACCGGTATTTAATTTAGGTGTAAATGGAGCAGGTACCATGCTCGGGAGAGGTATGTTGCCTCCGCGGGGACTGCAAATATTTGAATGTATATGGTGATGTGCATCTGAGTTGTGCCGGTATTTAAGTGGACACATCACTGGTATTTAATTTAGGTGTAAATGGAGCAGATTCCATACTCGGGTGAGGTATGTTGCCTCCGCGGGGACTGCAAATATTTGAATGTATATAGCGATTTGCATCTGAGTTGTGCCGGTATTTAAGTTGACACATCACCAGTATTTAATTTAGCTGTAAATGGAGCAGGTACCATACTCGGGAGAGGAATGTTGCCTCCGCGGGGACTGCAAATATTTGAATGTATATGGTGATGTGCATCTGAGTTGTGCCGGTATTTAAGTGGACACATCACCGGTATTTAATTTAGGTGTAAATGGAGCAGGTACCATACTCGGGAGAGGTATGTTGCCTCCGCGGGGACTGCAAATATTTGAATGTATATAGCGATTTGCATCTGAGTTCTGCCGGTATTTAAATGGACACATCACCAGTATTTAATTTAGCTGTAAATGGAGCAGGTACCATACTCGGGAGAGGTATGTTGCCTCCGCGGGGACTGCAAATATTTGAATGTATATAGCGATTTGCATCGGAGTTCTGCCGGTATTTAAATGGACACATCACCGGTATTTAATTTAGGTGTAAATGGAGTAGGTACCATGCTCGGGAGAGGTAAGTTGCCTCCGCGGGGACTGCAAATATTTGAATGTATATGGTGATGTGCATCTGAGTTGTGCCGGTATTTAAGTGGACACATCACTGGTTTTTAATTTAGGTGTAAATGGAGCAGGTACCATACTCGGGAGAGGTATGTTGCCTCCGCGGGGACTGCAAATATTTGAATGTATATGGTGATGTGCATCTGAGTTGTGCCGGTATTTAAGTGGACACATCACTGGTATTTAATATAGGTGTAAATGGAGCAGGTACCATACTCGGGAGAGGTATGTTGCCTCCGCGGGGACTGCAAATATTTGAATGTATATAGCGATTTGCATCGGATTTCTGCCGGTATTTAAATGGACACATCACCAGTATTTAATTTAGCTGTAAGTGGAGCAGATTCCATACTCGGGTGAGGTATGTTTCCTCCGCGGGGACTGCAAATATTTGAATGTATATAGCGATTTGCATCTGAGTTGTGCCGGTATTTAAGTTGACACATCACCAGTATTTAGTTTAGCTGTAAGTGGAGCAGGTACCATGCTCGGGAGAGATATGTTGCCTCCGCGGGGACCGCAAATATTTTAATGTATATGGTGATGTGCATCTGAGTTGTGCCAGTATTTAAGTGGGCACATCACCGGTACTTAATTTAATTTTCAATGGAGCAGGTACCATACTCGGGAGACGTATGTTGCCTCCGCGGGGACTGCAAATATTTGAATGTATATGGTGATGTGCATCTGAGTTGTGCCGGTATTTAAATGGACACATCACCAGTATTTAATTTAGCTGTAAATGGAGCAGGTACCATACTCGGGAGAGGTATGTTGCCTCCGCGGGGACTGCAAATATTTGAATGTATATAGCGATTTGCATCTGAGTTCTGCCGGTATTTAAATGGACACATCACCAGTATTTAATTTAGCTGTAAATGGAGCAGGTACCATACTCGGGACAGGTATGTTGCCTCCGCGGGGACTGCAAATATTTGAATGTATATGGTGATGTGCATCTGAGTTGTGCCGGTATTTAAGTGGACACATCACCGGTATTTAATTTAGGTGTAAATGGAGCAGGTACCATGCTCGGGAGAGGTATGTTGCCTCCGCGGGGACTGCAAATATTTGAATGTATATGGTGATGTGCATCTGAGTTGTGCCGGTATTTAAGTGGACACATCACCAGTATTTAATTTAGCTGTAAATGGAGCAGATTCCATACTCGGGTGAGGTATGTTGCCTCCGCGGGGACTGCAAATATTTGAATGTATATAGCGATTTGCATCTGAGTTCTGCCGGTATTTAAATGGACACATCACCAGTATTTAATTTAGCTGTAAATGGAGCAGGTACCATACTCGGGAGAGGTATGTTGCCTCCGCGGGGACTGCAAATATTTGAATGTATATGGTGATTTGCATCTGAGTTGTGCCGGTATTTAAGTGGACACATCACCGGTATTTAATTTAGGTGTAAATGGAGCAGGTACCATACTCGGGAGAGGTATGTTGCCTCCGCGGGGACTGCAAATATTTGAATGTATATAGCGATTTGCATCTGAGTTCTGCCGGTATTTAAATGGACACATCACCAGTATTTAATTTAGCTGTAAATGGAGCAGATTCCATACTCTGGTGAGGTATGTTGCCTCCGCGGGGACTGCAAATATTTGAATGTGTATGGTGATGTGCATCTGAGTTGTGCCGGTATTTAAGTGGACACATCACCGGTATTTAATTTAGGTGTAAATGGAGCAGGTACCATGCTCGGGAGAGGTATGTTGCCTCCGCGGGGACTGCAAATATTTGAATGTATATGGTGATGTGCATCTGAGTTGTGCCGGTATTTAAGTGGGCACATCACCGGTACTTAATTTAATTTTCAATGGAGCAGGTACCATACTCGGGAGACGTATGTTGCCTCCGCGGGGACTGCAAATATTTGAATGTATATGGTGATGTGCATCTGAGTTGTGCCGGTATTTAAATGGACACATCACCAGTATTTAATTTAGCTGTAAATGGAGCAGATTCCATCCTCTGGTGAGGTATGTTGCCTCCGCGGGGACTGCAAATATTTGAATGTATATAGCGATTTGCATCGGAGTTCTGCCGGTATTTAAATGGACACATCACCAGTATTTAATTTAGCTGTAAATGGAGCAGATTCCATACTCGGGTGAGGTATGTTGCCTCCGCGGGGACTGCAAATATTTGAATGTATATAGCGATTTGCATCTGAGTTGTGCCGGTATTTAAGTTGACACATCACCAGTATTTAATTTAGCTGTAAGTGGAGCAGGTACCATGCTCGGGAGAGATATGTTGCCTCCGCGGGGACTGCAAATATTTGAATGTATATGGTGATGTGCATCTGAGTTGTGCCGGTATTTAAGTGGACACATCACCAGTATTTAATTTAGCTGTAAATGGAGCAGATTCCATACTCTGGTGAGGTATGTTGCCTCCGCGGGGACTGCAAATATTTGAATGTATATAGCGATTTGCATCGGAGTTCTGCCGGTATTTAAATGGTCACATCACCAGTATTTAATTTAGCTGTAAATGGAGCAGATTCCATACTCGGGTGAGGTATGTTGCCTCCGCGGGGACTGCAAATATTTGAATGTATATAGCGATTTGCATCTGAGTTGTGCCGGTATTTAAGTGGACACATCACCGGTATTTAATTTAGGTGTAAATGGAGCAGGTACCATGCTCGGGAGAGGTATGTTGCCTCCGCGGGGACTGCAAATATTTGAATGTATATGGTGATGTGCATCTGAGTTGTGCCGGTATTTAAGTGGGCACATCACCGGTACTTAATTTAATTTTCAATGGAGCAGGTACCATACTCGGGAGACGTATGTTGCCTCCGCGGGGACTGCAAATATTTGAATGTATATGGTGATGTGCATCTGAGTTGTGCCGGTATTTAAATGGACACATCACCAGTATTTAATTTAGCTGTAAATGGAGCAGATTCCATCCTCTGGTGAGGTATGTTGCCTCCGCGGGGACTGCAAATATTTGAATGTATATAGCGATTTGCATCGGAGTTCTGCCGGTATTTAAATGGACACATCACCAGTATTTAATTTAGCTGTAAATGGAGCAGATTCCATACTCGGGTGAGGTATGTTGCCTCCGCGGGGACTGCAAATATTTGAATGTATATAGCGATTTGCATCTGAGTTGTGCCGGTATTTAAGTTGACACATCACCAGTATTTAATTTAGCTGTAAGTGGAGCAGGTACCATGCTCGGGAGAGATATGTTGCCTCCGCGGGGACTGCAAATATTTGAATGTATATGGTGATGTGCATCTGAGTTGTGCCGGTATTTAAGTGGACACATCACCAGTATTTAATTTAGCTGTAAATGGAGCAGATTCCATACTCTGGTGAGGTATGTTGCCTCCGCGGGGACTGCAAATATTTGAATGTATATAGCGATTTGCATCGGAGTTCTGCCGGTATTTAAATGGTCACATCACCAGTATTTAATTTAGCTGTAAATGGAGCAGATTCCATACTCGGGTGAGGTATGTTGCCTCCGCGGGGACTGCAAATATTTGAATGTATATAGCGATTTGCATCTGAGTTCTGCCGGTATTTAAATGGACACATCACCAGTATTTAATTTAGCTGTAAATGGAGCAGGTACCATACTCGGGAGAGGAATGTTGCCTCCGCGGGGACTGCAAATATTTGAATGTATATGGTGATGTGCATCTGAGTTGTGCCGGTATTTAAGTGGGCACATCGCCGGTATTTAATTTAGTTATAAATGGATTAGGTACCACACTTGTGATTAATTGTTCCGACAAAAGTAAAAAAATTAGCACACCCTAGAAGCACGCGATTGGCACGAGTTGCTTACGTCCTCCTTCATGATTCCATGATTAGAACTTCATACTTTGCGGATGCTCCGTTGACGTAGAAGCTTGCTAACGATTTGTGCTCGCCTGATATTTCGGATGGCAGCAAAAGTTGTATTTCGGCTTGCGTTGGCGCCCTAAATTTGCTTTCTATCACTAAGTGAATGCCATGCCATTAGGGCGCTGACTAATAGTAATCAGTTTATTTCGCCTATGAATTCCTTCGCATTGTTGGTATTTTTGAAATTTCGTGTTAATGAATTAATTGTCTTGATTTTCTCTTTGACTACTTCTGACTATAGGTGAATTTATTGTAGATGAATGTGGGGGTGGATGGATCAGCAAATTTTGGATTGATTCCTACTCTTTTATTTTTACAGTTCCACACTCTGGACAAAATTAAAATAATGATTACTCTCATCAATCGGATTTAAATGAACCTTTCGAAAACGGAATACTTTGCAGAAATTTGTCGTCTTTCATTTCCGATCGGTATTTAATTCATTTTATTTATATATAAAATATTAATTTTAACACGAAAATTTCTTTCTGATTCATGCAATCCGGATTGATCTCGATATACAAGACCTCGTATATCAAATTGTAAACAATATTTAACAAAATTTTTGCATTGCGTGAGCTGACGTCAATTCGTTCCGAATGGGAAGAAATAGAATATTCACCTCATTCGCGGTGTGTAATAACTAAATTGGGTCTCCTTATCGAGCATTTGTCTTTATCGCTTGCATAAATCCATGTAGTATAGATTATTTTGAAGTAGGGCGGTGGCTGATGGCTTAAGAATATAAAAAAACAGCCAGTCTAAAGATGTGTTTGTTTACCTTATTTATCAAATATAAATTTATATCGACTATTTTAATTAATTTCTTTGAGAATGAAACACAAGCAACAAAAATTATTTTTTCATATTCTTTTATTAAAAATATAAATGGCATTAATTATAAATGGAAGGAAATATAAAAATATGTAAAAATAACTTTCTTATATTGTAATAAATTTAATATCATTAATAAATTATCTTATCATATAAAAAACAAATCTGACTTAAAACTATTTAATGTAATTTTACTTTTTGTTTTTCTAAATTATGGAATATATTTTCATATTGTAATAAAAATAAATAATTTTGACAATTACACAATCATTTCATATTCGCTTAACTAATTAAAATTTTACATATATTAATAATTAATTTTATATTTAACAAACATGTTGGAATAACTTTTCATCATTGGAAGCATTTGAGTCGCAGCCTCATGAAACAGAACTGAGCGAAGTCCCCATTTGAACGAGTTGGTTGGATTTGGTTTGAAGCTTTGCTCTCTCAAATTCAATTTTTATGGTCTGTTCATAGAATCAGACTTTTTTCACATTTGTGGCCAGGCCAGCGTTGCCGACTTTATAGAAAGCAAGGAGTTAGCAATTGGTTGTTTTTTTAGTAAGTGGCGAGTCGAAAGCTTCCTTGGAATATATCAATTTACTATATCTATTGGAAATTTAAAAAATCGTATTACTTATTTTAAGTTAAATAGTTATTATAAGAAAATGTGTTATCTTATAACTTGGAAATATTTTCTATATATCTTTCATTAAAGAAACATATGAGCCACAAATTGTGAAAACTTTAAATATATTTAATTTAAATACTAATAACGTACAATTTTAGTAAACTATTTTCATAAAAGATTATTATATACATATATGACTTATTAGAAAATATTGTAGGAAGTAGTTCAGTCTGTGATGTCAGCCAAATTGGCTTCGTCGACGCAGACTGGGAGAGAAATTTATATCAAATATTTAAGAGGAAAATGATTTATGGAGTCGAGTTATATAGGAAATATAATTTATTTTTGTCAAGTTAATAGTCAAGTGAATGAATTATAGTTAATTTAATGAAATAACCCCTCAAGAGTGATGTTTTTATTCACCGATGCCCCCTTTCCATCACTCGGAAACTATGGTAAATGTAGATAAAAGAGAGATAAAATGTGAAGATAGTTACTTAAGTGAACTCTCAATAAATAGCACTACCTCTGTTTACTCAAGCAAGATGTGCTTATATAAGATAATATCTCAAAATATTTAGAATAAGACTTTAAAACAGTTAAAAGTATAATAAATATATTTTCCTTACTATTTTTTAAAACTACCATGGTCAATGGTCAAAATTGCATATTTTTTTATTATTCCAAAAAAAATGTTTTTCCGGGTAGTCACTAATTTTTGAAATAAATTCTTTTGTTGAAAGAATTCTTAATCGTTTACACAAAAAAATTAAATTAAAAAACTGTATTTCCATGCACAATTCTTTGCATAATTCATATTTTAATCTAAGAAATGCTCTGCACCTATTCAGATAAACGGCGGTGTAGTGTATACAAATAATGTGTGAATATATAAACTAAGAACAATACAATAAAATACAGTCGAGCTACCGACACAAATTGCCATTTTTTGATTCGGCAGTTCTCGCAGTGAAAAAAACCAAATCAACACCAGCAACAGTTGAATATACAACAACAAAACCAATATAAACAAAAAATAGCAACCAAATACACTTTATTTTTTTATTATTTTAATTTATTAAAAAAATACATTTTCTATTTAATTAAGGGATAATCCCCAATTTTACAGATAAAGAAACATCGGTCATATAAATACAATTTTGACTATTTTATGAATATACAGTGGCGGACAAAACTCTACGTACGACCCCGTTTTCTTAAATTTAGCAAGTTCTGTAGGATTAGAAAGAAAAGTAATGATGCAGGGTTGTTTCAAATCTTATTATTGTATAACAAATAACAAAAATGTATAATACTCCAATATAAACTTTAAAATTTATTCACTTAAAACTGAAAAAAGGCATTGACAAAAGTGTACATACGTTTTATTGGTTTCACTCTTTTTGCTATTTTTCTCACCTAAAATATTACGGTAAATTACCGTTTGTTTCATTTTATGTGTATACTTTGAATTATTCTTGGAATTTATTGCATTTTGTCATTTTAAAAAGTGTACGATCGGAAAAATGGCTCCACGCAAAGAAATTTCTGCGGATATGCGAAAAATAGTTATTAAAGATAGAAATGAGAATAAATCATTTGGCGAAATAGCAAAATTATTATATTTAAGCAAATCGACGGTGCAGACCATATTTAATAAGTACCAAAAATCAAGTTCCGTCGAGAGTAAGCCGCGAACTGGTCGTCCGAAGAAGCTTGACCGTAGAGACATTTCATTCATTCGCACAGAAATGGACCGAAATCCCAAAGTTCATGCCACTAAGTTGGCTCAGGATATAGCTGAGAGATCCAAAATTGTTGTTCACCCACGCACTGTAACAAGGACCCTCAATAATGAAGGATTTAACTGAAGAACTCCTCGCAAGAAGCCCCTTATAAGCGACAAAAACAGGAAACTTCGCTTGGAGTTCGCAAAAAAGCATATAAATAAGGGAATTGACTTCTGGAAACGTGTTCTATTTACGGATGAGTCCAAATACAATATATTTGGATACGACGGGAAAGCCAAAGTTTGGAGAAATCGCTTCCAATACAAGTCCATATTGGAACACAATTTGAAGCCATCCGTGGAAAAGTTATGCCTAGGAACAAGCTGTATCTTTTAACAGGACAATGATACCAAGGATACGTCGCAGGTGGTGAAGGACTGGCTGCTGTATTATACTCCAAGACAGCTGTACTCACCTCCACAAAGCCCGGACTTGAACATAATAGAACACGTGTGGGAAATTTTGGAGCGAAAGATCCGAAAGCACGCTATTAGTGGTGCTCCAACTTTAAAAGAGAAGCTGCAAGAGGAGTGGCAGAAAATAACGCCGGAAGAGCTCGATAATTTAGTAGCTTCAATGCCCAAACGGCTGCAAGCGGTCATCGATGCTGGTGGTGGCCCAACAAAATATTAAATATTGCTATTGTCACCGAGAGAAACCGCTCAGTCGAGCGCACGCATTCTTATAAGCATCAGTAAATTCCAGCCGTATTAATATCCCATGTAGTTTAAATAATTGTCATTTGAATAAATCACCGTTTCTATGTGTATATTATTTACAATAAAAATCAGCGTTTAAAGTTCAGAAGTGGGATTCATTCCGTCTACAAACAAGAAAAAAAGAGAGTGAGTAAATAACGCACACAAAAATCACCTTTATGTAAAGCAGCCGCTGACGAACGGGAAACGTATATGCAGCAGATGTATATGCGTATAAAATACAACGCAATTATACACACATTTATGTAAAGAGATCGCAAGCAAACAAGTGATGAACGCGCTGAAAGCCATCACAGCGACGGCAGCGAGGCAGTGTGAGAGTTTGCAACAACGAACGAAGTTAGAAGTACATACCGGCGTGCACTAAAACGGTTAATGTTGGCAAAGTAAATAAGCAACGGTCAAAACGGCATTTGGCGTATAGAGTTCGAGAAAATAAAAAATGTCGAAGTTTGATAGTTGAAGCGTACGGAATTGGTACAGCCATGGTGCTTGTAAAATTAAATTCGTTAAAAATTGAGCAGCTCAACAAACTTCTACGGAGTAATGATGCTATTACGACGGGAAACAAAGCTGCTAAGGTGAACAAATTGTGGGAAATTTATGGAAGCGATGAAGTGGACTCCGAAGAGTTGGATGAAGACACCGACGAAGATTCAACGCAACAACAAATGAGTGAGCTACGTCAAGCGCTCATGGGATTGGCGAAAACGGTTGGTGAACTTGCCACGGCACATAACGCAGGCAGGCAAGACAACATAGCAAGCGCAGAGGAACAACGGGTAACGACACCGGCACTGGAAAACGAAGGGTTTGCAACAGCACGTCGAGCAACGGCAGCACTACAACGTCCAGCAAGCGTACACGAGATAAGCGCGCTACTACCTACGTATGACCCTCTGAAAGGCAGCATAAGTTCCGAGGTATTTGTCGCGAAGATAGTGCAACTCCAAGGAATATATGGTTGGTCCGAAAAGGAGATTTTAATGGCAGCGCAACTGAATCTGAAGGGTATTGCGAAAACCTGGTTAGATTCACAGCAAGTGTTTCATTCTTGGCCAGAGTTTGTCGAGATATTTGTGAAAGATTTTCCAAACAAAATCATGTCGGCGCAAGTGCACCGCGAAATGGCACAACGTAAGCGTCAACCACGAGAAACGTTAGAGGAATACTACTATGCAATGCTGAGCATGGGTAGACGAGGCAAGATGGATGAGGAATCCATAAATTCGTATGTAATATCGGGGCTAAACGATGCCTATTTGTCGCGCACGTTACTTGCGATGAAGTTCCCTACATGCAATGACCTTCTCCGTTCACTAGAAGCTATGGTCATCCTACCTACGTCAAGCTCGACAAGATTTAGCGTCATATGAGAAGAACAGTAACGAACCAGTCTAAAAATTCACGTCAGAGAAGAAGCTAATAAAATGCTACAATTGCAATGAACTGGGACATATTTCATCGAAATGTACACAGCCACAGCGGAAGCCGAGATGTTACAAATGCAACGACTACCGGGCGCTCAATGCGGTCACGGTCAAAAAGCACTTCCCGATGCCAGTGGTGGAAGAGAAGCTCTCTAAGTTGGTGGGCAACACGTTATTTACGTCGCTGGACATGACATCTGGGTATTATCAAATACCATTGAAAGAAGAATGCACGCCATATACGGCCTTTCTTACGCCAAATGGTTTGTTCGAACACAACGTCATGCCGTTCGGGTTACGCAACGCTCCAATGGTGTTTCAGGAGATGATCGTGCGACTAATTCGAACCCTGAAACATCGCAACAACATTGTAAGCTACGTAGATGAGGTGGTCATCGCAACGAAATCTGTCAATGAAAGCATCGAAGTACTATCAGAATTCTTGCAAGCGGTAAGGGCAGCAGGACTCACTCTTAGACCGTCTAAGTGTTATTTTCTGGCAACAACAATACAATTTTTGGGTCACGTCGTAGATGCACAAGGCATCAGACCAGGCGAAGAAAAGCTGAGATGTATCAAGGAGTTCCCACAGCCACGCACACCGACCGAAGTAAGGCAGTTTCTGGGCCTCACGGGATTTTTCCGCAAATTCATCGAGGACTCTGGTGTAACTGCGAAACCATTAGCCACGCTACTACGAAAGGGTGTCAACTTCGAATGGAATTCCGATCACGAGAAGGCATTTGGCAAATTGAAAGAGGCACTTGCAACTATTATGTCCTCTGGTCCATCATTAAATTATTAACAACCGGTTTTTGGTCTTTACTATTGAGTATATTTATTCAGAGAGAAATAGATGAGTACAGTTCAGTGGTTTTCATAAAACTAAACTAGCGAGCAATCGATACTCAAGAATGTAATCATCAACGCAATGCATTATAGGAATTTATAAGTTTACACTCGAGAGTAAATATTAGTTATTTTAGTTTATGCGAAATACATTACATTTTCCCCTTTTTTATAAAACTTGTCTTATCTACTAAAAATAAATGTATTTAATTTTTAAATCAATTTACAATAAAAACTAATAATTCATGAATATGTTTTAATATTTAAAATTATTGTATTATAATACATCACTATTTTTAATTTAATATTATTTATTTTGAATGTTACTAGGTTTAACAATTTTGCGTTTAGATCTTCTTAAAGGTATAGATTCATGTAATACTTTATTATATCGTTTCTTTTTCTTTTGAGGCTGATCAATAGTTTCAGTTTCCGTGTTTGTTCTAGGTTCTTCATTTGGAATCAATGGGTGATACTTATCTTCCAATGTAGAATGTCTAATCTGATTTTTTTGAACAAATCTCACTGAATTATAAACATTTATTTTATAGGTATGTGGGCTTATAACTTCATGTATTATAGCTGGAATCCAGTTAACATAATCTTTAAAATGATTCCTATATAATACTTTTTGCCCTTTTTTAAAAATTGGCTTTTGTAAAATTTTAGTTTTACATTTTTCATTATAATGTTTAGGATATGCTAAAGTGTTGTTATTATTATTTTTCTTAAATGTTACAGTTTTCTTAGATAAAGAATTCAGCAATGTTATAGGTTGATATGAAAATATTATATTCTTAGGGGTTTTATTGGTTGTTGTACATGGTGTATTATTGTAGCAAATTAAAATTTTATTTAATTTTACTTGAATAGGTAAATATTTCAACTTTTCATCTGATAAATATTTTTTTAAACAATTTTTAATTGTTTGAACTCCACGTTCAGCCAAACCATTGCTTTGGGGATGATAAGCTGGTGATTTTGTTAATTTTATATTTAATTTCGTGCAAACTGTTCAAAGTGGATTGATGAAAATGGTGGCCCATTATCGGTAACTATTTCGATAGGATAGCCAAATATTCTAAAAATTGATAGTAAACTGTTTTCCAAATTTATTGCATCTGTCTTTGGCAAGTACTTAACAATAATATATTTGCTGAATGAATCTATGTAAATATAATATGTTTTGGAATCAAAATGAAAAAAAAAATCTATGTGTACCCTTTGGAAAGGTTTCTCACACAATGGCCACTTAGTTTCCACGTGTTCTCTTGGAAGTTTTTGTGTAGTTTGGCAACTAAAGCATTTTGAAACAAATTCTTCTATATTCTGATCAATTTTCGGCCACCAAACTGAACTACGTGCTATCATTTTTGATCTTACAATTCCGTCATGATTCTCATGCAAAATATTAAGTACCCTATTACGATATTTTTCCGGAATAACTAATCTATCTCTGTAATACAAACATTATCAGTGGAAAGACTTTTACGCACGTTATACCATTTTTCCAAATTTAGTGGTACTTGAATATGCCATTTGTTTTTGGTGTATTTCATTATCTCAGTTAACTCAGAATCATTCGCCGTACTCTCTATTACTATGCTCATACTAATAGGGAATTCCGTTGCCTCAGCTAAATTGTTTATTGTTTCAATTCTTGTTTCTCCTTCGATTGGCAAACGTGACATTGCGTCTGCTGGAGCGTTTAATTTTGCAGACCTGTATTTAAAATCATATTCATAAATTGAGAGCATTACTGCCCATCTCTGCAATATTGATGCTGTTATGTTAGAAGTATCACGGTTGGGATTAAAAATCTCTTTTAAAGCTTCATTGTCACTGCATAATGTAAAGCGGTGTCCATAGACATATTTATGGAATTTCTTCAATGCAAATATTACAGCGAGAGCTTCTCTGTGGATTTGAGAATAGTTTCGCTCTGAGGGTGATAAGGTGCTAGAAGCAAAAATAACAGGTTTTTCAATACCATTTACCACGTGAGCCAAAACTGCCCCTACCCCGTATGGGCTGGCATCACAAGTTATTACAATAGGTTTGTTTGGGTCATATAATTCAAGAATATTGTTCTCTAATATTAATTTTTTTGATTTTTCAAAACATTTATTAATCGCTTCAGTCCATACAAACTTTGCATTTTTTTTGTAACAAACTGTATAAATTCTTCAGTTTTGAAGATAAATTTGGTATGAAGCTACTATAATAATTTAGTAGCCCCAAATAAGACTGAAGTTCTGTTAAATTTCTTGGAGTTGGAGCTTTTTCAATACTCTCAACTTTCTCTCTATTTGGTTTCAAACCATCTTGTGAAATAGTGTGTCCTAAATAATTTATTTCTTTTTTGAAAAAAAAACATTTATCAATATTAATTTTTATATTGAAATCATTTAGCTTTTTCAATACTTGAAAAAGAATACGTTTACAGTCAACCGGCGTCGAACTACCAATTAAAATATCATCCAAATAGCATGAAGTTCCGGGAAATCCTAACAGAACCTGATCCATAACTGACTGGAAAATAGAAGGTGCGCTCGCCACTCCGAATGGCAAGCGAGTATATTGGAATAAACCTTTATGTGTATTTATTGTCACATACTGTTTTGAGGTTTCGGAAATTTTTAATTGCTGATATGCTCCTGATAAATCAATCACACAAAAAATTTTACAATTTGCCAAATTTGCAAAAATGTTGTCTATTCTCGGTAAGGGGTAGTGTTGGGTTTCGATGAACCGATTTATTGTGACCTTGCAATCTATACAGATTCTAATTCTTTTTCCTGGTTTAGAAACAATTACAATTGGTGATGCATAACTACTAAAATTAACTGGGACTAAAATTCCCTCCTTACACAAGCGATATATCTCATCTTCCACTTGATCTCTTAGTTTAAATGGAACATCATAAGCTTTTCTAAAAATTGGTTTAGCTTCCGGTTTTAGAATTATCTCAGCTGTATAATGCTCAATGCATTGGTTTGGATCAGAACTTACAATTTTTTGAAAATTTGACTTTATTTCATCTAACACTTTAAAGTTTTCTAGTGAATTAATTGTGCTAATGTTATTTACATCAAATATTTTTTCCCGGCTGGGTACAAATTTGTAAGCCAGTTTCTTCCCAGAAGTGGTTTAAAATCTCTTTCAGTGTCAATTATAACCAAATTTAGTTTATGATCTCCAATACCTGACATTTTACTCACATTGATAAGAATTTGACCTATGCATTTTAATGGGTTACCGGTAACAGATGTTAATTTTGTTTGTATTGGTTCTAGTTTGCAATTTTCAAATAAATTTAAGTACTTAACTTTAGACATAATAGTCATACAAGCCCCTGTGTCCACCTCCATTTCAATTAACTTGCCACCGATCATCAGCTCCACATTCTTTGCTCCACACACCGATTCCCCATTCACTTTACATACGGTTTCATCACATGTTACATTGGTTATGTTAGCTTCTTCGACCATTTCGTTAATTAGCTTCACACGACGATTTTCAGTTGGAGCATTCTTTTTTGAATGACATTGTGACGAAATGTGTCCTTTTTTGTTGCAATGGAAACATACCCATGATTTACAGAGACATTGGTCCGAGTTATGTCCCCTTTTAGCACATCGTGTGCATGCTTTTTGTGAAGAATAATATTTTTTCTGTTGTCCAGAGTTGCGATTACGTGACTTGCTGCGACTCTCTTGTATCGAACACGTGTTATGAAATTCTTTTTTGCACATCTCACGTGTTTCATCCTCAGCCATTTCCCAACTTAAAGCCAATTCACACGCTCTTTTGAAACTCAAACTGGATTCTTTTAGAAATTTGGACCTTAGTTGATTGTCTCAAACTCCACAAACGAATTTATCACGTAGTGCACGATCAAGAAAATTACCAAAATTGCACTTTTCTGCAAACGCTTTTCTATGATAAATTCTCTTATTGATTTTTCACCTTGCTGGGCATTATAAAATTTAAAAGATTCTGCAATTTCGTTTACAGAAGGTGCAAAATACGCTTTTAGGGCGTCCACCAGATCTTTCTTCGAGCTTGGATCATCAGGTGAAAACAATTTCCTTAACACGGAGTATGCATTGGCACCAATATATGTTATGAAGAAGGCAACTTTTTTTTCTTCTGCCACATCATTAACAATAAAAAATTGCTGGAGTCTCATCTCGTACTCAGCAAAATGATTTCCCATTATATAAGGATCCATGTGACCAATCATCTTTGTAACTTTTTGTACTGGCTGTTCTAAATGTTCACTATTTTCAGTTTTTATAGTTTGAGAATCTGTCATTTATTTTTACTTTTTACTTTTACTTTTGTTGCTTGATTTTTTTTGTTTCTTTTACTATTACACGATTTCCAGTTTTCCTCGTCGCCAAAATTATTATGTCCTCTGGTCCATCATTAAATTATAACCAACCGGTTTTTGGTCTTTATTATTGAGTATATTTATTCAGAGAGAAATAGATGAGTACAGTTCAGTGGTTTTCATAAAACTAAACTAGCGAGCAATCGATACTCAAGAATGTAATCATCAACGCAATGCATTATAGGAATTTATGAGTTTACACTCGAGAGTAAATATTAGTTATTTTAGTTTATGCGAAATACATTACAGCAACAAAACGATTATTGGTCATGTTCGATGTGACAAAACAACACGAAGTGCATACTGATGCCAGCGCAATCGGGCTATCAGGCGTAATGTTGCAGCTAGAAGGCGGAGAATGGAAACCAGTCCAGTACTACAGCCGACAATGTAGTTCTGCCGAAGCGCAATATTCAAGTCATGAATTGGAGGTACTCGCCATTGTCGAGTCACTTGAGAGGTTCCGTATGTTCCTGCTGGGCACGCAGTTCGTAGTTCGAACTGATTGTAACGCTGTAGCTACGACAAAGAATCTCACATCATTGCGTCCACGAGTTGCCAGGTGGTGGCTACGATTACAGGAGTTCAATTTTGAATGTGTTCATCGCGTCGGAAACAAGATGCAGCATGTGGACTGTTTAAGCAGGGCCTCGGTGGAGCTACCATCTCAGCCCGACACAGTCGCTGAACGAGTATTCCAAGTGAGTCAAGTAATGAAGTCAGACGTTTGGGTATACGTTATGCAGACTCAAGACCCAAAGCTACGTCAGGTATGTGCAGTCCTGAAAGGCTTGGGAAACGTAGACGAGTCAATAGCTAAGCAAATAAAAACAGACTACGAAATACGCAACGATCGACTATTCCGTAAGATAGGTCACGAGCACAAGTTAGTGGTCCCTCGAGCTGTTAGGTGGCGCATCACTAAGGCAAACCACGACGACGTTGGCCATTTCGCACTCGAGAAAACACTCAACCGCATCGCAAAACATTTTTGGTTTCAACGAATGCGACGATACGTAAAGTCGTATATAGCTTCATGCGAGGAGTGCTGTATAAACAAGGTTAAAGGAGGACGCAGAGAGAGTCAACTGCACGTTATGGACGTACTTCCGATTGCATTTAGGCACGTATATATTGACCATGTGGGGCCGTTTCCTAAGAGCAAGTCAGGATTTGTTTACGTGCTCGTAATAGTATGCGGTTTTAGCAAATACGTCGTAGTAAAGCCGGCCCGAAATACGAAATCCGAACCAGTCATCAAATCCTTAGAAGAAATGATGTCAATCTTTGGTCAACCAATGCGAATCACGTCTGTCCGGGGTACAGCATTCACATCAACGAAATTTCAAACATTCATCGAAACGCGAGGCATACAACACATCAAAACCGCCGTCAGAACACCAAGGGCCAATGGTCAGGCCGAACGTGTTAATAAAACGTTGCTGCAAGCTCTGAAATGCACGGTCGTGGAGAATAAAAATTGGGACACCTCTTTAACTACGATACAATGGAGTTTGAACTCACAAAATAATAAGGTAACAGGTTATACTCCTAACGAATTAGTATTCTACTTGAACCAAGCAATACATGATGAGATCACAGACACGTCAGGTATCGATGTTAAACGTGATACTGCAGCAACACGAATTATGACGTAATAAGTGGAAGGAGAGATACGATAAAAAGCACCAGTCTCCAAAGAAATATGAAGTGGGCGATTTAGTGGTGATCGACCTCGTTTCAACGTCAGCAGGCGAATCGCATAAATTGGATCCTGCCTATAAAGGTCCATACATGATATCGAAGGTGCTTACTATGACCGGTATATCGTAGAGGATCTACCAGATATTACCATCACTCAGCGACGATACTCCAACGAAATGTCATCTGATCATTTGAAACCATGGTGCATAATGAGTCCGGAGCTGGACAGGGATGACGAAAGCGACGAGTCGTCCTGTGAGGACGAAGATTCAGGAGAGGCCGAGCTGTCACCGACAGAAACCAATTAGGCAGTTGGTAATCGACCGCTCAGTCGAGCGCACGCATTCTTATACGCATCAGTAAATTCCAGCCGTATTAATATCCCATGTAGTTTAAAAAATTGTCATTTGAATAAATCATTATTTTTTATTATTTTTCCATATCATTTCTCATTTTTTAAATTCGTATGTACACTTTTGTCAGAGCATTTTTTGAGTTTTTTGTGAATAACTTTAAAAGTTAATATTGGAGATATATATTATTTTTTTATTTTTTATACAATAAGATTTGAAACAAACCTGCATCATTACTTTTCTTTCTAATCCTACAGAACTTGTTAAATTTAAGAAAAAGAGTTTTGTCCGCCATTGTATAAGGTTGAAACCAAGAGATATTGGTGACAACAGTGATTGTGAATATGAAACAGCAACTACAGATGTGCAATGTTTTCAAACGAAAATGATACGAGCACAAACCTTGAAGAAATTGAACTTGAATATGCTCTAATTTAATTACAAAAATGGAGGAGTTTCAAGAGAAGGATAATAGATGGACTCTAATTAAAATAATTGAATTAGAGATCAATATTAATCAATATAAACCATTGAAGGGTACTGCTTATATTAAATTACCCCATAATATAGCAATGGAACATGCCTGTATTAATGTAATGAATATAAATGATGACTATTGCTTTAAGTGTGCTGTACAATCTGCAACAAAAAATGTGCAAATGTGCATTTCCCATGAAATACTCACAATACAATTCTAAAAAATTTCCTAAAATAAAATATGAAAAGGCAGCATTTTAAGACTGCGGTGTCAGTAATAAATTGGGAGTTGAAGAAACAACTCAGATAAAATAAATTGTTTAAATAAAAACTAACTAAAATTGTTTAATATAAAAACTAAACTGGCGACGAGGATGCGATATCATCCTCATCCATCTCATCCATTACATCTAAAATATTATACAATAAAACTATTAAACTTTAAAAAGTTGCCATTTGCAATGCCATTAGACCAAATTAGAAAATTTTAGGAAAATATTAATGATTTAGGATGTTCTGAGAAAGGTGATCAAATTGTTGGTCCCTATCAAAGCACAAAGTTGGAGAGAGATGTCCATATTAATTTATTGTTTCTACAAAGCGGTGACAATTCACACTATGTTCGTCCCGAGTCCCCTCTCCAGATGGCTGTGACCTGATGCTATATCACCATGCTGCTGCTTCTCTCGGTTAAGGACAGCGTGACGTCGTGAGAATTCCCGAAGTCATGTCGTCTAAGGCAGAGAACAGCAGTATCGGATGATCTTTCTAAACAAGGCACAGCCATCTTAATTCTTTTTTCGGATGTTACGACCTCTCGCGCTGCAACGTGAGCAGAAGCTCGTTCACTTCGTTTTGAGGCATCAAGGGAGCAACAGCGAACCATCAGCGAACGATCAGATCCAGCAATTAAAGCAGCCACAAAATACAATTTCATTTCTCGTGTAAATTAAGTTTTCATATACTTATCACTAGTAATGGTGCAAATAAAACAGTTCAATTAAGTTGTAATTACTCTAATTTACTTTGTGGTTAAATTTTCAATCAACTTTGAATAAATGAAAACAACAACAAATTCAAAACTTAAAACTACTACAACAGCTCAACAAATTGGTCCTTCGAGCCGGATAAGTGCCGGTAAGTTTTATAAATATTGTTATAAATATTTATACACATTTAACATACATACATAAATGTTGCTGTCGTCCAATGCACGGTACCATACGTACCGTTTAAACAAAGCACATTTAAACGGCGCCCGTAATGAAAGGTATTACTATAATTGCGCAGAGGCGAATGCTTATTTATGTATGTATGTACTACTTTGTACACTTACCATAGCCTTTTCAATAAGCGCTGCACCGTATATATATTGTATTGTATATATTGTATATATATTTAAAAAAAATGCACAATATACATTCATTTACTTATAGTTACCTATGTATATATTTATATTAATTCATTTTGTTAATTTGAATAATGAATTATCTTCTTATTCTAGGTCTTAATATTCTAACATATTCATTTCTAGAATTATTTCTTTGACCTTCATTTAATTCATTTTCATTCGAATTAATTTCATTTGAATTATTTCTGTGAGCTTCATTTAAAACAATTTCATTTGATACATTTTCATTTTCTTCATTATTATTGTTAATAACTTGCTTATCAACTGGTGGTTCTATTTCATTTAAAGTATTGTTTTCTTGTATCCGTTCAACTTGTAAGCTTACAGTACCTTCATTTGAGTATAATGGAATATCTTGCATTATATTTTCATTACTGGAATAAATAGTAGCCAGTTTTATTTGATCTGTAAGTCTACCATTTCTTAATAAACAAGTATATGATCGTGGTCCGATCTTTGTTTTTATAACAGCCGGAGCCCATGAACTTTTATTTGGATTAGAATAGTCGCGAATTAAAACATTTTGCTCTTCTTCAAAATCAACAATCCTTTTGCCTTTATAATCTGAAATAGATTTTTCTTGCTTTTCAAGTATCACATCTCTAATGATTGGGGGTTTAATTAAATCAAATCGAGTCCTAATCGATCTTCCAAGAAAAATAAATGCCGGACTTTCACCTGTTGTGCAATGCTTCATGTTGCGATAGTCCATTAAAAATCGACTTAAAACGACGTCTATATTTTGATTTTCAGTAGAATCTAAGTTCGCATAAATGGATTTTTTTTAAAACTTTAACAAAATTTTCTGCCTGTCCATTGGTCGCTGGATGCCCTGGTGCCGTTAACACATGTTTAATTTTGGTTTTTTGAACAAAACATTTAAATTCGTCAGATACAAATTGTCTGCCGTTGTCGCTGACGATTGTATGGACAATGCCAAAACGACTGAAAACTTCTCTAAGTTTTGTAATTACAAAATTTGAGGTAATATTTTTAGTTTTAAAAACTTCGACCCATTTTGAATATGAATCTATTATTATAAAGAAATAAAAATTGTTAACAGGATGATATGATTTAATTAAGTGTTCTATGTCTTTATCAAGCTTGGGCCACCAAATGTAAGACCTAGCGACTGACTTAGTTTTTACTATACCTAGATGCGATTCATGGAGTAGATCAAGTACAGATTTTCGCAGCTTTTTTGGAACTACAACTCGATAACCCCATAACAAGCAATCACGATCAACTGTTAATTCAATATCTTTGCCTGTATATGCTGCAAACTCTTCTCCTAGTAAATCTTTAATTTTGCCCATTTTAACAAACTCACAAACTTTAGATAGAACTGGATCTCTTCTAGTTTCACGAGCTATATCTGTGAAATCCAGATTTAAAATATTTTCTTTTTCGACATAATTTATATATGACGTATCATCTATGCTGTTAATTTCACCTTTGGCTTTTACCTGCGGCATTTGTGAAAAATTGTCAGCATAATTAGCATGACCTTTTACATGTTCTATTTTATAATTAAAACCGGAAAGTATAAATGCCCACCTTTGGACACGAGCTGCCGCCATTATAGGCAAACCTTTGTTTGCACCAAATATTGAAAGGACATTTTTTTACGTTTTCAACGTAAAAAAATGTCCAATTAGATATTCCTTTAATTTGGTGACACAAAAAATTATAGCTAAAGCTTCCTTCTCATGCGTACTATATTTTCGTTCAGCTTTAGTTAAAGCTCTGGATATAAACGAAACTGGTTTTAATTCATTATTTGAAAATTTATGTGAAAGTATGCCAGCTATTGCATAGTCAGAGGCATCTGTAGTCAAAACAATGGGTAATTTTGGATTGAAATGTACCAAAACTTTATCCGAAGTAACCTCTTCCTTAATCATGTCGTACGCTATTTGACATTCTTTAGACCACTCATATTTTACATCTTTTTGTATTATCAATAAACTTGGCATAATAATTTACCATACCTATAAATGCACGCAGTTCCGAAACATTTTCAGGAACTGGAGCCTTTAAAGCTAATTCGGTTCTGTCTTTGTTCTTGCGTAAGCCAAATCTGTCAATTGTGAATCCCAAATATGATATACTTTCCTTAAAAAATTCACATTTCCTCACATTAAGTTTGAGACCTGCTTGACATAATTTTGTAAGAACAGTTTTTAAATTTTGTATGTGCTGATGCATATTCTTTCCCGATATAGTTATATCATCTTGATATGCAACAACAAATGGTATACCTCGTAACAAATTCTCTATAGTTTTTTGAAATATCGATGCTGCAGGCTTAACGCCAAAAGGTAAGCGCTTCATTTTTAACGTGCCGATAGGAATCGACCATGTACAAATCATTTGCGATTTTTCATCAAATATTAATTGATTATACGCATTGGATAAGTCCAGTTTTGTGTAAACTTCACCACCTTCGAGTGATGCAAAAATCTCATCAATTAATGGTAAGGGGTATTTAAAATCTGATAAAAATTTATTTATAGTGACTTTATACTCTCCACAAATTCTAATATCACCATTAGGTTTTAAAAAGGAACAAGAGGAGTCCCCCATTCTGAGTGGTCTATCGGTTCTAACACATCTTTTGCAATTAAATCACGTAAACTGTTTTCAATTTTTTCCTTCCAAGCAAACGGAATCGGACGGGGCTTAAAAAAAATGGGTTTGACATCATCATCCATAACCAAAGATATTTCGCCAAATTTATAGCTACCAAGGCCATTGTCAAAGACTTCTGAAAACTCATTTTTAATCTGTTCAATTATAATGGAAGATTGATCAGTATTGTTTACCATATTTACTTGAACAAGTTCGAAATTAAATTTTCTTAAAAAGTTTCTACCAAACAAAGGACTGTTGTTATTATTTGTAACCACGAGTTTAATCTCTTTTTTTATTTCATTTAATTCCACCTCTTCATAGTATTCTCCTAATATCTGGATTCTATTTCCATTATAATCAACAAAAGGATCTTGACAAGAATTAAGACTTGCATTTTTACCATATTTTTCAAAGAATGACTTCGACACCAAACTGCACGGAGCCCCAGAGTCACAAATTACCTTAACTGGAAATCCATTTATCTTAATGGAAACACTGTAAAGCTTCGTTGAATCGACACCACTGTTATGTGAAATACTGTAAATAGAGAAATCATTAGGATTGTTTTTGTCTAAATTTTCACTATTGGAATCTGATTCTGATAAATAATTTACAACTTTTTCCTTTTTATTACAAACTGTTTGTAAATGTCCAATTTTTCCACAGTAGTGACACTTGCTCTCCTTATACCGACAGTCTCTAGATAAATGGTTTCGCCAACCACACTGTATACAGGCGTTGTTGGATCTTGTTGAGTTGTTGTATGTTGTTTTGTTTTCATCAGATTGACTCTTTTGCTTGTAGTCATTGTTGTAGTTTCTGTTTTGATTCTGGTATCCTCTATTTTTGTGGTTTTTTTTTTGTTGTTAACGTAGCATATCAACTTCAATTTTTTAAAGTTTTTTTGTTATTGGAGCACAATTATAATTTTGAACTGACCGGTAGTGTTTGTATGCAGTAATGTTATATGTCTGTATGTATACTTTGTTCACACACTTTGTAATATTATGTATGTATATTGTTTGATGTCTGTAACCGCTTGAACTATGTATGTATGTTGTAAAGTCTTGATTTTAATTTTGTTGAGAAATACTATGTACGTCTTCTCAACACTTGCAACACCGAACTAGAGTATTTACTCTTTGTAATTATTTGTTCATACACAATTTATTTTATTATTTATGTATAAGTTATCGCCAGCTTCCCAGCGATTCCCATAAATCGTGGGAACACATATGTGCTGACGCTGAAAAATGAACATCTAGCGACTGCAACAGCACCCACACAAAGATGGATAAACATAAACATCGAACAGCGCAGTCGGCGAAACTAAGTACTGCAACAGCACCCACGCAAAGTTGGCTAAACATAAGCATCGGACAGCGCAGTCGGTATAACTAAGTTAGAAGTAAGATTTTTGGTATGTTATAGTCAGTTTAAGTTTGAGTTTCAATAAAGAACCAACTAATTGGCGCCCAACGTGGGGCTCGAATATTGTAACGTTACTGTTATGGTAACTGCTACTCTAATGTTATAGTGACAATACCCACACTAATGTTATTTATACGTGTTGTATGGCAACACTATAAATAACGTGAGTAACCGGTATTTAGGTTAAAGTAATCTAAGTGTTTTTATATTATCTAATATTCATTCCTATTGTATCACAATCAAAGACAGACAAGTCTTGTTTAAATAAACAAACATAAACATAATATGGTGTCAGATTCGAACCGAAAATAAAAATAAGGAAAAAATTAGAGTTGTATTAGACAAATTGAAGTCGTTTTATACAAATAGAGAAAAGAAACACTTAAAGTTTTAAAAGAAAAAGAAAAAAAAAAGTCTAAAGCGTCAAGGAAAACAAAATGCCGGATCAAATTGATACAGAAATACAACAAAACAAAAATGTTTCGTCATTCTCGTCAACGACGCCATTATTTAATTTAAAGGCGATTAATTTGGCAACAGAATGGGCCAACTGGAGCAAGCATTTCCAAATATTTTTGATGGCTACAAACTTGGAGATGGAGTCGGAGAGAAGAAAGGTAGCGTTACTACTACACCATATGGGGCCGGCGTGCCTGCATATTTTCAACTCTTTCAATGTCGACATGGAAAAAATAAAATACAGTGACTTGCTGAAACATTTCGAAGCACATTTCATACCCAAAGTCAACATTGCCATGGAAAGGCATGCCTTCTTTACCCGTCGTCAAGCTTATGAAGAGTCGATTGTGCAATATGCAACCATATTGGAAAATCTGAGTCAATCTTGCGAAATTGGATCTTTGCGAGAAAGTTTGGTGAAGGACATTTTCATATGTGGCCTGTCACAAAACAACAACAATATTAAAGAACGTCTACTGAGTGAAGGAGGCATAAATTGGAAAAAAGCTCTGGAAATTGCCAAGAGTATAGAGATGGCGAAAGTAAATTTATCCTGCTTTCAAAATGTTAAGGAAGAAGAAGAACCAGCAGTTGCAGCAATACAACATACTAAGAAACAACAATACCAAAACCGACCATATCAAAAACAATACCAAAATGAACAATATCAAAAGCAACAGTCAATGCCAACTGCCATTTGCAATAAATGCGGACAAAAACACGTCAATAAATGCCCTGCTCTCGGCCTTACATGCAATGCCTGTGGAAAATTAAATCACTATGCCAAGATGTGCTTTTCAAAGAATTTTGGTAAAGGAAACAAATACGTAAAAAATGTTGTTGAAGAAGAGGAAGAAGAAGAGGAGGAAAGCCTATTTGTGGGAACGATCGGTGAAAAGCTCAGTAAGAACATTTGGAACATTAACGTAGAAGTCAATGGGAGAAAAGTGGTTTGTCAAGTCGACACTGGTGCTCAAACTAATCTGATGTCAATCAACACCTTCAACACCTTGGGTATCAGTAAGGTAGATAATAAGGTATACAATAACATATTTACGTTTAGTGGTGAAAAGTTGCCAGTAGTCGGAAAAATTTTTATAAATTTTTTATATAATAATTTAGTTTATGCCACATCTTTCTATATCTTGAATATGAAATGTAATAATATCATTGGTCTTGAAATGGCTACTAGAATGAATTCCATCAAAAAAGTCAACACAATAAATTGTGAATCAATTCTTGAACAATATAAGGAGATGTTTCATGGTTTAGGGCAACTTCAAGAGAAGTGTCATTTGCAAATTAAAGAGAATTGTCAACCGGTAATTGATCCTCCGCGCCGTGTACCGTTTAGTCTTCATGAACCTTTGAAAAATGAAATTGAAAGGATGGTTAAATTGAACGTTATCACTGAGGTTAAAGAACCTACAGATTGGGTTAATTCAATTGTTCTAGTTACGAAATCTAATGGTAATTTGAGACTGTGTTTAGATCCGCGAAATCTAAATAAGGTGATTGTGAAACCGAGATTTGAGTTTCCTACTATAGATGAATGTAAATCTCGAATGAGTGGTTCTAAAGTTTTTAGTCTGCTGGATGCTAAGTCTGGTTTTTGGATGATTCAACTAGACGATGAATCATCTAGATTGTGTACATTTAATACCCCATTTGGGAGGTATCGTTTTTTACGTTTGCCTTTTGGCATAAGTTCTGCCCCTGAGATATTTCATGCTGAAATGATAAGACTGTTCGGTGATATACCAGGTTTAGTAATATATATGGATGATTTTTTCATTCATGCACCAAGTGTGGATAAGCACAATACAATTTTAAATCAGGTCCTGGAAAGAGGCAAGAGAGTAGGTCTTAGATTTAATAAGGCAAAATCAATAATACTTAAGACTGAGATAAAGTTTATTGGTCACATTTTTAGTGAGAATGGTGTAAGACCAGATGAGGGGAGAATTGAATCTATTCTGGCAATGCCCGTACCGAAAGATAAAAGAGAATTACAAAGTTTTTTAGGAATGATTACCTATTTAGGATCATTCATTGACAATTTGTCATGCAAAAACAAACATTTAAGGGACCTATTGAAAGATGATTCTGTTTGGAGTTGGAACAGTGAACAACAAATTGAATTTGATAATTTAAAGAGGGAAATTACGAAAGCACCAGTTTTAGCGTATTACGATACGAAAAAATCTTTAACGCTATCAGTGGATGCGTCGAAATTCGCAGTAGGAGCAGTGATAATGCATGGTGAAAACCCTATAGCATATGCATCCGCTTCTTTGACTGATAGTCAGATAAATTACGCACAAATTGAGAAGGAATTATTTGCAATAGTGTTTGGGTGCACACGTTTCCATCAGTATATTTATGGTAGAAGTGTGATTGTTGAAACGGATCACAAACCTCTTGTCCCATTGTTCAATAAACCCTTATATAACATACCAACACGTCTTCAAAGGTTTATGCTGAGACTATTGTCGTATAATTTGACTGTTGTTTATAAACCAGGCAAAGGAATTATTTGTTGCCGATACCTTGTCTAGGGCTCCGCTTAGGGAAAAAATCTTTTCGGATTTAGACAAAGACATTGATTTGCAATGTAATTCCCTAATATGTCAAGTGGCATTACCGGCAAATGAAATTGAGAATATTAAATTGGAAACGGGGAATGATGAAATATTTCAAAAAATTATAGTCTATGTGAAAGAAGGTTGGCCGGATAGTAAGAAGCAGGTGGATGTAAGAGTACAGCAATTTTATCCAATTAAAGATGAAATAAGCGTAGTAAACGGTATTTTATTTAAGAATAAACGTATTTTAATACCGGAAAGTCTAAGATTGAGAATGTTACAATATGTACATGAGGGTCATATGGGAATTCAGGGTTGTCAGAATTTAGCAAGAGGTTCAATTTATTGGCCTAACATAAATAATGACATTTATAACATTGTATCTAATTGTGGTATTTGTTTAAAATACAGAAATGCCAATCCCAAAGAGGATTTGGAAAATCATGAGATTTTTAACGTACCTTGGTACAAAGTCGGATGCGATCTGTTCGAATTTGATCAGAAAATGTATTTGATTGTCATAGACTACTATTCAAAATTTTTTGAAGTAGAACTATTAAGTTCTGGTTATTTGTCAATGCAAGTCATAACGAAATTTAAGTCAATTTTTGCGAGGCATGGTATTCCTGCAATTTTAATTTCAGATAACGGACCACCATTCAATTCAAAAGATTTCAGACAATTCTGTATCAACTGGGGTATTGAGAGTATTACATCCAGCCCCTATTTATCTCGTTCAAATGGTCTGGCTGAGAGGTCTATCCAGACAATCAAAAATATTTTACATAAGTGCAAGGATTCTGGTACGGACCCATATATAGCATTTTTGCAACATCGAACAACATCTAGAAATAGTATGCCAAGTCCTTCTGAATTATTGATAAGCAGAAAATTACGTACGAAACTGCCTTCGATGTCCAATGACTTGAAGCCTAAGTTAGTTAATTCGAGAAAATATTATTGTCAATTGAGACAAAACCAATTGCAGTCGTCTCAAAATTACAATAAAAATTCAAAAAATCTTAAACCAATTGACGTGAATGAACAAATTTATTTTAAGAAAAATCCCACATCGGTATGGTTTAAGGGCAAAATCATTGAAAAGTGCAAAGAGCTTAGATCATTTTTGGTGAGGGATGAAAATGGTGTAGTTTATAGAAGAAATAGGCAACACATAATGAAGTTAGCTGGAAAATCAGACAACATGGTAGATGAAGTAATTGAGGAATCGAATATGAATGTATCTAATAACAGAAATGTACATTTTGATTACAAGGCTATGAACGAATCTCCTAACCATAGTGCAATAATAAATAATGATAATGTTAACATCGATAACAGTGAAAATCTAAACAATGAAATTAATACTTATAGTAATAATAATGAAATGTATACATCAAATGTTATAGTGACAATACCCACACTAATGTTATTTATACGTGTTGTATGGCAACACTATAAATAACGTGAGTAACCGGTATTTAGGTTAAAGTAATCTAAGTGTTTTTATATTATCTAATATTCATTCCTATTGTATCACAATCAAAGACAGACAAGTCTTGCTTAAATAAACAAACATAAACATAATAGTTACCAGCAACATTAAATATTAAATTATAATCAACATAAAAATTATTTGAAAATAAATTATCAATCAACATATTGGGAAGAATATTTTCAATATTCAACATACTGTGAAGAAATTGCCGAGCAACATACTGGAAGAAGATTTATAAAATAAAAAAATATTAACCAGCAAATAGAAATGTAAGTGATGTGCTCATGTTTTCAGTGTAATAATACAAATTTTTTTTAAAATTTTTAATAAAAACTGCTTGAAGTAAATTTTAATAAATTTAAGTAATTGAAATTTAAAAAAAAAAAAATTAATTAATTAAGAAAAATTTAACCCTTTTTTTGCCTATGAGTGACGAAGATTTGGAATCTATTTTTGGGAGATTGACACTTTGTGCAAATAATTTAAATAATAAAAGCGATATGAATGCCGAGCAATTAGGTAATGTTATCCAGTCTGCAGTGTCGGCAGCACTACGCGAACAGAAAAAAGAATTTGAATTACAAATTGAAAATTTAGGGAAACAAATCTCACAAGTAAACTCTGTGACCCCGGTAGAAACTTTTACTGAGGCTCGCATTGTAGCTAGCATAAAATGCGAGGAGTCACTGGATGTGGTAAAGTCGTTGCCCGAGTTCGATGGGCAACAAAATAATTATGATTCTTGGCGTCAAGCGGCACACACGG
Source organism: Clusia tigrina (assembly GCA_920105625.2). NCBI lineage: Eukaryota > Metazoa > Arthropoda > Insecta > Diptera > Clusiidae > Clusia > Clusia tigrina. The sequence goes on from OV050030.1 coordinate 55,201,026, forward strand.
CCTATAGGCTTTTTCAAGATTTCGATGGTAGTTCAAAGCACTACCAAGCTTTGAGTATAATTAGAAATAAAATAAGAGGCCCTGCTGAGCAATAATTGTACGTCTAGATTTTACTTACTCGGACAAACGTCCGATTTATATTATTAAACAAGAGATGTCTACTCTACAACAAGGTAACTTATCTGTCTTAAAGTTCTTTGATGAAGTAGAGAAAAAGCTTACTTTGTTAACAAATAAAACTGTCATGACATATGACCGTAGTTTAGCCTCGACAATAAACGAAAAATACAGAGCTGATGCTCTTCGCGTTTTTATCTCAGGTTTAAAAAAACCACTCTGCGACATCTTGTTTGCTTCTCGGCCTAATGATTTACCATCAGCACTTGCGTTGGCGCAAGAAGTTGATTCAAATCAAGCGCGATACTTATTTGCGACAACCTTCGCGAACAGAAGCGAAAACTTTTTCCGACCAAATTTGGGTGGCAAGCCTAATAACTCTTTTCAACAAAAAAATCCCCATTATATTAAACAGTTTATCCCACCAAATAGTGGAAACAATCAGTTCCGACAAGGAAAAAATTTTGGAGGTTTCCGTCAAGAGAATTTTGGCGGACAAAACCGCCAAAGCTCTCAATCACTCTGGCAAAGATAGGTATTTTGAATCCTCTATTGCTTGACCACTATGAAATAGATTCATTAATAGAAAATGAACACCTCACAAACAACAATTTCCGATTTAATGTTAGTTTCTAAGTTTAAAGTGTTACAAAATAATGATTTAATAATTTTTCTTATTAAGTATCCTAAGCCAAAATTAGTGTGTAAGAAACTTCTTATCTTCCCGGTGGCGCATAATAAATCGATGCTATTTTTGGAAGAGAATTCAGTAGCTTTTTGCGGAAAAACCTCATGTTCAATTAATGACTGTGCTGGAACTGCAAAGCAGTTCTGTAAGCGGTCATCAAAAACTGGCTGCTTACAACAATTAACGTCCGGCTTCAAAGCTCAATGTAAAACAACATTCAGCCATTTGCTCCCCATCAACGAAGTTAATGACGGCCTAGTCATTGTTAACGACGTACCTTTATCAGTAAAAGAGGAGAACCGAACCACCAATCTTTCTCAAGGCACTTATGTTATAACATTCAGCAATAAAATAAGCCTAAATGGGTCTGAATATTTCAACGAAAATGCTTCGCCCACGAGAAAAGCTGAAACACCGCTAAATGTAAAAATAGATTTAAGCGGATACAAAGACTTGATCAGCTTATCATACTTGCAACATTACAGTACACAGAATAGGCAGCTCATCAAAAGCCTATACGCAAATCTTGAAACACGATCAACTGTGACAATAAGTAGTATTGTTATCATTGTCAGTGTTGGCGGAATTGTTTACGCAATTTTTTGGAAACTTAAGCAAAAACGAAAGGAGCAGTCCGAAAAAGTGCTGAAAATGGCTATAAACAGAGCATTGGGTGGGACCGAGGACGGCCCTCACTTGGCGGGGGAGGAGTTATCGTCAGCTTCCCAGCCATTCCCATAAATCGTGGGAACACATATGTGCTGACGCTGAAAAATGAACATCTAGCGACTGCAACAGCACCCACACAAAGATGGATAAACATAAACATCGAACAGCGCAGTCGGCGAAACTAAGTACTGCAACAGCACCCACGCAAAGTTGGATAAACATAAGCATCGGACAGCGCAGTCGGTAGAACTAAGTTAGAAGTAAGATTGTTGGTATGTTATAGTCAGTTTAAGTTTGAGTTTCAATAAAGAACGAACTAATTTATATGTATATGTATGTATGTACATATGTATGTAACTGTTCACACGTTCAGCAGTAATTATACTTGATCCCATCCTCGTCGCCAATGTAATGTATTAAAACACTCGGAGTTCGGTTAACGACTAATTTATTATAGTAACAACTTGGTTGATATAAAGAAATGTAAATAAAGCTTTTGGCTGGAGCAAGGTTAATAATGTCAATGTTATCATGATGTTATTGTTATGATACGTTTTGTTAAAGTGATATAACATATATGTATGTACATCATATATACCGGCATACTCGTGTGTAGGCAGTGGTGGATTTACACTAGGGGCAGTCGGGGCTAGAGCCCAGGGCGGCAAATTTTCTAGGGCGGCAAAATTTGGAAAGTGAAAAAAATTTTTTACTGTCATCAAAATTTCTCAATAGAAATTTTATATTTTAATTAATCATATATTATTTAATAGATAATTCAAGAAATGCGACTCGTATAATATTTGTCAAATTGAAATTTTGTAAATCATAATTTTGGCACCTTAAGTGAAAATTTATATTCGAAATTATTTAATTAATTAATTTCTTTAACGATTTAAAATGGTAATAAAACTGAAACCTCCATTTATGTAGGTATACAACAATAATCCACAAGAGCGTTACAAAATTAAATTGTGTCATTCCCCTTTTTCTTTCATTGACAGTTCGTTGCATAGCTTTCGTTGTGTTTTGAGAAAAATACAAAAATACAAAATAATAAGCCACAGCAACACTATATGTACATTGTACATATTAAATTGTGGGATTCCCCTTTTTCATATCATTGATTATGTGTTGCATAGTTTTATTTTATCTTTTTTAAACGTGCTCATCATTAAAGAGTAAGTGTTGATTGAGTAAGGTGTTAAATTAATTTATCGATATCAAAAAATTGCATTAATGTTGAGCATAAATATACGATCAATTGTCAACCATGGCTGATGGACGCAAAAAATTGAGTGGATCTGAGTATCGAAAGCGCGCTTTGGACAAAAGTAAAAAGGAACAAGAGGTTTTGAGTAAAACTCCCAAACTAGATGATTTTTTTACGAAAAAAGTATGTGTTACACAAAAATCAGAAACTAACAATAGAGATTGTACGAATTTAGATTATGAAGGTTTGTATCATATTTTTTCAAGTATTCATATTTTTCCAAGTATAATAATGATTCATTTGTCGATGTGTATAAAATGTATATTCATTATTTACTGTCATAATTAGGTTAATAGAATAATAGTAAATTTTTGCAGGTGATGATGCATGTTCTACGTCAACTTCAAAACGAACTCCGTCTACGAGTAATGATACTGATAGTACCACGACTTCTTCGCTGCCACAGAATAACCATCACGAAAGTGAACTTCAAGCTACAATTCCAACAATAAATATAGAAGATAATGAGCATGGGGATATTGTGATAAGCGATGATCCAGGAGAATGGGTTATAAACGATTTCACCAGAGATTACGTAGCTAACCATGGATGTAAACAAAATAAAAATTTGGATTTCTCCGGTACAAAACGTGATTACAGCGATGGAACTTCAAGATGGCTGTCAGAATCACTATTTTTAAGAAAACTTATCAACGGTGAAAAAGTTCCACGCCCATGGCTCATTTACTCAGTTAGTAAAGGTTCTGTATTTTGTGCAGCTTGTCTTCTTTTTGACATAGAGTGTTCATTTAATGGCAAAAACGGATTTGATGATTGGAAACATGCAGGCGTTCGTGTTGGTGAGCATGAAAACTCAAAACATCATAAAAAATGTATGTTAACCCTTAAGCAAAGATCGGATACTATGAACAGAATAGACCATGACTTAGTCATACAAACAGAGACAGAAATCTCTTATTGGAGAAATGTTTTAAGAAGAGTAGTCGCTGCTACTAAAGCCTTAGCTTCTCGAGGGCTTCCATTCCGAGGAAATGATGAAAAGTTTGGCTCACCAAATAATGGCAATTTTTTAATGCTGATTGAATTTCTTGCTTCTTTTGACCCATTCCTAGAAGAGCATATTCGAAAATTTGGAAATAAAGGATCTGGCAGTACAAGTTACTTATCGAAAACTATCTACGAAGAATTTATACAGCTTTTGTCAGTAAAAGTATCTTCTATCATAATTCAAGAAGTTAAATCAGCCAAATATTATGCTATTATTGTAGATTCCACACCTGATATATCTCACGTTGACCAACTTTCTTTTGTTATTAGATATGTGCAAAAAGATGGAACGCCTGTTGAACGCTTTCTGATATTTATTGAAAATTCTGGACATAAAGCTGAAGATTTGCTAGTTGCTGTATTGTCTATTCTTGAGTTTTTTGATCTTGACCTCGCAGACTGTCGAAGTCAGTCATATGATAATGCTAACAATGTATCAGGAATGTATTCAGGTTTACAGGCAAGAATTCATGAAATTAATGATCTAGCAGAACATGCTCCTTGTGCTGCTCATTCTTTGAATTTAGTTGGAGTTCACGCAGTAGAATGCGCACCAGAAGCTGCTTCATTCTTTAATACAGTACAAACTTTATATAACTTCTTTACTGCATCGACGCAGCGCTGGGAAATTTTACAATCTCATACCGGAAAAAGAATCGCGTTAAAATCTTTATCTGCAACCAGATGGTCAGCTCGTTATGAAGCTGTTCATGTACTTAATCAATATTTCGACGAAATAATCGAGACATTGATTATTATTGAAGAAGATATTGACGAAAATGCAATTACAAGACAACAAGCAAAAGGTATTCGTATTCAAATGGAGCGACTTGAAACAGCAACAAACTGTGGCGCAGAACGATCGTTTTCTTGTTTAAAAAGGGTTAAAAACTACTTTCGTTCTACAATGAGTGCAAATAGACTCAATAGCTTAGCTATTCTATGCATCGAATCGGAAGTGCTTCAACGTTTAGATTGTGAGGATTTAATCGACCAATTCGCAACTCAAAAAGTCAGGCGTATTTGCCTGTGATAAAATTATTATATTATAATTATTGTGCTGTTTTTATAAGACGTTTGCCAAACGTCACTCAATCGTCTGTATGTTGTTTTTGTTGTTGTAACGGCAACAACAACATGCAGATGATTGAGTGACGTTTGGCAAACGTCTTATAAAAACAGCACACATGAGTCAAGCTGAGTGCAAAATGTATAGCTCTAAGAACAAAAACAAATATTTTTTATGTCATATCAAAGTATATAATATATAATAAATTATTTGCAATACATTAGATATTTGAATTTTTAAAAATAATGAGGCGGCATTTTTTTCAGTGCCCAAGGGCGGCAAAAGTTTAAATCCGGCCCTGTGTGTAGGTCGGTGTGTGCATCTCATTGACACAGCATTGCGCGGTATAAGCATACTGTGTACCTGTCGCGCCTATACCTTTGTTTGTGCACTGCTGGGTACAAAATCATAGCATTTTTATTAGGCACTGCGCAGTATACATTTATATGTATAAACTACATACCTACATACTTGTGTGTTAAGCGATGTTGCGCAGTATAAATTGCATGCGGTGTTATTGGCGCAGACAACGGTCCGTACAAGACATCGTATGATCACATCAACAATTGTGTGCGTTCTTAGTTATTATATTTCACATATATTGCAATATTCCGTTAAAGTGAATAGCGGAGAAGTCCGCAGTCGGCAGAGGGTTCGTCTGCGAAGTTTGAATATTTAAACATCGCGAGTGCTGTTTACAGAGGAATTTTATTCCCGTTTTGCTTCCCGTTGGTGGGTACCCTAAGGTTACAGTCACAAACACCACGTGATGACTACGCAGTAGTGGTACAGGTACGGAGTGGGCCCTACTAGTTTGATGTTTAATCAACTAACGACTCCAGAAGAAACGACCCACTACCTCTCCGTACTCAATCGATGGAGGAGACTTGAAGCATTCTCCCAGCAGTTAGCAGCTCGATGGAAGACAGAGTATCTGTTGGAATGCCAACGAAGATCTAAATGGCAGACCGTCGAAGAAAACGTCGAAACCGGAGACTTGGTTGTACTATAGGAGGATCAGCTCCCACCTAATGAATGGAGTTTGGGGAGAATTATTGAAGTGCACACGAAGTGCGAAAGTGCGGACCGCACGCGGAATCCTCACGCGACCCATAGTCAAGTTGGTATTGCTCCCTAGAACCCCACCACCTAGAGCGAAACCCACCACCGGGTAGCCACTCGCCCATGCTGGGAAAAATCTTGTAGCACTTGGCACGTAGCTCTAAGTAGTTCTTAGCGAACCTTATAGTTCTTAGCCTCGTATCCCCATAGCCATTAGAACTATCCTATAGTATATAGTAAATAGACCCACGTATCTCTATCCACTATGAAATATCTGTATAATATGCCGCCTCATGCGGTAAGTAGAATATCGTCGATAGTAGAAAACCGTAGAGTAGAATTAGCTATTTGAATTATTGAACACATTACTAAAACAAACTAATCGTGCTTCACTGTCATTCCATCTCTAGATTACCACTACCCACCCGGCAGGAATAGAATCTCAGCGAGCATACTGGAGAGGACGGCGTTACATAGGCCCCCCTAGGGTATTCGCACCCTGTGCGCTACCGGTAATGCCGTCTCCGGCTACTATCGCCGCAGCCAAACAAGCGCAGTGTCGTCCCGAGCAGCCCGCTTCGACGCCGGGACGAAATTGTCCACCGCCACAACTCTCCGTGTCGCATCCACCGCGGCGAAACCTAATGGCGGCAAACGTGGATCATCCACCGCCACCACTCTCCGTGTCGCATCCACCGCGGCGAAACCTAATGACGGCAAACGTGGATCATCTACCGCCACCACTCACCGTGTCGCATCCACCGCGGCGAAACCTAATGATGACAAACGTGGATCAGCCACCGCCACCACTCTCCGTGTCGCATCCACCGCGGCGAGATCTAATACCAGTCCGGACGTGCGCGATCGAGCCGAGACCACGGGTAGTGGCAGTTCCTTTGCTGCAAGCGGCCACCAGAGCGGTTTGCCCGAAGCCAAAGCAAAGGAACACGCCACGATGTGGAGCCTTCCTCACCCTTTCCACCATGAAGAGACGGGACCAGGTAGTGGCACGAATGTTGTGCTTCAAGTGCCTGGAGCCCCAGCATATGGCATCACGATGCCAGAAGCCGCCGTGTGCCATATGCCGGTGTGATCCCCACACCACCCTCCACGTGTATGTTCTGGATGATATTTTCAAGCAAGGCACAGCCATCTTTATTCTTTTTTCGGATGTTACGACCTCTCGCGCTGCAACGTGAGCAGAATCTCGTTCACTTCGTTTTGAGGCATCAAGGGAGCAACAGCGAACCATCAGCGAACGATCAGATCCAGCAATTAAAGCAGCCACAAAATACAATTTCATTTCTCGTGTAAATTAAGTTTTCATAAACTTATCAGTAGTAATAGTGCAAATAAAACAGTTCAATTAAGTTGTAATTACTCTAATTTACTTTGTGGTTAAATTTTCAGTCAACTTTGAATAAATTAAAACAAACAACAAGTATGGATTAAAAATATATCAAGTATGGATTAAAAATATATCAAGTTAAAAAGAAAAAACATATTATGATTTTCCATTACTTATAAAATTACTATTTACAGACTAATTAAGTCACAATTGACATTAAACACAAAAGCTCCTACTATTATGCAACTTTTGGTTGCAGTACACCAGAAATAAAGATTTTATCTTAAATCAGAATGCTGAGTGCCGCAAAGTAATGACCGCAATGGCGATTGGTAAAAATAATGATGATATTTTAAAGTTTTGTAGTGTATCATGAAAGTCATGCATACCATACGTATGCCTGCGATTGTTAAAGAACTAAATGCACCAGAGAAATGTGTAGTGCAAGCGCAATATGATCACACACACACACTCACTCCACATGCTCAAACCTTTCCTCTATCCCAAAGCAATGCACTTAAAATAGGTCATGTGCAATTCGAACCTCAAAGGTCTGCCATAGGCAAGAATTGCACATTCATAATTTATTGCTTGCATATGTGATTTTGATGACACATGGGATATTGGAAATATGGAATGGAAATGGAACATTTGTAACAAAATTGAATGGTAGAAATAAGTATAAAAGAGCGTAGTTGTAGGAATAAAAATCAGTTCTAAAACATAACACTAACTTGTTTGAACTCGAAGGAGCAGACCTTAGTCGCTCCACTAAAACATTCGGCTTAAGGTGCCGATATCCAAGTGCGCAAGCTCTCGCGCAATCAAAACATCAAATGAGCCCATCATCTTCATAGGGTACTTACTGTTAAGCAAACATACTATGCCACTGACCAATCATATTACATGGCGAACCTGCCACACCGATCCTGAATTTGCTGACCAGACAGATTCCTGATTTTTCCACACCGATCCTGATTTTCCTGCCATACCGCTGACCAGATAGCTAATTTTACAGGGATGAATGACGCAGAATTTCATGCTCTATTCGACAAAATATACAACAGAGCGGCTAAACATCTGGAAGCTGTAAAATCTTAGGACGCAGCCGTCAAGGAAACGCTGTACCTACTGGGAAGCGCAGTACCAGCACCACGCCTCCTGAATACTTTCAATAAACAAGCGGCCATCTTAGAAGAGGAATACGTGCCACAACCACAACCAGGGTCAAAAACTAACCATATCCGTTACATCCCATCAGGCTCATCTAAAGGTTCTAAGCCGATTACCATCAATGAATACAGAGACAGACAAACAAAAAACTGAGATAAGACGAAGCTTGTGCCAAAGCCAAGAAAATAAGCCACGCAAGAGAGGGAAGAGAGCTGGCAAAAAGGTCCAAAACAGGACACAGCTGAAGAAACTGTATTTTCTATTACAATTTGCAACAGACAGTTGAAGAAAAAAAACGCTACAAAAAAGTAATAAATAAAATTCGTACAGATGGAAGTCGGGCAAGCGATTCTAAAGCCTCACCAGCCGCTAACTGATGCCAAAAAAAAATTAAGTTCTTGACATGGTTATGGAAATCTATAGGCATTAATGGAACACCTACAGCTGCAGACTGGGATGATGGTGCAGTAAGAACTTTGGAAACCAGAACTATGATAAGGAAATACTGCCCATTCTGATTTACAACCATATATATAAATCATCTAAATATTATATATAGATAAAAAAAAAATTAATATATTAACTATAGATAAAATAAATCATTTTAAAAATTAAAATATGTTCAAATTATATAATGTAATATCAGTAACTCTAGATAAAATAAAACATTTAAATAATTAATATATGTTACAACTAATATAGGTAAATCATTTAGTTATTTTTAATACTTTAATCAAATATATATATGATACAAATTAAATATTTGTAATTGTTAACTCCAAACATGGGAGGTACAAAATCCAAAGTAGAGAACCATAGTGGAGATCTACAGGTTACAATCTTAAACACGCAGAGTCAGCACTCTGACATTGACATGAAACTCCTAATTATAACTATTATAGTGGGACTACAGTTAGGAATAACGTTACTGCAAATGTACAGAGAATATAATAGGAAACAGACAATAAAGGCAGCAAAATCTATATTTGACCTGACTGAGATAGTGTCAAAAAAATAAGTTATGAGCCTAGCTTCTTTAGAAAAAATTGAGCAAATTGTAGGCATTTTAAAGAAAAACCCGAACAGAATATATACTGAGAATTATATAACAGACTTACAGGCAACACTCAATACTCAGACTGCTCATTTTGAACTAGAGCTTAATCAAGCGCCCAGCTTAGAAAGAAACACATACATATGTATCCAGGTTTAGTATATTGAGCGACTATATTAAGAAAATCATTAGCAGTCAAAAGTTTATGAAAGAGGAAAAGTTAGCAAAAATAGAAATAACAACGGAACAACTATCAGAGCTCGCTATGACGTCTTTTAATGTAATTGATTGCCTGAAGGCAATACCTGAATTCTCAGGCAAGCCTGAAGACTTGTCCAAGTTCATAAGCTTAGTGGAAATTATGAAGACCATTGTACCAACAACTAGTGAGAACATATTTTTCACACTAGTATTTAATACTAAACTCCCAGACAAAATTAAAAACAAATTAGAACTATCGGGAGCAGACAATACAATACAAAAACACTAATTTCAGAACTAAAAAATTTGCTAAAACCAACAAAAACTACAAATTGTATATTAGACGATCTTTCGAAACTAAGACAGGGTAGTAAGACAATTTCTCGTTATGTAGAACAGATTGAGGAACTAATTTGTACTCTAAACAAGTTACAAACTACAGACACCTCTGCAGAAGTCAAGAAAGCAATCATAAATAATAACGATACAATAGCTTTCAATTCATTTAAAAACGGTCTCACCAATATGTTAACCGTCCAAACAATTACAGCAAGCCGCAGCAAGCAATTTAAAGAAGCGGTACAAATAGCTGACGAGTTTGAAAAACCGAACGAGACTCGCATTTTGTCGTATAGAAGTAGGGATGCCAGACGTACTGTTTTTCGCAGTACACGTACTGTTTTTTTTCAAATGTACTGTTTTCTGCATAGCACCTAAAACAGTACCAAAAAGTACTGTTTTTTACTCTTTGTACTGTTTTTTGTACTGCTTTCTTTTTGTTATTGAAAAAAAAAACAAACTAAAATATTTTTCAGTGAAACACCCTGTTACAAAAGACGTCAAATGTTTACAACATTGTTATGTTATTATCATAATCCAAACAAAAGAAACAGCACAATCAACTGAATAATAAATAAATGTATATATTGCGAGAAGATTTAATTTAGCGGACATTTTACACCACGGTAATGTATATTTCGAATTTTTGTTTATCCTAGTTTAAAAAATACATTTTCAGAAGTGGAAAGCGAGGAGAATATTTCAGATGATATATTATTAAATAGCTCGAGCACAGTTGTTGAAGAAGTAAGTTGTCGATCATCTTCTAAACAAAAAAAGAGAGCACGGCGTAAAAACAAATTCCAAGATAGCTGGAAAAGCAACTTTAATTGGATTACTAGAGCTAATGACGAGTTTGGTAATGGGGGTATTGCCGATGTCAAACGCCATTTGAAGACAGCAAAACACATACGAAATATGGGAAGCAGGTACCAAAAATCTGTAAGTTGCTTTTTAACCCATAATTCCAGTAAAGGTACAGAAGGAGCACAACAGGCTATCTCAGCAGCAGAGGCTGCATTCACGTATCATACCGTGTCACATAGTCACAGCTACAAATCTGCAGATTGCAGCAGCAAGCTATTTAAGGAGATGTTTGCCGATTCAAATGTGGCGTCCAATTTTAAATGTGGTAGGACAAAGATGTCAAAGATTGCAACAAACATCCTGGCTAAGCATGCCATTAAAACAGTGTTAGATGACCTAGCCTTTGACCGCCCATTTTCTATATCGACCGACGCGTCAAATAAAGGAAATATAAAAACGTTTCCTTTAGTTTTACGGTATTTTTGTAAACATTCAGGTGTTAATACAAAACTGTTGAATTTTTATAATTTAAATACCGAAATGTCAATTGATATTGCAGAGTCTATAAAGTCAAAATTAGAAAATAACAATTTAAACTTAGCCAACGTCACTAGTTTTTGTGCAGATAATGCTAATGTCAACTTCGGCTGCAAAAAAAGCGTCTTTGTTGAGCTTAAAAAATGTAACCCAGATATCATAGGTGTTGGATGTTTGTGTCACATCATATACAATGCGTTTAAAAATGCATTAAAACTTATGAAGTTCGATATAGAGAATATTGTAATTAAAGTTTTTAATGAGTTTAGCTCATCGACAAAAAGAACATCCAATCTCAAAGAGTTTTTTGAATTTTGTGACTTAGAATGGAGTGAATTGCTTCGCCATGTACCAACGAGATGGCTTAGTTTAAACCCTGCAGTGGAACGATTATTGAAAAACTATGCACCCATAAAAACATATTTTCTTTCCAAAGATGATTGTTCAGCCGTTTTAAGGGGATTTTTTGAGTCTGAAAGTTCCGAAGCTTATTTAGGATTTATACACAATATTGGAGTTGCATTATCATCGTCTATAAAAAAATTGGAGGAGGATACCCTTGTTATCGTAGATATGTTCAAAATAGTTATACAGCTTCGCGACAAATTTGAGCAACAAAAGAGCGAGAAGTTTTATGGTTACTTAGCTGAAACCGTCTGCAGAAATTGTGATGATCCACAGGAAATATCATTGTTTAAAAGACGAGCCGAAGCAGTTCTTTCATACATAATAACATACATCGAAGAACATTTCGATTTAAAAAATAATAAATTCGAAAAACTCAGTGTCTTCAATTTGAATTCTCACATATCTTTCCACGATTTTACTGAAGTGATTAAATTGTTCGGTATCAAAAATATTGATATGGATCTACTTTTTCATGAGTTCCTTTCTTTAAAAACTTTTGCTGAAAACGTAAAAAAAGAAACAACCGTAGAAGAAAAATGGAAAGCGTTTTTAAACAGTGGAACGTTTCCCAATTTTGAAAAAATATGTAATTTTATTTTTTCCATTCCTCATTCCAATGCCGCTACGGAAAGAATATTCCGCTGCATGTTTTCATTTTGGAGAAAAGAGAGAAAGAGACTCTTAATAGAAAACTTGGAAAGTGAACTTATTATAAAAACTAACTACGATTATACCTGTATCGAATTTTTAAAGTTTTTGAAAACTGAAGATGGAAAAAATGGTATTTTAAAAGATGTACCAAAAAATGATAAATATTTATAAGATAAATATTTATAAGATAAAATTATTTGTCACGCTTGTAGCAATATTTGTGCTGTAAAAAATAATCTTTTTTTTTCATTGTCATGGATTGAATAATGGTAATTAGAATGTCTCAATTTTACATAATCAATATTTCGTAGTTTCAGTTATGATCTCATGTTTTTGTTTTGTTTATGTTATTTTTATGTAATTTCTTATGTTTAAATATGTTTACTGGAATAAAATGTTATGTTTTTATTAAAAGAAAATGTACTGTTTTTTTTTTTAATTGTACTGTTTTTTTTTTTGTTGATGTACTGTTTTACCAAACTTTAATTCTGGCAACCCTATATAGAAGTAACAATTATCGCGAACAAAAACAGTACAACAATATGCCTCAGCAAAACAGATACCGCAGCAATAATTTTAGTGTCAATAATCAACGAAGTCATTACCCTAATAGCAACGTCAGAAATTACTACAATAACAACAGACAACAGAACTCTAATAACACTGCTTACAGACGTAATTGGAGAAATAACAACAACACAAACCACTACAACAGTCAACGTACTAATCAACAACGATACAGAAACAACAACTACAACAGCCAACGCACTGACCAGCAAACACACAGAAACAACAACAATTACAAAAGAAACTCCGGACGAAACAGAGTAATGTATGTAGAAGCCACTACACAAAACATAGCTGATTGCATAAATCAGCAGGGAAACGACGACCGCCCCGTCTGCTAGACGCACAAAATAATATGAGTGGTGCGGGGATAAACAGCAAAGAAGGGGATAAACAGAAAATAGCATACACTATAAACACAGACAGACATATAGGACGTTTTGTCAAAATAAAATACAAGAACACATACATAAATTTTTAGTAGATACTGGAGCAGAAATTTCACTGCTAAAAATTGGTAGTATATTCGACGAAGATATTTTCAGCCAACATTCTTGTCCATTAACAGGAATTTCAAAAGAAAACGTTTAGACTTTAGGCACATCAGAAATCTTACTAAAAATTCAGCAAGAAAACTTTAAACACACATTCCAAATTGTAGAAGATAAATTTCCAGTCAAAGCCGATGGAATTTTAGGAGACGATTTTCTCTTAAAATTCGGCGGAAAGATAGACAACGAAACACTCGCGTTACAATTTACACTTAATAACACATTGTTAGTGCTTGATTTAGCAAGCAAAGTATTTTGTATCACCATACCACCAAGATGCGAGGTAATAGACCCAATAAATGCGAACATAACTGAAGACGTGCTTGTATGCAACAATGAAATACAAGCAGGAATATACATAAGCAACACTATAATTAAAGGCATAAAACACATACGCATTTTGAACACAACACAAGACACCATAGAGTTAAACCAAATACTCTCTATATAGAGAGTATTTGGTTAAACAAGCTAAAAATAGAATGCAAACCCTTAAAAAATTATTACATAGTAAACAGCATACAGAACAATAGCACAAAAAGATGGAACCAAATACAACCACTGCTACAATTTGACACGCAAGACACATTTGCAAAGGACAGTATAGAGAAATTGTGTCAAGAATACGCAGATATTTTCCACTAAGATGACGATGTCCTGACAGTCAACAATTTCTATGAACAACATTTAGAGGCAACAGATAAAAAACCGGTATACATAAAAAATTACCGTTTGCCACACACACAAATGGAGAATATTAATGAGTAAAAGTAAAAAATTTGCTGAAACAAGAAATAATTGAACATTCAATTAGTGCTTATAACTCACCACTACTTGTTGTACCGAAAAAGAGTTCCGATGATTCCAAACAGTGGAGATTAGTAGTAGTTTACCGCTAATTAACTAAAAAGTTATTGGATGATAAATTCCCAATCACAAGACTAGAAGACGTACTGGACAAAATAGGCAGGTCCAAATACTTTACAACCCTAGACATGACTAGCTCTTTCCATCAAATCCCTCTAGATTACGAGTCAAGACATTTAACAGCATTTTCAACTGCTGATGGTCACTATCAGTTCAAAAGACCCCCTTTGGTCTAAAAATCTCTTCGAACAGCTTTCAGCGTATGCTAACTATCGCATTAGCAGGATTAGAGAGTAATGCTTTCCTTTACGTAGACGACATAATTGTTTTCGGTAAATCTATAAAACATCATAATGATCATCTTGTAAAAATCTTGAAGCGAATAAGAAAGTACAATCTGAAATTAAATCCGAAAAAGTGTAATTTTTTTAAACCAGAAGTAATTTTTCTAGGTCACTTAGTTACCGCTAATGGAGTAACAGCTGATCCAGAAAAATGTAAAGTTGTGGACATATATCCAACTGCAAAAAAAAGGATGAAATCAAAAGATTCGTAGCTTTCTGAAATAGCAAAACCATTAAATAACATACAAAAGAAAAACACCGAATACATATGGACGGATGAATGTGAAGTAGCATTCAAGAAACTAAAAGAAACTATAACTCACTCACCCGTACTTAGATACCCTGATTTCGATGAAGAATTCATATTGACCACTGATGCATCCAATTATGCATTAGGTGCTATTTTATCACAAGGAACTATAGGAGAAGATCGACCAATAGCCTATGCTAGTAGATCTCTCAATAAACATGAAATTAACAAACCTGTCATTGAGAAAGAATTATTAGCCATTCATTGGGCTATTAATCATTTTCGACCATACTTATTTGGAACGAAATTCACAGTAGGAACAGATCATAGACCACTAGTATCACTGTTTACACACAACAACCCCTCATCTAGAATGACTCGTATCCGACTAGACTTGATGGAATATGACTTTAAAATTATATACAAACAGGGAAAAATTAATACAAACGCAGATGCTTTGTCAAGAATAGAAATAAATTCTGCCACATTAAAGGCAATGATACCCACAGTCATGGCTATCACAAGAAGCATGAAGAAAAAACAAACAGATGTAATCACTGAACAACCAGACAAGAGGAAAGCGCGCCTCTATATATGCAACAGTACATCTTTATCGGATATTAAGAATTTAAAACAGTTACAGTGCAAAATTTTAAAAGGGGATGAGCTCGAATCGAAATACGCGTAGAAATGATAAAAGTTTGCCAAATATTACAGTCGACTATAAAAATATACTGATAGAGTTAAGCGATAATTCTGACTTAGTCCTCGGTACGGTCATGAGGAAGTTTACTCAATATTTGATCAGTCATGGAATCGACAAGATCGCTCTTTCAAAAGAGGATACTTTGTTCGATCTTATCAATGAAGATAAAGGCCTTATATAAGAATATATTTATTGAGAATTTAGCTAAAGGACGGCAAACTCCTGTTATAATTTTATTTGTGCCCCCACGTAATATACATGGATTAAATGAGCAAAAGAAACTCATACATGATAATCATTGCACACAAACATCCGGACATCCTGGAGTAAGAAAAACGTTATTAAAGTTAAAACAAAAATACATATGGAAAAATATGACAAAAATTGTGAAGACATATATAAATAACTGCGATATGTGCAAAAAACAAAACAACAAAACACATAAGAGAAAAGATGGCCATTACAGACACCCCGTCGACAAGTTTCCAAATAGTAGAAATGGACACAGTAGGACCACTCCGTATTTCAAACGGATATAAATACATTTTAACGCTTCAGTGCCAACTAAATAAATATATTGAAGCATATCCAATGTATACAAAAGAATCTTTAGAAGTTGCCAATACTTTACTAGAAAAATTCATTCTAAGGTATGGAGGTTTTCATACAAAAAAACAGACATGGGGAGAGAATTCGTGAACCAGGTATTTGACCATATGAGCAAAACGTTAGATTTTCAACATAAAACATCCACCCCTTACCATCACCAAACACTAGGTAGCATAGTAAGAAATCATAGAGTTCTCAATGAATACATACGCTCCTCGACAGAAGAACAGGAATGGGAAAAGGGTTTACCTTACTATGTTTTCTCATATAATACCACACCACACGTCGACACAGGTTACTCACCTTTCGAACTCATATTTGGAAAATTGCCAAACATTCTAACAGATAAACAAGTGAACAAAACAGTTAGTCCGATCAAAACTGAAGAATACCTAAATGAATTAAAAAACATACTAGAAAATGCAAAAGACACTGCAAGACTTATACTCCAAAAAACTAAGGAGAAAAGAAAAATAAACTACGACATAGGAACGAATAGTTCAAATTTTAATATAGGAGACTTAATAATGCTAAGAAATATGTGTAGGAAAAAGTTAGACAGCCCATACATAGGCCCGTTTAAAATTATTAATAGACTAGGTGTAAATTCTCTAATAGATAAGAAAGGAAGAGATATCTTAGTACATAATAACAACCTTAAGAAATTTAAATAAGTAATATGTATAAGAAAAACTAAACACATTAAGAAATACATATAAGAAAAACATAAGTAAGAAATATAAATAAGAAATATATATAAGAAATATACAAATAAGAAATATAAATAAGAAATATGTATAAGAACAACTAAACATAGTAAGAAATTCATATAAGAAAACTATAAATATGAAAATCTATATAAGTTAACAACAATACGTGAGGAAAAACGCTGACGCAATAGTTAACAACAATAATATGCGACGCTGCAGTTCTCACGATAAACGGGCAGCGAACCCGATACCTGTGCAAAAACAACAACCTTTGCCTGCGTGAGGAAAAATGCTGACGCAATCCCAGACTGGAGCTCTTTTTGTTTTCTTTAGTTTATCAAAAAATTGTTAAGTTTAGTTTTTAAGTTGACATGAAATAAAACGGACTTTAGTCCGAAAAAATATTTCTTTAATAAAATAAAATAAAAATTCGTTAACTTATATAGCCATATAGCATTGTAAAACCAAAACATAGCCAAGTATATATATAAAACAAAAAATAAATAAATAAAAATAAACAATTATAAATTTTTTCTGAAACAACAAATTTTTTTTTCCCGGAGGATTAATGGTGTAGTGTATCATGAAAGTCATGCATACCATACGTATGCCTGCGATTGTTAAAGAACTAAATGCACCAGAGAAATGTGTAGTGCACGCGCAGCATGATCACACACACACTCACTCCACATGCTCAAACCTTTCCTCTATCCCAAAGCAATGCACTTAAAATAGGTCATGTGCAATTCGAACCTCAAAGGTCTGCCATAGGCAAGAATTGCACATTCATAATTTATTGCTTGCACGTGTGATTTTGATGACACATGGGATATTGGAAATATGGAATGGAAATGGAACATTAATTATAGCAAAATTGAATGGTAGAAATAAGTATATAAGAGCATAGTTGTAAGAATAAAAATCAGTTCTAAAACATAACACTAACTTGTTTGAACTCGAAGGAGCAGACCTTAGTCGCTTCACTAAAACATTCGGCTTAAGGTGCCGATATCCAAGTGCGCAAGCTCTCGCGCAATCAAAAGAATAAATGAGCCCATCATCGTCGTAGGGTACTTACTGTTAGGCAAACATACTAAATCACTGACCAATCATATTACAATATATACGAGTATACCTCCAAAGAGAAAAACAGAAGACATAATAAAATACAAATTAATAGATGAATGCCGCAAAACAGGACATCCCGGAGTAAGAAAAACTCTACTCAAATTAAAACAGAGATTTATTTGGAAAAATATGAACCAAATGGTAAAGAAATTCGTATCCAACTGTGATACATGCGCGAAGTGCCAACAAACAAAACACATCAGACCATAACAGACACACCTAACACCAGTTTCGAGGTCATATCAATTGACACCGTAGGACCATTAAAGATCTCAAACGAATACCGCTACATACTGACCATG
Source organism: Clusia tigrina (assembly GCA_920105625.2). Classification (NCBI taxonomy): domain Eukaryota; kingdom Metazoa; phylum Arthropoda; class Insecta; order Diptera; family Clusiidae; genus Clusia; species Clusia tigrina. The sequence goes on from OV050030.1 coordinate 55,219,464, forward strand.
CAGTGCGAACTGACAAAATTTGTAATCGCACACCCAATGACAACAAAAGACGCCCACACAGCAGCAAAAACACTAGTTGAACAATTTATACTCCAATACGGACACTTTAAAATTCTTAAAACTGACAACGGGACAGAATTTACAAACGAGCTAATGGCAAACATATGTGCACTGCTCAAAATACAACACAAAATTTCAACACCGGACCACCACCAAAAGATAGGCTCACTAGAACGCAACCAGAGTTTTGAATGAATTCCTACTGACATCGACAAACGACGACGAATGGGATAAGTGGATTCCCTACTTCACTTTCACTTACAACACAATGTCACATGTTGACACGGGCTACACGCCATATGAATTAATATATGTGAAACTCCCAGGTTTACCCAATGAAGTAAGAGCTAAGAGCGAGATTACGATATGCCCACGAAAAGGCAAAACAAATGCTAATGAAAGCAAAACAAAAACGTATATTAACTGACTTTAAAACTAATACCAATACACTTAAGGTAGAAATAGGAGATATAGTTCTATTAAAAGTAGAAAATAGAAAAAAGAATATGAATCTATACAAAGGACCATATAAAATACTAGATAAGTTAGGAGTAAATTCATTAATAGAATTAAAGCCATACAATGTCATTTAAATATATAAACCATAAAATGTAATTTAAAGAATACGATTTATAATTAAAACTATCACACTATGTAATCAAAACTATATAATTAGTAATCATAAGTATATGTAATTATATCAAAATAACTTAATTTGTAATTTTAACTATATAATTAAAAACGCTAACATGTAATTATAATAATAAGAAACAATTTGTAAACAAATAACATCAATTATTAGACAATATAAAAATCACGTAATTCCACAATAAGTTCATAAAATAATACAATTGTAAAAACACACAAACCATATTTCCAGAAAAATTATTCGCTAACACCCCTAATTTTCCTCTTAAGGGTGAGGGTGTTGTGTATCACACTAGTGTACACTGACGACCACACATCGTCACAAGCACCGTAGCAAGTCGCATATGCAAACGAACTGACAATAGCGCAACTTGTGAAATTGCACTCAATCCCACCTAGACAAGCATTTTGGTGGTGCAATAACATACGCTGCCTATATTGCAGCGTCGTATGCATATTGGACAGTGCAGTGAATTTAGCCCTGAACTTGCACTCAAAATCAGTAACATAAACAAAGACGATGATTCGTCAATGAATAATAAATATCGGTAATCCGATACTTGAGACTGCTACTCGCATTAGTCAATTCTTTTATCTCTCGTGCTCTAAGTCAGGAAAGACTTAGAACAGCACAACCAATAGCTTGGCCAACGGCACACTCTGCCGGTCAAAACCTTTGCTGAGGGCGTCTTTCCGCTTCGTGTCAGGCATTTCTTCTTTATAGTGCTCTTTTGCATCTACACATTGTATAGAATCTGCAAATGAATTATATGCCGATCCTGCGTGACCACAATCAACATGTCCTACATGGCGATCCTGCAACTGACCTAGGACCTGAAAAGCAGTCAACCGATACAGCAACCGATCCTGCAAACCGATACAGCAACCAATACTGCAACCGATCCTGCAACCGATCCAGCAACTAAACTGAAACCAAATAATCCTGCAATAGATGAACTAAAAAGCAGCAGAAACTATAGCCCAATTAATGGAAGAATACGTGCCACAATTTGTATGCAAACCAACCGTTCCTGCAGCAACACACATTGCACAGCCGCCACTAAAGGTCGGACCACTGCCTCTCACGATTGAGGAATATAAGAAACGGCAAGAAAAACGAAAGGACCTAGAAAAAACAACAATCCCACAAAGTGAAAGCAATAAGAAGAAGAGAGGAGGTTTGTTAACACAACAAAAACGCCAACTGTCCCATTTACTATCAATAATAAACAACGACAACCCACCACCGTGGAATGAAGCCACAATCATCTGGAAGCGAATCGACGAGATTAAAAATCAAATCAGAAATAGAAGAAAAAAATAACATCGCATGCATGCGAATAACTTGCCGCATGATTGGAAAAATTAGCACGCCAACTATCGAAGATTATAACAATAAAACAACAATCAAGACGGATGATTGAGGCGCTCGAAAAATGGGAAAAAGCCAGAGCAAGCCGCAGCACCAAGATGCAACAATAAACAACAACCAGCTATCAACAGAGATCACCTACTCATCGGTACCAGAATCCTACGTAGTTATATTTTTAGTCATAATTATTATCATAATAGCTTATAAGTTAGACAAATATTTTAAAAACTATGTTCATAAATATAAGAATGACGCTAATGGCAATGCTATTACAGCAGTCTAATACATACTCGTATATTAAAAATTTAAATAAAAATGTCAAATTTTCTATAGCATAAAAATAAATAAAATTTTTAAAACAAATTTCCCACTTTGATCTTAAATGGATTTAAAATTAAATGCCTTAAAAGATATACTAGCTACACTTAGAAAAAATCCCAGCAGAATACACAAAAAGCAAAAAATGACATTTGATTACACAAGACGGAGTTAAAACTGACCCAGCAAAATACGAGACTGTTAAAAATTACCCACAACCGAAAAACGCAGACGAAGTAAGAAGATTCGTTGCATTCTGCAACTACTATAGAAAATTCATACCAGAATTTGCAGATATTGCAAAATGTGTAAACTCCTTACTAAACAAATCAGCCAAATTTGTATGGACAGATGAATGCCAAACATCCTTCGAAACTCTTAAACAAAAATTAATAAACCCACCACTACTGCAATACCCAAATTTTGATAAACCCTTCATATTAACTACAGATGCATCGAATTATGCACTAGGCGCCGTACTATCACAAGGCGAAATAGGACAAGATCTACCCATTTCATATGCTAGCAAATCATTACAAAAAGGCGATTTGAATAAGCCAGTAATAGAAAAAGAGCTACTAGCAATACACTGGGGAATTAACTTCTTCAAACCCTATCTATATGGTCAAAAGTTGATGAAGTTTACATTTTGATCAATGGATAAATTCAAGAGAGTTGTATCTTTATACAATATATGCATATGAATCCAGCGAAATGAAGTACAAAATAAATCAAAAATGCGAATTCTAAAGTATATTTTTAGACTTCTCAGTAAGAGTCGATCAAGACGTCAGTGAGAGAAAATATAAGCACGGACGTAATCAGCAACGATTGAAAAAGCACAGTACCTGCATATATTTACCAAATAGGCATACAATGTGTGGAAAACACTACCAAATAAAGTATTATCTCTTTTTACTGTAGGGATATATCAAGTGTGTAAATGTTCCCCAATAAAGTGTTTATACTGCCTCTTGACACATGGAAGCATAACCCCCCGTTAGCCTCTTTAAAAGAACACACTTTAATCCTTTATAATTGATATAAACTCCTGATTTGTTCAAAGAATTTATAATTGCCCATGTCTGCGGTTTCTTCATTTCGGACCATACTAAGAGTGTTACATTCTAAGTATATTCCGCTGACACAGCTTATTGCTTCTCGAAACGTTTCTACTAATTTCTAAAATAAATATAACGAAAGTCATCCAGAAGTTGCGTCCATACTAAATTGAGGTCTTTAGCTATTTCCAGGAGTATTGTCGCGTTGATGTATAGCGAAGGCGTATATATGAAACCTGACTGCGCAAACACTGTAGTTAGTGTTTAAGCCATTATGTGACTAAGCAAGATAAATATTTGATATAAATTTCTTCAAATTCCTTAATCGCTTTCGGGGATTATTATATAAATAGATTAATTAAATTATTGTTAAAATAAGTGCATATGTATATAATATTCTATTATTTTTCAGTTTTTAAAAACCATAATAATAACTTAGTTACGCTCCAGTTTTAAGTAGTGTTGATAATTAATGAGAAATACAAGTTATTTCTCACTACGGTGTTTAATAGCGAAGATAAAAATATGAACGATAAACTAAAATTGCTTTTGTTGCAATGATAATCTAAATGCACATATTATTTTCATTTTGTTGTTTTCGATGCATATTTTATCTTTCTTATTTGTTAATTTTAATAATAACTGCATATCAGTACTAAACGGCGATTAACTGGGTGTTTAAATGATGTCCTTCCTAGGGTGTTGATTGTTCCGTCACAGCGACATCTTCTTAAAAAATTATTAAATTATGCACTTACAATTTGTGTCGTTTTTTTCTTTACTGACGTCATTCGCTGATAAAATTGTAGATAAAACTGTAGCCCTGGAAGGGGCAGTGGCATGTTGGGAAGTCAAATATTGTAAAGTTTCCGGTTATCGTTGATGTGTGGTCAAATTATTGAACTCGTGATGAATTGTATCCTCATAAATATGTAGTCCTTAAGTTGTCCAATCATTAGAAATTGGCAGAATATTATATTTTTTATGTATCCGGAAGTGTTTTATTCACATTCCTCTTTCGGAAGCTGTCCAAATTAGTATGCTTGCTTCGCTGAAGGGTCATTGTGTTGATGGTACACAGGAAGAAATGTGTGTTCATTGGAAGCTAAAATATAAAATTGTGTTTTAAATGATTTGCTTATTTTAAAAGTATACTTAGCATATTCATGCCATAAATTTTATAAATGTAAATTAGTATTATATATTCATTTTATATATTTTATAATAATAATAATAGACCGACCTCGAAATACCTTTACCTTTCCATGTGCATGCTATTTAGATCGTGACGATGTGTATTTGATTCAGATATGACTATTAGGAGGATACCTAGCGTAATGTTTGGAATGATGAATGGCGGCTTTGCAATGGCAATATACTGAATTTCGACAAGGAATTTTTTAAAACCAAAAATTGCCGCAGCAAAGTAGAAGCATTTTTCATGTGGTGTTACTATTTTGCTGGTACATTTTTAGAGCAACTATTGTTGGTAGACATTACACCGTTTATAATTCTAATTCATTTATATTTTAATTAAAATGTGACTATTCACTCATAAATTAAAGGGTAAACGCCTGGGCATGGGCATACAAGATGATACACACACGCGGCTTATACTCCTGTACACAAAAAACACGGAACGATAAAAATCTAAACTATGTTCCCAGGAGCACTAATAGGTGTGCCCTGGTAAGTCTTTTCGTACATGAAAATTCCTCACCAGTAGTTCCACGCTCTTTCAATAATAACAACCACCTGGTGCATTCGATAAGAAAATTTTTGTTTCTTAATGCTGCGCCAACAAACTTGCCGGATTTAATTTATAACACTAAAACCAAGTTCTTCAATGTATAAAGTTCATTTCAAAATCAAATTCAAGAGAAATAATTTGATTGAGCTTGACTTAAAAGTATAGAAATATGTTAGTAAATAAGTGAAATTGATAAACTTTGACTTACGTCCTTCATTGGCAGCTTCCAAATTACCAGTAGGACAATGAAACTGAAAAGCAAGTCCGTGGAGTTCGAGTTACTGCACATGTGCTCACTGATACAAAGATTGTGCTTATAAACAATTTTACGGCTTTTCCTTTAATTAGAATACTTTCTTTAAGTTCGCTTCATATCAAATGTTTAAATTCTCAAACAAAAAAACAATTTGCAAATTTCGATCAGTGCTCTCAAAATATTTCACCGCAACCGGCACTCAGAGTACCAGGGCAAAGTGAATAATTTATATTTCTATTATTAATATATTAAACTTTATAACTTTATCACGAGCACTCCGCGTATTTTCTTAATTAATAAATAACCACAAATACTAAAGCTTATAACACGAGTACCATAGATTAATCTACGACGAGCACAATTGATTGAGTGGTTAAATGTTGTCTGCCATCAAACATTTCGCTTCTTTGGGCGCTAAGTAAACAGTGTTGCAAGATGCTAAATTGAAATAGTACTAAATTTGCGGTAAATAGTACTTTTACATAATGCAACACCCTGACAGCACGAATACGATATCAGAATAATTATTCATTTACAACTATCTATTGGGCAAATATGTACGAGAATGTTGGTAAACATTTATACTCAAACTTTACTAATTAAAATTAGTGGAGAAAAATGCATTGATGTTTATTAATATACTCTAAAAATAAATTAAAAATAAGAATATTTTCTGAGAATGGAATAAAATAATAGAATACCCGCTCATTCTATTGCGTTGTTCTCAAAAAGGTTTTACAATTCTTACTGCGTTTATATGTCAAGTACAGTCGCAATAAGTAATTTACAAACATTTAAATTAAAACATATTTCAGATTTTGCATTAATTACCACTTTTAATGTAAAAAATAAACATAATACGTTAGTGTTCATACTCAGAATAAATACCTTTTCCATACAAAAGTCAGCTTTGAAATGGTTCTTGTTTCTTCATTCATGCCAGAAAGCAACAATTCATTCGTGATTGTATAGATGAGCCCAGGACGCACTCATTAGGTGGTCGCAAGGGAAAATCACTGTTCTTGTTGTTCGATTTTTTCCGTTCGATAATTTTTTTTGGTTTTTTCTATCGAATTCAGCTTTTTTCATCCAATTAAAAATTTAACTGACAATTTTATTTAATGAAATTGTTGTTGTAGCCTTCCGGCCACGTTATTAGTTCTCCTTAGGTGAGACTGAATAATTAAATATAAAACCATCAATATGAAGTAGAATAAACACGCTTAAAACATTTAAATAAGTTATTTACTTTTCATTTATTATTATTATTCAACAATCAACTCTGTGCAGATTTCTTTGAGAAATACACTGATTTTTTACCTACAGTTCTGTATACGAGTATTAATTGAAATATGTACTTAGTATAATTGTTATGTATTTTTGGACCAAAATTTAATTCTATTAATAAGTTAGGCATTAAAATTGAATACCATTTTATTAAAATTACTCCCTTTTGTTTCTCATTCCGATTTCAGGTTTGAAATTTGTAGCGAACGCGACTCTTCTTAACCCTATACCGCATACAACGCCAAATATGGCCTTTTTCTTTTATTGTGATTTCTCTTTACGGTAACGGTACTTTTGCAAATGTTTGTCTTATCTATCATTCTTTCTATGTTGTTTTCTTCTGAAATTCAAAGTGCAGTTATTTAAAAACAATATTTGCTTCTTGTTTTTGCAATTTTTGTGCGAGCGTCTCAGTTGTCCTAATAGAAGTGAGTTTTACAGAAGTTTGCCATCAATTTTAAATATAAAAGAAAGGTATTTCTTTCGAAGAAAAATTTTTTTTTATGTAAAAAGTTCATTAAATTTATAAATAAAACAATAATATTGATGAAAGGTAAGCATTGTAAATACTTTTTTTTGCTAAAATTGACGAAGCCATATATGCAGTTATTCCAAAAATTTTCCAAAAATGAATGTACAATCATTTTATGGTAATTTGAAATATACTGATGAAATCGCTGATGGACTTCAAAGTGATGATGAAAATATATCCGATACCGATGAAGAAGAAGTAAAAGTCCCACTTTCTGATCAGGACAACATTTTTGTACCGGAAACTGATGAGAGCGATTTGGAAGACCATTGTGAGAAACCTACTACTTCAAAGAAAAAACAACCTAAAAAACCAAGAGCCCCAATTTGGAAAGAAAGTCATTTGCCTCCGTATTCGAATGAAAACTTTCCATTTCAGGGCAATACGAATCTCCCAGATATTATCGAGGAACTGGACACACCAGCAGAGTTCTTTAACTTTTTTTTTCAATGACGATTTGATCGAATTCATAGTTGAACAGTCGAACTTATTTGCACTGCAGATTGATATAAATAAACCTGCGTCTATAATAACTACATGGGTGGAGTCGATTTACTCGATTCGTTACTTGGCCTTTATAGGATTCAACTACGTACGAAGAAATGGTATAAAAAATTTTTTTTCCATATGCTTGATATGTGCGTTGTAAATTCCTGGATTTTATGGCGTAAAAAGTCAGGAAAATACATGCCGCTATTTGATTTCAAGCTTGCCATTGCTGAGCATTTTTGCAAGAATGGGAAGGCCAAAAAACGTGGACGGCCAACGACCACACCATCTAACCCTTCAACACCAACGCCAAGCAAAGAGTGTACTCCCAGAAGCAGCAAAAAAAGAAGATGCAAGACTTTCCATTGAATTCCGTTAGAGCTGACGGTATTGGTCATTTTCCCAAATGGATGAAAACGAGACAACTTTGTCGAAATAATTGCTCCTTCCGTTCCTATACTTATTGTGAGAAATGTGAAGTATTTTTGTGCTACAATGATAAGAGAAACTGTGTTACAAGTTTTCACACTGATGCATAGAAAGCCATATATGGCAATTAGAAAATATCTCTCAATGCATACAAAGCCATATATGGCTTCTTTTTTTTCTCGTAAAATATCCAATTATAAACATTTTTTCTTTCTAAAATATATAAATACATCCTAAATAAACACTAATTTGTGGTCTAAAAATTTTTTTCATTAAAAAATCGATGGTCATGCAGTAGAGGGTTAAAAACGTCGTAAACTCACATAAACTGTAAATTATTATTATACATCCATTGAAAAATTTTATTAGATTTTGGGAACCGTATTATTTCTATTTTCATTGATAATACTACCATATTTTTAATATATTATATATTTAAGTTGCTGTATTGTTTCTGAGAAAAATCGAACGAATAATAAAATAGTGGTAATATTAGATAACCAGTTCAAAAGGAAACCAAGATAACTTCATATTAAATTATTTTAAACAATTTTATATTATGGTGCCAGTTCTTTCTTCGTCCTTAATGAAAATTAATTGTATGACTCAAGTTGGTACAGAAAAAGCTACATCGAAGTACCTCAAAATATTTATGAAATGAGAGGGAAGAAGAGAATAAACTTAGGTAATAAACTTAGGTATATAGAAATCTGTTTGTATTCATATGTCGTTAGGTGATCCTACTCACGACTTTGTATATATGGCTATATTTGCCATAACCCGTTTTGATCGGATCATACATTTTCCTAACACTAGAAAGTTCGGGTAGCACTTAAAAATGATTCATCAAGAAACACTCCTTAATTCAAACTCTTCACCATGTTGTGCGGATTATTTTCAGATGCGAAATATCCTTTTGAAAGACTTGAACCAAACGATGTAAACAAATGTGAATTCCTATATTTAAAGGGATTTATGGTGATAAATTCAAAAGCATGAAAGCGGATCTGTGTGTGATAAGAAATGGTTGAGTTTCTCAATATTGAGGTTTTTATATAATAATATATGAGCATGATAAAATTATCATGGTATATGGGTACAGTATATTACTTTTCCGGCGTTCATGCTTTTAGTTTTTATACCGTGTTTAAGCTTACGAACGATTCGCTTTTCTGTCACATTCTCCTTGCCAATAATTTCTCGATCACGTTTTCAACTTGCTTTTGCCAATTACATTCACATAAATTCTTATTCCCCATTTTGCGATTTTTACTCTTCGAGTCCCAAAAGCTAAAGAAGGGCAAAATGTTCCAGAAAAGACCTTTCTATACTACTCGTTTCAAACAGCATTGATCAGGAGAACAGAGCCCAAACAATTGCATTTGAAAAACAAAATCTTCAATGGAAAACTTCTTAGGGCACTGGTACATATTTCACTCATAAAACTTGGAGACGAGTGAACTTTTAAATTGTCAAGATAGAACAGCACTGTCTGTGTTTCGCGAGGGGGACACTTGGGTGATATTCCCATGCCACTCCGAGATTGTAGTAGGTAAGACCAAATTTCCGGCCAATAGAACCACATTCACACATTCCAAAGTTCGTTCTTAATAACCCACTTGGATTGTGCTTGACTATGTCAAAATACTGCTTTGAGTTATTCCGTCACTAGTCAAACTATTCATAACAATTACGAAGTGTTTTCCTTGTAATAATTTGAGCCAACTTCGGGTTCATTCCCATACACTCAACAACCCATTTCATGAGTGCAAACGGGTTACCAGAATTTACGACCAATTGCTTTCAATTTGGTTTCTGCTGTCCATGACCTGCTCTTTATACCATTCCACTAATAACATGTGCGGTCTTAAAATAGTAAAATAGCATTTCCTCACCAGAATTCCATGGAGCACACTGACGAATATAAGCCCCGTGGCTCTAACTGTGCCACAATTTGGTATTTTCAAATTACAGTTGTTTCAGTTTTACCTGCTAATAAAAAATTCGAATTGTTTTTCCAAGAAATCAATTCTCAAAAATTGTGATTTCAAATTTTTCCCGATGGATTTTCATTGTGCAATTTTCATACGGAAATTTTCTCATCTGGAAATTTTAATTATTTATTAAATGTCATCTGTCCAAAATTCGACCGATATTAAAGACTTAAAATAATCCCAACTACCATCGGAATTGATTGATTCCAAGAGTTTAATTCGTCAAATGTGGACCTCGAAATTCCTGAACAATCGTGAGATAATGGCAGCTCTGGAAGATACAAGGACGAAAGAACTGTACAAAATACACTTCACAAGTAGTCATACTACAAGAAGACACTCCACAAGAAGACACTCCTCAGGAACAGACTCCACAAGAAGAGAATCCACAGGATGGCAATGCACAAGAAATCTCCCAATACAGATCATTCACATTTCACATTCCAATTTAAAATGTCCTTAAAATAAATTTTCCCTTTCAATTATTCCTGCCATATTCAACTCTTCTTTTATTAAATCTTGCCTTAAAGCTTCTTTCGCCATGTGTGACTTTTTGCGTCATTGTTTCAGCTGGCGAACAACTCCGAAATGTGTTTCTTTTCTTTTCACAAATTTGTGACAACGAAAATGTTAATTTGGAATTTTTCGTTTATTGTATTTCTAGAAAAGATTTCCTTTTGTGCTAAAAAACCCCAGTCAGCAAGTTTGTGTGACTTCCATTGACGTTAATAAAATGCGCACTTCAATTGTCAATTATTCAGAGCACAGTGTTCCATCGAAACAAAATCTATTTCATCATATCGAGCTGGAGGATGCTCCTTTAATTCCGATTTAGCTGGACTCGCAAATGATTATGAGACTTTTTTCAAGAACGGAACTCAGATTGTAATAAAGGAAACAGTTGACTACGACGAGATGGAATTCTCGGTATATCATTCTACACCTTTAAAAGAGATTATTGTCTTAATATAGAAGGTCCCTGAGGTTCCAGACGATTCTTTTACAATAACTCTATGTAGGAAAGACTTTAAGCCGGATACAGTGGGGGATGATACATTGGCTAATAAAGACATTCTCATCTTTCTCCAAGAAGACTTCCGCAACTCACTGATTGCACTTCAAAGAGTTGCTATTGATGAACTGAAAGATGATCATGCTGACTTAACAAGCAACTTGGAACTTGGAGTAAGTTAAGTATGCCACAGATAAACTGGGTTTCAAGTTCTTCAAACTTTCAAACTTCTTCTCTCCTATTTAATAAAATTGCAATAAAAAAAATTATCGAATCAGCAGAAATTTGACAAATTTTAAAATATTTCAATAAAGTAAATTTTTAAGCAACATTTTGAAAATATTTTTAAAGTTACGAAAAATTAAAATATTGAAGAATTTCTAATCTTTTTTATTCAAATTATACTTACTTAAAGCATACATAAGAAATGTTAAATAATTATTAAATATATTCAATGCACAAAGGTAAAAGCTAGTTGGATATTTCTGGGCCAATATGTGCTTTTAGTAAGGGAAGTGTCTACAATGTGCCATCTCCGCATCTATTCCATGTAATTGTTGTTGGCATCTCTTCTTTTACCATAAAGTTCGTCTAATATAAAATCCTTGTATCATTGACTAGATAATTCTTTTCTTGAAGCAGTTATTTGGTACTTGGAGGTGTTTTCTAATGGAATGCCGGTCATTGCTGGTTTACAACATATATATACATATATATTTAACATTTATCTGGATATATATATTCTAAAATTCACATCGCACATGCAGAGTATTTTCTTAAGAGTTCAAGGAAAGTTCCAAGAAAGTTTTCCTACTCCATTTACGTATTGTCATATTGTCATTTTCAGCACTTACACTGAAAAAATTTGCTAGGAAACCCGACTTCAAGTGTGCCTCAGAGCATTAAACAATTATTTTATTAATTAAATAGCTATACTCACCTTTCGCGTTCCGACCCTCTTTCCATCGGCACAGATCGCAATTCCAAATTGTAATAAAACACCATTAAAAATATAAATTTAAGCAATTAAAATGGAACAAAGTTGAGAAAGCAGATCATTTTTTACATAATCTATAAATTATTAATATTTTAAATAATTTAGTAAAGTATTAATTTATTATGATATGAAACAATTTATTTAATGAATATGATAGGAAACAAACTATTAAACTATCATCATATGAAATTGACCATCTTCTTTTTTAAGAATAATGCTCTTGTAGAGAAATTATCTTCGGTTGTTTTCATTTCTGAAAACAATTACTTTTTTCTTCCAAAACTAATATTTTGATTTTATTGAGTTATTTAATAATTTAACAATGCCATTATTTAAATTCTGCAAACTGTTTCTCTTATTTTCATAAATATTTTGCCGAACAAGGAGAATTGTTTCGATTTCATAGCATTGGTGTCTTACTTTTACAGGATGTGATTGTTTGTTTCTTAAACAACTATTTTATATTCAGAAGATTGTTACTTTTTCCATGACAATTATTTTGCATTATTAAGACACCGTTCTGTTTTTCCAATCCAAATAATTTGCTTTTGGATTTTCCTGATCTGAATTATTATTTGCCATATTAAAAGTTATTATTCTGCATTTTCATGACAAATTTTTTTATATTTTATGAACAATTGTTTGGATCTAAAGGGGATTCCTTTATAATTCGAATCCTATTTCACATTTAGAATTGTTTCTTTGAATATCGTGGAAGACATATTTTTAGTTATTCAAGGTTTAGAACTAACAATTTAATTTTTTATTTATTATAATTTTTGAGAGAAACAACACTTAAAATAACAATTAATAAGAAACGGATTTTTAATATTTTTTAAACATATTTCATAATTGTTTTGAAACAGTTTTTATTTAATTTTTAAAATAATTTGTTGCACAATATTTTTGGAGAAGATTTTCGTTGAGAATTTTTTATAATTCACAAAATTTCTTGTTCTAATATGATAATACAATATTTAAATAAATTTATAATATATAGTATAACATACACTATTTACAGAAATTGGTGATTCTCGGTACTTGGAAATATTTCGAGTTATTTATGTAAATTTAGATACACCCATTAAGGACTTTTTATTCCTGTCAATTGTTTCATATTATTGTAAGAAATTGTTTCTTCATGTGATATAAAAATTGATTGTACTTGGTTACGTTCTGTCCCCTAACAACAAGGAGGCGGTCCGGTCAGTTTGACACAGATTTAAGAAGACATTCCTATCAAATATTTTATATATTTAATAATAGCTGTGTTTCTTTCAACGCGAGTGTGAATAAAACGCCCGCTTATCCATACATATGGACCGCTTAGTAAAGACAAGCTGTTTGAATTCGCTTATGGTTTAGCACCTCAAACAGAAGTGCTGCCAAGACATTTTTGTTGTCCATTGTGAACGAGAAAAGTGTGAACCAACAATTAACCGCTGTAATTATATAAAAAACTGTCATTATATAAAATGCAGAACAAAGAAAATAGGTTTACAATTTAAAAAATTTTTAATAACTTTTAATTTAAATTAAAAATAAATGTAGTCTGTGAAAATTATACATTTATAAATAAAATACATTCATAAAATTTGTTTACCAATGTGTATGTATAAACATTTTAAATGGCAAAATCAGTGCTGCGAAATGCTAGACTATTCAGCGACGGGTAGCGTTTTATTCAGACTCACGTTGAAAGAAACACAGCTAATATAACATCAAATATTTTATATATTAAATATTTAATTGTTTTATTATTTATGGAAAATATAAATTATTTCAGAATTGTTCGACCAAAATTCTATTTCCCAAGAATTTAAAGCTTTCTAAGCTTCCTTTCTCCAATAACCTGCCTATTTGTCCATAATCATGGAATGTATTTTCAAAAACAATGCTTTGTGGAAATTCTATTGGCACAAATGATGTTTTTTACCTCTTCCGAAATTTTTCTAAAATTTGGTGAAAGTGATCGAGGTATTCGTCCTTCGTATAGGATATTCTGCGAAATTGAAGCAGAAACTGAGTTCTCGACCCTTTTCTGGGCAACGATAACAAAAGGAGCGCATCATCAGTTCGCACAATCGTACTGAGGGTGATGGTTACTATTTCGATGTAACAGTGTTCATGTCACTTCAACTGTCTGTTTTCAAGAATTAATAAACGAGAGTGTCAGGCATTGAAAACAAAAAAGCAGATAGGAGTACCATACCAATACATACGAGAATATCATAAAATAGGCTGCCAAAAAAGGTTTGTTAAACGCGTCCTTCACACAGAAGTTGCAGGAACTAAGCTCCAAATTTATTTGTGATTTAATCGTTAGCCCCAAGGACAGAGCTTCCTTGACGATAAGGGAAACTGACTGGGCCTCTGACTTGATCAACCGCCGAGGAAGACACCTCCTACTTACATTTTAACCCCGCTGATGGATATTTTTTTTATTTATTTGAATTGATTAAGCTTTGAGATGCTGAGGAATAAAGTCTAAGAAGAATACAAACAATTGTGTCAGGATCAGGAAAAAATTTCCCAGCGCATGATGATAGACAAGTCATATTTAAAATTCTGATTTGTTGAAAGTGAGAATTTTTGTTCACATTTTCTTTTAAAATTGTCTGATATTATACTCTCGATTTATTGTAGAAAACTTCCTCACACAAGCTCAGCAAAAAAAATGTTTGATAAATTTGAATAAAATTTCTTTAATACAAATTTAATAATAAAAGAAAAACGCCGTCAGGTGCTACAATCAGAAGCCTTTCCAGTTTAAAAAGGCACTCCTTCAGAAAACATAATGACAAAAGATCATTAATTAAATTGGTCTCTTGGGGTCAGAAAGTTCAGGAAGGTGGCATGGAAAACTCAACAAATGAGCAGCGCAATATCTCAACCGGCAAGGGAATTTAACATTATTGTGCGTATTTTTATTCGATATTATATTAAAATATTAGTTACAAATTAATTACAAAATTAATCAACAAAGAGTGCAAGAGAGAAGAATCATTAGCTCCGACAATAAAACCTTACTAGCCCGTTCCGGCAGAAAACAGTGGATCTTTAAAAATATTGAAATATTGTAACCATCGCGTATATAGAATATTCTATTTAATAGTTGGTCCTCTCATTTACTACTAATGCAAGCAAATGCTAATAAACAACCGCAAGAATTGTTATGAACCACACTTTAAGAGAAACTTATATTTATTCGAATCAAGATGAAAGTGTTTTATTATCAGAATCATCAGGCAAAAGATAGGATATTTTATGGAAATTCAGCTTGACTCCAAGCTCACCTACTGAGCGCAAACGCAAAATACGGCGGCTAAGGCAGCACGGGTAACGGCTTCAGCAGACTAATGGCAAAAATTGGAGGGCCGACAACCAGCAAGAGGAAGCTTCTGATGATGACAACGCACTTTCCATTCTACCATTCTACTGTATGGTAGCGAATTGTGGGCCGACAAGCTGAAGGCGCACACCCGGAGCAAAGTTTTAACCTCCGTGCAACGAACCGCAGCTCTGCGAGTAGCTTCAGCGTACCGTACTGTATCGGAGCAGACAATTCTGGTAATTAGCGGCTTAACCCCTATCGATATCATGGCCCTCGAACGCAAACTCCTACGAGAAGCCAAGATGGGTAAAAATACGAGAGGAACCGCGCAGGATATAAAGCAACAAACCGTGCACCATTGGCAAGAACGATGGGCCGCCGAGACTCGCGAAAGATGGATAGCGAGACTCATACCAGACATAGCGAGGTAATTGGAGGAACTGCCGGAACCGTCAATTTCTACCTCACGCAGTTACTGTCTGGTCACGGATACTTCTGCAAGTATCTACACCGAATGGGAAAAATTGGAGGGCCTGAGTACATATACTCCGATAGCAAAACGGATGATGCAGAGTACACCTTTTTCGAATGCACAAGGTGGCAAACAGAGCGCAACACGCTTGAAATGGAAATCGGGGAAACTTTAGCCCGCGAAAGCATTGTGGTGGTTATGCTAAGTAGCAAAGAAAACTGGGACCGCGTAGATAATTATGTGGACAATTTTTTCAGGCGGAAAAGGCGGGACCTGGACGCAGGAATAATGTTGAGAGTCCAATAGGGACGAAGTGAGAATCTCCACCTTGAAAGAAGTATAAAAAGGGTTCCATGGTAGGGGGATGTTCTCAGTGAGGGAGGCAAAAAATAGGATATTTTATATATTAGAAGAGTTATTGGAAAACCGTTCTTTGTTTAAATATAACTTTGAAATATTTGGTTAAAAACGTTCAGTTTAAGCCGTTTAGAGTGGAAGCATTTAAGAGATGTATCACCTTATAGTTTGGGCACAACGTGTAACTGGCCGAAATGCTCATGATTCCACTCGATCCATGTATTTTTCTGTGCATAATCTTCTCTCAAATGTATAACATGTTAGATATCCTCCTTCGGGTGGCTTCACCATAGCATATGGGAGAGCATTGGGCCCTTAATCCCACAAACTCTGACTTCGTAGAATATTTGTGGGGTTTTTGGGTTTTTAAGACCCTCGACGATAGGGAAAGCGGTCGAGGGCGACTGAGTGAAAAGTTATAATTTGCTGTGCTGAAGCCGTAAAAGGATTTTGTTGCATATTTTTTACTAATCCAAATCGTTTCCTTAATTTTATTTCGAAATTTGCATTCTTTAACTAAATTAACATTCTAAAAGTGCGACATAGACCCCCGCATCACGCCTGCACAATTTGCTTTTCTAATTATATAAAAGAAACTTGTTGGGTTCATTAATTTATTGAAAGTTTCGTCGTTACTTGCATAAATTCATGGAATACCCCCAAAAATATGAATTGAACGTAAAACTGAACAAAGACTATTTTGTTACACAATACTCTGTCTGAATCTTTCATTCTGTGTTTTAATTGCTATTCTCTTGTAGTAGTGGGATTTTATCAGATAATAAAACTTCTAGAATAATTTATGAATGAAACTTGCATTTCTCCATTTCTATTAAATAAAATTCTAAGGTATAAAAACACCAGATTTTCATGAAGAAAGAAGAGAATTGAATCTGTAATCAACGGATCCATTTCGCACTCGTTACAGGAAAAGAACTTCTTCCATACAGCAGACGTATGGTGCCTTCGCGGGGACTGCAAATATGTGAATGTATATGGTGAGTGCATCTGAGTTGTGCGGGTCTTTAAGTGGACACATCACCGATATTTAATTTAGCTGTAAATGGAGTAGATTCCATAATCGGGAGACGTATGTTGCCTCCGTGGGGACTGCAAATATTTGAATGTATATGGTGATGTGCATCTGAGTTGTACCGGTATTTAAATGGGCACTTCACCGGTATTTAATTTAGCTGTAAATGGAGCTGATTCCATAATCGGGAGACGTATGTTGCCTCAGCGGGGACTGCAAATATTAGAATGTATATGGTGATGTGCATCTGATTTGTGCCGGTATTTAAGTGGACACATGACCGGTATTTAATTTAGCTGTAAATGGAGCAGATTCCATAATCGGGAGACGTATGTTGCCTCAGCGGTGACTGCAAATATTTGAATGTATATGGTGATGTGCATCTGAGTTGTGCCGGTATTTAAGTGGGCACTTCAACGGTATTTAATTTAGCTGTAAATGGAGCAGATTCCATAATCGGGAGACGTATGTTGCCTCCGTGGGGACTGCAAATATTTGAATGTATATGGTGATGTGCATCTGAGTTGTGCCGGTATTTAAGTGGGCACTTCAACGGTATTTAATTTAGCTGTAAATGGAGCTGATTCCATAATCGGGAGACGTATGTTGCCTCAGCGGGGACTGCAAATATTAGAATGTATATGGTGATGTGCATCTGATTTGTGCCGGTATTTAAGTGGACACATGACCGGTATTTAATTTAGCTGTAAATGGAGCAGATTCCATAATCGGGAGACGTATGTTGCCTCAGCGGTGACTGCAAATATTTGAATGTATATGGTGATGTGCATCTGAGTTGTGCCGGTATTTAAGTGGGCACTTCAACGGTATTTAATTTAGCTGTAAATGGAGCAGATTCCATAATCGGGAGACGTATGTTGCCTCAGCGGGGACTGCAAATATTAGAATGTATATGGTGATGTGCATCTGATTTGTGCCGGTATTTAAGTGGACACATGACCGGTATTTAATTTAGCTGTAAATGGAGCAGATTCCATAATCGGGAGACGTATGTTGCCTCAGCGGTGACTGCAAATATTTGAATGTATATGGTGATGTGCATCTGAGTTATGCCGGTATTTAAGTGGGCACTTCACCGGTATTTAATTTAGCTGTAAATGGAGCAGATTCCATAATCGGGAGACGCATGTTGCCTCCGCGGGGTCTGCAAATATTTGAATGTATATGGTGATGTGCATCTGAGTTGTGTCGGTATTTAAGTGGACACATCACCGGTATTTAATTTAGCATTAATGGAGCAGATTCCATACTCGGGAGACGTATGTTGCCTCCGCGGGGACTGCAAATATTTGAATGTATATGGTGATGTGCATCTGAGTTGTACCGGTAATTAAGTGGGCACTTCACCAGTCTTTAATTTAGCTGTAAATGGAGCAGATTCCATACTCGGGAGACGTATGTTGCCTCCTCGGGGACTGCAAATATTTGAATGTATGTGGTGATGTGCATCTGAGTTGTGCTGGTATTTAAGTGGACACATCACCGATATTTAATTTACCTGTAAATGGAGCAGATTCCATACTCGGGAGTCGCATGTTGCCTCCGCGGGGTCTGCAAATATTTGAATGTATGTGGTGATGTGCATCTGAGTTGTGCCGGTATTTAAGTGGACACATCACCGGTATTTAATTTAGCTTTAATGGAGCAGATTCCATACTCGGGAGACGCATGTTGCCTCCGCGGGGTCTGCAAATATTTGAATGTATATGGTGATGTACATCTGAGTTGTGCCGGTATTTAAGTGGACACATCACCGATATTTAATTTAGCTGTAAATGGAGCAGATTCCATACTCGGGAGACGCATGTTGCCTCCGCGGGGTCTGCAAATATTTGAATGTATGTGGTGATGTGCATCTGAGTTGTGCCGGTATTTAAGTGGACACATCACCGGTATTTAATTTAGCTTTAATGGAGCAGATTCCATACTCGGGAGACGCATGTTGCCTCCGCGGGGTCTGCAAATATTTGAATGTATATGGTGATGTGCATCTGAGTTGTGCCGGTAATTAAGTGGACACATCACCGATATTTAATTTAGATGTAAATGGAGCAGGTACCATACTCGAGAGACGTATGTTGCCTCCGCGGGGACTGCAAATATTTGAATGTATATGGTGATGTGCATCTGAGTTCTGCCGGTCTTTAAGTGGACACATCACCGGTATTTAATTTAGATGTAAATGGAGCAGATTCCATACTCAGGAGACGCATGTTGCCTCCGCGGGGACTTTTTTTTTATCGAGGGGGAAAGCTTTAAGCCAATTAGTCAGTGTGGGACATCAACCCACTAAAACCTCCTCAGTGTCGTGGCGGGCAACCCTCCCGGGACCGCATAATATGATTACGTCGGGAGGCCGTCATGAGCATTATTTCTCAATAGTCTATAATTATCAGTCTAAAACAAGTCCGCTGCTGGTTGTCGCTCCGTGGCGAAATTTCTGCTACATTTGCTAACTGCTGTTGACCCAGTAGCCGCTGTCGTTCACGCTCCTCCTTGCGTAGCGCCAACATTACTTGTTCAGCGAAGGTCTATACCGCGTTCCATTTAGCGGGTGTCTCCAGCATTGCAGCCACTATATTTGCTGTGGTCGGTGGTCTGCCCAAGGCAGATCCCAGCTCCTCTCTCCAGGTCCTGAAGCGTGAGCAGTAAAGCATCACGTGCGTACCGCTCTCGAATTCGCCCGTGCATTTTGGACAGTAGGGGTGTTCTGTTATTTTGAAGCGAGAGATATATGCATTGAAGCATCCATGACCGCTGAGTAACTGCGTCATGTAGTAGTTTAGACTACCATGCTTCCTGTTCACTTATTGGGACACCCTGGGAATGAGCTGGAATGTCCATCGTCCCTTCTCGGACTGCTCCCATCTTTCTTGCCACTCTTCGGTGCATCGCCGTCGCTCCTCTAGCCTTCGTTCGGCTGTAGGCCATACGCTCTGTCGGTCGCACAGTCGCTGCAGCTCCAACGCTCGAAGTCCAGGGGCATTTTTGCAGCAAGGACGGAAATTGCATCGTCGGAGACCGTACGGTAGGCGCAGGTGAGTCTAAGCGCACTTAATAGTTGCGTTGCGCAAGCCTCTCTGAGATGCGTAATTTTTGCTTCTGCCCAGATGGGTGCTGCATAGAGCATCACGGAATCCGTTACCGTCGCCAGAAGTTGTCTTCTTCCCTCACGTGGGCCTCCAATGTTTGGCAGAATCCACGCAAGAGCGCCTTGAATTTTAGAGCATTTTTTGCTGACCGCTACCAGGTGCTCCTTAAATGACAGCCTTGCGTCCATGTTAACTCCAAGATATTTAATGCTTGGT
This sequence comes from Clusia tigrina, assembly GCA_920105625.2. Classification (NCBI taxonomy): domain Eukaryota; kingdom Metazoa; phylum Arthropoda; class Insecta; order Diptera; family Clusiidae; genus Clusia; species Clusia tigrina. Next base: position 55,240,194 of record OV050030.1, read on the forward strand.
TGCGACATAATACGGTGATTACCGATGTCCAGCACCATCTCCTCTCGCTTTTTCCGCGTGCTTATCAGTACAATCTCAGTTTTTTGAGCAGCAAGTTCCAGGTGCGCTGATTGGAGCCTCCTACGCACCCTTGCGATCGCATCGTTACACACCACCTGCAAATGCTCAATATGTTTGGCCACCACTACCAATGCGATATCATCAGCATAACCAATAATATTAACGTTTTCCGGCATATTAAGCTCCAGGATGCCGTTGTACATAGCGTTACACAGCATGGGCCCTAGTACTGATCCTTGAGGAACCCCGCCGGTCATGGCCGTAGCCAGGGGGTGGCCACGGGGGCCAAATCCCCCCCCCCCGAAAATTGCACTATTTTAATTTCAACATATAGATTTAGGGCCTTATTCATAAAAAAACACTAAAATAGCTTTTTAGCATTTATTGAACGTCTCATAAGTATCACATTCATAGAGAGTGTTTTAACTAGAGAGAGTTTTTTCACTGTTTGTGATGTACACCAACAAGGTTAACAATAACCGATAAACCGAATTATAAAATTTTGTTTTGATCTTTCCAATACATTTATGAAAATTTTTAAACAATTATGAAAAGAAATATTCAGTAAATGAAACAATTCATAATTTAAAATAAAAAATTATAAATATTTGTAAAATTCATTTTGGGTAATCAAAACTAAAAACCGGATAAGCGGTTGTTGCTTCCATGTTTTGATTATATATCCATCACTACGTAAACAAAAGTTAACGGCTAAACAGCAAAAAAGCGCACAAATCTCTCTCTTTTCAGTGTGGCCAACACGAAAATAAGGAAATATGTTGCAAAAAATCTCGAAAGTAAAATGAAAATTGCATAGTTAACAATACCGGCTAATATTATTCTCTCAGTTGTTTGTTGTTTCTCTTTCTGTCGCCTTCACTAGGTTAGTTTCATTATCATATAAATACATGTTAAAAAAGCAACAAATATATTTCGATTATCTCATCTTTATCTCTCTTCATTAAGTTGTACACATTTAAAATTATTATTTACATCGATTAGTTGATGTGTAACCTGCGCTGAATGCACAACTCATGTTTTAATGGAATAAATTCTTAGTTAGAATATATGCAAAATGAAAAGAGTTAAAGTGAATACTATTGATAATTTTTTTGAAAAAAAATAAGGTAAGTTAAAGACAAATAGAAATTTAGGTACGAATTTTGTAAGAAGGTTTTGGGCACAGACTTCTAGACAAAACTGATGTTTGTAGAACTGTGGATGTTCAATACAACGCATTTAGGATATTTTAAAATATAAAACTCCTTTTTAAATTCTAGTGTCTTAATGATAATGATGCAGTTGTGTCTAACAGTTCGATTCCAGTATCATTGCTCGACAGTTCACCTTCAACATCTCAGTCTGCTAAGTTTGAGTGTTATAACGATAGGCCAACGTCGTCCTCCAATGCTGAAACAGTACATCCCAACTCATTGGAAGTTCAAGAGCCATTATGGGAGAAATAAGTCTGTGGATAAATTATTGGCAACAAAAACCTGACAGGCCTTCCAACCCACTAGATGCCATACTTCTCTGCAGTGAACTTTTATATCCTAACATTTTTGTTTTATTGCAAATATTAGTTACCATACCTGTGACTACAGCTTCAGCAGAGAGAAGTTTTTCAACTCTGCGCAGAGTTAAAACATATTTAAGAAATAGCATGTCAAATGAAAGGTTATCGTCTCTAGCACTTATGTCGGCTCATAGAAACGAAGTTATTGTTGACGATATAGTTGACATTTTTTTATCAAAGAAGAGAAAAATAAATCTTTAAATATGAATGAAATATTTTGACAATAAGTGACCACCATTAATGTAATAAAAAGGGTGTTATTATTTATGATTTACCGAAACATGATTTTGTATAGTATGTTATGTATTTAATGTTATGTTGTAAAGTTTAAAAAGATGTTATTAAAAAACTTATAACAATAGAACGTTTAAGTGAATATATAATTTTTTGTTTGTTAAGTTTCATTACTTTAGACAAATTGAATTAATTGTTTCGAGACATATTTTGTTGATTTTTTTGTTTTGTTTTATTTTTTTAACATAAATATATATATTTGATAAATATGTGAAAAAATCATTTATTTTTTATTTCATTTGGTCTGGCGTCACGACGGCTCTCGTTCCGCTCTGTGGGGGGAGTTCGTCTGCGTACCTTGTATACTGCTTGATGTTCCTCGAAATTTGGTGTCGATCGAGATCTTTGCGCCTTATGTCGTGCTTGCTGGCAGCTCTTCCGAATCGCAGCAATTTCATCGGTCCACCAGTAAACGGGAGTCCTTGATGTATTGTTGGACCTTCGCGGCATCGCTGCATCACATGCTTCCTTAATGTACTTAGCGATTTCCGCAGCCATGGTGCTTGCAGTTTCGCCTTCAATAGACGCTGACTTCCAGATGACGTCAAACGACTCCGCGTCGAACGCCCCCTTTCGCCAGCCAATTTTTTGCGCCTTACGCGTGTACTGCATTGTTCTTCGCTCCACGTCTATTATAATGGCATTGTGATCGCTGCCCGTGTATATATCACTGACTTTCCCGCTAATTCGACTGGCAGTTGTGTCGTCCGCAAAGGCTAGATCTATGATGGACCTGCCTCTTCCATTGTCGAATGTGTAGTGACCTGGCGCATTCAACAGTACTCATTCAAGAAGCGCGAAGCATTCTTCAACTAAGCGTCCTCTAGCATTTGTGTGGCTACTGCCCCAAGTCCGAGACGACGCGTTGAAGTCGCCTGCAATAATTATGGGGTGTTTGCCTTTCGCTTCTTCCATCAGCGATGTCATCATTTCCCCGAACTGTCTCAGTGTCCAACTTGGAGGAGCGTAGCAGCTGAAGAGGTAAATGTTCTCCAGTTTCACCCAGGTATAACCGCTCTCTCTGATTTCCATCTTGCTCTGAGGGGTGGTCTCCCCAATGGACCAGATGGCTGCTCTGCCTTTTTCATCCGCAGCCCAGTTTGGGGAATCCTTCCTTGCATAAGGCTCCGAAAGTAACGCCACATCTGCCTTCACTTCATTTTTATAGTGCATCAGAAGATCCAATGATTTAGGTTGAGCTGAAGTACCCTCATACCTTCTTCTTTTCCAATGCCTCCTGGTGTCGTGGACATTTCATGCTGCCCGCTGGATGCGCCCCCTTGCACAAAGCGCACTTTGCTTCATTTTGGCAATTCGCAGCCATGTGGCCAGTCTCGTCACACTTTCGGCAGAGTCCAGTTCGACCCGGCTCTTTGCATCCAGCCGCCTTGTGCCCATAGCCCCAGCACTTATAGCAGCGTTGTGCCGTTACGACTTCTGTTAGTCGGCAGCTCGTCCATCCTACACGCAGATGTTTTAATCCCAGTGCCTTCTTGGCATCCTCCGCCGGTAGGCTTAAAAAGGCCGTCTGTGCACCACCATAGCCTCTTATCAAGCTTTTAATAGCTTCCACATCTGGGCGCCGTATGTTCGCCTGGTCTCGCAGTGCTTCGCAGATCTCTTCTTTCGAAGAGATATCCGCGACGAGTCCCTTACACTGTAGCGTCACCATGTGCGTGCGTACGTTCACTGTGGCTGCGTCCTTTACCACGCTTTCAATGGCCATCTGGTATGTGGCCGCGTTCACTTCTTTGGCGCTCTTCAGCTCTATGAGCAGTTCCCCTTTTTGCGTTCGGCGGATAGTCTTCACAGCATCATTCAGTGACTTTAGCTGCTCACATTCCTTTACGCTCCGTAAGATGTTGGCGTATGACATCGCTTCATTTTTCGCACTTATAATTATTGCATCTGTTTTTGGTCTAATGGTCCTAGCCGTGGAATTCAATTTCTTCTGCGATTTCTTCTGCACCTTTATCCACTCTGCACTAGTGCTGGGTCGAGGCACTGCCGTAGCCTGTGTTTTTCCCGTCGGCACCTGTTTTGCTGTTGGTGATTTTGACCCTGATTCCGTCACCTTCGTTTTCAGCTTTATTGGTCCTCATAGGCTGGTGTTTGGATCTGCGGGGCGGGTTGCCACCCATCATCGAAGCCAGGTTTTCAAGATTCTGGCCCAGTAAGGTGAACGGATCGCCCGTGCTCGCCTTACTAATCGTTTGTACATGCTCCATGCATGGGGGTAACGAGCTTGAACGCGCTTGCCGCGCGTCAGGCACCAATATCTCCGATGAGCGAGCCATTCTGGAGTTCTTTCCGAATGGGTCTTCGAGAACTGTCTGCTTATCAAGTACTTTCGTACCTACCTCCTGATTTTTCCGCCCCAAAAAAGGTGGGAAAAGTAAAACACACTAAAAGCTATACATATCTGCGTTTAGGGGCGTTGGCAACACTTTTTTTTTTTAATTTTTTGGAGTCTCTCTCTCTCTCTCTTTGCTCTTCTGTTTTAGTGCACCACACACACACACACACCAAGTGCACAATTTCCAGCGCTCTCTCAATTTTCGGATAAGCCGATTGAGAGGCGGGAAATTGTTAAAACTGCCTAACGACGCGAAGGCAAATTTAATAAGTTTAAATAAATAAACTTATATTTGCCTAGGCACAAAACTCGCCGTATCCGCAGTGTTCCACCCGCCTAAAGCTTCGCCGTTCAGGGGTCTGGTACTTTGAGACCAAGCCACTGCTCAGCTGGGCACTATGCAGGCAGATATCGCTGCCGTTTTCGCTCTGCCGTGCGGATAAACCGACGCAGAACCAAAACTGCCGCAAATCACTGGCAGAAACAAAAAATTTATATGCCTTATTTTTCTCGATCGCGAGCCACAATTCACACTTGTCAATTTCACCGGACCGAGGTATGCTCTTTAGCTACCCTTTCCACGATTTCCACACGGATCTACCGTCTACACATAGTAGACTTTCAAAAAATTTCGCACAGAAAAATTTGTTCAACGACTTCGATTCGACTCGTTCTCCGCGGGGACTGTAAATATTTGAATGTATATGGTGATGTGCATCTGAGTTGTGCCGGTATTTGAGTGGACACATCATCGGTGTTTAATTTAGCTTTAATAGAGCAGGTCGGGAGGCGTATGTTGCCTCCGCGGGGACTGCAAATATTTGAATGCATGCCGGGATGTGCATCTGAGTTGTGCCGGTATTTAAGAGGGCACATCACCGGTATTTTATTTAGCTGTAAATTGAGCAGATTGCAAATTCGGGAGACGTATGTTGCCTCCGTGGGGACTGCAAATATTTGAATGTGTGTGGTGATGTGCATCTGAGTTGTGCCGGTATTTAAGTGGACACATCACCGGTATTTAATTTAGCTTTAATGGAGCAGATTCCATACTCGGGAGACGCATGTTGCCTCCGCGGGGTCTGCAAATATTTGAATATATGTGGTGATGTGCATCTGAGTTGTGCCGGTATTTAAGTGGGCACATCGCCGGTATTTAATTTAGTTATAAATGGATTAGGTACCACACTTGTGATTAATTGTTCCGACAAAAGTAAAAAAATTAGCACACCCTAGAAGCACGCGATTGGCACGAGTTGCTTGCGTCCTCCTTCATGATACCATGATTAGAACTTCATACTTTGCGGATGCTCTGTTGACATAATAGCTTGCTAACGATTTGTGCTCGCCTGATATTTCGGATGGCAGCAAAAGTTGTATTTCGGCTTGCGTTGGCGCCCTAAATTTGCTTTCTGTCACTAAGTGAATGCCATGCCATTAGGGCGCTGACTAATAGTAATCAGTTTATTTCGCCTATGAATTCCTTCGCATTGTTGGTATTTTTGAAATTTCGTGTTAATGAATTAATTGTCTTGATTTTCTCTTTGACTCCTTCTATAGGTGAATTTATTGTAGATGAATGTGGGGGTGGATGGATCAGCAAATTTTGGATTGATTCCTACTCTTTTATTTTTACAGTTCCACACTCTGGACAAAATTAAAATAATGATTACTCTCATCAATCGGATTTAAATGAACCTTTCGAAAACGGAATACTTTGCAGAAATTTGTCGTCTTTCATTTCCGATCGGTATTTAATTCATTTTATTTATATATAAAATATTAATTTTAACACGAAAATTTCTTTCTGATTCATGCAATCCGGATTGATCTCGATATACAAGACCTCGTATATCAAATTGTAAACAATATTTAACAAAATTTTTGCATTGCGTGAGCTGACGTCAATTCGTTCCGAATGGGAAGAAATAGAATATTCACCTCATTCGCGGTGTGTAATAACTAAATTGGGTCTCCTTATCGAGCATTTGTCTTTATCGCTTGCATAAATCCATGTAGAAGGAGACTTATTTTGAAGTAGGGCGGTGGCTGATGGCTTAAGAATATAAAAAACAGCCAGTCTAAAGATGTGTTTGTTTACCTTATTTATCAAATATAAATTTATATCGACTATTTTAATTAATTTCTCTGAGAATGAAACACAAGCAACTAAAATTATTTTTTCATATTCTTTTATTAAAAAAATAAATGGCATTAATTATAAATGGAAGTAAATATAAAAATATGTGAAATAACTTTCTTATATTGTAATAAATTTAATATCATTAATAAATTATCTTATCATATAAAAACAAATCTGACTTAAAACTATTTAATGTAATTTTACTTTTTGTTTTTCTAAATTATGGAATATATTTTCATATTGTAATAAAAATAAATAATTTTGACAATTACACAATCATTTCATATTCGCTTAACTAATTAAAATTTTACATATATTAATAATTAATTTTATATTTAACAAACATGTTGGAATAACTTTTCATCATTGGAAGCATTTGCGTCGTAGCCTCAACTCGCTGAAACAGAACTTAGCGAAGTCCCCATTTGAACGAGTTGGTTGGATTTGGTTTGAAACTTTGCTCTCTCAAATTCAATTTTTATGGTCTGTTCATAGAATCAGACTTTTTTCACATTTGTGGCCAGGCCAGCGTTGCCGACTTTATAGAAAGCAAGGAGTTAGCAATTGGTTGTTTTTTTAGTAAGTGGCGAGTCGAAAGCTTCCTTGGAATATATCAATTTACTATATCTATTGGAAATTTAAAAAATCGTATTACTTATTTTAAGTTAAATAGTTATTATAAGAAAATGTGTTATCTTATAACTTGGAAATATTTTCTATATATCTTTCATTAAAGAAACATATGAGCCACAAATTGTGAAAACTTTAAATATATTTAATTTAAATACTAATAACGTACAATTTTAGTAAACTATTTTCATAAAAGATTATTATATACATATATGACTTATTAGAAAATATTGTAGGAAGTAGTTTAGTCTGTGATGTCAGCCAAATTGGCTTCGTCGACGCAGACTGGGAGAGAAATTTATATCAAATATTTAAGAGGAAAATGATTTATGGAGTCGAGTTATATAGGAAATATAATTTATTTTTGTCAAGTTAATAGTCAAGTGAATGAGTTATAGTTAATTTAATGAAATAACCCCTCAAGAGTGATGTTTTTATTCACTGATGCCCCCTTTCCATCAATATGGTAAGTGTAGATAAAAGAGAGACAAAATGTGAAGATAGTTACTTAAATGAACTCTCAATAAATAGCACTACCTCTGTTTACTCAAGCAAAATGTGCTTATATAAGATAATATCTCAAAATATTTAGAATAAGACTTTAAAACAGTTAAAAGTATAATAAAAATATTTTCCTTACTATTTTTATAGATTTAATACTACCTATTCTGATGGTCAAAGTTGCATATTTTTTGTATTATTCCAAAAAAAATGTTTTTCAGGGTAGTCACTAATTTTTGAAACAAATTATTTTGTTGAAAGCATTCTTAATTGTTTACACAAAAAATTAAATTAAAAAATTGTATTTCCATGCACAATTCTTTCCTTAATTCATATTTTAATCTAAGAAATGCTCTGCACCAATTCAGATGAACGGCGGTGTAGTGTATACAAATAATGTGTGAATATAGAAACAAAGAACAATACAATAAAATACAGTCGAGCTACCCCCACAAATTGCCATTTTTTGATTCGGCAGTTCTCGCAGTGAAAAAAACCAAATCAACACCAGCAAAAATTGAATATACAACAACAAAACCAATATAAACAAAAAATAGCAACCAAATACACTTTATTTTTTTATTATTTTAATTTATTAAATAAATACATTTTTTATTTAATTTAGGGGATAATCCCCAATTTTACAGATAAAGAAACATCGGTCATATAAATACAATTTTCAAATATTTTGTGAATATATAACGTTCAAACCAAGAGATATTGGTGATAACAGTGATTGTGAATATGAAATAGCAACTACAGATGTGCAACGTTTTCAAACGAAAATGATACGAGCACAAACCTTGAAGAAATTGAACTTGAATATGCTCTAATTTAATTACAAAAATGGAGGAGTTTCAAGAGAAGGATAATAGATGGACTCTAATTAACATAATTGAATTAGAGATCAATATTAATCAATATAAACTATTGAAGGGTTCTGCTTATATTAAATTACCCCATAATATAGCAATGGAACATGCCTGTATTAATGTAATGAATATAAATGATGACTATTGCTTTAAGTGTGCTGTACAATCTGCAACAAAAAATGTGCAACATAGTAGTTCGCAATATGCAGTGAATATTAAGGATGGTGTGAGTTATGTTGGAAGTATGATATTAAAAGTTATGTAAACTAGTAATAACAATTCATAGGAAATTATTTCAAAAATAATTCCTATGAATTGTCAAATAAATAATTCATAGGAAATTGTTTCACAAATAATCGAGAACATTGCCCATGAAATACTCACAACACAATTCTAAAAAATTTCCTAAAATAAAATATAAAAAGGCAGCATCTTAAGACTGCGGTGTCAATAATAAATTGGGAGTTGAAGAAACAACTCAGATAAAATAAATTGTTTAAATAAAAACTAAACTAAAATTGTTTAATATAAAAACTAAACTGGCGACGAGGATGCGATATCATCTTCATCCATCTCATCCATTACATCTAAAATATTATAAAATAAAGTTATTAAACTTTAAAAACTCGCCATTTCCAATTGTAAACGTATCATAAAAGAAGGCAACCACATTCCAGCAAGTTGTCAGTTGAGTTACGAGCATAGAGTAATATAGAGAGATAACTCTTCTTCTTCCAATGTCAGCTGATGAAATGATCCCATTTTTTCCTTATCCGTGTGAAACAAAAACAATGCAATGTAAATCCGCCATACTTTGTAAAGGAAATTTATTTGGGACTAGATTTAGGGTACAATTGGGAGTTGCGTTATGAAGAAATAAAATCGTATCTTAAATTTAAAAATAGTATAAATACTATATAATTAAAAAGCAAATTTTTAAGTAAAACTTTGTTTTTTATTACGTAAATAATAGTTACATTCGAATTATATTTATTTATTTATAGCAATTATTGTAATAAAGTCAATCTTGAATACATTTTCAAAGCAGCATAATCAAATAAGCTTTGGATAAACCTAATCACCATATATTTTTTTCTTTCTTATTTATAACACCCAACTATTTTTAGATTACTACAAAGACTTACCAATTAAATAATCGGAAAACTTTATGACTAGTTACGATATGTTAAACGATGAATATATTACATGTTCTGAGTTGATTTGCTACTTTTTATTTATCATAATGGATTAAATGGATGAAAATAAGTCATGAAAAATCATGAAAAAATATCAGAATGTATTTATGAGTCTATAATAAGGTCAATATAATTACTATATACAATTTGCAAAATTTGTTCCATTAAATTATATCTAATATCATAATATATCAATAATCAAAGCACTATTCCACTTCTGATTTTAATTTATTTACTTTAATTTATAATAGTAATAATAGTAATAATAGTAAAAATTATTTACATCAGTAACACTATTTCATAAAAAGTCCAAATGTTTTTGTTCCCTGGGGTCTATTAGGAAACAGCTGATCGCTAACAGGCCGCCGAGCACTTAAGCACTTGCAATCAATTTCCCATTGATTTTGTTGTTGGATTTACGAAGTTATTTCTCTATACTCCTCTACGGTTACGAGCGTGCGACGAGCAACAGCGCTACCCGGCCTAAGAACGCGAGTAACCGTGAAATAGTTATTTAAAATTTTTATGAATCTACAATTCAAATATTTAAATTTGTATTAAACCATCCTGAAAACTTAATGTCTGATTCGAACTTATTTACATTTTTCAGAAGTGGGATCTTAGCGCATAAATGCTCAGATAACGGGGAATGAACCATGTTGTGACGCCGCGAATAAAAGGAATCGAACGGTTTTTCTTATGTACTAAAAACTAAATGAACGTGTATAAAAAAAAGGAAGATGTTATTAAGTAGTGGACGGAAGAAAAATAACGTCACTCGAAATGAAATTTGGCATACAAAAGACAAGAAAATAATGCAATATAGCATTAACATACAATGAACTAGAAAAACTTTGATACCGCAACACATAAGCAACGACAAACGAAACGGTTCTTGGAAGCGAAATTCCAAGACATAATGTCATAACGTCTAACGATTTATGTACATATGTAAGTATATAAATAGAAATTTTATATATAGCGCTCACACTAAGGCAGTTGGCAGCGCGATCAACAGGGCTACTACGATAGTTAGCTTGAGCAACACGGAAAATCTAGATATCAACAACGCAACAGGGTTACACGATACTTAACTACTACCAGTGGGTGATCGAGACAACACGGTTACGCGAAAATCTGGCACAAACGTCAAAAAAAGAAAAAAAAACCAAAACAAGATTGAGTGTATTCAAAACGTAAGCATCGAACGTAAATAAACGTAGGAAACGAAGACGATATAAAGAAATTAGTCATAACTCAACGAAAACGAAATCATTTATTACCGACTATTGAAATATAAATTTTACCATGGTGAACATCAACGAGTTGAAAGTGGATCAGCTGAAAAATGCGCTTCGCAGGCGAGAGCTAGCAATAGGAGGGAGTCGAGTTGAACTCATTTCGCGATTGCAGTAATATTTGGGCACAACAGAAATTGAATTATCAGAAACGAATGAGTATCAAACTCAAATCAACGAACTGCGCGAAATGATGCAGCAGCTAATGACAATAACAACGGCAAACGTGCAACAAAGAAATGAAAACACCCACAATCATATCAACGACAATGAAAGTAATAACGAAACAAGTGTTAATGAATGCCGAACATATTCCATAAAGGAAATCGCAGAAGTTTTGCCAGAGTATAACCCAACGGATGAACAATCAATATCGGTGGAACAATTCTTGGAAAGAGTAAACGTAGCAAGAGCAGTGCATGGTTGGAGCGACAAAAGTTTACTTTTAGCTGTATACGGACGATTCAAAGGTGTGGCTAGATCGTGGCTGGATTCTTGTCAAGAGAAGCATACTACGTGGCAAAAATTCTTGCAAGATATTTTAAATGAAATCGGATGCAGTTATGATGAAGCGCAAATACATCAGTTCATGACACGTACTACTCGAAAACCAAACGAAAGAGTATCAGAGTTTTGTTTTCGCATCAACGCTGTCGGTAAAAGATTTAACTTGAGTGAAACAACAAACGTTAAGTACGCGCGAGTTACATATGCAAATACTTACGTTGATATGAAAACCAATGAACCCGACAAATTCGAGGAATTCCTAAATGAAATTAATAAAGCCAGACAGTAACCCAATTCCATTTTCCGGTGCATTGCACAAGCCATAATATTTCCCAATAATAAAACAATATCTCAGCATATTTCCAAATGACTTTAATCGTTAACAAAATCAGCTAATATTATAAAGCAACAAACTTAAATGTAATTTTAGCTAAGTAAGCATAATTGTAATAGTGTTAAGTTCTTTTATTAAATGAAATGAATAATAAAATTCAGTCTGATCTGACCATTCACATTGATCATAACGTCTTGGTAAACTTTTTTAAAAAAACGCTCGAACTCCGGTAACTTATCAAATTGGCGCAGTCGGTAGGATCCTGAAAAATACAACAAGGATTCAGTGATCGTACCTCGTTCGAAAAAAAAATATATATATATTGTGAAAACTTTTTTGTGCAGTGAAAACTAAATTAAATTAAAGTGTTAACCACTCAAGTGCAGTGAAAGCTAAATAAAAACAAACGAATTTTAAAGCTAACACCACCATAGTGCAGTGAACATTTATAATAAAAAGTGGACACTACAAAAACACGTGAAGTGAACATTTAGAAAATAACTGAAGCCACAGAAAAATAAAACTAAAATTTCTGTGCAGTGAAAGTTAAAAAAAATAATCAAGTGAATCACCACGAAAAGCAGTAAGAGCCGCTAAACAATTTACAATTGATTCAACAAGGCGAAGAAGACAACTAGCGTTTGATCAACGAAGGATGGAGGAAGAACAGGCTCAAATACCAGCTGTAGGACTAGTCGAGGAGCTTGCTAGGAGAGAGCAACAGTTGGAAGCAATGAGGCAAGCCTATTTGGAGCTAAGAAGTAGTGTGGATCAAAACCAGAGAGACAGCATAATGAAGACAATAAATAGCCTGCCTACATTCACCGGCACCGGTGACATCACAATAAACTCTTTCTTCAGCAGCATCGAGTACCTTCTGTCCACTATCAACAACAACGAGATAAGAAAGGAAGCAGTAAGAACAATTTTCTACAGAACTATACAAGGACCAGCGAAAAATGTTATCATCAACATCCCAGAACCAGACAACTGGCAATTGATAAAGGAAACCTTAAAGTTGCGATACCGACCAGATGTGGAACCACACCAGCTTTACAGGAAAGTGGCAAATCTTAAAGTTAATTCTGTAAGTGAACTCATGGTAGAAATACAAGAAATTAAATATAAGTCGGACGAATTGACAGTGTATTATACAGGCGACCATTATATTGACCTAAGTAACATGGACAGTATATTAGCAAACACAATTAAAGAAATGACCCAGGGAGTTTTACTAGACAAAATTTATAATGAGGGAAATTTGAATAACATTTTAAGAATAATGACAAGTAGAAGATTTGAGGACAGTTGTATCAGGACAGAATATAGGAAATTTAAAGATAGACCAACAAATGTGTGGAATAGTAGACACCAGGATAAAACACCGCGTTTTAATAATGCACAGGCAAGTTATAGGAATAGGAATCAGAATCCTCACTATCAGAATGAGATACAAAATTACAATAATAATTCCGGGCAGTATAGACAAAATAACAATTTTAATAATGGAAGAGTCAATAATCGATTCACAAATTCGGGAAATTTCCAGAGACCACAGACAGGAAACCCTAGGCAGAATTCAGGGCAATATCGCCAGAATCCATTTAGGCAAGGTCAGGTCGAACCCATGGAAATTGACAATATAGATATGAGCAATCCCCAATTGGCAGGACACCCTAATCCTCGAATTAGCCAAAATCGCTTAGTTTCGGATAGGCAAGGCCAGGAAGGACATCAACTAAGTAATAGGAGAAGAGAGGAAGTTAATAACTGCATTTTTTTTATGAAACCGCCTCGGAATGGTTACCGAAAATAGGGATGGTGATCAATAATAAAAATTATAGTGCGCTCATAGATACAGGAGCAAGTTTTAGTTTAATTAATAGCAAGATAAAGGATTTCCCCAAGGTAAAATTAGAAGAACCAATATTGTTTAGTACAATTGCCGATAAAGATGTCATAAACTATGAAGTGTGCACAGTAGCGCCAGCAGAATTTAATCTACCCAATAACGCAAGAGTGAAATGGAAAGCAGCACCACTCACAGGAAGAAAATATGACTTTATTATTGGCATGGATATTCTAAAGTTTTCGAACGCACAAATAAATGTCGAAGAAAGAAAAATAGTTTTAAATCGAAAAGAAAGTAAATTCCTAAATAGCCCTTACAATTTGAACCAAATTTATACTCTAGAAGCCACTGATTTCAATTTAGACAAATTAATGCTAGATCACCTAAACGATGAAGAATATAGAGAAGTTTTAGCACTACTGAAACGATTTAAAAATTTACTATTTAAAGAAGGCGATAAATTAACAAACACTACCGAAATTCAACATGAGATAAAAACCACAATTCAACAGCAAATTAATTCAAAATTGTACAGATATCCGCCTCAACATGAAATGGAGGTAAGAAGGCAAATTAAAGAGATGGAGGAACAGGGTATTATTAAAAAAAGTTACTCCAGATATTCAAGTCCACTCATAGTAGTACCAAAAAAGATAGATAATTCAGGAGAGAAAATTCCGATTAGTAATTGACTATAGAAAGTTGAACGACGTAACAATAGACGATAAATATCCCCTCCCAAACATTGATTCAATTCTAGATAAGTTAGGAAGAGCTCAATATTTTACAACGTTAGACTTGGCGAAAGGTTACCATCAAATTCTAGTAAAGAAGGAAGACAGGAAAAAAACAGCATTCGTAACACCTCACGGTCTGTACGAATTTAAAAGAATGCCGTTTGGATTGAAAAATGCACCCGCAACCTTTCAACGCCTTATGAACGAAATTTTGCGAGATTTTATAAATAAAACATGCGTAGTATATCTAGACGACATACTAATTTTTAGTACCGCTTTACAGGAACATGTGAAAGCAATTAGGGATATATTCAAAGTCCTTGAAAGTAAAAATCTAAAAATTCAAGTGGATAAATGCAATTTTATGAGAAAGGAAACAGAATTTCTGGGACACATTCTGACAAAAGACGGAATGAAACCGAACCCTAATAAGATCAAAGTTATTGAAAAATTAGAATTGCCAAAAACTGAAAGACAAATAAAAAGCTTTCTAGGATTAACTGGCTACTATCGTAAATTCGTGAAAAATTATGCAAAAGTAGCGCAGCCAATTACTAAATATTTGAAAAAAGGGGCAAGGATTAACCTGAAGGACCCAACTTACATAGAAGCGTTCGAAAAATTAAGAACATTAATAAGTACTCATCCAATATTACGTTATCCAGATTTTGAAAAAGAATTTACGTTAACAACAGATGCATCAAACTATGCCATAGGCGCAGTACATCGCAGGAAGGACACCCAGTGTGTTACGCCTCAAGAACTCTAAATAATCATGAAAGGAATTATTCGGCGACAGACAAGGAATTTTTAGCGATAATGTGGAGTGTTAACTATTTTAGACCATATGTTTATGGAAGAAGATTTAAAATTTTAACTGACCATCAGCCAATTAAATTTTTACATTCAAAATATAAAGGCAAGGACATGTCTCCACGACATCAGAGGTGGTTATTAAAATTAGGAGAGTACCAATTCGACATTGAATATTTAAAAGGAAAGGAAAATAAAGTAGCCGACTTCTTAAGTAGAATAGAAAATAGTGAGGACACTATTTCGGAAGACACGGAGGGTAAGAATACCGAGATTTTAAAATTTGTAGTTAATAATATAGAGGACAACGAGTCAATAGCAACAGTACACTCAGCGGAAGAAGACTTGGGTGACCACTTTTCAATTAAAGAAGAAATAGTTAATAAATACAAAACGCAAATTATTTTAACAAATAATAAAATAGAAGAACTTAAAATAATACATGGAAAAAGGATAATATTTATTGCGGAAAGTGATTTTGAGGAAATGGGAAACATATTTAAAAGATATATTACGAAAGGAAAGATCGGTATCTATGCAGAAATTTCTGACCACAGTTATAATAAAGTACAGGAAAAGCTTATTGAAATGTTTTCAAACGATAAGCAGTTAGAATTTATTAAATGTACAATGAGAGCACAAGACATCGAGACAGAAGTCGAAGCTATTAAGCAAATTTCTTTATATCATGTGAGGGAAAGTATACACTCAGGCATCTTGGAAACATATAATCAAATAAGGAATAAAATATATTATCCAAAATTAATGGAATTGATTCAGATAATTATAAATCAGTGTGAAATTTGTCAAGAGGTCAAATACGACAGAAGACCCATCAAACCAAAATATAGTCTTACAGAAACACCGCTAGGGAAAAATGATATTATACATATAGATACGTATGTCATGAAGGGATATCACTTTTTAACAGTTATAGACAAATTTTCAAAATTTGGAGCAGCATACTCATTGAATGATAGAAATCATATTACAATTATTGAACAACTAGAAGATCATTTTACTAAATTAGGAAAACCAAGGAAAATAATTGCGGACAATGAATTTAAAACAATAAGAATAAAAGAGTTTTTGAACAATGAAAACATTGAACATCATTTAACAAAACCTATTAGTCATACAGGTAATTCAGATATTGAAAGGTTTCATAGTACTATAGCGGAAAAATTTAGAATTTTGTATAAGCTAGAAAAAGAGTGTTCAGTCAAACAATTAATTCAGAAAGCTATTCGAAACTATAATGAAAGATTTCATTCAACGATAAAATATACACCAAACGAAGTGCATGATAATAAAGTAGATCCTGAAATAGTAAAAAATAATTTAGAAACAACAAAACACAAAATCATTAATAAATTAAATAGAAACAGGGAAAATTATGAGGAAACGAGAACAGAAGGTTTTATTAAAAATTATAAAGCTGTTAGGCATAAAGAGCAGCCAAAAATTAGGAAAGGAAAATTGGAAAATATTCATCCTCAAAATATTAAAAAACCCTTAAAATTTGCAGATGCTAATGATGATACTAGTAATGATGACATGGATACGACAGAGTGAAGGCGCAATGACTTTAACAGAACTAGTTGACCAAACAGGATTTATTGACTTACAAATGAGAGACCAAGATATAGTTATGGACAGTGACATAGTCTTACATATAGTTGACATTAAACAAATTGAAAATAGTATAAATGAAATGACAGACGATATTATACTAATGAAAGCAAGTAACAAAGACATACTACAAGCTGAATTACTAGAGGCAAGAAATAAGCTAATGACATTAGTACCAACAAAGACAAGACAAAAAAGAGGACTAATAAACGCAATAGGTACTATATCTAAATGGACATTTGGCACAATGGACGATTATGATAGACAGACTATACAAAAACATTTCTAAAAGACTGACGAGACATTAAATCAACAAATACACATAAACGATCATTTCAATTTAGCGATTGAACAAATTAAAAATATTGTAAAAAACGATAGAAAAGAAATTGAAAAAAGTTTTAATGCCATAAATAAAATGGAAGACCAAGAATACAAACAACATATGTATTTACAACAAATGTCAAAAATTCAATTGATAAAAAGCAAAATAGAACAAATTCAAGACAATGTAGTATCAGCTAAGTACGGGTTAGTTCACCCAAATATTCTAACAAATCATGAAATAATTGAATATAACATTGATTTTAATAAACTGAAATATTTACAATTAGGAATAGCAACCTTTAATAATACTTTCCTAATACTAGGCATAAAAATTCCAAAAGTGTTTATACAAGCAAAAATAAGAAAAATTGTACCATTACCAAATAAAGAACAAAAAGAAATAGAAGCAACTATAGAAGAAGTATTTACCGATAAAAATAAAACTATGCAATTTGAAGAAAATAAACATTTCAGACAACTCAAATCCAGCACTCACTGTATAACGACGAAAAATTGTAAATTAGTAACAAGCAAAGAATTGGAAATTATAGCTTTAGATGAAAAAACAATTATGATTAAAAATTCAGTCAATTTATTTGTAAACAATACATGTAATGAAAATCATACTATTTTAAACGGAAATTATATACTACAATTTAACAATTGTTCAATAAAAATTAATGATTACTATTTTTCTAATTTAGTCGAAAAAGTCGAAGGAAATATTATGAGCTTTCGATATGATGATATAAAAAGTTTTACAGAAAAGTTAACATTCGAGCAAATAAATGAAGAAAATAAAATTAATTTCCAAAATATTTCTAATTTAAAGATTCATAATAAAATTATATACGGTTGTAACATTTTTCTCATACTTATAATTATATTAATAATTGCCATTTGGAAAACAAAGTTCAGTCATATTAAAATAAATTTAAATAATCAAATTCAGGAGAATTCTGATCTAAAGGGGAGGGTAGTTACATATGCAAATACTTACGTTGATATGAAAACCAATGAACCCGACAAATTCGAGGAATTCCTAAATGAAATTAATAAAGCCAGACAGTAACCCAATTCCATTTTCCGGTGCATTGCACAAGCCATAATATTTCCCAATAATAAAACAATATCTCAGCATATTTCCAAATGACTTTAATCGTTAACAAAATTAGCTAATATTATAAAGCAACAGACTTAAATGTAATTTTAGCTAAGTAAGCATAATTGTAATAGTGTTAAGTTATTTTATTAAATGAAATGAATAATAAAATTCAGTCTGATCTGACCATTCACATTGATCATAGCGTCTTGGTAAACTTTTTTAAAAACGCTCGAACTCCGGTAACTTATCAAATTCGCGCGATGGACTATAACACCGCGAATTGCAAATGGCTATCGCAGCGATTAAAATAGAAAATATGAAGCAAATGCGTGAAACGTGTGAACAAAATTTGCAAAATCGTATCAAAACGACAGAAAATAAGACTCGTGAATACAGGCTTAGTGCACAAAAATCGAAAACGGAGGAAAAACCTAAAGATATAACGTGGTACAACTATGGCGAACCCGGACATATTTCAGCCAAGTGTAGTAAGCCTCAGAAACGAAATCGATGTAAAGATTCTAATAAGGCGCATTCAAAACATGAACCTGAAAATTGTGGCAAAACAAACGCGATGCCGCGAAAAACTAGAATGTCTAATGACAATTTTGTTAAAACTATTGAAATAGGTGAAACTTCGGCAAAGGCAGTGAGTGCGATTTGATTCGAGAAACTGTGGCACAACAAATTCCGGGAAAACGGTTGAATATTCCATTTTCGGTTAGTGGAATCGGTGGAGGTATAATACCCTCAAACGAACAAATTGAAACGAATATTAAAATTGACGGTATCGAAAAGAAAACAATTCTTCATGTTGTCAACTACGAAAATTTAGATGTTGACGTAATGTTAGGTCAAGAACTTTTTGATACGGAAAATATGCTCATTGAATTCGACGGAAATTTTGTATTTCAACCAAAAATTCAAAATATATATATCACTAAAGGAGTAGAACCATTAACAAAAAAAGAACTGTCTTGCGGAGAAATAACGTTTGAAACTGAGAAAACTAAATATATTACTTAAAAAATATTCAATGGCTTTTGCGAAAAATATTAACGAAATCGAAAAAACCAACGAAACCGAATTAAAAATCGAACTAACCACGGATAAAATTATCGCTCAAAAACCATACCGCGTACCGGAACCAAAAGAGGAAGTTGTAAGAAATATGATAAGGGAACTTCTCGACAATGACATCATTCAACCATCAGATTCAGGATACGCCAGCCCCATGTTACTAGTTCGCAAGAAGAACAGTGAGGATAGACTTTGCGTTGACTATCGCGAATTAAATAAAATTACGGTGAAGGAAAGTTTTGCAATTTCCAAATGTAGAAGAATGTATACAAGAAGCAACGAAATATAATATTTTCTCTACATTGGACCTGAACAGCGGGTACTATCGGATTCTGATAGAAGCGTCGAGTCGGAAGTTTACAGCAGTAATAGTTCCGGACGAATTGTATGAATTCAAAAGAATGCCATTCGGGCTAAAGAATGCTCCAATTGTCTTTATGCGTTTGATGGCTAAAATCAAAAGTAGACTAAAAATAAACGGTATGATACACTTAATGGATGACATGCTCATAAGAGCTGAAAACGAAATGAAAATGATCGAAAAACTCGACAACGTTTTGCAAATTCTGTTTGAGTTTGGACTCACAGTGAATGTGGCAAAGTTAGAGTTATTTAAAAGCGAAATAAACTTCTTGGGACATCGAATTCGAATAAACGGAATACTACCTGGTTAACGAAAAACGGATGCAATAAGAAATTTTGAGACACCGAAGACGACAACGGAAATTCGAAGATTCCTTGGATTAACAGGCTATTTTCGAAAATTTTTTCCCGCTTATGCGGTCATATCAGAGCCTTTGCGTAAGCTTCTTCGAAGAAACCAATCTTACGTATGGAACGAAACACAAAATGAAGCATTCGAGAAACTGAAAAACGCCCTTGTCACCTCACCTGTTTTCATTGGATATCGAGCAGATGCAGAGCATCAATTGCATACGGACGCAAGTGGCGTGGGTTTGGCAGGAGTACTACTGCAGGGCGACGGAAATGATTTAAAGCCAGTAGCGTATTACAGCCGGGCGACGACTGAACTCGAAACTAAGTACCACAGTTATGAGCTCGAAACACTAGCGGTGGTAGAATCAATTGAACGTTTTAAGTATTATATTTTCGGAAAATTAATCAAAGTTGTGACAGATTGCAGTGCAGTGCAAATGACCTTTAAGAAGAAATAATTAGTTCCACGAATAGCAAGATGGTGGTTACGTATACAACACTTTTGATATCGAAATGAAGTATCGCAGCGAAAAAGGAATGGCTCACGTTGACGCCTTGAGCAGAGCACCATACGAAGAATGCGGAGAACTAGAAGTGGCGACGTTAAACGTTATGAAAATAGGCGTTAGTACTGAAGATTGGCTGTTCGGTATGCAGTTATAGGATCCGAAATTACAACAAATCGTAGATAAGGTCAACAATAAGGATTAGGAGGTTAGAGATTATTCGATAAATAGAGAACGGCTATACAAAAAAGTTAACGATAAGGAGTTATTTGTAGTACCAAAGGCATTACGATGGAGAATAGTATACGATGCGCACGTAAAAACGGGACATCTTAGTGTCGGACAATAGAGTGGTTGCAGCAAAACTATTATTTTCCACGGATGCGGAATTTCGTTAAATCGTTCATAAATTCCTGCGTCGAATGCGCATTTAATAAACGACCAGCTGGAAGAAAAGAGGGTGAATTGCAGTATAGCAAAGTCGAGGCAGTACCATTCCAAATATTGCATATCGACCATTTAGTTCCGTTTCCCCGAAGTAGAAGGCAGAAGGAACATATCCTTGTCATAGTAGATAGTTTCACGAAATTTGTACTAATACGAGCCGTAAGAAACACAAGTACGAAGTACTTAATAACAATATTGAAAGAACTAACTAGCTATTTTGGAACACCCCAAATCATCGTCAGCGAACGAGGAACGTCATTCACGTCCAAAGAGTTCGAAAGTTATTGTGAGGAAAGAGGAATAAAGCATAGACTTACTGCAGTTCAAACACCTCGTGCGAATGGACATGTGGAAAGATTAAATCAAACAATTCTTTCCATGCTGTTACCCTCAACCGAAAAGATAAAAACTGGGATGACCACTTGAGAACCATCCAATGGACCTTAAATACATCCAAATCGCAGACAACTCAAAGAACACCACACGATCTATTATTTGGATTCAAACCCCGTGACATACTTTCTAATAAAATTATTCAAATATTACTTGACGACGAAATTCAAGAAAATCGTGTTGAAGAGAAAATGATACAGAAACGAGAAGATGCAGCAAACAAAATTACGCAACGGCATAAGGCCAAAATACGATTTGACCAGCATCATTCAAAACCCAAAATGTATAAAAAGAAAGACATAGTCCTGATACAAAACGACGCACCTACCACCGGAAATTCGCGTAAACTAGAACCACGATATAAGGGACTATTGATCGTCACTGAAGCTTTAAGCAACGATAGATATGTCGTTGAAGATTTACCAGGAACAACAAGGAAACTACGCCACTACAAATCCGTACATGCGTCAGATCGAATGAAACCATGGTGCAAATTACCAGAAGGCGATGACAACGAAGAGAGCAGCGACTCCGAACGCGAGGACGCTTGACGTCAGGAAGAGCCGACTGTAAATGTATCATATAAGGTGGCAACCACATTCCAGCAAGTTGTCCGTTGAGTTACGAGCGTGTGACGAGCAACAGCGCTACCCGGCCTACGAACGCGAGTGAAAGTGAAATAGTTATTTAAATTCTTATGAATCTACAATTCAATTATTTAAAATTCTTATTAATCTACAATTCAATTATTTAAATTTGTATTAAACCATCCAGAAAACTTATTGTCTCATTCGAACTTATTTACACACATTAACCAACAGTTATAAAGAAAAATGGCCCTCTTAAATATGTTTCGGCATTTCAAAAATGTATGCAAATTCCATAACATCGCGTTTAAATCCTGCACTTACTTTGAGTAAGAAATCGTGTTATTTATTTTCTTCTTTTTTAATTAAATATGAAGATGGAATTTTCGCAAAAAAATTCTTGTTAAGGAATTCAGTAATGTAAGCATTGTTCATGAGGAAGGTGATTTAAAAATAGGAATTTATAATTCTAATATTATTGCATTCAGTTGGCTTGCTATATGAAAAATTTTCTTTTTTTAATTACAATCTTTTTAAAATTATATGATTTCTAACAAATAATAATGATTTAATTGTAAAATGTCATGAAATTGATATTAAATTCGACTACCACTTTCAATCTTACGAAGTAGGTAAGAAAAAAAAAGATATTTCTTTTATAAATATATCTAAGTTTGTAAGCCCACCACTAAATATTTGTATTATAAATAATACTAAGCCTTATATAAGATTAAAATACTTGTAATTAATGTATTATTTATGTTTCATTTGTGTAAACTTCTTTTTATTTTAAATATATATTATATATTAATAAAGAAAAATGAAAAATGTGTTTTTTTATGTAAATGTTAACATTAAAAAAAATCAACATTGATATGGTAAAAATGTACTGTATTATTGGTAAAAATAGTTCAAAAAAATCAAGAAATATATGGTAAAATTTTACCATTTCAATGTTGACAATAACTATTAATTTGTTAAAGAAATCAACAACTATATGGTAAAAATTTACTATATTTATGGTAAAAATCACTAATCAATTGTTAAAAAAAAAACAAAAACAGTTGGTAAAACTTGACTATGTCATTGTTGAAATTAACTATTTTTAGATTTGGCGCCGAATCGTTCCTTTTATTGTTAAAAAAAAACCACGTTATGGTCAATGTACCTGTCTCAGTGTACCTATAATAAAACAGGGAATGCAGACGTTGAAAGACTACATTCTACATTGAACGAACATATTAGGATCCTTAATGCAGATCCGAATAAATCCACATTAGAACTAAGTGAAAAAGTTTTTCAAGCTATTGTATACTATAATAAACCACACATAAAAAACGACCAATTGAATTTTTGAATAATGTTTTGAGTAAGGAGGAAATAGAAGAAATATCAAATAAAATACACAATAGGAAAATATTAACAATAAATAACTATAATAACAAAACAAAATATAATAATCAGCAAAACAACTTTAGGAATAATTATGTTAAGAATTACAGAGTGAGCAAATCTCAACCTAGATATAAAAAAGTAATTAATTACACTAGATATAAAAATCACATTATAGTTAACGACAATAACAAAGAAAGAAAAGATTACAAAAACCAAATCAGAAGAAAAAACAAATACCAAACCGAAACTTATTAATCTTTTTTTTATAATTGGAATTATTTTATGCATAAAAAATAGAAAATCAAAAAATAAAATTGTAACAAACATAGAATTACGTGAAGCAAACCAAAAGGAATCCACAGACCCCTTTAAAAAATCTGTACAAATACAATAAAGTAATGTAAAATTTTGCAGAGACCGCAAAAACTTAAGGAGGGAGGAGTCATATATTCATATAACTATCAATATAACTATAAGCGGAACAGCTACATTGTATCATTTGCAGAGACGAAGCTTCTTCACTACCACTGCTATGAAATATAAACAATATGAACTTCACAGGTGTTACGATTACACAGTGACCCACAAACGAGGGCTAAAATGCACCATAATTGTTTAGGTCAACACCTGTATAATTGGAACACCGCGAAAGTGAAACACCTAAGTATATAATCAAAATATGGAGTAAGCGAATATGTAACTAGAATTAAGACTATAAATAAGAGTGGTTTTTAAGAATAAAGACGATTTTTTGTATTTTTTAAAATCGACACGGTGGTGCTATGTTCTTTTTACGCCGTAGTTCGGCAATTTTTAGAGTCAGTGACTATTTTACAGGTCCAGCAGCCATCGCACAACTGTCGTGAGCATTGTACCAGGTAATACAACACTTCAAGTCGACATCATTGGTTACGATACGCTTGTTACTCTGTTGTTATGTTGCTCTGCATTTTCCAAGTGAAATCGTTCAAAGACGCAAATTCTTGATGTGTTTTCAGAAGCAACAGTTGACAAACGGCAGACATGCGCGTTTGAAAACTCTGTTAGCTTGAGTACCGTTTCCAGACGGCCCCAATAGTGTCAACACCCAATTATTTGTACTACAAATCACGTCCGCGAAACACATAAAACCCTGCATAGCCTAGACAGAGTTTGGGAGCACCTCTGGGTCTAGGGATATATATTTTGTTAATTGCATTAATCTCGCGAATAACGACGCACACCGAATTCCAGTTGGCGAGAAGCTTTAATTAATTGTGCTTTCTTCACTGCTAGCTGAAAAACACCGGATATATAAGTTAAGACAATATTTATTTCACAATTGCATCGCATTATTTGTATTTTTTTGTATTTTTGTTTATCATGAAATTCAATGCGCCACACGCGCATCCGTTCTACTTATAGTAGCGAGCGCTACACGCGCAAACTTCTTTTTGCTGACCAAACAACTTTGGTCAGTTAGGTAAGTGTTCACGCGGTGAACCTAGTAGACAGAGCCACGACCGCTGGTCGCTACCAGGTGCGAGCGTCACCATGTCTCGGCTATGTCCGTGGTCGATCGGCTCTAGCAGCTTACGAGCTGCCTCACGAATGAATGCTCGCTCTCTTTTGCTGTTCAACCTCCGTGCGCGACACATCGCTCGCCACGTTTCCTGGCAAATTATATTCATTGTGAAATTAGTTGTTTGGATATTCTTACTGTGAAATAATTATTGAACATACTTATTGTGAAACTAGTTATTAAATATAATTATTGTGAAATTAATTACTCTGCTTCTACATTATTGAACAATCAGTGCGCAGAAGAAACATTGGTCCTTCGAGCCGGATATCTCGGTAAGTTCTGCCCTATTCTCTTATTAGTTTATACAGTCCACAAACCGCGAAGTAGCTGAAGTTGTCGCTAGTATTTTTATTTGTTGGACACATACATATTTTAAATTATTTCCATTTTAATATATACATTTTTATACGTTTTTCTGCGGCTCTCTAATATCCGTTATATTACGGTTCGTTTTCGGCAGTCTACGATTGTCAGCAGGGCTGCCAGCAACGAGTGTAACAAGCGCTGCAAATAAATGCGCAACGCGGTTGGTTGAGATTTGCGAAATAATTTAATTGTTCTTCTCCTCTTCGTGTGAATTTCACAGGTGCACCGATAGTCGGTTGCACGGTTCTTTTTGGTTAATGCACCCAACCCGAGTATATGAATACGTAGTGTACGTATATAAAGATATATATATATATATATATATATATATATATATATATATATATATATATATATATATATATATATATATATATATATATATATATATATATATATATATATATATATATATATATATATATATATATATATATATATATATATATATATATATATATATATATATATATATATATATATATATATATATATATATATATATATATATATATATATATATATATATATATATATATATATATATATATATATATATATATATATATATATATATATATATATATATATATATATATATATATATATATATATATATATATATATATATATATATATATATATATATATATATATATATATATATATATATATATATATATATATATATATATATATATATATATATATATATATATATATATATATATATATATATATATATATATATATATATATATATATATATATATATATATATATATATATATATATATACCCAATTAGCGTCGCTGTCGATGCCGGCACACTAAAAAGCTAACGCATATTTGATTGCGCCGTTATAAAATTCAATTCGAAAACAAAATCGTGTGGAAGTTTTATCTCTGTTCTTTTCTTTCTTTCGTACTTTACTATTGCCCTGTTACGGGAAATTCAAATCGCCAGGGTAGAATCAACAGGGTAGTGGTAATATTTTTTTTTAATATTTACAAATTTTATAATTATCACATTTTCTTCTGACCCTTTTTTACACCGTGTCCCTACGAATTTCAACGTTAACCGTTGCATGCGTGAATTATTTTTACACCGTGCCCCCTTTTTACTTCCGTTGCACGTGTGTTAGATTTGAAGCCGTGCCCCTACCATTTATGTTGCAGCTGTTCAACAGCCCCTTTTTTTACACCGTGCACCTACGAATTTCAACGTTAACCGTTGCACTTGTGGATTATATATACACCGTGCCCCGTCCCATCTCAAAAGTTTAAAGTTGGACCCGGTTCCCTTTTTTCTATTCCGCCACCGATTTAAACGATATTACGCACAATGTCCGCTCTAACGAAGTTCATCAAGTTAGCAGATGAACTCACAAAGTTCACCTTAAACTTCGATGACCTCCCCCCTGAATTGCATACACAATTCACAATCGAACTGGACCAGGAAGAATTGCTATCGGCATGGTATTCGGTTAAAGAAGCGTACAACGCATGCCTTAACTCGGTCGAGGCTGCGGTAGACGATAAGGACGAATTAGAACCACTTCAGGATAAGTACTTCCAATGCTATCGGAAGTATGTCACATGCGGAGCGCAGATGCGTGAGTGGAGCCAAAAGCTGAAACCCAATGCCCACTCCCCACCCACCGAAGAGACAACGAATTTGCACAACTTCAACTTGCCCCCATGTGATACAGACGTTTTTGCAGGAGATTATCTAACCTGGCCTTCATTTCGTGACATGTTCACTGCCTTATACATAACCAATACCCGAGTTACCCCCGTGGAAAAGCTATATCACCTCCGCCAGAAAACGACTGGAGAAGCTAAGGAAATTGTTCAGATGTCCCCCCTGACCCATGAGGGCTTCAGTCAAGCCTGGAGTAACCTAGTTGACCGATACGAAAATCCCCGTCTTTTGGTAAATACACAATTGAAAGTGCATTTCAATTTGACGCCAGTGACAGAAGAATAATCAATCTCACCAATTGGGTTCCCATAGTGGTCGTTTTGTGCTCTACGAGTTTACCCGACATCACCCTTTCAATGTGGGAACAAACAATCCACGACAGAACTGAGATACCCTCGTGGCAACAGATGGACGCTTTCTTGACTAGTAGATATCAAACCCTTGAAACTGTAGCCGACTTGAGGACTATGATACCACCATACCCATTAAGATACCAACAACAACAAACACACGAGACCCAAAAGTTACCACCTCCGCAATGGCCTCACACACCATCATTCCGGAAGACCATCAACACCTGTCCTAACTGTCAGACCAAAAACCACCCTACAAAACAATGCAGTCGATTCCAAGCTATGACAACCGAAGAAAAATGGGCTGCCGTTCGGCAACAAAGACTGTGCTACAACTGTTTGGCCACATCCCACTCTTCTCGCGAGTGTACAAGCCAATTCCGGTGCGCAGTTTGTGGAACAAATCATCATACTTTGCTGCATGCCCCCAAAGATACGCCAGCCCGGCACCCAGCCCATAACTCAGACACACCCCGCACAACACAGACGAATCCTTTTAGAGAGAACCCAAAAGCCCATACCACCTTGATACAACCATAGGCAACACTACTCTCACCCAGATTAGGCCAAAGTCGGTGTTGCAAGGTACCGCCATAGTACACATTGTCCACAACGGTAGCTCATACGCGACGAGAGCACTCATTGATTCGGGATCCGAAGCAACTTTCATCACAGAACGATTACAACGACAACTACACTTGCCACTGAAATCAGCAAACGCTGAAATCTCAGGATTGACAAATGTAGTATCGGCAAAGGCATCCAAGTCCTGCAATTTCGTGCTGGCATCCCCTCTTAATCCTTAAATTGGCATCCCAGCCAACGCCCTGGTATTGGCCCAATTAACAGGCGATTTGCCCACCCTACAGCTCGACCCATCCAACTGTCCTCACCTTCAAGACCTACAGCTAGCTGACTCAACTCCCCCGTACCCTCAACGAATCGATGTCCTACTTGGCGCCGATCTATATCCAAGTATAATATTAGGCGGACTCCGCCGGAAGGTGTCTGGGTCACTTCTAGCACAGGAAACAGTTTTCGGATGGATCCTCACCGGTCGCCTCCTTCACAACCAACGTCTCCTATAAACAACACGAATCCACAGAGCAACAAGTGGCCCGTTTTTGGGAAATAGAAGAGCCGCCGAAAAAACGTTTTACGACTCAGGCGGACCAATATTGTGAAAATTATTACGTCAAAACCACTCGCCGAGCTGAGGACGGCCGCTTCATCGTTTCCTTACCCTTCAAACAAGACATCGAACCACAGTCCGCTCTAGGTCCATCCCGACATATAGCATTCAGTCAATTCCTTCGAAATAAAGGAATCCCATCCTAAAGGCCCAGTATGATAACGTACTTCAAGAATACCAGAACCTGCACCATATGGTGAAAATCCCAGCAAGAGACTCTTCCACCAACCCTTATTACCTACCACACCATGCAGTCCTTAAACCAGAGAACACCACCACCAAGGTGCGAGTAGTCTTCAACGCCTCGCAACCCTCCACTAATGGATTAAGCCTCAATAGCTTATTGCACACCGGCCCAGTGCTGCAAACAGACTTAACCCAATTGATCCTCAAATGGCCGACCTTTCGATACGTATTCAATGGCGATATACAACAAATGTATCGCCCAATTTGGATTGACCCCTCGCAGACCCAATTTCAGCGAATCCTATTAATTGAAGTCATTTAATTATTGTTACAAATACATATGTAAGCAAAGCAAAGCAAAAAAGAGATTACAAAATAAAACAATATCAGTTACTGTCAGACACTCATCGAATACACATCGTTCTTCTCATTTCGCTTTTATTGGTTTCAACTGGTTATGTGTGTTAGAAAGAGAAGGAAAGAGACGCGATCGTAACTCAAAGGTTTTGCATTAAAAAAAAAAACGTTTATTTTTTTTACAAGAAGCAAGTGCAACGCGAAGTCACGTAGTACATATCAAGGTGTTTTAAAGGCTAAAAGTTTTTTTTAAAAAAAAAATTAAAAAAGAACTGTTTTTTTTCTCGCGGTCGTTTTTTTTTTTAACAAAAACCAAAATGAGCACGGAATTTAAAATAAATAAGTTGCAGGAGACTAAGGACTGGACCCTGTGGAAATTGCAGGCAAGAGTTGTGCTTAGATCCCTGGAAGTGTTCAAGGTGGTGGATGGGAGTGAAAAATGTCCCATATTGAAAATAGGTGCCGGCCAGGAAGAGATAAGTGCCTTTAATAAACTATTTGAAGCGTGGGAAAAGAAAGATGTGAAGGCGCAAAGCTTGATCCTTACCAGCGTTGGTACACAAGTGTAGCTTCATGTGGTTAGCTGTACTACGGCAAATGAAATGTGGTTAAAGCTGCATAGTGTATTTGAACAAAAGTCTGAGACAGGCATTCATTTCCTTCAACAGAAATTTTTTAGTTTTGAGAAGGCGCCTGAAGACGACATGGCGAATTTTATTTCCAAACTGGACGAGAAAATACCAGAATCTATGGTTATAACAAAAATTTTAATGGCTTTACCTCCAGAGTATGGCCATTTCCACAGTGCGTGGGAGTCAACTGATGACGAAAGGAAAAACCTGACTGAATTGCGTAATCGTCTCATGATTGAAGAGAAGCGGATAACTACAATGTCACAAGGTGAAGCAGGTGCATTTCTTGCTAAAAATTCTAGCAAGTCGAAGCATAAAGGCAAGGCAAAAGTGTGGAAGTGCTATAAATGTGGCAGTAGCAGTCATTTAAAAAAGGACTGCCCTAACAAAAAGAAGTTCAACGAAAATTCAGAAGCATTGTGTTGCGATGCGTTGATTGGGGTTACCGACTCAGACTCTTGGTTCTTGGACTCAGGCGCGACTGAGCATATGTCAAATCATCGTGATTTTTTCAGCGAATATGAAGAATTTGCAGTTTCGCATCCAGTCAAAATCGGCAATGGTGAAATTCTACATGGAATTGGCGCTGGAAAAATAAATGTTGCGGTTTATGATGGAGCAAAATGGGTCGATAAACATCTATTGAATGTTATGTATGTTCCAGCATTACAAATGAATTTGTTTTCACAAGGTCGCTGTTTGGACAAGGGCTATATGCTGGTATCAAATTCGTCAACGTGTGAGTTTCGTGATGATAAGCAAATTGTAGCAATGGGCGTTCGACAAACATCTCTATATAAAATGCTAATTAAAGTCAAAAGGCCACAAAGTTCTGCGGCAGCTACGGTGAGAGGAGAAACTTTACAAGAATGGCATAAACGACTTGTACATCAAAACATAACGCATGTAAAGCGTTTTCTACGTAGAAACGACGTGGATTTCCTGGACGATGCTGTTTTTCAGTGCGAAGCGTGCGTAATAGGCAAGCAACACCGGTTACCATTCAAAGGCCACAATCAAACAACAACAAAATGTGGTGAGCTACTTCATGCAGATGTATGCGGTCCAATACAGGTCAACTCAATTGGTAGTTCACGCTATTTCCTGCTTATAAAAGATGATTATTCGCATATGCGGTTTGTGTATTTCCTTAAGGCGAAATCTGAGGTGGCAACAAAAATTAAGCATTTTGTGGAACTTGTTTCAAATCAAACGGAGCATAAACTAATGGCTATACGTTCAGACAACGGTACTGAATTCGTTAATAGAGAGTTGCAAACATATTTTCTGGAAAAGGGGATAAAACATGAGCTGACCGTAAGTTACACCCCTGAGCAAAATGGTTCTGTGGAACGTGAAAATCGAACCATTATGGAGGCAACGCGTACGATGCTACATGCAAACAATTTGGATCTGAAACTGTGGGCGGAAGGTGTAAACACAAGTGTTTATGTACTAAATCGCACAGGTACAAGTTCAATTATACATAAATCACCGTGTGAGCTGTGGTGTAAAAAGCAGCTTAAGTTTAACTACTTCAAAGAATTCGGTACAGTGGTTTATGCACATATACCAAAACAAAAGAGGCAAAAACTCGATCGTAAAGCCGAAAAGTGTCTCTTTGTGGGCTATAGTGAAAACACAAAGGGCTATAGTGTATAATTTGCAAAGCAAATCAATCAGCGTTGTCCGTGACTTGACCTTTGTTAAAACGGTGTTAAACAAAAACGAAAAAGAACAATGTTCCGTTAACTTACAAAAACAACTTCAAGAGCAAAACGAGGCTGAGAACAATGAAGTGGTCATTCGTTTAGAATGTGAAAACAAACAAATCAGTGAAGTGGATGTAGATGGACGAAGTGCGGAAAATGACGAGATCGAAAATTTGTCATTGCAGTCAACATCAAATGATTTCGAAGACAGGCAAAGTACAACAACTGTTGGGGAAGGTAACTGTGACAGTCACATTCGAAATTTTTGTGACATAACTGCATCAAACATTTTAGACGGTCGTCGGTTACGCTCCAGGTCATGTTCGAGTGCAAATATTGTGAGCAGCTGCGCATTTTTGGCATCCACGGAAGAACCTTGCACTTATGATCAGGCAATAAAATCAAACGAGCGTGATAAATGGCAAAAGGCGATGCAGGAGGAGTATAATTCGCTGGTCAAGAACAATACTTGGATATTAGTTGACCCACCACAAGGACAAAAGATTGTGGATAACCGTTGGGTGTATCGCATAAAACGAAAACCTGACAACACAGTGGACAAAATTTGCGTCAGTTCGAGCGCTCTTGGCGGTAGCAGCTAAGCGGAAAATGTTTTTAAAGCAGTTTGATGTCGAAACTGCATTTTTGTATGGCGACTTGGAAGAAACAGTATATATGAAGCAGCCCATTGGTTTCAGTGATGGCACAGGTCGTATATGTAAGCTGGTGAAAAGTCTGTACGGTCTTAAACAAGCTCCACGCTGCTGGACACAAAATTCAAAAAGTTCATCGTCGATTTCAACTTCAAGAAGAGTGAGGCAGATTCATGCGTTTTTATTCGCAAAAATGCCATTGAAACTACATACTTGGCAATTTTTGTGGATGATGGTCTACTAATTTCAACTGATGAAAGCTATATTACATCTGTTATTGATTATCTTGGAAAACATTTCTGCATGAAGGCCTTTGAAACTAAATACTTTCTTGGTCTCGAGATAAATCGACTGTCTGATGGCTCTCTACTTTTAAATCAGGCATCGTACACCGAAAAAATATATAAACGTTTTTGGTTTTGCTGATTCGCATCCAGTCTCAACACCTGCAGATTATCAACAAATTTTAGCAGTCGAAGGGGAAGAAGAAGCCAAAGTTAATTTCCCATATCGACAAGCGGTTGGCAGCCTGTTATATCTGGCCATTGGAACTAGGCCGGACATAAGTTTTGCTGTTGGCTATGTAAGCCGATTTATGGAGCATCCCTCAAAAACTCACGTTACAGCAATTAAGCGGATTTTGAGATACCTGAAGGGGACATCCGATTATGGTATACTTTTTACAAACAAACCTAACAATTTAAAATTCTACACTTACAGTGATTCTGATTATGCTGGCTGTATTAAAACAAGGAGGTCAACTACTGGTTTTTGTCTTATGATTGGGACAGGTATCGTCAGTTGGTGTTCTGTACGCCAATCTTCTGTGTCACATTCAACAGCAGAATCAGAATATATCGCGGCATCACAAGCATCAAGAGAATTGGTATGGCTACAACGATTACTTGCTGAGCTTGACGTCCAGTTGGCATCTGAGAAACCTACCTTATTTGTGGACAACGAGAGTGCCGTAAAATTAATCAAGAATCCGGTGCTACACAAAAGGACTAAGCATATAGAGGTCAGATACCATTTTGTGAGAGAGAAATATGGAGAAAAAGCCTTTGACGTTAAAGGAATTTCAAGCGAAAATCAGTTAGCCGATATATTTACTAAAGCATTACCTAAAGTTAAAACGAGGGAGAATTGAAGTCATTTAATTATTGTTACAAATACATATGTAAGCAAAGCAACGCAAAAAAGAGATTACAAAATAAAACAATATCAGTTACTGTCAAACACTCATCGAATACACATCGTTCTTCTCATTTTGGTTTTATTGGTTTCAACTCTATTCCGTCCCGGCCCATCACAACCTGTGTCCAATTATGAGTTACAAACCGTCACGTTTGGGGTAAACTGTGCTCCCTACTTAGCCATCCGCACCTTGCATCAACTTTCTGATGAAGTACGATTTAAATGGCCACTAGCATCCAAAGTACTACGAGAAGATATGTATGTCGATGATGCTCTCGTAGGGAACCACGATATCCCAACCGCTCGAAAAACACGTGATGAGCTAATCATAGCCCTCCACTCAGCGGGCTTCTCAATGCGAAAATGGACAGCCAATTCCGAACAAATCCTCTGTGACCTCCCAATAGAGCATCTACTTCAAGAACAATTCTTAAAATTCGAAGAAACTAGTGTAACACGCACCCTGGGGATCCGATGGAACGCTCGATCAGATGAATTCTACTTTCACGTTAACAAACCAGTCATAGCCACGTTCTACACCAAGCGCCAAGTATTATCCTCCATTGCTCAATTATTCGATCAAGACTGGCCAAATGGAAACTATTCCTGGAACAATATCACCACCTGTCCGCAATGCGTATCCCGCGGTGGATCCGCACCACCCCCGACAACGAAATTGAACTGCATGCATTCTGTGATGCATCCCAATTAACTTACGCAACAGCGGTATACGTTCGCACCCGACACGGCCCATCGCTCTCATCGTCCCTACTTATAGCTAAATCACGATTAGCACCAGTTCAAACCGTGTCTCTAACCAGGTTGGAACTCTGTGGAGCCACATTATTGGCAGACGTTGTGCAACCCCTACTTCAACAACTAAATGTGTCACCCCAGCAAGTACATTGCTGGACCGACTCCACGATTGTACTAGCGTGGCTGCAAAAGCCTCCGTGTTCATGGAACACCTTCGTTGCTAACCGAGTCTCCAAAATCAGTGAACTAGTAGGTATTCAAAACTGGCATCACGTGGAGTCTCGCGATAACCCAGCCGATTTAGCCAGCCGCGGAAGTTCAGCGGAATCACTGTTACACAACACCCTCTGGTGGACGGGACCATGCTGGCTACGCCAGGATGGCACGTCATGATCATATCCTAACGAGCGAACACACTACGACACAAGGAACGAATGAAAGTCGGTGCGAACCCATTTCGCCTATTTCACTCAATATGACGACCTGCTATCCCGTTTTTCTTCACTCCCTCGAGCTTTACGAGTAATTTGTTACTTGCTCCGTTTTCAACAGCACGCCCGAACCCACCCTCACACACGGTATACAACATATACGATTACAAGGTCCGAAATAGAAGTCGTCAAGCAACGACTAATACTAATTGCTCAGCAAGTTCATTACCCGTTGGAATATAGCGCACTGAAGAAAACCCACCAATTGCATCCAATAGCACTATCCTATCACTGAACCCCTTTTTACATTCCGATCAATTGTTACGAGTAGGAGGCCGATTGGCCCTCGCCAGTGGCGAACGCAGAAAAAAATTTTGCGGGGGGTTTTAGTTAAAAAAACAATGTTTCATTATTTTATTTACAAATTTAAGTCTAATCTTCTTTTATTTTGGGCCATAACATTTAAAATCTCTTCCTCCGTCACGTCTATATCTATATGATATTCAAGAGAGCCATTCCGTTCAGGCGTGCTTCTCCAGTTTTATTTCTTAAATATGTTTTTAGCCTGCGAAGTGAGGAAAACGAGCGTTCACTTGAAGCGAGCGTTCACTTGAAGGTATTGTTGCTCCAATCTTTAAAAAACGATGCACTGTTTTGAAAATTTTTGCATCGCAACAATTCAACGCTTCTAAAGAAGTTTTCGGTTTATTTGTTTGATTTAAACAGTTCCTGAAAATATATTTAAAATTTTAGTAAGAAAATCTAAATCTAAAGAAAAGATTTTTTACCTTTTCCACATTTTAAATTCAGCAACGAAATCATCGGGATCTTCTACATCAGCGGACCATTGTTTTTCTAAAGCACGAACAGTCTCCTGTATCTCAATAACGTCAAGATTTATGCATTTATTTGGCAAAATGTTTTCAATTTTGGAAAGCAGCTCTCGATGTTTTAAAAATCGTTCATTTGGTCCAAAAAATGATCTAAAAACGGTATATAAATTGATCTGCGGTAATATTCTTCCGGTTTGCCTTCATAATTGTCGCGATTAGTTTGCCGTTTCGCCAAACGTAGAATTTTGATTGCTAAATCTAATTCTGCGGCGATAGTTTTAACTGATTCAAAAATTAGTTTAAACGATTGTTCAGAATCCTCACGCATTTCACTAATTTCAGCATACAAATTATTTGCATAATCAACGCAGCTGCTCAAATCGCAGTCTATTTGCTGCAAACATAGGCTTATGTGTTTTGATAATGCAAAAATTGGCTTTAGTATCGTCATAGCAATCATAAATTGAGGTGATTGGATTGCAGTCAACAAAGCATGTGGCTTTGATAAATCACTTCTTAAATTTTCATTATCAAGCTCTTCCAACGCTGTACAGATCAATGGGAATAAATCGTTAAATAAAGAAAGAGATTCTAAATGATCCACCCAACGTGTTTCGCAGAATTTAAGTAACCTCACTTGCTTTGAGGTTGGAAAGGATTCTAAAATAAGATTTTTGAGCAGTGTGCCTGCTTTAGTTGACATCCGAAAAAGATTTACGGTCTCTTTCATGGAACCAATACAATTTCTTATAGCAGGTATTTTGCAAGTCGTTGCGATGGCTAAATTCAAGCTGTGATTAGCACAGTGCACATAAAGAGCCGCTGGATATAAATTTTGGATGACACTAGCACAACCTTTGACATGTCCACTCATCGACCGCGCTCCGTCATAACCTTTAGAAAAAAAAAATAAATAAATTTAGCTGTCCCAAAAATAGAAGAGTTGAAAACTCACCTTGACCCCTTATGTGTGCAAAACTTAGTTTAAGTTATTTTAATTTATCAATCAGCACATTCGCAAGACAGCTGCCAGTTGTATCCTCAACAGGAACAAAACATAAAAAGTCCTCTCTCAGTTTTTCCTCATTCTCAAAACGATCAACATACCGTATACAAATTGAAAATTGCTCAATGCCACTGACATCCGTTGTTTCATCAGCAATTATTGCAAAGCATTGAGATTTATTAATACGGTTAATAATTTTTTTTTGCATTATTTGTCCTGCTACTTCAATAATTTCATTTTGGATGCGCCAACTGAAATAAGTAGCATTTCGTGCTGCAGTTTCAACATGCTTTTTTAAATTTTCGTCGCCACTATCTATTGCTAAACGCAAAAGAGCCCTGAAGTTCCCGTCGTTTTCAGCAGGCATTTCTAAGGAAAGATTTCCTTCGTCACGATGGCCTCGTAACGCAAGTCCTTGCCTCCCGCAGACAAGCAAAACACGGATTATGGGTTGAAATTTTGCTCGATTTTCAAGCTGTTGCTTTTTGCGGCCATGATCAATTTCTGTTAGTATATCGTTTTTTTTATTTTCAAAAATCAGCTTGAAATTGGCTGCGTCTTCCACTGCTCTGCGGTGATAGTCCTTCTGCTGATGTTTCTTGCATTTCTCAATTGCCGTCTTCCAAGTTTTAAAAGCATGTTTGAACAAAAGCATTTGTCTTTTGGTGACTACCATTTCCAACGATTTTCCAACCAAAAGAAACGCAATATAGACAGTAGGCACCATCTTGGCTAGGCGAATATGCTAGCCATGGAAAAGACTTCAGCCACGACAACTGAAATTTTAAGTTTCGATCACGAGACGACGGAAAACTAAATGATAAATCAGGCTGCCACACATTGGTTAAAAGCTCATATGTCTGCTTTTCGTCAATTTTTTTGCAGAAATTAACGATATCATTTGCCAACTCCTACAATTAACGTGATATTTGTACATAGGTAAACGAAATATTTTTTTATATTATTTCATATCTGTTGTCTTATTCTTGCTTACGATGCTCAAAAGAGATTGCAAAAATATAAGGAAAATGCAAAAACGGCACAAGAACAAAACGCACGTACGCACATCATTCATTTGTTCTCGTTTTATTCACGCTCTTATCATTAGTGACTAATGTATATGTAATGTAATGTAAGATTGCTTTGAAAACAACAAATTACAATTTTTCAAATGACTATGTAGTATTCTATTTTTTTGTTAAAAAAATGCATTTAATTTGGGGGGTATGCATTTAATTTGGGGGGGGGGGGGGGTTTAACACCCAAAACCTCCCCCTGTGTTCGCCTCTGGCCCTCGCTACACAACTACCCTTTGATGAGAGGCATCCCATCATCCTCCCCTACAATTGCCAGTTCGCTCGCTTATTAATAATCTTTATCCATCAATTGTCACTCCATGGGGGAAACCAACTGATGCTCAGACTCCTAAGATTTCAGTATTGGATCCCCAAGGCAAAAAACCTCATCAAGACGACCATACCCCAATGCAAGGTATGTGTATTAGACAAAAAAAGACAGGCGGCCCAAATAATGGCAGCACTCCACGTGGATCGGACAGCATATGCACGCGCTTTTACAACGACAGGCATCGATTTCGCCGGCCCCTTTGAACTCAAACCAGGCACCAGTCGAGCGATGCGATACACCAAGGGCTACACATGCATTTTCGTCTGTTTTACGACCAAAGCTATTCACCTGGAGGCCACCACTAGCTTATCAACCCCGTCGTTCTTAGCCGCATTCGCACGTTTCACAGCTCGGAGAGGTTGTCCAGCGAAAATCTATTCAGACAACGGTCGGAACTTCATCGGAGCCGATCGAAGTTTACGCAACGAACTCCGAATCATCCTCAATACTAGCCGTGACCACGTGCTCACACAACCGCAACACCACACTTTGGAGTGGCATTTCATACCTCCAAATGCTCCGTACATGGGAGGTTTGTGGGAAGCGGGTGTTAAGAGCTTAAAATTACACTTTCGCAAGGTCACAGGTAACTTTAAATATAACTTTGAAGAATTTTGTACACTTCTAGCCAGAATCGAAGCCAGTCTAAACTCACGGCCCATAAGCGCGTTGTCAGATGACCTCACCGATCTGCAGCCATTGACCTCCGGACATTTTTTGATCGGAACCCCCCTACTAGCCGCCGTGGAAGTCGAATGTCATGATGACCCGGTTTCCCTTACTAATAGGTGGCGCAGACTCAAGGCCATATCTCAACAATTTTGTACTCGATGGAAAAGCGACTACCTTCAGGAGTGCCAACGACGCACCCGTTGGAAAGGAACACAAGCCAGCCTTCGCGAAGGTGACCTTGTCGGCATCCGCGACGACAACCTTCCCACGAACGAATGGCGGCTGTGACGCGTCACTAAGACGTACCCTGGACCCGATGGGAATGTGCGCATCGTCGATGTTCGCACAGCTCGTGGCGTCCTAAAACGACCCATTGTTAAACTCGTTGCGCTACCCTCGGCGTCAATGAGCGCCACCTAGACTAACCTTAACTCTCAACTTTATTTAGGCACCCCCTATTGTTGGCAATAGGGGGTGCCTAAATAACACCCTATAGGTGTCAACCCTAAAATGAAGACGAGGTATTTTTGACATCTCGGTTGTTGTGAAGTTAACATTAGATACTTTTTCTTTTATTCTACCAAATATATATTACGCTTTTTGATCAGTTACGCATACATAATAGTGGCGGCGAGGAGGTGAATTTTTTTTCGATATGGAAAACAAAATGAATCCAGAGCTTCTAGCACTTTTTGATGAATTTCAAAAGCAACGTGCTCAGGACGCGCAAGCAATGCGAGAGCTTCTCAAAGAGTGTATGCAAGCGAAAGTCAACAGTGCGAACGTTTCTCCAAAAGAGGAGCATCCAGAGCGAACAATGGACACATTAGCCTCAAGCATTACGGAATTTGTATATGATCCAGAACATAACCTAACATTTGATGCGTGGTACATGCGTTATGAAGATTTGTTTTTGGTCGATGCAAATAAACTTGATGATGCAGCAAAGGTTAGATTGCTACTTCGCAAATTGAGTACAAGCGTTCACAGCAAATATATTGATTATATTTTGCCCAAACATCCACGTGAATACAATTTCGCTACAACTATTGAAAAACTAAAACAACTATTTGGCTTACAAAACTCGCAGTTCAGTATTCGCTACACTTGCTTACAAATAGCAAAAGCGCCAGACACTGATTATACTACGTATGCTGCAGAAGTAAATAAACAATGCGAAAATTTCAAAGTAACAAGTTTAACGCTTGATCAGTTTAAATGTTTGATATTCGTAATGGGACTTAAGGCAGAGGCGGACTTTGAAATAAGAACCCGAATGCTTACAAAACTGGACAGCGAAGCTGATACTATTAATTTGGATACACTTTCAAAGGAATGCCAACGCATTATTAACTTGAAAACGACACAGCACTAGTAGAAAGCAAATTACGCGACAATCACGGAGCAATGCATTACGTACGTAATTGTCCATATAAAAATCACAAGGGCGAAGACTGTCGAAACACAGGGCACAAAGAAGGTTACTGCAAAGATAAGCAAACATCAAAAAGCAGTAATCACAACAACAAAAATGCAATCATCAGCAGATCGAACAAAAACACAACGCTATAAACGAATAGCATTTACGTAACAAACAGCATCACCACTTCACAGCGTAAAAATCAACAATGTGCCAATTAAATTGCAATTTGATACAGCGTCGGACATAAGCATAATTTCTAAATTTCATTTCGACAAATTAAATGTTTCAAATTGTATGGAAGTAACTCGTACAGCAAGAACAGCAACTGGAAATCTCAATTTAGACGCACAGTTCACATGTGAAGTACAACTGAAAAATGTTTCAAAAACATTAACATGCTACGTTACATCAGTCGATCTAAACTTATTTGGCTTAGATTGGATACATGCGTTCCAATTACAGAGTGAGCCGCTCAGTGAAGTTTGCAACAACATCACATCAACAGAACAGGCAAGTACTATTCCAAATAATTTTGATGATACAAAGTTATTTCCAGAAAAATTATTGCCAGTCCTTTTTAACAACAACATGGGTCTTTGCAATAAAACTAAAGCTCATTCGGTGGTAAATCCCAACTGTTAACCTGTTTTTCGTCCAAAACGTCCAGTAGCATATGCAATAAGAAGCCTGGTTGAAGAAGAAATCCAACGACTACAAAAGCTGAACGTTATTTCGCCAGTAAATTTTTCAGAATGGGCTGCACCCCCATCGTAGTTATCAAAAAGCCGAACTGCCAAGTTCGTGTATGCGGAGATTTCTCAACAGGTTTCAACGACGTACTTGAAACGTACCAATATCCACTTCCGCTTCCAGAAGACATCTTCACCAAATTTAGCAACGCTACTGTTTTCAGCCATATCGACTTATCAGGCGCTTTTCTACAAGTTGAAGTCGCTGAAAATTCAAGACACCTACTTACAATCAACACGCATATTGGTACAATCGTATGGTTTTCGGCGTAAAAACTTTTCCAGCGATTTTTCAGCAAATAATGGATCAAATGCTAGCTGGTTTGAACTACGCAGCTGCTTATATCGATGATATTTTTGTTTCTGGTAGAAATCAAAAAGAGCACGACGCCAATCTTTGTGAAGTACTACGTCGTATACAAGAATATGGTTTCAAATTGAAAATATTGAAATGCAAATTTTCAGTTCCGGAAATGACCTATTTGGGGTATATTGTAAACAAAGACGGTATTCAACCAGACCCAAAGAATATTGAAGCAATTAAAGCAATGCCTGCACCAACAAACCAAACTGAACTAAGATCACTCTTAGGCGCTATTAATTTTTATGGGAAATTTATTAATCATATGCGTGACATACGTGGACCACTAGATGAACTTCTTCAAAACAACAAGCAGTGGAAATGGACAAAACTTCACCAAAATTGTCTCGAAAAATTCAAAAGTATTTTGTCCTCACAACTTTTATTAACACACTATGATCCAACTAAAAGTATTATAGTGGCCGCAGATGCATCCAATTTTGGTTTGGGAGCTTGTATATTCCATGAATTCGACGATGGCTCAATAAAAGTCATATGTCACTCTTCAAGATCACTCACGGCAGCTGCAAAACAGTACAGTCAAATTGAAAAGGAGGCATTAGCACTCATTTTTGCCGTGACCAAATTTCACAGAATGGTTTTTGGTAGAAAGTTTAAACTCCATACAGATCATAAGCCGCTTCTTGCTATTTTCGGAAATAAATCAGGAATTAGTGTTCATCAAGCAAACAGACTCCAACGATGGGCAGTCAAATTGTTGGCATATGATTTTGAACTAAAATTTATTTCTACGAACAGTTTTGGTTACGCCGACATTTTGTCTCGACTCATAAACAATACAATTTTGAATCCGAAATTAAACAAATTCTGGATGTCACACTAGACAAATTACCGCTTACCAACAGAATGGTTACATATGAAACTGCTAAAGACACAGTTCTAGCTAAAATTTTCGAATACGTATCAGAAGGATGGCCATTAAATTGTGAAAGCAATGACTTAAAACCATATTTAAATAGAAAAGACGATTTAAGTATTGTTGAAGGATGTCTGATGTAACGCATCATTATACCAAAAATTTTTCATAAACGCATTCTCAAGGAAATTCATCGAGGTCATCAGGGCATAGGCCGTACCATAGCCGTAGCTCGAAATTATGTTTATTGGTCAAACATCGATAAAGACATCGAAATAATGGTTAAAACTTGTGCACACTGCGCAGCTGTTGCAAAAATGCCAATAAAAACAACTTTACATCCATGGCCAAAGCCATCCGCTCCATGGGAGCGACTGCACATAGACTACGCAGGACCAATCGATTCATTCTACTATTTAGTAGTTATAGATGCATTTTCAAAATGGCCAGAAATTGTTCAAACAAAATCAATTACATCGTGACAAACTATTGCCATTTTAAATGATATTTTCGCCAGATTTGGATTACCTAAAACTATAGTATCAGACAACGGTACGCAGTTTGTGAGTCATCAATTTCAACAGTTTTTAGCTGAAAATGGCATCAATCACATTCGTAGTAGCCCTTATTATTCCATGTCCAACGGTAAAGCTGAAAGGTTCGTTGACACTTTTAAGCGTGCGCTTAAGAAATTAAACGGGGAAGGGGTAAATACTGCAAATCTACAAACTTTTTTACAAGTATATCGATCATCGCCAAACAAGCAAAACGAAGCTGAGAAATCACCAGCAGAAGTAT
Source organism: Clusia tigrina (assembly GCA_920105625.2). NCBI lineage: Eukaryota > Metazoa > Arthropoda > Insecta > Diptera > Clusiidae > Clusia > Clusia tigrina. The sequence goes on from OV050030.1 coordinate 55,282,781, forward strand.
TGCTTAATAGGAACATTCATATTAAATTGGATTTACTTAAACCAACTCAGTCTTCAACGCCAAATTCAGAAGCCACTGATGATAAACTAAAAATGAAAATTAAATTTGATAAAAAGCATGGTGCTAAGCAAAAATTGTATGGCAAACAAGATCTTGTATACGTCAGCGTACATAAAAACAACAACTTCAAATGGACTGAAGCAAAAATAATCGAGCGTATAGGCAATGTTATGTATAATGTTCGCTTACAAAATGGAAAAATCATACGTGCACATACAAATCAACTTCGAGGTCGAGTACTGTCAAAAGAAACATCTACAGAGCAACGTATCTCCGAAGCTGACATCTTCAAGAAAAGTTTAGCTCATGCATTTGGACTTCATGATTCGTTCTCTAGTAATGCACAACATGATCCAGACCCACCTACAACCATGGAATCAAACGATCATCAAATGGAACGGATAGTAGTACCGACTCAAGCACGAAATGAAGTTTCTGATATCACACCGTCAACGAGTACAGATAACAATCAAGGTGCTGGATCCTCACGACCAAAGCGAAATCGCAAACCTGTTGATCGGTTCACACCATTTTAAATTTTTATATACGAGTATATATAAACATACAAACCTAAAAGGGGAGGTGTTGGCAACTCATTCATTTTTATAAAAGGTGTCAACCCTAAAATGAAGACGACGTATTTTTGACATCTCGGTTGTTGTGAAGTTAACATTAGATACATAAGTTTTTCTTTTATTAATAAATATATTCTACCAAATATATATTACGCTTTTTGATCAGTTATGCATACATAATACCTATAAACACTACTATTTTTCCCTTTCACCACACTTGCATTAATTGTAACAAACATTTTACTTCTCAAATATGACCGACCCATAATCCTCTGACACCTCTCTGGGGAGCCTTGTGGCCCGGATGAGAGCTCTGCGGACCGAGTCATCCCCACAGCTCGGTGAGCAACCTGGTCGCCCGGCTGAGGACTCTCCGTGCCAGTCCACCCCGGCGTGATGGACCTCAATGGTCTTGGACAAGCCGGGTACAGAAACGCGTCCCAACGTCATCATCCTCCTCCGAACCCAACATCTCGTTTGGCAGCCTACCGGAAGAGCCACCCCATGCCGAACCAACGCCAAGTCGCAGAAAGAAGCCCCGAAAGATAATGCTGACCCAACCAACCCTGAGGTACCCCCGCCAGCAACATCATGCTAGAGCACCCGAACCGCCGAAGCCATTACGTAGCGGCCCGAAGGAATCGATCTCCACCCAAACGAGCAGCGGCTCTCAGAGAGCATCGCGGTCTACCTCTACTCGACGAGCGGACGAGGTACATCGTCATATGTGCCGCTTGTGTGAGCAACCAAATATACACTGAATCGGTGCCGAGCCTTCGCGGCCTTCTCCGTGGAAGCACGACGCCGAGTCGTTAGCGAGCATGGCTACTGCTACAATTGTCTATCCACCTCCCATCGCGCACGGCAGTGTACCAGCAACTTCTGGTGCCGCGTGTGTCACTCGGAACACCACACACTGCTACATCCAGAGGACGCTGACCCCTTCATGGCAAAGTTCATGGCGGGCATGCCATACTTCCCACGCACCCCAAGGAAAGAAATCCCCCCGAAGTCACCCCTCCAACTAAACCCCCCGAGTGCCAGCAACTTCAGTTGCACCCGACACCCCCATACTAATGCACCCACTCCTTACTATACTAACGACAACTTCGGTGGCACTCACCCCTCTCCGTACTAACCCTACCCGGCCGCGATGATATAAATCTCCTAACCCCCGCACCTCCAACACCTCTCTACCAAGTTGCAACCCTAGCAAGGCGGGCAGTATGTTCACGCGGTGAACCTAGTAGACAGAGCCACGACCGCTGGTCGCTACCAGGTGCGAGCGTCACCATGTCTCTGCTATGTCCGTGGTCGATCGGCTCTAGCAGCTTACGAGCTGCCTCACGAATGAATGCTCGCTCTCTTGCTGTTCAGCCTCCGTGCGCGACACTTCGGTCGCCACGTTTCCTGGCAAATTATATTCATTGTGAAATTAGTTGTTTGGATATTCTTATTGTGAAATAATTATTGAACATACTTATTGTGAAACTAGTTATTAAATATAATTATTGTGAAATTAATTACTCTGCTTCTACATTATTGAACAATCAGTGCGCAAAAGAAACAGTAAGCTCAAGCTAACTTAATTATTAAGCAGGGTAATTTTAAGTTGAAGTTCAGTTGGAATATTAAACTCAATCAAGCACATAGTGCTGCCTGAAACCTGTAACAAGAAAAATAAGCACATAGTGCTGCATAATAAAATTACATTTTGTTTCAACAAACAAAATTAAAGTTTATTTTATTAATTGGCGCCCGAGCAGGGACACGGGGAAAAATATTGTGAAAATTTTGGATTTGGCCCCTTAGTAGTTCAAAATTTTTAAGCAGAAAGGACGAACTGTACTGTCCAGCCAACCAAAATCAAAACTTTAAACATAAAACATTAACATTTTAAGTGAATCAAAATAATAAAATTTATAATTGTGACATTTTTGAAACACAAAATCATTAACTTTTAAGTGAATCAAAATAATAAAATTGACATTGTTCATGAAGAAGCAGCAATAATTACATATCCATCTAGAAAAAGAATAAAATGAATACAACAAAGCAGTAATTGGAGATAAAGCAACAAAAGCAGATAAATAAATTGAACAACTTTAAACGAAAAAACCATTTTGGAAAAAAATACAATAAAGCAACAGTAAGATAAATTCAACAACTTTGACTGGAAACAAGCAGATATTGGAAGACAAATTATAGCAGCAAGAATAGCAGCAACATACAAAAATATGAAGGCACCAGGAATTTTTGTAATGTAAGACAAAATTAAATAATAATTTACTGGGGGAAAAACATTTATTATAGTTTAATATAAAAAAAAGAGAGAAAGAAAATTTTTTTCATTATAAAATATTAACAGTTAAAAAAATTAAGTATAATTAGGAACAATTAAGAAAACAAAATTAATTAAAATGAGCCAAGACGAGCAAATAACTGCGACTTTATCAAAGCTAAACCTAAACGCATCCTCTACTAATCCACCATTGTCAATTTTCACGACTAACCAAAAAAGGGAATTAGTAAACTTAATAGCTGCAACAGTTGCAGATATTTTAAATCCTAAGTCAGAAGAAGATGAGGAACAAATGGTAGATTTTAGTAGAAATGTTGATAATTCTGAAAGAATACCAGACGTGGTCAAAAGTCTGAGAGAATTTTCTGAGAAAGCGGGTGAATTTAGTTCATGGAAGAAATCGGTGGATAGGATACTTTTAATGTACGGACAGAATAAAGATACATCGAAATATTTTGCAATCCATTCGGCACAAAATTGTTGGCGAAGCAGATGCAGCTTTGGAGTCATACCGTACTCCATTAAACTGGAATAAAATAAAGAAATGTCTGATGTTACATTACTCGGACAAGAGGGACGTAAGTACCCTCGAGTACCAAATGACAACGCTTGCGCAACGCGGGCGTACGGTAGAAGAATTCTACCAACAGGATTATCAATACCTTTCTCTCATTTTAGACAAAATCGATTGTCTTGAACTATGCGAAGAAGCCTTGATCGCCATGACCACAGCCTATAGAGAAAAGGCGCTTTACACATTCGTAAGGGGTTTGAATGGTGTCTTACGAAGTATTTTAAGCGTTAGAGAGCCAACCAGTTTACCACAAGCTCTCCATATGTGCCTTAAGTTAGGTAATATGAACTATAGGACTAATCACGCTACCAATATGGGTCGAATACAATCAAATACTAAAATGTCTAACCAACCGCAACAGCGATCATATCCGATGAGGCAACCCTTTTATCCCGAACTTACTAACCTTTCACATGGACCATTTCATAGCACAGCCCCCCAATTTGTCCCCAATTTTGTTCCCCAATTTGGACAAAATCGTTCTTACATTCCAACACAACCACATTTCAAACCACCACTCCCAACACAACCATATTTCAAACCACCAGTCCCGATGGAAGTTGACAGATCGATTCAAACGAGACATGTTAACTTACAAAACAGACCACCATATCAACAACCTCAAATTTCTAGTCCCCAAGTTCAGCGGTATCCTTTCAATAGGTCACCCCAAGGAAGTTATAATTTTAACCAAGAAAATAAGCGACCAAACTTGCAAATTACAGAACAACCCAATAAAATCCCGAGAGTTTTCAACACCGAAACAGTGGAGATTCCTCCGCCCGAAGACGATAATGAAAGCGAAATTTATCCCGAACAATACTACGTACAACACCAAATACATCAATCTGAATATGAAGTAGAAAACGAAGAAACCGACTCTTGTAATGACAATATTAATTTTTTAGATTACACATTTCCTCATTGCCCTATTTTCTTTTCAAAATGAGAAATGGCAATGAGTTGAAATTTCTATTAGACACTGGCTCCAACAAAAATTATGTTACACAGAAATACATCCGAAATCCTATTCCAAATAAACCCTTTTTTGCGAACTCTGTCGGTGGTCTAGTTAAAATTACTCATCATGCAAATATTCAAATATTTGGTAAAGAAATAGGTAAACTGAAATTTCATTTTACCCAATCTAACAACCTTCGACGCCATAATAGGCAATGACACATTAAAATATTTAAATGCAGTAATCTTCACAAATGAGAATTACTTCACTATCCTTAATAAATACAGATACTCTATTCATCAATTACAAATTAATGCTATTGCACACACAATGCTACGTTTAGACCATGTTAGTCTCGAAGATAGTAGAAATTTAAAACATATTTTTAACTCTCGCACAACTTTATTTTCCGAACCCGATAAAAAACTTACCTATGTTACTAATGTCAAGGCTGAGATTAGAACCAAGAGTGACAGGCCAATATACTCAAAAACGTATCCATACCCAATGCCCCTAAAGGAATAAATAGACAAGCAAGTCGGGGAATTGTTAAAAGATGGCATTATTCGCCCATCGAAGTCTCCTTACAATTCTCCTGTGTGGATTGTACCCAAAAAGCAGGACGCTTCAGGAGTAGATAAATTTCATATGGTTGTCGATTATCGGAAATTTAATGAAGACACCATACCAGACAAACATCCAATTCCAGATATTACCACAATTTTAGCTAACTTAGGATCAAACAAATTTTTATCTACAATTGATCTTAAAAGCGGGTTCCACCAAATTGCCCTCAACGAAGCGGACATTGAAAATACCGCTTTTTCTATTGCAAACGGAAAATTCGAATTCACTCGACTGCCGTTTGGCCTACGAAATGCTCCTGCTATTTTCCAACGGACCTTAGACGACACACGACACACGGACCTTAGACGACACACGAACATATCGGTGTCCGTTGTTACGTTTATATCGTTGATATAATTATTTTTAGCAAAAGTAAAGAAGAGCATTTTGAGGATCTTAAGACTATCTTTGATACGCTTGAGAGAGCCCATCTAAAAGTAAAGGTTGATAAATGCGAAGAAACCGAATTTCTTGGTATCATAGTCGGACAAAATGGTATTCGCACTACACCGAAAAAAATAGAAGCAATATTAAAATTCCCACGTCCAAAAACGGTCCATGACTTACGTTCATTTCTAGGAATGACGGGACATTACCGCAGATTTATAAACGCGTACGCACAAATTGCGAAGCCTTTGACCGAAATATTAAGAGGAAAAATGGGCAGAATTCCAAAGAACTTGTCTAAAAAGACACAATTAAATTTTACAGAGCAACAAGGAGAAGCATTTAAACAACTAAAAGATTGCTTGGTATCAGATGATGTTATTCTTCACTATCCCGATTTTGAAAAAACTTTTGAGCTTACCACAGACGCTTCCAATTACGCTCTGGGAGCCGTACTCTCCCAAGATGGTAGACCAATCTGTTTCCTCTCTAGGACTTTAAGTAGAGCAGAAGAGAATTTTGCAGTCAATGAAAAGGAAATGTTGGCTATAATTTGGGATTTACAGTCCCTTAGGTGTTTTTTATATGGATCAAAAAAGGTTAAGATCTTCACGGATCATCAACCACTGACCTTTGCTCTTAGTAATAAAAATACAAATGCAAAAATGAAAAGGTGGAAAGCGCAGTTAGAAGAGTACAACCATCAACTCATTTATAAACCAGGCAATACCAACATAGTAGCAGATTTTCTTTCAAGGCCACCAACATCAAACATAAATTCAGTAACTGCTCACAGTAGTGATAGCTCTGCCGAAAATTTAATACCCTCTGTTGAAACACCGATCAATGTCTTTAAAAATCAAATCTTCATTCCCTACTTATCACAGCACCACACCTTTACCAGGATACCCAGGTCATACTATCCATATAGACATATTTTCGACAGACAAACATAAAGTACTAACTTCTATTGATAAATTTTCAAAATTAGCTGTTGTAAAGAAAATAGACGGGAAAGGTATAGAACACATAAAGAAACCTTCAAGAGAAATCATACTCTATTTCGGAGTGCCGAAAACCATAGTTTGCGATAATAAGAAAACATTCAATTCACAACCAAAAAAATTCATGTTAGAAAATGAATTCAATATTGAAATATTTACTGCTCCACCCTATAGAAGCGAGATGAATGGGCAAATAGAATGGTTCCATTCAACGTTATCGGAAATAATGAGATGTTTGAAACAGGAAGACCCCGACAAAAACTTTGACGGACTTATAGAGTGGTCTGTCAACGAATACAATCATTCTATTCATTCTGTCACTGGAAAAAAAACCAGTCGATTTATTTTTTGGCAGACCCACTTCATCTAATCCCGATGATAGAGAAGAGATTAGAAGGAAAAATTTAGAAAAACTAAAAGCAAAACAAGAACAGGAACTACAGTACCATAACAAAAATAGACAAGAAACAATAAATTATAAGACAGGAGACAAAATTTTTGTCAAACAGAATAAAAAACTAGGAACAAAACTTTCCAAAAGATATAAAGAAGAAATAGTTAAAGAAAACAGGCACTCTACCGTCATAACTGAATCAGGGAAAATAATTTACAAAAACCGCATAAGAAATTAATTAAACTACATATGTTTTTTACATCATTCCAACATTCCAACTAACCACTAACCTTCTTTGCTATGGTTCGGTTGAAGTACTAGATTACTCTCAATCCGAAATCGTTACCATCGAGGATGGCATCGGGAAAATTCAAACAGGAACTTACAGGATTCTTCATATCATTAATCTCACCGAGTACTCCATCATCATAAAGGACATAGGAAATAACTTCATCAAAAACATCCCACCATCCCATCCATTACATTCATTCATAGCAGAAGAAATTAATAATGTTAACAATATCATACCGAAAAATTGAGAAAAACGTTCACTGAATTTTATAGGATCAGCGTGGAAATGGCTAGCTGGCAGCCCTGACCATGATGACCTTGTAGCTATCAATGGTAAATTCGAAGAAGTAGTAGAAAATAATAATCAGCAATTGATAATCAATAAAAACATTTTTGAGAGAATTAATAATATAACTCAGGTCAGTAATTCAATATTGAAAACACTTCATAATAGCCATGAATTCCAAACCTCACTTCTACTACAGTATAAGTTTAAAATCGACATAATAAAGGAATAAATAGAGAACATTAATAGAGCAATTCATCTCACTAAAGCTAACATAATTAATACTTTCATAATATCACACCAAGAGGCTCACAAGATAAATAATATCTTTATAGCAGAAAATATGCCATTTGCTTCCTTAGAAGAATCATTAAACTTTGCCAATATTCAAATTGCTCAAAAACAAAGCATATTAATTTACGTGATAAAAATACTTAAAACGGGAAATGAAATTTGTAATTGTATTGTAATGAAACCTTTAAGTAAAAATAACACAATTTTGAAAATAAAATACGAAAAAATTTTCAAATGTAATGAAAAATACTACGGTATGGAAAATTATTGTAAACTAATAAATGATATAAAAATATGTAAACAAGACCAAATTGTTGATTTAGAAAATGAAAATTGTATTAAAAACTTATTAGAAAACAAACCATATAATTGTATTGTAACAAACACAGAACATGTTAAGAAAATTGAAGAATTAAAAAATGGATTAGTATTGTTGAATAATCTTAAAGGAAATTTAACTATAAACAATCTTAATAATAACACAAGAAATTTAAATGGATCATATTTAATAAAATTCTTCAACGAAACTATAAACATTAATAACTTAAGTTTTTCAGCTTTTGAGTCACACAGCTTGAGACTACTACCTGCATTTATACGGCATTCGAATTCTCGTTCCGAATTCGAGGAAGTGCTATCTTTGAAATTTATGAAAGAATTAAATATTAGAAATATTAAAAAAATTTGCTCCTTGAATTTGTTGGTAAGATCCAGTTTGCTTACACACTTTGGGATCTTAGCCCTGATTATAACCATAATCTTCATCATCAAGTGTAAGAAACGCAAAACGACCGAAATTATTATCCAAAAGGTTGATCCTCTTCAGATGCCTGCGATAAAAACCTCAAGGCACAAAAGTCTAAACGACATTCCATTTTTTTAAAACCGACAGAGGACGATCGGAATTTCGGAGAGAGGAGTTAAGACAATATTTATTTCACAATTGCATCAGTCGCATTATTTGTATTGTTTTGTATTTTTGTTTATCATGAAATTCAATGCGCCACACGCGCATCCGTTCTACTTATAGTAGCGAGCGCTACACGCGCAAACTTATTTTTGCTGACCAAACAACTTTGGTCAGTTAGGTAAGCTCAAGCTGAGTTAATTATTAAGCAGGGTAATTTTAAGTTGAAGTTAGTTGGAATATTAAACTCAATCAAGCACATAGTGCTGCCTGAAACCTGTAACAAGAAAAATAAGCACATAGTGCTGCATAATAAAACTACATTTTGTTTTAACAAACAAAATTAAAGTTTATTTTATTAATTATATACAAGTTTTAGTATCAAGCATATTGGTTAAGGTTCAACTTTGGACCTGACACACATGGTTTTCTTACAAGGTTTCTTGTGTCTTTGAAAGCCATTGTAAATCTTAATCGAATAAAGTCCTTCGCATCAGAAGTGCAAACAATAAAATTAGTTGCAGTTACTAAAACAGCAAACAAGTTAAACCTGACTTCGGTACCACAAATGGTATTTATTATATACTAGTTTTAGTGTAAAAGTAAGAACCATGGTTGGAATATTTTTCATATAAATTTTCATTCGTGAAGCAAGCAAAAATGAAGCAGAATAAAAATAAATTTATTAAAAATGCCAAATTGACTTTTGAAAACACTCAAAAAAAAACCATTTAATGGTAAAAGAATCAGTTAAAACATGACTAAAGATTTGCGTGCTCTTAAAATGCAGCTTGCTAGAGAGCAAACTGTTGGTGTCAAGGATCATTTAACGGACGCTATAGGAGTAGTGAAAGGATACCGTTAAGATCACTCTTTATTCATGAAACCAAATTGCATCTTAAAGATGCATATTAAGAGTATCTTAGAGATTCATATGATAAATTGGACATCGGCAGATTCCTGACTGATGCAATGTCTTATTTCATAAGGCAAATGTAAGCACATTGCATCCCTGAGATTCGAGCAAGGCTTTGTCTTGAGGTGCTCTGTTGTCGAGCCAGAAACGAAACATCAGCAGCTTAGTTATTTTGTTTACATTCAAAAACTATAAAAATACAAAGGATTGATTGAAAAGAACAGTTGGTTTTCAGCAGGCAATTATTATACAGTTGATATCCATCAGTTTGTGCGGTTGTTCGGTAATTAATGATTACTTTTCGTTAAAAAGGTTCTTAAGAGTTGTCTTTACTATAAACTTTCGCGATTATTTTATTAATAAAAGAGGTTTTTTTTAAAAACGCAAAATCCCACTCCAAACAAATAATTTGCATGCTGATCGTACCGCGTAACTTGAAAACGTGTCTGCAAGCCGTAGCGTGTTGCCGTTGATCGACCACCAAAGTAGTTCACTGCCTGGTGCGGCATACATGCAAGTTAACACCCTGTTCGCGCCGGAGCCCTCCTGACAATGGCTGCTGCCTGCTCGCAGTCACCATGCGACTCTGAGCGGGACTCAGTGCGGAGAGAATTCCCCTCATTGGGTCCCGCCAAAGTCCTGCGGCAGGCCGCAGCCATCTTTATTTTTGCCCTACGAAAGTGCCGACTCAGGCAGAGGAGGAGAGTCGGTCGGCAATACTGCGGGCCGAGGGCAGTTGTGTTTTAGCTCTCAACCAAGAAGGTTGTTGAATAAGTTCAAGTTATCACCAGTTATCTTTATCTGTAAATTATATATCTGTGGAATATAAATTACGTTTTGAAACATTATTATTTTAATTGAATTTATGTTTATGTTATTTTTTTGTAGTAAAGAGTTTTTATAATAAAATAGTGTACAAAATCAATTAACAACATGGAATCAGAAAGCTATCTGACACAGCGAAACACACATATTACCCCATATAACGGCACTCCAATCTGGATTTACTTCTATCCATAGTGGAGTCAGCAAAATTTCACAATTCACAATTGCATCATCGACTGCATCATTTTTTTGCGCCTTAAGCCGGATGCAATAAGCATTGCCTTTGTTATAACAACAAATATCTAGAGGATAAACAATTATCTTCCAATAATCCAATAATGAATTAATAACTGAAGCGGCATTGCCTTTGTACTGGTTTGATAAATAAACATTATCCTGAGCTGAAAGCTGACTGCTGCATTTTCATTGCCCAGATTATCTATAAGTACGAGTGTAAAGCTAATTTAAGTTTAGTCTTAAGCGGAGAACGAATAAAGATTTTTTTAAATTCGACTTCGGCCGTATAAAAAATAATTGGTAGCAGAGCAAGGTTATTCTGTCGGCTTGGGACTCACTATAAAACAAGTAAAGTCGCATAGACTTGAAAAGAATATTAAAAAGTAAAGTCACATAGACTTGAAAATAAAATTAAAAAAGTAAAGTCACATAGACTTGAAAAAAATTAAACGAGTCAGAAGACTTGAAAGTAAATAGGAAATTTTTTTTAAAAATACAAATTTTAATTAAAGTGCAAAAAAGTAAACTCACTAGACTTCAAAAATAAAAAATCGGAAGTTTTTATAAAATTTTTTTAAAGTGAAAAATAAGTGAAAACTGGAACAATATTCTCAAAAAAAAGGCGAGTACGAAGTTCATTCGTGATTAAAGTGATTAAAGCGAAAATAAATCCTCAAAAAGCAAAAACATTTCATTCGTGTTAAATGGTCAATCAATTTACTATGGTATATATATATATAAAATATTGAACAAATTTAAAAAATTGTGCAAACAATGCAAAAGCAGCAAAAATATTCTAACAAGGAGAAGAAAAATTAGCCAACGAAAAATTAAACAACTAGCAAAATAGCGAAAGACGACTGAACTGAACACAATAAAGAAGGAAGCAAGAAGAAAAAGGACTTTTACCAGCTCATCTATCATCTATACAAAGTAAGAAATTCTTAGGAAATATTTAATGAAATATATATATGAATATATTATGAATATATTATGAATTTTAAGAGTTATCTGACGAATTTTTTAACAATTTTGTGAACATTTTTTTAAAGTGGATTGTTTGTTAAAGAATTTTAAAAAGATGTCTCTCGAAGAGGATTCATTGAATTCAGACTTAACTGCTAGGCTAATAGCAGCCCATACTGTCACATTACGGACAGAAATAGAAACTTTGAAAATACAGCTAGGTAATTTGACAGACAGAACAGATATAATAGACTATCAAGCTCAAACGGTAGATTGTACTATTCGATGTGATGAAACATTAGATATAATTAAATCTTTACCTGAGTTTACGGGAGGAATTACTTCTTATGTCAGTTGGCGCGAAGCAGCGCAGAATTATATGTCATTATACATTAAAGGTAGCCAGAGATATTTCGCGGCTCTGACTATACTGAGAAATAAAATCATTAAGGAAGCAAACGACATATTAACAGCTCATGGAACAAAATTGAATTTCGATGCTATAATTAGCAGATTGGACTTTGCCTATTCAGACAAACGACCAATAAACATTATAGAACAAGAATTGAGTGTTCTGAGATAAGGTAGATCTTCACTGATCGAATTTTATAATGCAGTAAATAAAAAATTAACATTATTAGTCAATAAAACCATTACGACATATGGTAACGAAAGTGATATAACAAATCACTTAAATGAAATAAACCGACAAAACGCATTAAGAATTTTCATAACAGGGCTTAACGCGCCACTGTCAGACATACTATTTTCAATTTCACCTAAAAATTTGCCAAGTGCTTTATCCAAAGCACAAGAGTTAGAATCAAATAACTTACGAGCAAAATTCGCGCATCAATTTTATGAGAACAAATCTCATTTTTCAGTTAATAAACAAATAATTAAAAATAATCCTCAAACTGACGGTTGTCAAGCTGCAAGCAACAACAAACGAATATTTAGACCGAGGACTAACCAAAATTATAGACCTCAAAATTTCAATACAAATCAAGCTCAAAATGGTTATTTTAAATTCCGCGAGCCGGAACAAAACCACTTTTTAAGATTACCAAGTAAGCAACAAAATCAAAATTTTCCTAAACCAGAGCCAATGGAGGTTGATCCATCCTCAGCGCAATTTCGCCAAAATGGACCAAAACAATCTTTATACCATTGTGCACAAAATCAATTAAGAAAAGAAAGAATGAACAATTTAAATGAGGAAGCTTTTTTTAGAAAATCGCCCATGCTCCCGTACATTTGGAGGAGGAGCAACATCACGGGCAAAAGACTCAAAATATTGATCGACACGGGCGCAACAAATTGCTATTGTAGCCCAAATGTTCTTGCTGATAGACAGGAACTCGTAATAAAGAAAAGAGTGAAAACACTAAATGGTTTCACAATTATAACACATTTTTCAGAGTTAACAATTTTTAGCATAAAACAGAGATATTATGAAATAAACGGTTTAGAAAGTGATTTATTAGTGGGATATAATTTGCTAAAAAAAAGCAAATGTTTCACTGGATCTCGGAAGAGAAATATTAATTCAAGGAGGCATTGAAGAAGAAATAAATGCCTATAATGAGAAAAATGAAAGAGATAATTTTGTGGGAAAAAATCCTACAGTGCCAAGAAAAAATATTACGTAAAATAGAAATTCCGCTGAACAAAGAAATAATTTTTTAATTGATTCGGGTACGAGATGCCAGAATATTAATAAACTTAGAAAACAAATAATAACCAAAATTGAAAGGGATCATGGAAAAATCAATCTTGATATTCCATTTAGAACTGATGTTCGTGCAGAAATTCGTACAGTTTCTGAAACTCCTATATGGAGCAAACAATACCCTTACCCATTAGCAGTAAATGATTTTGTAAATAAGGAAATTAATAACTTGTTACAAAAAGGGATTATTAGAAAAAGCAAGAACCCATACAATTCTCCAATATGGATTGTACAAAAAAAAGGTTTTAATCCAGACGGATCCCCAAAACAAAGACTTGTTATAGACTTTAAAAAACTAAATGAACAAACAATTTCAGATAGATATCCAATACCGGAATATCCAATATGGAAGTCATCTTGTCCAATTTAGGACAAGCAACATTTTTTTCTACTCTTGACTTGGAGTCAGGATTTCATCAAATTCTAATGAAGGAGGCTGATATAGAAAAGACAGCATTTTCTGTTAATAATGGTAAATACGAGTTTTTACGCCTACCCTTTGGCCTAAAAAACGCTCCTAGTATTTTTCAGAGAGCAATGGATGACATTCTAAGAGATTTTATAGGAAAGACTTGTCATGTGTATATGGATGATATCATTGTTTTTTTGAACAATTTAGACGATCATTTAAAACATTTAAACGAAGTGATAAGAATTTTACAGGGGGCCAATATGAAAATTTCATTGGAAAAATCCAATTTCTTTGAAACAAAAGTAGAATTTCTCGGATACGTGGTATCCCATAAAACAATTCAAACAGACCCTAAAAAGATTGAGACTATTTCCAATTTTCCGATGCCAAAAACACTAAGGCAGTTAAGAAGTTTTTTGGGAATGACGGTTTATTATAGAAAATTTGTTAAAGAATACGCAAAAATTGCAAAACCACTTACCAAGTACCTATCAGGGGAAAATGGACAAATTTCAAAAAACAGGTCAAGCAAAGTAAATGTTGACTTAGATACAGCGGGAATTCAATCTTTTGAAAAATTAAAAGATTTATTGACTGAACAGGTCGAACTCTCACAACCTGATTATAAAAGAAAATTCATTCTAACAACAGACGCATCAAACGTTGCAATAGGAGCAGTTCTATCGCAAGAAGGCAAACCTATTACATTTATTTCCAAAACTTTGAATTCAACAGAGAGAAATTATGCAACTAATGAAAAAGAACTATATGCAATAGTATGGTCTTTAAAATCACTAAGAAATTATCTGTATGGAGCAAAATATATCGAAATACATACAGACCATCAACCTTTAACATTCTGTGTTTCAAATAAAAACCCAAATACTAAAATAAAAAGATGGAAAACTTTCATTGAAGAGTTTAGGCCTAAAATGGTATATAAACCAGGAAAAACTAATCTCGTTGCGGTCGCACTCTCAAGACAAATTTTAAATAACTTAGAGGATGAAACAAGTGAAACATCTGAATCTGACTCTCAGCATTCAATAGAATCTAGCGATGATAAACAGATAAAAGAAACTGAAAAACCTTTACACCAATTCAAACAACAAATATTATTGGGAAAAAATAGGTTTGCAATTCATGAAAAAATAGAAATTTTTGGTAAAACACGACATATAATAGAATATGATACGGTACCAAATTTAGTAATATTATTGAAAGAATTCTTAAGACCTAACATAACAACAGGAATTTATTGTACACCAGAAGACCTGTACGAGATAAAAGAAGAATTACTAAGGACATTCAATATAAAGTTTCTTATTACAAGATTATTTCCAATTGATATTGCAAATAAAGAAGATCAAAGAATAATAATTGAACAAACTCATGAGAGAGCTCATAGAAATTTTAGAGAAAATATCGAACAAATTTGAGACAAATACTACTGGCCAAAAATGGCTAAACAATTTAAAGAACATGTAAGAAATTGCGACATTTGCAATAAGAACAAATATGAAAGACATATAAGGAAAATTCCAGTTGGAGATGCACCTGTTCCAACAAGCGAAGGTAAACAATTACATATGGACATTTTCTATGTGCAAAATCTAAAATTTTTAACAATAATAGACGCTTATTCAAAATATTTAACAGTCAAAATAATTGATTACAAAATGAACCTAGGAGAAAAAGTTTTAGAAATTCTTCAGGGATACCCCGAAGTAGAACTTATTATAATGGATAATGAACCAGGATTTAGTTCATTTCAATTCAAATCCTTAATTGAAAGATATGGCATTAAAATATTTTACTGTGACCCAAAACACAGCACAACTAATGGACAAGTGGAAAGAGTCCATTCAACATTAATCGAAATTACACGATGTATTCAAGAGCAATTTAACCTCTTAAATGAGTTAGAAGCAATATATAGGGCGGTAAAAGAATATAACCGTACCATTCATTCAGTCACAAAGAAGAGACCATTTGAGGTCTTATTTAACAAAATTAGGCACGATGAAATGTCTGAATTATTAAGAAAAACGCAAGCAAACGTTTTAAATAAATTAAATAAGAAAAGAAACGAAAAAATATATAAACACGGAGATGTTATTTTCGAGAAAAATATCGGTGAAAGAAATAAATTATAAAAAACAAAAAGTTAAAGAAAACTTTAATAGAAACGTAAAAATCTTTAGTAGAAATAGAATAGTGCATAAAGATAATATAAAACACACATAAAGATACAAATTTAACATATACTTAATTTTGTAGAATGTTTCTTCTGATGTTGATTACCATTAAAATTGTAGCGGTCCTGACAGATATTGTGGACTATACAAGAGAAGATTATGCTTTAATAAAAAACGGACAAGTAGCATTGTATGAGACACATGGTGAGATTTATCACATAACTAATTTGACACATTACGAATATTTGTCAAAAGAGACAAAAAAATCATTTGAAGGAAAAATTGAATTTTTATCCTACCCTGTTGAAAAAGGAATAGACTTTGATAGGATTCATTCAAATGTAGATTTGCAAGGGCTAGCAGAGATAGAATTAGAAATTGAAACAATTGACAATTATTTAGAGAAATTGAAAAACGATCATAGATAAAAAAGAGGAATTAATGAACTAGGAACAATTTTAAAGTGGATAACGGGCACACCTGACCATGACGATGATATGGTAAAAATAGAAACCAAATTAAAAGAATTAGTACAGAATAATAACAGACAGTTTGTTACAGATTCAAAAATGTTTAAAGCGATACAAGAATTTGGAGAAAGAATGCAACATTTTCAAATAGATTCAAAATTAGTCGTTGCTACTTTATACAGAAATAAATTAATACTGAAAGAACTACAGGATTTGTTAGAAACTGTGACAATGAGTAAAGTCGGACTGTTAAATGCAGGAATTTTAAATTATGAAGAAATTAGAGAAATTATTGGACATGAAATAAAAAATATTTCTATTACAGACTTAATCGATGTCTCAAAGTTTATGATAGCTCAAAATAAAGATTGTATAATAATATACATCAAATATCCACTTGTAAAGGAAATTTGTGAATTATATAATGCAATTTCAATAGCCCAATCTGATGGAAAATTAATAAATGATAAAATTGCAAAATGCAATAATCAATATATTAATATTGAAAAATGTAAAATAGAAATCAATATGTATTATTGTAAGATTCAAAAAAATAATACTTGTTTGTCTAACTTATTAAATACAAAAAATGTTACAGAATGTTCCAAAATTATGGAAAAAAATAAAAATATAAATATAATTAATGACGGAGCAATTATAATGTCCGGAATACATGATGTAAACAATAAAACTTTGAATGGAACTTATTTAGTTACTTTTGAAAAAGATGTAATAATTGATGATATAAAATACGAAAATGTAAAAGAAGTAATTAATGAATATATAAGATCGATAAATGTAAACGATTTTAAAGTTACAAAATATTATGAAGCTGAAGATTATACATTAAGATTTGATAATATTGAATTACTGGAAATTCAAGAAACTCCAGTCGAAACTTATATAATTTATACCTTTTTGATTCTTTCAACTTTGATTTTGTTAATATTAATATATTTTAAAACAAGAAATATAATTTCAAATTATTTTAAGAAAAGACAGGAAAAAGCATTCCTGGAAATTAGCCAGAAAATAAGTGAATATGGCATGTAGGGACGACATATTTAAGAGGGGGGGGGGGGGGGGGGGGGGAGTTACCCCCTATTACCCCATATAACGGCACTCCAATCTGGATTTACTTCTATCCATAGTGGAGTCAGCAAAATTCCAATTTCACAATTGCATCATCGACTGCATCATCTTTTTGCGCCTTAAGCCGGATGCAATAAGCATTGCCTTTGTTATAACAACAAATATCTTGGGGATAAACAATTATCTTCCAATAATCCAATAATGAATTAATAAATGAAGGCATTGCCTTTGTACTGGTTTGATAAATAAACATTATCCTGGGCTGAAAGCTGACTGTTGCATTTTCATTGCCCAGATTATCTATAAGTACGAGTGTAAAGCTAATTTAAGTTTAGTCTTAAGCGGAGAACGAATAAAGATTTTTTAAAATTCGACTTCGGCCGTATAAAAAATAATTTGCACACTTTCAAGTGCAAGGGCGTCAAATCGCACACGGGTAATGCACTCGAAATAACTGTCAATACAAAATCGACCGTCGCTGCCGCAGCGAAGATATGATGAGCAAGCATGTTGAAATCAATATTTAATTTAAATATATTATTATTAGAATTGTATCCCAGATAGCGATCGCGAATTATGTTCACTGATCACTACACTAGTGCAAGTGATATGTCTCTGAATTTCGCGAAAAGAAAAAACGCTGAAAATTCGAAGCAAAATTATACAAGTTAGTAGGGTGCATTGTAACTTTCAGCCGACGCTTGATGTGCGCGTACAAGTTGTCGATCCGTCAGCATCCGTCCATGTCGCGCGTGCAAGCTGTCCGTCTGTCCGTCCACCATGCGCGTGTGGGACATCCGTCCGTTCAATGCCTCTAAGGTATTTGCTTCGGTTAGAGTTCCGCCCCAAAGCACCGA
The DNA here is from genome assembly GCA_920105625.2 of Clusia tigrina. Lineage (NCBI taxonomy): Eukaryota > Metazoa > Arthropoda > Insecta > Diptera > Clusiidae > Clusia > Clusia tigrina. Next base: position 55,301,148 of record OV050030.1, read on the forward strand.
AACGACGGTGCTGCAGTTCGATTACCTGCATTTCGCTGATTCTACATCGATCAAGTGCATTCGGTCAAATCGAGTGCGATCGGTCGGTGCACCGGAAAGCGAAAGTGGTGGGAACGCAAACTGTGGGCACGTTGAGGTTTGCTTTCGCGGCACTTTAGGTCACGTAGGCTTCCAAACCGAGGCTTCGTGACAAACTTAAAATTATGAATTGACACAGTTCGATTGGGAGACCAAAAAATACGGTTGTGCGGTTAAAGACCCGAATTAATTGTTTTTCTGTTCAAAAAACTAAAACCAAGTTGTAATAATAAATTGAATTAAATGTTTTGTAAAATCGTTTAGAGAAATTGTGAACTCTAGCTAACTATTTCAGAAACTAAATGTGAAAATCAAATTGTGAACTATTTGAAAATCTAAATGATAATAAAGGTCTAACTAAATGCTATTTCAATAAACTGGTTTAATTGTCGATCGCCGCTGTTGCAGTACTACCTTCCTTCAGATCGTCCCGCCTTAGCGTTCGCAGGACTGACGTGTCTGGCCTAGCCAGCAGCAGGATTTGGTAACGTATTAATTTACACGTCCGTACTCTCTTGCGCACTCTTCTTTTTTTGGAATGCATGCGATATAAAGTTGGCAGTAATTTGAAGATATTTGATTTGAAGGATTACAAACAAAATATTAGATAAATTAACCACTACTGCAGGCTTAGTAGAAATAGATCTAACTTTAGAAAATCAAACTTTAGAATATAAACTTCATGTAGTAAGCAAAGAAGCACCACTAACAACAAATGGAATTTTAGGAAGACATTTCCTTATTAAATATAGATGTAAGATAGTCTATGAAACCTGCAGTTTACAAATCCATATAAGTGATAAACAAATTACGTTGCCAATTTATGCACAGCTAAAAATAGCTAACACACTATTAATACAACCAAGAACCCAAATAATACACATGCTATTAGCGCAAATAGGGGAAGATTGCTAAGTTCACAGCAAGGAGATAGCAAATGGTGTGTTTGTTTCTAATACACTAATACCCAAGGATGGGGGCATCACATCCAAATTATTAGGACAACAAATTAAGAAATCACCTTCAAAAACATTTCACTCACAATAGAACCAATAGCAAATTTTTATGTTGTAGAAAGAAAAAAATTTTAAGCAAATAATGTGGAAGCTAGATTTACAAAAATCAAAGACCTTTTGAAACTCAGCAAACTGGGCGACAAAAAAAACTGCAATAATTGACATACGAGTATGTGTGTGTATCAGGATATTTTTTACCTAGAAGGAGAAACAATTTTTACGAACAGAGCATATCCACCAAAAATAGCACTCCTGTATAAGTTAGCGAAGCGCGTGTTGGCGGTGCTCAAATAGCCCGCCGCGGCTAGCCTTGACCATTTCCTGCTGCTGCAAGTGCAATGTCCGCAGGGTCCGCAAGAGCAATATCGCTGCTGATAATGCGATAACATGTCCGCGCATGCAATACGCTGCAATAACCGAATTGCACGAGCGGCGAGTTTTGCTGGGCCAGCACTTACACACGCTAGCAGGTAAATACAAGCATTGGAGTGGAAACGCTGTGATAGCGTCTGCAGCACATCCGCCCCACGTAGCCCTGTTAGAAGAAGCTCGTTGGCTGGGGTTTGAGCCAGCGAGCTTTCTTGAAGCAAAGTAGAAAATAATTTAGTTAGTCTTTGGAAGTGACTCGGGTTTAAACTTAATTGTCGTGAAGCTTCTGAAAATTGTGAAATGTTATTAACTGAATCTAAGAAATTGAAGATTGTGAATTGAATTTAAAAATATTTTTGTGAAATCTATTATAAATGAGTAATGCCAAAATAATTCGCTATATGCAATAATTAAGTGCTATAATATAATTCAACTCAGACGTGTTGTTAATGGTAGCTTCCTAGTGAATACCCCCACCTTGCCACCACATCCCTTGCCTATCAGAGGAACATCCCATCTCCATAGCAAGGAGTCGAAGTAGAAGACAGCTGCTCGCAACGTCACCCCCACACATCCATAGCCACAGGCTTCGGGCAATGCTCCAGGTAATTAATTAACTTATATTGTAAATGCTTCTGTATTTCTTACAACGGCTGGTTCGTCTTTTTGCCAATATTACACAATTGCATTTAAAGCTCACTTATAGGATCGCAAGGACTCGAAGTAACCAGCAAGATGAGTGAAAAAAGAAGGAACTTCGAATTTATGCCTGTTTATTCAGGAAACACGGGTAAAATATTTTATTTAATGCAAATTTTTTAATTCGCGGTGTATTTTCATAAATTTTTAACTGTGGTAATTGCTGATTCAGTCGATGCAACCGAAACATTGGCGCTCATCGAAAGGAAAATAGACAAACTTGCTGCCGAAATTGGCCAAATTAAACAAATTTTATGCACACACTCAGTAATATTGCAACATTGAAGCCATTATGCACCCCAACTCCAACAAATTAATCTTTGTCCTTGCAATTTTGTGTGGATCAAAGTAGGAATCTTATAAATTTTGCTACAATAGTAGGTGTAACACAAGAGCGCCCTTATTTCGTGGTCAACAATTAGGAAATTATATTTTTCCATGATGCACCACATCTCCTGAAAAGTACTCGAAATTGCATTGCAAATAAAAAAATAGTATAATCTTTAATAATAGTCCAGGCAGTTGGGGTGATATTGAACATTTTTTCAATGTAGATTCAAAGTTGGCAATATGTTGTGCACCAAAGTTAACACAAGCTCAAATTAGTCCCAATTCATTTCAGAAATGAAAGTTTCTTCCGCTTTGCAAGTGTTAAGCAATACGCTTGGGAGTGCTTTGCTCTCATTATATAGTTCAGGTAGAATAAGGTGTCTCAGTAGCGCGAACAGCACATAATTCTTCAGATTTTGTGTTGTTTGTCGATGACCTTTTTAATATATTTAATAGCATCTTCTCAGACGTTGTATCCCTTCAAAGAAACCATTTTGTGGGTCAATATTTCAGACAGATTTAGTAGACAAGTCTGAATATATCTTAAAAGGTATTATTATATGAAACATTGGGGCAAGGACATTACAAAAATATTTAATTTCATAAAAGGGTGGCTGATAAATATTTGCAGCTGAAGACAATTATGGCGTAGATTGACAGAAAAGAATTTCTCACACATTATGACAAGAAATCTTTGTCAATACAAACTGGAAAACTTTTTGGACAGATTAGAAAGGGTGGAGGCAATTCGCCACGGATTACTGCTGTCATGTTTGCCAAAAATTTTCAAAGTCGTTGGGGCTTGGAATATGTTAACGTAGTTCGTAACGGAAATTGTGTGTTCATCGAAGATTATCAGAATGCACCTACGAATGTTCTAGAATGTGTCCTTAATGATTCTTTAGTACAGGATATATCTTCGGTGAACGATGCGGCTTTGCAGACATCGGTCAATACGATGCTTAGAAGTACTCAAATCGAAACAGATATTGATGAATATTATTTTCTTAAAAGTAATGCTATTACTTATATCATGTTCACACTATCGTAATTTACGGGTTATTCTTGATTTATGCATAACTCATGTCCAAATTAAGTAATTTTGCTATGGGAAATCTGTCAATGATATTACCTTGAAATTGAGTAATTTATCATAAATTACCATCCAAATAAAGATGCGATCGGTGTCAGCACCAATTTTTTCGATAAATAATCGAAGAAATGACATCACAAAGGTTCATTTCTGTAAAATAAAATTTACTGAGATGGAGAAGAAATATAAAAAGGAAATTTGTGCCGGAATGGAGCAGAAGGTCTTTTAATTGATATTTGGAGGACCAAAATTAATCAATTAAGAGGCGCCCGGAAGAAATTCGCATATAATAGAGGAAATCGTGGTGGAGCTGGAGCAGCAAGGTGTGTTGCGCACATCCAACGAAATTAAAGTGAAGATGCACAATTTGACGGCATGATACAAGTATGTAATTATAATAACCAAAAAAAAACATAGGAAAATAAATTAATTTGAATTACAGGAAGGAAAAGGCAAGCATCGGACCATCCGGAGGCTCCCCTTCGGAGTGGCCTTCATATACGGAGATGCAGACTTTGCTGGCTCCATACAAAAGTTACCACACCGAGGTATTGGTAGAGGACAGCATAAGTGGTAAGAAAAAACTTCAGTTTGAAATATGCAATTTCTTTTATTAATGGAGTGTAGTGTAGATCGCCTCCTCGTGGTGCACTCTGGATAGCGCTAAATGGTCTATATCCCCCCCCCCCGGCAACCGGTGCAACCTCCCTGTGGAGAGCATCTGATGTCAGACGGCACGCCCCTATTCGTTCACGGATTACCCCCCAACAATCTTTTTATTTGATTGCTCCTGGGCTGGCGGGTGTGGCTTCTGGACCAATTACCACTGGGGTGAAACCCAGTGCGAACGGCTCCAGTTTTTAAGGTCACATCCGTCTCCGTCCCGTTAAAACCTTGGCAGGCCTCAAAGTACGTTCGATGTACGTCGTCATTTGGTTGACGATGTAGAATTGGTTGAGACTAGCTCCCAATTAGCACTGGTCTGGCTCTGAGCACTCGCACCCATAAGGACTTGTGCCAACCCTCGCATGACCTTCCTGCATTTGCATAGATAACCATGGGACCAATTAGGTGACTACATATTCGTACTGAGATAGCGGCTTTGAGTGGGGACCCTTTTTGCATGGACACTTATTTAAAAACCCACAAAAAACAAGCGGCCAACCCACAAGGGGAGCCTAAACCAACAACGAGCTTAGTTAGGCAAAAAACAGCCTTAAGCGCCACAACAACTTCGTCTTGGACATTTGTCGCCAGACCAAGGATGTCGTCGGGTGCTACGGCCAAAAGGCCAGCCCCGCTCCCAGCCACAAGCGCGTCCTCACAGGGTCATAAAAACCCTGCTTCGGGCCACCCCAGCACCAGGGCAGCTAGGCCGGGTGCTAGGGTCGCCCCTCCGTCCGTTCCTTGGGCTGGTACAGGGAGAGCTTCGGCAAATAATCCGACCTCCTCCAGCACAGGCCCCAGCACCAATCTCCCTTCAGGTGCTCGCACGCATGTGAATGTGTATACACGGGCGTACAGGACCCGGAGGTCCGCCTTCAGGATTCTGCAAAGGTTGGAATCTGCCGACCCCGCTTCACTGTCTGATAAAGACAAGGGAGTGCTTGCATGGGCCCACCAAAATGTTGGTGCTCGTCCTCAGCCACCCCTGAGGGTGCTCAGAAACGACAACGGTCGACTGAGCATCCCTCCCAATCAGTCGTGCGGGAAACTAAACGCCCACGACTGGCTTCCAAGCCGAGACTGACTCAGCCATTTAATGAGGTAGCCAAAGAGGGCCTCATCTGGGCAATCATTGACACTGGAAACAGTGACGGTACCATTTCCCCAGCGAACTGGAAAATGGTGGAGAAGGCTCTTTTCAGGATCTATAGGGGCATCCTGAGGGCCAATCCTGGCCTCTCACCCATATGCCAGGACGCGGGATGGTATCAGGGGCACGTGAAGCTCATCGCGTGCTCAGATGAGCGCTCGGCTGAGCTTTACAAGATGGCCATCTCAATGGTCGGCGAAATCTGGCAGGGGGCCAAGCTGTTCCCAGAAACCAGATCCCGAACCGCCCGCGTTATAGGGCCTGGGTTCCGGCAGAGCACTCCTCGCCGGAAAAAACTCTGGAGTTGCTTAGGCTCAGCAACTACGACCTCCCCACGGATGACTGGATGGTCGCAAAAATAAGCGAGCCAAAAGGCAACTCTCGCGAGATCATCATTATTCTTAATGAGGACTCTCTAGCCCCTATTAATGCCAAAAAGAGAGAGATCAACTATGGCTTTAGTTCGATCTCACTCAAGGTCTATAGGAGCGACAACCAGGGAGCATACAAGCCCCCCACTCAGGCCGAACCGGATCTCACCTTCGATGATGGGGAGAGCTACGCTTCGGCCTCAGAATCGGTAGGCAGTTTCTGCGGACGTCCGATAACAAATATCGACGACGTTGGTGATTCTACTCTGTCAGAAGAGGAGGCAGCCTGACGATGACGGCCACCTCCGTGAATGGTGAGGGTATTACAGATTAACCTTCACCATTTTATGGCTGCCTCGGCAGCCCTGATCCTCCACCAGACTCAAAAAGGAGAGAAACTCATACTGGTCCAAGAACGGTGGGTCGTAAATGATCAGGTTCGCGGACTCACTATAAGCGGATACCGCACAGTATTCGTGCAGGATCGAGGTAAGCCCAGAGCCTGTATTCTTGTTAAGAACAACATTAACGCTCTTCTTCTTCACAGGTTCAGCGACAAGGATAATGTAGCCATGGTTATTTCCACCAACACCATGGCTACATGGATCGTCAGCAGCTACATGGCGCACGACCACGGGCTGACGCCGCCTCCGGATACGGAAAGCTGCTGGTAGCGGAGGCTAATAGAAAGCGCATCCCGGTATTCATCGGGGCCAATGCCAATGCCCATCACGAGGTGTGGGGCAGCACGGACACCAACGAGCGGGGTGAGTCACTCTTTGATTTCATTCTTACTAACGACTTAGTCATTGCTAACAGGGGGAGAGAGCCAACCTTTATTACCTCAAATAGAAGGGAGGTTCTTGATCTCACCCTTGGCAATAATCACTCGTCTCACCTTATTTGGAGCTGGCGCGTTTTGCAGGAATGCTCCTTCTCGGAACATTGTTACATCTGTTTTAGAATTGCGATCTCTGATACCTTCGATTCGGCAGAGCGCAAAATACACACTAACAGGAAAAGAACTGACTTGGACAAAATTCCAGACCATTATGGAGTCGGGCCTGCAGTCGACTCCTCCCATTATCAACAATCGCCTCGATATAGATCGAGCGGTTGAAACCATTACAGTACTATTTAACTCTGCTGCCAAATCAGCCTGCAACTTCCCGAAGCGAAGAGGGAAACCCAAACCCCCTTGGTGGAATTCAGAAATTGCTGAGCTACGAAAATAATGCCGCAAGCACTTCAACAGAGCCAAAGCTACAAATGACTGGCTCCCTTTCAAAGACAAACAAAGGGAACTCAAGTATATGGTTAGGAGATCCAAACGAGCGTCTTGGCGAGACTTCTGTGGCAACATAGAAAGCTCGTCCAAGACAAGTAGACTCCGGAGGATTCTCAATACCACCCCTCGGGCTCTGGAATGTATTCAGAGATCGGACGGTACCTGGACTGACTCTGAAACCGACACTCTAGACGCCCTAATAGAAACACACTTCCCGGGGAATGAAATCTTTATGGATTGCAGGTCTCTTAACACCAACCACTCCTTAAGTCACTCAACCCAATTCCAAATGACCAACACGCATATTCAGTGGGCCATCAACAGCTTTAAGCCTATTAAATCTCCCGGGCCTGATGGCATCATTCCCGCGGACATTCATCACACTGCAAGTGCGGTTGCGCCTTGGCTACTGCATATTTATAATGCATGCCTAAGGTGGTCGTATATTCCCAAAAGCTGGAGAGAAGCTCGAGTAGTATTCATCCCTAAAGCGGGAAAGTCGACCCACACCAAGCCTAAGGACTATAGACCAATTAGTTTGTCCTCCTTTCTTTTGAAAACACTCTATTAATTCCACGTACCTATCCAAATCACAACATGCCTACACTAAAGGCAAGTCTGTGGAAACAGCGCTTCACGTGCTCATTGGCCAAGTAGAGAAATCTCTTGCCAACAGAGAATATACTCTTGCAGTATTTCTCGACATAGAAGGGGCATTCAACAATATTTGTCCCCCGCCATTACAAAATCCTTAGTAAACCTGAACCTGGACCCCAGCTTGGTTATGTTCATCGAACAACTACTGAAAACACGCGTCATTATCTCCTCAATAGAAAACGTGCATGCTAAAAGGACTGTCAAGAGGGGTACTCCACAAGGCGGTGTGCTCTCACCCCTCATATGGAATCTGACGGTGAACACACTACTTAGGAGATTAGATCAGACCGGCTGCAACACTATAGCTTATGCGGACGACATTGCTATCTCTGTTTCCGGTAAGTATCTGTCAACTCTATCAGAAAAGCTAAGCTACACTCTTAGCATTGTGTCCCAATGATGTCTTGAAGTTAGCCTAGATGTCAACCCTTCCAAAACTGAGGTTATGCTCTTCACCAGGAAGCACAAAATACCAAGTTTTGACTTACCCAAACTTAATGGGAATTCGCTGAGCCTAAGCAATAACGTCAAGTATCTAGGTCTGATCCTGGACCCTAAGCTCCATTGGAAAGCAAATTTGGCGGAGATGGTACGGAAAGCCACGTGTGCTCTGTACTGTTGCAAGAGATCCATGGGAACAACATGGTGCGTCCAACGTCGATCCATGTCCTGGCTCTATGCGGCGGTGGTTGAGCCGTACTTTCTCTACGGCGCTGTCTTCTGGTGGCCCGCAACTGACAAGGCGGTGAACCTAAAACCTCTTGACAAGGTTAGAAGAACAGCAGCGGTTCTGATAACAGGGGCTCTGCGGACCACCTCTACCAAAGCTCTATTTGCATTCCTACATTGGTTGCCCACTAGGCTTCTGGTCAGGCAACAAGCAAAATGCTCGGCAAACATACTCAATGCTATATCGCGCTGGACTGGGCTGAACCTGGGCCACGCCAATATTCTGATGCAGGACACGCGCGTACAGACGGACGTTGACTATATGTGCTCTACACCTAATCTAAACCACGGGTTCGACACTTACATTCCAGGTAGAGAGGAATGGTCCAACAATTTAGTGGTCACTGGTGGTTCCATTGACATATATACGGATGGCTCCAAACTGGAGAACAAGGTCGGTTGCGGCATCTTCTCCAGAAAACTTGGCATCAAGCTCTCCGATCGTCTCCCTGACCATTGCAGCATCTTTCAGGCGGAAGTAATGGCAATATTCCAAGCGTCCAAGTGGCTTATTCGCAATGAAGTATGCGATGTGATGATACGCATATTCACGGACAGTCAGGCGGTAGCTGGTGTATTCACTACCTCTAAGCTTGTAGTCGATTGCCGCTCCTCCCTGAACGTCATCTCAGGTAACTCACAAGTTCACATATGCTGGGTGCCTGGACATAGCGACATTCTAGGAAACTGCGAGGCCGATGAATTGGCCAAAATAGGTACGCTGCTCCCTGACATCTCCCCCTCCTTTGATGTAGGTGTCCCACTGGCCACGGTCAAATGGGCCATAAAACATGACTACCTTGAGGCAGCTAAAAGAGCCTGGGTAAATGAACATACCTGTAGTGTTGTCAGACAAACCTGGGGCACTATCGACATTAAGCGTACTAGTCAGCCCATAACGACTTCTGTCGCAGCTGTGGCTCTGAGGAGGAGGAATAAACAGTACTTCATCTCATGTGTCAGTGCCCAGCTCTGGCCAGGCGAAGATTAAAATTCCTAGGCTCACCTTTCTTCACTTCCTTAACAGAACTATCTTCCATCAACATTTAAGGACATAGCCAGGTTCATTTCGGAATCACTGTGGTTCCCAAAATTCTAGACGGGGGAGTCGCGTCGTCTTAGTGTGGCACCACAACGAGCCATTGTATGTGCTTAAGTGTGCTTTTTGCGACAAAGGCTGCCACTCCTACCTACCTTTTATTAATTAATTTTTAATCCATAGATAACAAGCTCTCAATATCGAAGTAGGTAAATGCGGAGGGGCCAGTTTCTTCACTTTCTTCCCAGTCTGCTGCGGCGCCATCACCATTGCCTTTGCCATCGCCATCAACATCAATGACTATAAGGGAACCTGTAAGTAACGTCAATTCTCAAAAACAAGAATTCAAAAAATTTGAGAAAATTGGGATTGAGATGGCAAAATGCTGTCACGAGTTTTTAGAAACAAATTCTGAACTGAGAAAAATTAGCCAACAAATGTTGGAAACGGAGAAAAGAAAGGCTGATTTACTGGCTTTTGTTAAGGACAGAAAACAAAGATTGATTGATTTTTTAAAGAAATAGACTGAATAAAAGAAAAGAGTGTGAATTGAGTAATGAGTCTTAGTGAGTAGACGTGTTTGTTCTGTGCTAACGAGTTGAGAGCAGTTTTTGTACTATTTGCAGAGATCTTGATCTGTTAATTCGCCTCCTAAAGCTTGAAGTTGTGACTGAGTGTCGGTGTTTGTGTTCAGTTTTTTCTTTCTATATAGTCGATCTAAAATAAAGAAACCTGTCTTTCTATATAGTCGATCTAAAATAAAGAAACCTGTTTTTACAAATATGTCATTGGCAACAAGACAGGCAGCACTAAGAAGAGAGATACAAAATTTGGCGCCAAGTTTCACTCAACACCAAATGCGAACAAAGCAACTGCAGAGAGGCTCTCAGACTCTGGCCTGCTGGCTGCATGGGATGAGCGGCTGGTTAAGCTCGAAGAGAGCATTGTCACAAAACTTAACGGATCTGTAAAACTGCTTGAGGATCGGGTTATGCAGAAAATGAGTGAGTTGGCCGGTGAGTTGTCTAATATCAAGAGAGATTTTAGGCAAATTGAGTCTAGAGTGTCGGCAATTGAGCGATCCATCACGGAGGTTGAAACACTGAAGTCAAATGTGCACTCTCTGCAATCCCAAGTGGAAAAATTTGAATGTGATGCTGTCTCAACGGATATACTAATTAATGGAATACCTGAGACCGAAATATTGGGTGATACATTTGATAAAATCTATCAATCGGTCAAATGTGACTCGCCGCGGGTTCGGGAAGTATTCCGTCTGCGCTCGAACCGGACCCAATCTCAAAACGGGGCTGTTCCGGTTTTGGTGAGACTGCAAACGGCACAACAAAGGAGTAATCTCTTTCGGGCTATTGCTGGATTCTGCAAGGAGAAGAAGAGATCCATCTTGCTCTCTGATATTGGTGTAGGCGGACAAACTCCCGTATTTGTACATGAGAGCCTACCTAAGAGCAATCGGGTAATTATGCAGTATGCATCGAGGCTTAGGCTGCAGCGACTGTTGACTTCTGCATTCTCCGTGCGAGGCATGATCTATGTTCGAGTGAATCGAGATTCTGAAGGGAAACTAGTTACGAGCAAAGAGGCCGTGGATTCGCTCGTTGGCGCACCAGCAGCTACTAATTTACAATAATGTTGTCTTTTCCTTCATTCCTTATGCTTATTTCAAACTTAGCTACAAGTTTTCTTTTTTTTATTAATTTATTCTTATATATATTTTTAACTATTTACTTTTCATATAGGTATATCTATTCTTCCACTTCTTCCTATACATTTAATTTGCTTTCTGTTGTTGTGGCTGCTGCTTATTACTATTTCGGGCTTTGAGCTCTGTGGTGGTGCTAGTGGTAATCATAAAGTATTGGTTGATGTATTGTGCAAACAGCGTTGTGGCCTAAAAATTGTACATTTTAATGCTAGAAATCTCAACTCTTCCAAACTTGATTATGTGAGGTACATTTTTGCTGATTCCTCTGTGTGTCTGAAACTTGGTTTGGGGGTGGAGCTAGTGACCTATATTTCAATATACCCACTTACAAGCTTTTTAGGAATGATAGAGTCGGCCGAAAAGGAGGTGATGTTGCTATTTTTGTTAAAACTTTTCTAAATGTAAAAATCGTAAATAGGTCTGATGGCATCGCAGTTGAGTTCTTAAATCTGGAAATATCTGACAAGAATTCTAAAGTCATGGTTTCCTAATAAATGTCACAGTGTTGAGCCGTTTTTCTCTGATTTGTCGTTGCGTGTAATTGACTATGACTATTATATTGTGTGCGGGGATTTTAATGTAAATCTGCTCTCTGCTGATGCTGCTTCGGATAAACTTCGTGACCTTATTAGTGCCTCTGCCCTCTCTGTTGTGAACTCCGTCATGCCTACTAGATTTGCAAATAATGCTGGTTGGTCCTAGCTTACTTGACCTCTTTATTATATCTGACATATCAATGCTATTTATCTTTGATCAGCTCATTTTTATTTCTGATCATGACTTGATATTCTGTACACTAAATGTTAATATTGGTCGAAAAATGAATACTACCTCTATCTCGTATCGTGATTATAAGTCCATTGACTTGACTTCTTTGTTTAGGGAGCTTTCTCAACTAAGATGGGACGACTGCTGGTTTTTTAGCGGCATTGATCAGAAGTTGAATGGTTTTGTGAGTCGGATCTGTGATGTTTTCAACACATATGCCCCGATTCGTACTATTCAAGTAAAAAATAAAGCGTGTCCTTGGTTTGACGCGCTAGTGAAGCAGCATCTTAAGAAAAGGAACAGGTTGCATGTTAGATGGAGAAAATTTCCAACCGATCAGAATTGGGATTCTTACCGGCTGGCTCGTAATGAGGCTGTAGCTGCTGTGAGGCTAGCAAAGAAAAATTATTTCTCCTCTAAGCTTGATGCATCTCTTCCATCTAAGCAATTATGTAAGAATCTAAAACGGTTTGGTGTTCATGGCAAGGATAGTACTGATTGTGTAGTGGAACCGAATGAATTAAATAATCATTTCTTGAATGGGTTTCCCCCTGAGAATTCTAGTGAGTGTGAGCTGTCTGTTGTTGATGGACTTGTCTGTCAAAGTTCATTTGAGTTTCATGCAGTTGGTGAATGTGATGTACACAGAGGGATTATGCGGATAAAATCTAACGCTGTAGGTCCTGATGAGAGTCTTTATTAGGTTTATAAAATTAATTATTCCGTTTGTTTTGAGTCCATTAACTCACATTATAAATCACTGTTTTACCATTTCGTGCTTCCCAAGTCTATGGAAATTAGCTACTGTTGTGCCGGTTGCAAAAAGTGATTTTCGGCCTATTAGTTTGCTCTCATGTCTTTCTAATGTGTGTGAGTCGCTTATGGCTGATCAGATATCTCGACACCTGAATGAGTTTAAGCTGCTGTCACCACTACAATCTGGTTTTCGTAAAGGTCATAGCTGCTCGACTGCTATGCTGAAAGTTGTTGATGATATTCGAATTTCATTTGATGATGACCAAGTAACTCTACTCTGTTTATTGGACTTTTCCAAGGCTTTCGATAGTGTCAACCATAGACTATTATTTTTTAAGTTAAAGACTTATTTTGGTTTTTCTGGCAATGTCTTGTTGCTTATGACGAGCTATTTGAGTGGTAGATCTCAGCGAGTGAAGATTAGTGATATCTTCTCTGATTTCAGGCCAATTTTTTCTGAGGTTCCACAGGGTTCAATTCTTTGACCACTGCTTTTCAGTATGTTCATCAATGACATTTTTTCACCTGATTGTAATGGATTGATGGCATGCTTATGCCGATGACATTCAGTTATATCTGTCACGCAGGGTGGTCCTTATGGACGATCTGGTTTGTAGACTTAATGAGGACCTTGATATTCTTAGTGGTTGGGCTCGTAGCAATGATCTGTGTCTAAATCCGGCGAAATCTTTTGTTCCGCCTATTTACAAAGACAATATACTTTTTACTGAGATCCCTCCGATTGGGTTTCATTTGAACTCATCATTGACTTGCTCGGATCATATCAACCATGTGGTTTGCAGAATGTATATGACTCTGCGCTGTTTGAGGATGTCTGCTCGATTTACTCCCGTTGAAACCAGGCGCAGGTAGGTTGTTCAATTACTTGTGCCTATTATTACCTACTCTGAGGTGGTGTATAGTGGTTTGGAGTCTCGGTCTTTACATAAGCTCCGAGTGTCATTCAATAATGCTACCCGTTATGTGTATGGCTTGCGCAAATTTGACCATATCTCATCTTGGAGTAAAATGGTTCTGGGTTGCGATATTGAGAGCTATTTAAAGGCAAGAAATTGTATATTTATGCATAAATGAATATACTCTAAGGCTCCGCTATACCTTTATGACAAGTTGCGCTTCAGCCTGTCGAATCGTCGCAATAATCTCATTATGCTGAGGCTTACGTTCCGCAATTCGGCTAGAATGTTTTTCGTTGGCACCACCAGACTATGGAACTCTTTACCTAATGATTTAAAAAATATTGTGAGTCACAACAACTTCAAGCATCTTATTTATCTTTATTTTCGTAGTAACACTTGACGCTTTATTTCTTCTCTTTTCCTTCCTAGTTCTACTACCCACTTCCTTTTTTAAAGTGAAATACCACGGGGATGTGTATTTTATTAAAATTAATTATCCTGAAAGTGAAAAATTCTCTGCGAATGAAACAATTTCATTAAGTAATCTAATTAGCTACTCAAAAGTTTGTGAATATTAATTGCATTTTCTTACAGTAGTGGAACAATTAAATATTAACTCCGATTGTGTAATAACATTGCGAGACCGCGATGGAGCTGAAGTTTTCGTGGACTATTTCCAGGAAATTCTTTGCCAATATAAAGGCTATAGCTGTTTTTTGTTGGAAATAAATGAAAATTCGACTAAGAAGCAGCTGTCAGCCGAATCATCTGTGGAGTCAAGTTTAAATCACAAGGTAAGTGTGAGAATAAAATGGAAAAGTTATTGTAACAAACAAATTTTAATAGGAGCTGGAGAACTACATAAAAATCGGAGATTTCTCTTGCATCCTTGAGGAATACAAGAAAAACCACATTTTAAACGATAATTCCCGCCGCTCCTTAGTGCGCGAGTCCACTAATTTTTTACGCCAACATTGTGGAAATCACCCGAAGCGTGGGGAAAAAATTGCACTTGCTGAATCAATAATATATTTTTTTCAGCTTTTAAGGTTGCAAATAGCAAGTTTGGAGGAATTGTAAGTATGCCATTTGAACTCTCATGACTGTGCTTAATACGTTTAAATGCCAACCGATCTTAAAGTAACTTAAAAATAATTTAAGGATCTGTTCCACAATCCAGAGAACTATTCCGGCTATTTGGCTGCAAAGTTAAAAAACATAAATACCAAGCTTACGAAACTCAGCTCTAGAAAATGTTTTTGTTAATGCCGTGTGAAATAACATAATAAAGTGAATAAAAATAAGTTACATATTATTCCATTAATATAATTTTATGTTATCTTAAATAAAAAGTATTTTTCAACCAAACATTTATTTTGGTTCTTGTTTTCAGCATATACTCGTACATATGTAGTTTTCAACACTGTTCAAACAATTTAACAAGCCTCATTTTAAAAAATATAGAAATTTTGGTTGAATTTCTCCCTAATTTTACGTCTAATGTGCTATTTTTTATAAATTTGTAAATTTGTTGAGCACTGTACGCATTTAAAAAACCATTAAGGGTTTACTTTTAATGCCAACAATATACTAATTCGATTCTAATTTTGGTTTTGATTTAATTTCAGAAAAGTATTATAAATATTCCAATTCGCAGATAGATCCAAAACCATTTAAGTTTTGTTTTAAAACCCCAAAAAATATAGAAATTAGTAACTTGTTGGATTACATTTAATGCTGAAATGTTTGTTTTTAAGAAAAAACTCGTATTTGAATTAAATCCAACTATAGTATTAATTAGTTATAAAAAATACTTACTCTCTCATTTTTCGCTCTCTCTTTGCTTAAACCAGTATTGTTTTAATTTAAGACTTTCTGTCATTGTTATATATAAATGCCAAAATTGTATTAAAATTAAACTAAATTTTTTACTGTGTAGCTTCCTGGTGAGTACCCCCACCTTGCCACCACATCTCTTGCCTATCAGAGGAACATCCCATATCCATATGAAGGAGTCGAAGTAGAAGACAGCTGCTCGCAACGTCCCCCCCACACATCCATAGCCACAGGCTTCGGGCAATGCTCCAGGTAATTAATTAACTTATATTGTAAATGCTTCTGTATTTCTTACAACGGCTGGTTCGTCTTTTTGCCAATATTACACAATTGCATTTAAAGCTCACTTACAGGATCGCAAGGACTCGAAATAACCAGCAAGATGAGTGAAAAAAGAAGGAACTTCGAATTTATGCCTGTTTATTCAGGAAACACGGTTAAATTTTTTATTTAATGCAAATTTTTTCATTCGAGGTATATTTTCATAAATTTTTAACTGTCATAATTGCTGATTCAGTCGATACAACGTTGGCGCGCATCGAAAGGAAGCTAGACAAACTTGCTGCCGAAATTGGCCAAATTAAACAAATTTTATGCACACACAGTAATATTGCAACATCTGTCAAAAACTCTCCTCGTGACGCCTAAAGACCTACACATTTCCCCGATTGCATCTGGATATGATTTGCAATAGGTTGAAGAAAATCGGCCTTGCAAGAGCATGAAGCGGTATGTAATCATTAAGAAAAACATTTCAGGCATTCACAATTCTTACAGATGTGGAAATACAGAAGCGAATCAAGTTCCAGTTGCCATCTTAAGTGAGGTCAAACTGAATCTACAAATAATATAACGTAAATATATCTCCAAATAATATAACATAAATGTTTATTTAAAAAAAATATAAAAGTAAGTTTAAAATTATATTTTCAATAACACAACAAGATACCAATTACCAATTGGAATTTATATAGTTTAAGTATTAATGCACATAGTTTAAAACGCCCTCCAAGTACCTTTACCTTGACGCGGTAGTAGGGCTTGTGGGCGTCTGTGAAGGGCTGGGCTGTGCCATCGGACTGCTTATGCAATGCAAGACGTCAGACAAAATTAGGTACACGACTTGGTGGTGGTGAAACACCCCCTAAGCCGGGATAGCACGCGTCCATCGGCTTGATGTTTGCAGTTAGGGATTATCATACTGTATTCTAGCGTCGCACCTCACTGATACCGCCTCAGTGAGTAACCGTGGGCTTACTGTGTTACTGGGGGATATGACACGGCGAACCTTCTTTCCCCCACACTCGTTGGATTAAATATGGAAACACCAAACTTAAACAAAACTAACAAACTAGCAGGTACACATTCTGCAACTCAACTGGCGAATCAGGTGGAACGTAAAGTGCTCAATACTGAACGCCACGTTCTAACTGCTAACTGGAGAGGACAGACGGAGGGCAAAGGTAACAGAGATAACAACTCTGCGCCTGCGCCACGGACGGCAACTGGACCCGTGAAACGGACGGAAAGTCGGGGAACTGTGGGTGCTGATGGTGCTTCGACATCCAAGGCCACAAATATACAGCCCTCGACGAGTACTGAACAGACGATGCAGCTTCCCGACTTCGGCGCTGTCAGAAAAAAGACAGGTTTGAGTGGGGTGGGTACTAAATGGTATCTGCGCTTTCTCAATGAGGGCTTAACGACCGAAGAAGCCAAACAGAAAGTGGTCAATCGCGCTAAGAGCACATCTGACGTAAAGAAAAGGGGCGCTATTGAAATCAGTCCAACTGATGGCAACTCCGCCAATAAAAGCAGGGCTTTTGATACTGCACCAGGGGTATCTGAAGAACTATTAACATTGATTTTGCTTGCCAGTCTACCCAAATCATTCGACAATTTTGTTATTGCTATAGAGATTAGGGATGAATTGCCTAAGCTTGCTGTTTTAAAGTCAAAATTAATAGAAGAAGGGGTCAGAAGAAGTGATCAGTCAAAGTCGAATGAAGGTGAAAATGATCCAACAGCATTTGCTGTGCATAAAGGCTTTAACGAACAAAGGAAAAGAAGAACATATAAAAGCAAAGTAATTACTTGTTTCAATTGCGGTAAAACCGGTCACTTTGCTGCTAACTGTAAAAAGCCAAAGCAAAGTAGAATAAAGGAAGAATTCTCTTTCTCTGTAACCAATGCTGCTAATAATAAAAGCACCGGTGAACAACATGATGAGCATATTGATTGGTGCGTCGACAGCGGCGCGACGTCGCATCTTTGCGTCGACCGCGCGCTGTTCTCAACATATGAGAAAGTGAAAGAAAAAGTCCGCTTAGCAGACAACAATTATACAGAGGCAGTAGGCAGAGGCACGGTTAAAATCAACACTACTTGTTGTTCCTTTTTGTTGAATGATGTGCTGCACATTCCCAATTTAAAACACAATTTCTTTTCTGTGGGTAAAATTGTAAACAAAGGATTTTCTGTTATATTTAATATAAATTCGGCTACAATAAATGATAAAAGCAACAAAGCCATTCTAAAAGCAGTGAAAAGAGATAACCTTTTTATAATCGAAGAAAAAATTGAGAATGCGTTTTTTAACGATTCTAATGAAAAAATTATCAAATGGCACAACAGGCTAGGCCACCTTAATTTCAAAAGCATGAGTGTATTGTGCACAAAGAACATGGCTAAAGGAATAGAGATAAATAGTGTCCCAAAAGATGTTAAATGTGAAATATGCATGAAATCAAAAATTCATATGCTACCATTTCCGCAACAAGCCACTAGAGCAGACGGTATTTCAGATTAGATACATAGTGATGTGTGCGGCCCCTTTAGAACTGCTTCGATTGGAGGTGCAAAATACTTCATCAGTTTTATTGATGATAAATCGAGAAGGGCTTTTGTATATTTTTTGAAATCCAAAGACGAATGCCTTGATAAGTTTAAAATTTTCAAAGAAATGGCTGAGCGGCAAACCGGTAGAAAAGTTAAAGTTCTTAGAACAGATAATGGCAAGGAGTTTTTAAATAAAACATTTGATAAGTATCTAAATGAAAACGGAATTGTAAGGCAATTAACAGTTGCATATACACCGCAACAAAACGGAGTCGCCGAGAGATTCAATCGTAATGTGCAAGAAATGGCTAGAAGTATGCTTTGCCAGTCGAACTTTAGTGATTGTTTGTGGGCAGAAGCGATCTCCACTTCAGTTTATATTCGTAACAGGTGTCCAACGAAAGCACTAAGCTGTGTCACCCCTTTTGAAGCCTGGTCAGGACGTAAGCCAAAAGTTAGTCACTTGAGGGTTTTTGGATGCTTGGCAATAGGGCTTGATAAAACTCAAACGAATAAGCTTAAGGGCCAAGAGTTTCGAATGGTAGGGTATTCCCTTACATCAAAAGCGTATCGTCTCTATGATAGAAACACACACAGAGTTGTTGAAAAGAGGGACGTGTTATTTGACGAATCAGAGCTTAATGCATGCAATAAGAGAAATGATTATCAAGACCTTTTAGAGCCTGAAAAGAGTGAAGATACAAATCAGATTAATAAAGAGAGAGAAATGGATATGGGTGTTGTTCCCATAGAAGTATCAGAAAGCTCAGAAAGCAATGAAGCCAGCAAGACAGAAACTAGTGTTACCCCTGCAAATGAAGAAGAATTTGATGAACTACCAATCGAGAACTATGTAAGAGTTTTACGAGGAAGGGAAATTACAGTTAATGCCACTGAACAAACTAAGCCAAAACCATTTCCTAATGTTGAAAATGTTATGAGTATCACAGATGGTATCAAGATCCCGGAAACCTTTAAAGAAGCACTTAGTCATGAGTTTTCAAATGAATGGCAGTGCGCGATGGAGAATGAATATAAATCGCTAATCCAAAACAATACATGGTCTATAACAGCACTTCCTGACAACCAGAAAGCAATCAAATGTAAATGGGTGTACAGCGTCAAACGGGGCAAAGATGGCAGTATTGAACGGTTCAAAGCAAGACTTGTGGCTAAAGGCTGCAGTCAGGAGCATGGCCTGAATATCTATGAAACCTTTTCACCAGTTATACGCTACGCTACTATAAGGATGTTTTGGCCCTTGCAGCAAAGTACGAAATGCATCTGCATCAATTGGCCATAACAACGGCATATCTTAACAGTACCTTAAACGAAGAGTGCTACATGCATCAGCCAGAAGGTTTTATTGATAAAAGGAATCCAAATCAAGTGTTGAAGCTAAATAAAGCCATTTATGGCCTTAAACAATCTGGACGAGAATGGCTCTTAACTTTGGACTCTATCCTGAAGAAACTGGGTTACTCTCCTTGCGATCACGAAAAATGTCTTTATAAAAAACGAGACAAAGGTACGTTAATATTAATCGCAGTATATGTTGACGATATAATTATAGGTTGTTCATCATTGGCCGAGGGCGAGGCCATAAAAGCTTGTTAGCTGCAGAGTTCCTGTTAGTTGACAAAGGCCCTCTGAAACACTTCCTTGGTTGGGAGATTGACCGTGATGGTGAGGTTGGGGCGCTTTCTGTTTGCCAGACAAATTACATCAGAAGCCTGTTGCAACAATATAATATGGAGACCTGTCGTCAAGTTGCAACACCATTAGACCCTGGATTCAAAATTGCATGTGGCAGCAATAACTCTCAGCGAATTGACCAGACCCGTTACCAGAAACTAATTGCAGAACTGATGTATTTGGCAATATCAACCAGGCCTGATATTGCACATTCTGTAAGTAAGTTGGCTCAATGTAATGTGAGTCCTTACGAAGAACATGAGCAAGGCGCGAAGCACATTCTTCGGTACCTGTCAAAAACCATTGAATATAAACTACATTACCAACAAGGTGGCGCAGACGTCCATGGGTATGTCGACGCTGATTGGGGCGGTGATATTATAGACCGTAAATCATACTCTGGCTACGTCTTCATGCTAAGCGGTGGTGCGATATCATGGAAATCGCAGAAGCAGAGCGTGACTGCATTAAGTACGACTGAAGCTGAGTACATTGCACTATGTTCTGGTGCAAAAGAAGGCATTTATCTGAGAAGACTACTGCAGGAATTAGGTTTCCATCCCAGAAATAGACCAATGCTAATAAGAGGCGACAATCTCAGTTCACATCAACTGGCAAAGAACCACATCTACCACAGAAGAACGAAACACATAGACATAAGATATCATTTTATTAGAGATGCAATTCAGAATGATAGCATAAAATTAGAATATGTTCCGTCTAACAATATGGTTGCAGATATCTTAACAAAAAATCTAGCAAAAATTAAACATCTCCAATTAACAAAAGCAATGGGAATGATTGAATAATGAATTGAATGAAACTTCATTGTTGAGCTTAATTTTGAATTATATAAAGTTTTGATTTAATTGAATTATTTTAATTTGAATTTTAAGTTAATTTTGAATTGTATAAAGTTATTGAATTAAGATTCGAGATTAAAAATAAAGATTTGTCCAATAATGTTCGGTTTGAGAGGGAGTATTGAATACATAATGAATTGCCCTAGTGTAAATAGTAGTGTGAATAGTACTAGTAAATATAACTTCTGCAATGCAACCCGAACAATCGGTTAATACTCCATTACATTTGTTTTCCTCTTTTATCTTTAACATTAAGTTTACCTTCTAACATATTGACTTATTGTATATTTAAGTAGTAGCTAATAAACCTTTCAGACAACAAGTGGTGTGCATTATTGGCTATTCCCAACAGAAACTTTGGATGAAGTTTTCGGCAGTCGCAGTAGTGTAACAGTGCCTGATGACATGATTGAAAGGTCCTATCAATCCTTAATGGAAGATTTAAGT
Source organism: Clusia tigrina (assembly GCA_920105625.2). Lineage (NCBI taxonomy): Eukaryota > Metazoa > Arthropoda > Insecta > Diptera > Clusiidae > Clusia > Clusia tigrina. Next base: position 55,322,482 of record OV050030.1, read on the forward strand.
GATGGGCCATTGACGCCCGATAACCCTACGGTGTTCAATGCAGATAAAACTCTTCCTAATACTTCTACTCCAAGAAGTGCTCCAAAACGAAAACACAATGTTTTCGATTTTTTGGACAAGGAATCTGAAGCAGATGCCAAAATAATGAAACAACTTTTAGACATGGAGGCAGAAAAGCTGGCAGTGGAGAAAGAAAAATTGGTTGAATTGAAAGAGATTCGTACCCTATTCCAAAGAATTTTAGATAATTCTTAGAAATTAGGTATGTTCTACGTTTTACTTTGATAATCATTTAAATATAAATATTTAATTTAATATTTATTTCTTTTTTCTTATTTCTTTTTAATATTTATTGTCTTTTTTCTTTATTGGATTCAGTAAATGTTAAATAACAACTATAACTTTTAAGTTTAAATTGTTTTTGATTAGGCAGACAATAGCGTTGCAAGTGCATCCCTTCTCGCTTTTGCCTCTCTTTGTCTTGATATAGTCGTTCCTTCGACTATTTGGGGCTCAGTGTGTGCTTCTTCTTCTTCTATTTCATCGATGAAGTAGCCTTCATTTTCAATTATTGTGTTATGAATACTATTGTGTTATGAATACTATTGTGTTATGAATGCCATTGTTATTAATTGTGGCATATATGGACGTTGAGCCTCGATGTACTTGAGAATTCAAAAATTTTTTTTTAAAATCCCAAATGCCTGTTCCACAACAACGCGAGCTGAACTCAGAATCGTGTTGTATTTCGATTGGATTGGTGTTAAGAACCCGTTATCACGATAGGGCACCATAAGGAACGATTCTAATGGATAGCCTCTATCGCCCAACAAATGGTAATTGGAATAAATATTTATTTCCTTGTTTGTTATAGCTTTCCTAATAGAGCTCCTTTGCCAAACTGATGCGTCATGGCATGCACCTGGGCAACCGATAAATACGCCTATAAACCTCATACGACTATCTACAATAGCCTGAACAACATTTTTATAATTAGAAAATATTCTCATGTTAAAACGTTTATTATTTACTTGTGCAATGATTGAATACGTTCCCTTTCGGTTGCGATAGCTGATTTCATCTTTAATTGGTAGTAATTTAATTATTTAAAAGTAGTAATTAGTCTTATCAACTTATGTAGAACATTTGGTAATAAATACCTGAAATGTACTTTTCTTCATTCGAAAATCGTCTTGCATGCTTGCGATAACTTTACAAAAGTTTATAGTTTTAGGAATTTTTCTCCTTGAATCTTGGCTAGTTAATAATGCTATACGACAGCGTTTTCTTTTGTTTATAATATTTCTGATTAAAGTGCTGCTTGATTTCTTATAATCAGCCAATTCGAAAGCTGTTTTCAAAAGAATAGAGCGTGATTGCTGAAGATTCATTTAAAAAAACTCAATTTTACAAAATGTTAATGTAAGTGATACAAGGAACAAAACTTTTGCGCGTTCATAAATGTACTAAAATGTCAATTCATCATTTGACAAAGCAGTTTTGCCATAAAACATTGCTTTGCATTGTAAATGAATGTCTTTGCAGTGTTGCATTGCAAACTGCGTTTATGAAGTCAGCCGACGTTACCCAAGTTATCTGGTTGGAAGGGGACAGAGCTGACGATGTGCACTGGGGATGCTATCCCTGGTGTACATCTGATGACGGCATACCTTCCGCGAGCAGCTGGGAACGATGACAAGAAACTCTTCGATCTGATGGTAACTCAGAACAAAGCGCTGAGCACCACTCTCTGGAGAATCTTCAGTAGTAAGGACGAGAAGAACGGCAAGCTGTTAACGATCGGCATTGATGACCGATCGCTTGAAGCGATCAAAGCCAAGGATTGTAGAGTGGCCTACAGATTTGGCAAGATCCCCCCGTCCATCTACACAAAGAACGTGTAATAGGTATCCTCCAGATGCAGTGACCACAACTGAGCAAAACTCAGCCGACGCAGAGGAGATCCTAAAAGAGGTGGCAAAAGAAGTGGTCAGGAGCGAGAGGCCTGCAGCCGAAGTCAGCGTTCCAGCTGTCGAAAGCGAAGACATCAATGCCATCAACCTAACAGCGCTAAACTGACCGCCGCAGTAGAAGACTCTGACAAAGTAGTCCTGTCAGACATCGATGATGCCCTGGCGGAGTGCGATGCGAAAGAGAAGCAATCCAGACAGTAACGTCGAGATAGCCAGCATTAGAGTTGCTCAAATTAATCTTCATCATGCCTCGGCAGTCATCGCTAGAGCAACACTCAGGTCCAACCTGAGCAGAGTGCTGGCCCAGGAACCCAGGGTATTCAGGGGTAAAACCAGAGGTTTGGCTGCATCTAATACGCAGGTAATATGGGACATCAGGTGTGATAACCCAAGACCCTGCATAGTACTAATGAAAAATATGAAATGCTTGTGTCTTCCAGAGTTTCTCTCTAGAGATCTAGTAGCGGTGCAGATCCCGATCAACATCAACGGGTGTACACATGAAATTCTACTTGCATCAGGATATCTACCAGGGGAAGATACTCGGATCCCACACGAGCTTGTCTACAAACTGGTGGAGTACTGTGAAAGGAAGAAGCAAAATCTAATACTTGGATGTGACGCCAATGCGCACAGACACCAACAAGCGTGGTGACTACCTTCTTGAATTTATCATTAGTAATAAATTAGAAATTCTCAATGTGGGTAACACACCCTGTTTGGGAGTTTTTATACCCAAACAACCTTAATCACCATGATCATCCCCACGGTACCATGCAAATCCACATCTGGTATCCCTGGATACCAATATCAACATTACATATGCATAAGTCAGCTCATATTTACATACATATTAACTAAGGCAAATCAGTCAAGGTTTTACGGTTGTCGTTTTCTCATGATTTGTGCATGCATTCCCTTTACACAGCTAACAATACCCCTCAAGTTGGACCTACACATTAAGCAACAGTTAGAGTTTTTTGTCTCTGTTGTTTTGCGCTTGTGTTTTGTTGTTGTGTTATTGGAAGTAAATGCAGTTTCTGCTGTAGAGTTTTTTAACATTAACTTCGAGAAGAAGTTCAAGAAGGTTTGAAAGGAGTATTAAAAATAGTGTTGACTAATGAAGAGCTCCTCAAGAACAATAGAATTAAATAATTAATAGTTAATAAAAATTCCTTGTAAAATTATTAAGAAAATAATAAATGAACGGAAGAAAAAAGATAAAATTAATTAATAAAAAATGACTTTTTATTAAAAGAAAAGAACCCCTCGTTTAAGCTTCTTAAACAGAAGCTCTCATACATAAAAGTGGTGCCGAAACCCGGGATCTGTCCATGTGCTGACACAAATCCCTCATATTTTAAATAAAAAACTTACTGCCGTCGTGCTACGGATAACATAACCTCATTTTGTTGCCACGAATTTCGCGCTAAATTCACTACAAAATGGAGACAGTTATTGAAGATCAACATAATATAATCAACTATATCGCTCGTATGGAGCAATCTGTTAATGCTAAACCAAAGGAGCGTAAGTCCAAAGGTTATGCTCAAGCTGTGCTCGAAGACTTGGAGCAGAATTTCAAATTATTTAAAGCTGGCCACGAGTTGGTTATGAGCATAGTTCGAGAACAGTCCCTCGCGGAGAAGCATGTACCCTACCTAAGTACCAATATGTATTACACTTGTTGTGATACATATATCTCATTTAAAACTAATATTCTTGATTTAATGTTTGAATTTGATTCTCCACAGACTCCAACCGTCCACGCAAGTACCTTCGCCGCAAGCAGCCGCAACGAAACATTTGTCGCCGGAGTACGACTCCCAAAAATACAACTTCCAACATTTTCTGGAGATTATCTCAATTGGGTCTCTTATCGCGATACGTTTTTGTCACTAGTTCATGAACCAGCGTCACTCACTGATATCCAGAAATTTTTATATTTGAAAAGTTCGTGCACAGGTACTCCCCTTTCTATGATCAACGAATATCCAGTTGCCGGTTCTAGCTATGCACTTGCATGGGAAGCTCTCGAGAGGAGATTTCACAATGAAAGAAAGCTTGTCGATCAAATCTTAAAGCGATTATTTTCCATACCGCCCACCAAGGGAAACGTTTATTCTATTAAAGAACTTCTCGATACCACCAGAAATTGTTTAGCTCAACTAAAAGCATTAAAAATCGATACTACCACCTGGGATTCGATTTTGATTTATTTGACGTCTCAGAAGCTAGACGTTCAAACCCGCAAAGAATGGGAGCAGTCGCTCAAGGCCAGTACAACGGTACCTCCTATGACTGAAATGCTTGTTTTTTTGGAAACTACTTTTAGAGCTTTGGAATGCGTTGAAGATGCAAATATTCCAAGCAGTTCAAACAAAAGTTATGGGGACAGCAAATTTGAAAATCGTCGTAAGCCAACCAAAATTGTTCGAGCCCACACAGCTACTTCTACTATGTTGGATGAAAACTGCCCGTGCTGCAACAAACGTCATCCGTTATACAAATGTTTTAAATTTGCAACGATATCTTCAGCAGAGAAGAAAAACATCGTCAATCAACATCGGCTGTGTCGAACTGTCTTCGTACCGGACATTTACAAGCCGCATGTAAGTTGAAGTCAGTTTGTCAAAACTGTAGTGAGCCACATCACACTGTTGTCCACAACGAATACTATTCTGGAAACACCTCGTTGACAACTGCTACGACACCAAATGCTACAGCAAACCAGACTTTTGCTCAACCTCCTACTACTTCTACTCCTACAACTGCATCTGTAAGTACGCTTCACTCCAATATGAATACATGCCATATAAATCCTGCCTTACTTGCCAGAGTAAAGGTAATTATAAAAATTAATAAGTCTGCTTATAGTGTAAAAGCCCTTGTAGACCAAGGATCTCAGGTCTCATTTATATCTGAGGAATTAGCCCAGCTATTGCCCATACCGAAATTAAAAACGCATGTCGATGTCTGTGGGATTGGAGGAAACAAATCCGTCACGGTGAAGAAGTCCGTAAATTTAAATCTCTACTCCACATATGATCAACAATTTGAATTGCCGATAACTGCACTTGTTGTACCATCAGTTTCATCATATATTCCCCCCAAATTAAATTTGATCACAATTCCAGATTTACCAGAAAATCATCTTGCCGATAAAGATTTCTTGTTAGCAGAAAAAATGGATCTCCTTCTCGGAAATGACGTCTATGGTGATCTATTACTAGCTCAGACGAAAAAATTAGAAAATGGTCTATTTTTACAAGAAACACATTTTGGATACATGGTTTCTGGGTCTCCAAGATCAAATTTGTCGCAGCAACAATTTCTGCTAATTTGTGTTCGCTAGAAACAGGAAGAATTTGTAGATGAGAAACAATTCACACCCGAAGAGATGTTATGTGAAAAATTGTTTAATGAAACGCATACTAGAGATGATACCGGACGCTATACTGTCCATTTACCCTTCAAGAGTATACTTCAAGGTCAACCCCCTCCAACTTTTTCCCACACGGACTACAATGCGCTTAAACGGTTGAAACAGCTGGAATCTACTTTCAAAAATAAACCGAAATTTGCTGAGGAAGATAAGAAATTCATGATGGAGTATGAAACGCTTAACCATATGGTAAAACTTGGTGAGTACCCTCATGCAATACCGAAAAATGCTTATTTCTTTCCCCATCATGGTGTACTCAGAGAGAGTAGTACAACAACAAAATTACGTGTTGTTTTTGATGGTCGAAATCACAGACCCCCTCAGACTTCTATAAATGAGGAACTATCAGTCGGGCCTGCACTGCAAAATGATTTGTCTACTATTATATCTCGATGGAGGAGATATCGAATAGCTTTCACAGCTGATATAGAAAAAATGTTCAGACAAATCAATGTCTGTAAAGAACATCAGCCTTCACAATGTATACTTTGGAGAGATGAAACTACAAATAAAATTAACATTTACAGTTTACTTACAGTAACGTATGGTACTACGTCAGCTCCATATTTGGCAATCAGAGTACTACAACAGCTCGCCGAAGATGAAGAGAAACAATTCCCACAAGCGAGCCAAATACTTCGCTCAGACACATATGTCGATGACGTCATATCTGGCGCTGATAGTTTTGATGACGCTCTAAAATTACAGCAACAACTTTGCTCTTTAGTGAAATCTGGTGGATTTCACCTTCGAAAATGGAACTCTAATTCTTCACGATTAATTAATCACATTCCAGAGGAAGATCGTGAAAAGAAAGAGCTATTTACACTCAATGAACCAAACATGGCGAAAGCTCTTGGTCTTTATTGGGACATTACAACCGATTCTTTTTGTTTTACAATAAATTTTACATTTGCTCAAACTATTACTAAACGCACCTTGCTTTCAGATGCAGCCAGTGGTGGATTTACACTAGGGGCAGTCGGGGCTAGAGCCCAGGGCGGCAAATTTTCTAGGGCGGCAAAATTTGGAAAGTGAAAAAAATTTTTTACTGTCATCAAAATTTCTCAATAGAAATTTTATATTTTAATTAATCATATATTATTTAATAGATAATTCAAGAAATGCGACTCGTATAATATTTGTCAAATTGAAATTTTGTAAATCATAATTTTGGCACCTTAAGTGAAAATTTATATTCGAAATTATTTAATTAATTAATTTCTTTAACGATTTAAAATGGTAATAAAACTGAAACCTCCATTTATGTAGGTATACAACAATAATCCACAAGAGCGTTACAAAATTAAATTGTGTCATTCCCCTTTTTCTTTCATTGACAGTTCGTTGCATAGCTTTCGTTGTGTTTTGAGAAAAATACAAAAATACAAAATAATAAGCCACAGCAACACTATATGTACATTGTACATATTAAATTGTGGGATTCCCCTTTTTCATATCATTGATTATGTGTTGCATAGTTTTATTTTATCTTTTTTAAACGTGCTCATCATTAAAGAGTAAGTGTTGATTGAGTAAGGTGTTAAATTAATTTATCGATATCAAAAAATTGCATTAATGTTGAGCATAAATATACGATCAATTGTCAACCATGGCTGATGGACGCAAAAAATTGAGTGGATCTGAGTATCGAAAGCGCGCTTTGGACAAAAGTAAAAAGGAACAAGAGGTTTTGAGTAAAACTCCCAAACTAGATGATTTTTTTACGAAAAAAGTATGTGTTACACAAAAATCAGAAACTAACAATAGAGATTGTACGAATTTAGATTATGAAGGTTTGTATCATATTTTTTCAAGTATTCATATTTTTCCAAGTATAATAATGATTCATTTGTCGATGTGTATAAAATGTATATTCATTATTTACTGTCATAATTAGGTTAATAGAATAATAGTAAATTTTTGCAGGTGATGATGCATGTTCTACGTCAACTTCAAAACGAACTCCGTCTACGAGTAATGATACTGATAGTACCACGACTTCTTCGCTGCCACAGAATAACCATCACGAAAGTGAACTTCAAGCTACAATTCCAACAATAAATATAGAAGATAATGAGCATGGGGATATTGTGATAAGCGATGATCCAGGAGAATGGGTTATAAACGATTTCACCAGAGATTACGTAGCTAACCATGGATGTAAACAAAATAAAAATTTGGATTTCTCCGGTACAAAACGTGATTACAGCGATGGAACTTCAAGATGGCTGTCAGAATCACTATATTTAAGAAAACTTATCAACGGTGAAAAAGTTCCACGCCCATGGCTCATTTACTCAGTTAGTAAAGGTTCTGTATTTTGTGCAGCTTGTCTTCTTTTTGACATAGAGTGTTCATTTAATGGCAAAAACGGATTTGATGATTGGAAACATGCAGGCGTTCGTGTTGGTGAGCATGAAAACTCAAAACATCATAAAAAATGTATGTTAACCCTTAAGCAAAGATCGGATACTAAGAACAGAATAGACCATGACTTAGTCATACAAACAGAGACAGAAATCTCTTATTGGAGAAATGCAGTAGAATGCGCACCAGAAGCTGCTTCATTCTTTAATACAGTACAAACTTTATATAACTTCTTTACTGCATCGACGCAGCGCTGGGAAATTTTACAATCTCATACCGGAAAAAGAATCGCGTTAAAATCTTTATCTGCAACCAGATGGTCAGCTCGTTATGAAGCTGTTCATGTACTTAATCAATATTTCGACGAAATAATCGAGACATTGATTATTATTGAAGAAGATATTGACGAAAATGCAATTACAAGACAACAAGCAAAAGGTATTCGTATTCAAATGGAGCGAAACAGCATTTATGCAAATATTTTGGCATTTTTTACTCTCGCGATTCAATGCTGTTAGTCAAAGATTGCAAAAAGTTGATTGCAGCATTGCTGACGTGATCGACGATTATCATGGTTTGATTAAAGTTGTTGCTGATACGCGAAATGAATTCGAAATCTATGAAAAAAATGCTTTAAATATTTCAGAGATTAAAGAATATAAAACAACAGTTTCTAGACAAAGGAAGAGAAAATTACATGCTGATGAATCACGGGATGGAGATGTGCAACTGTCAGGTCGAGACTACTTTAGAGTCAATACGTTTAATGTCATTCTTGACAATCTGGATTTCGAATTACGAAAAAGATGTGTTGCGTATGAAAAGATACAGGAAATGTTCTCAGTTATAATTGAATTTGGCAATTTGGATAATAGAGAGATTCGTAAACGAGCTGAACGTTTAAGAAAGATTTATTCTTCAGATCTTGAGTTCTCATTGGATGACGAATTCGTGCACTTCCATGCTTATTGCACTGAAAAAACGATGGAAAATAATTCACCTTCCGATCTTCTGAAACTTTTGCGAGCAAACGACCTTTACACTGAATTTCCGAACGTAGAAATCGCATATCGAATATTTATTACTTTAGCTATAACAAACTGTGGCGCAGAACGATCGTTTTCTTGTTTAAAAAGGGTTAAAAACTACTTTCGTTCTACAATGAGTGCAAATAGACTCAATAGCTTAGCTATTCTATGCATCGAATCGGAAGTGCTTCAACGTTTAGATTGTGAGGATTTAATCGACCAATTCGCAACTCAAAAAGTCAGGCGTATTTGCCTGTGATAAAATTATTATATTATAATTATTGTGCTGTTTTTATAAGACGTTTGCCAAACGTCACTCAATCGTCTGTATGTTGTTTTTGTTGTTGTAACGGCAACAACAACATGCAGATGATTGAGTGACGTTTGGCAAACGTCTTATAAAAACAGCACACATGAGTCAAGCTGAGTGCAAAATGTATAGCTCTAAGAACAAAAACAAATATTTTTTATGTCATATCAAAGTATATAATATATAATAAATTATTTGCAATACATTAGATATTTGAATTTTTAAAAATAATGAGGCGGCATTTTTTTCAGTGCCCAAGGGCGGCAAAAGTTTAAATCCGGCCCTGGATGCAGCTAAGTTATTTGATCCCCTAGGTTGGTTATCTCCCACAACTATAAAAGCGAAAATTATGTTCCAGCTACTATGGAAACTAAAACGCGATTGGGATGATAAACTACCAGAACAGATTCAAAACGAATGGATAAATTTTCGATCAACGCTGAAGTCTTTTGAGAAAATACGAATTCCTCGATGGCTTGGAAATACATCTAAACAATCTACAATTGACCTTCACGGCTTTAGTGATGCATCACTAACTGCCTACGCTGCTGTTGTCTACGCTCGAATTGTAGCTGAATCTGGTGAGATAATTATTAATTTATTACAGGCAAGAACAAAGGTAGCCCCTTTAAAAAATGAAACAATTCCGAGACTGGAATTAAGTGCAGCTACGCTTTTAGCAAAATTGATCGCTAAAATTAAATCAAACAACAATTTCAACATTGGGCGCATCGTATACTGGACGGATAGTACCATCGTTCTTGCATCGCTAAAAAATTACAACAGACGGTTGGAAGTCTATGTGGCAAACAGAGTTGCACAAATTCATAAGCTTTGCGACGTCACCGATTGGAGATATGTTCCATCAGCTGATAACCCTGCAGATTGCGCTTCTCGCGGATTATTTCCTGAAGAACTTATCAAGCATTCATTATGGTGGACTGGTCCATCATGGCTGAAAACTGATTCAAATGATTGGCCTTCGTCCCCGGCAAATTCATATATTGATAAATCTACTGTAAACGCTGCTACAGAAGAAAAAATTTACAACAACAATGTTATTGTCTGTCACTCAACCAATACAGAAACAGCAACAGCATTCCCTAAATTCCTGTCGAAATATTCCAGTTTCACTACGTTAATACGTGTGATGGCATACCTTTTTCGTTATTTCGAAAATTTAAAATGCAAAATACAGAAGATCGAAATAGATACAAGCTTTTTAAAAACATGGGAACTTACAAGAGCAAGGAATCATCTAATTCGAATAACACAAGCTGTAACATTTCGGGAAGAAATACAATGCTTAAAATCAAGTAAACCTCTTCCTAATAATAGCCGAATTCTGAAGTTATCACCATTTTTAGATGAATTGGATATTGTCAGAGTTGGTAGTCGCATATCTCAGGCCGAGATTCCATTCCACACGAAGCATCCTATACTTTTGACCAAACAAAATCCTATTTCCCTTCTTATCTTTTCAGAAGCACATAAAAAGACTTGCCACGGTAGTCTTCTGCTAATGCAGGCCTATGTTTCACGGCATTATTGGGTAGTCTCTGCTCGTGACTTAGCAAAAAAGGTGCAACGCAATTGCATCGTGTGCTTCAAATACAAAACTAAGACTTGTCAACAATTAATGGGTAACCTGCCAGCTGTCCGCCTTCAGCCAGCCCGCCCCTTCAAGCATAGTGGGCTCGACTACGCCGGCCCCATCAATATAAAAACATCATCCTTAAGAACGGCATCTACTTCTAAGGGATACATTTGCCTTTTCATATGTATGTGCACCAAGGCAATACATTTGGAAGCCGTCACCAGCCTTAATGTAGATGCATTCTTAGCAGCTTATCGCCGTTTTATTGCTCGTCGAGGAATTTGTACGGACCTATACTCCGATTGTGGTACAAATTTCGTTGGTGCGAATAAAGAGCTGCGAGTCATTTATCAGCGCAATAAATTATCCCTTCCCGAGCATCTCGCTGAAACACTGGCTAGTCAAGGTACAAAATGGCACTTCATTCCTCCTGCTTCGCCTCATTTTGGTGGACTCTGGGAAGCGGGAGTAAAATCCACAAAACATCATTTACGTCGAATAGTCAATGATCGTCTCCTCAATTACGAAGAACTAAGTACGCTTCTCGTACAGATTAAAAGCATTCTAAACTCCAGACCTCTATGTCCCCTGTCAACTGATCCCCAAGATCACAACGCGCTTACACCTGCGCACTTTTTAATCGGTGAACCTACAGTTTGCATTCCGGATGAAGATTTATTGGATGCAAACGTTGATCGACTCTGTCGTTGGAAACAGATTGTACTTCTTAAGCAACACTTCTGGGAAAGATGGAAAAGAGAGTACATGTGTCGACTACAATCACGCCCCAAATGGAATAAAATTATCGATAACATTAGAGTTGGCGACATCGTACTCTTACTCAATGAAAAAAGTGTTCCTGGTCAGTGGCCTCTCGCAAAAGTTGAAGAATTACATCCTGGTAATGATGGCTTGGTTCGAGTGGTTACTCTCTACTGCAACAAGAAATATATTAAACGTCCAATTGCCATACTGTGTCGATTACCAACAAATGACATCACGTCAACAGAAGATACGGAATCATCAAGCAACAGTCCTAATTAAGAACAGAGGTTCTTGGCGGGGAGAATGTTTGGGAGTTTTTATACCCAAACAACCTTAATCACCATGATCATCCCCACGGTACCATGCAAATCCACATCTGGTATCCCTGGATACCAATATCAACATTACATATGCATAATTCAGCTCATATTTACATACATATTAACTAAGGCAAATCAGTCAAGGTTTTACGGTTGTCGTTTTCTCATGATTTGTGCATGCATTCCCTTTACACAGCTAACAATACCCCTCAAGTTGGACCTACACATTAAGCAACAGTTAGAGTTTTTTGTCTCTGTTGTTTTGCGCTTGTGTTTTGTTGTTGTGTTATTGGAAGTAAATGCAGTTTCTGCTGTAGAGTTTTTTAACATTAACTTCGAGAAGAAGTTCAAGAAGATTTGAAAGGAGTATTAAAAATAGTGTTGACTAATGAAGAGCTCCTCAAGAACAATAGAATTAAATAATTAATAGTTAATAAAAATTCCTTGTAAAATTATTAAGAAAATAATAAATGAACGGAAGAAAAAAGATAAAATTAATTAATAAAAATGACTTTTTATTAAAAGAAAAGAACCCCTCGTTTAAGCTCCTTAAACAGAAGCTCTCATACACACCCACTTTCGTAACTAGCGTACGGAAAGAAGTCTTAGACATAACCTTAGGAAATACCTGGGGCTTTAGTCTTGTTAAGAATTGGATAATATCCAACGAACCATCAACGTCCGATCATAGGATACTACGATTTGACATAGAGGGGTTGCAATTAACGCAAAGAACTCTAAGGATCCGAGGAAAACAAACTGGGAAAAATATTTAAACAATCTGAATGCAAGCCTAAGGCAACTAGAATTAGGCGACTGCATCAAAAACGAAATACAACTAGAAACCACGGTGGAAAGTCTCAATAAAGCAATTATTGATTCATACGAAGACAGCTGTCCAATAAGCAAGGTAAGCTCTACCAAGGACGTACCTTGCTGGAACAATGATCTAAAGAAACTGAGAACTGAGGTTCGTAGGCTATTTAATAGATCAAAAATTACCGGGGATTGGACTGAATACAGAAGGACTCTAACACTCTACAACCAAGAGATTAGAGAAGCAAAACGCACAAGTTTCAGAAATTTCTGCGAAAGCATTGAGCACACCACTGAGGTTTCAAAACTCTATAAAGTGATTGCCAAAGGCAGTAGTATATCATCCACCAACCTTAAAAAAGAGGAAGGTTCCTTCACTGAAAATGAAGAAGAGAGAGGAGAATTACTTCTTGATACACACTTCCCAGGATCCTCCACATATGTGGCAACAGGGACAGAATATACTGAAAATCTGGGAAGAATAAGCAGGAATGAATGGGGCATAGCAAGCGAAATTTGCACGGAACCGCGGATTAGATGGGCAGTTAATACTTTTAAACCATTGAAATCACCTGGTGTAGATGGAATTTTTCCTGCCCTACTCCAGTAGGGTATAGAGCAGCTATTAGGTCCATTGACGAGACTAGCAAGAAGCAGTATAGCGCTAGGTTACATACCTAGGATTTGGAGAAGGGCAAAGGTGGTATTTTTGCCGAAGGTAGGTAAATCAAACCATCCGAAATCCTTCAGGCCAATCTGCCTGACATCCTTTGCTCTAAAAACTGTAGAGAAGGTAGTAGACAACTACATCCGGACCACGGTTTTAATACGAAACCCGCTGCACTCCTGTCAGCATGCATATAGAGCAGGGCATTCCACTGAAACTGCACTATACCAACTGACGAACTTACTGCAGGATAGCTTAGGAAAGAAGGAACCGGCGTTATGCGCCTTCCTAGACATAGAAGGTGCTTTTGACAATACTTCACATGACGCTATCAGAAGAGCTCTTACAAGAAGAGGGGTTGACAATACTCTAGCTTCTTGGATGAGCAATATACTTCATACCAGGAGGTTAAAATACCAACTCGTACAGGAAGTATAATCGCTAACACCACACGGGGTTGCCCACAAGGAGGTGTGCTATCACCACTTATGTGGAGTATAGTAGTAGACGAGCTACTGGTAGAATTAGAAAACAATGGTTTGTCATTTCAGGGCTATGCGGACGACATAGTCATCATCTGTAGAGGTAAATTTGAGGATACTCTATGTGATAGAATTTAGCTAGGACTTAAACTAACTAAGATATGGTGCGTCAGGTTGGGCTGAATATTAATCCAGCAAAAAGAACGTTAGTACCATTCACAAGAAAGTATAAACTCACGCATCTGAAACCTTTCCGTTTAGACGTTATAGAGAAGCAAAATTCTTGGGAATCCTCTTAGACCAACTTACTGCGGAAAACCCACATTGAGCAAATTAAACAGAAAGCTTTCAAAACTTTCATGACGTGTAGAACTATTGCGAGCAAAAGTTGGGGCTATACACCAAAAATCCTGCGATGGATATACACATTAATTGTCAGGCCAATGATAACCTATGGGATATTAGTCTGTGAAAACTGCACGAATCAGCAGACAGTGATTAACACTCTTAGCAAGATACAAAGACTTGCATGTGTATGTATTACGGGAGCTATGCGAGCATGTCCAACGGCATTAATGGAAGTACTCTTGGATCTCACTCCTCTTCATATTTATATCCAGTCCCAAGCGAGCAGGGCGATTTTGAGGGTGGCTGGAAACAACACCAGCACAGGTAGTTATCTTGATGAAAGGAAGACAGAACTTCTCATTAGGCAACTTCCTGAAATCTCGATGCCAAAGGACTACATACTCCCAACGTTCAGCTTTAAGAAACATTTTAAAACTGAGCTTAGTAATAAAAAAGATTGGGAAGGTATATCAGAAACATACAAGGTAGACCAGTACATGATGACATGGTACGGCTGACGGCTCACTCACTGACGATGGAGCCGAGGCGGGTGTATTTGGACCAGGGAAAAGATAGTCTGAACCTTTAGGTAAGAACACCTCTATTTTTCAAGCGGAAGTATACGCGATAGATAGATGTGCGCACTTTAATCTCGAACGAAACTATCGGAACCGCAGAATAGCAATACTGACTGACAGCCAGGCAGCTATCAAAGCACTTAAATCTCACCAAGTTACATCAAAACTGGTGATGGAGTGCTGAATATCATAGGCCAACTCAATCAGGTGTGGATTCTATGGGTTCCGGGGCATGTTGGGCATGTAGGGATTAATGGAAACGAGATGGCAGACAAACTTGCCAGGAAAGGAGCACCATCTCCATTTGTAGGACCCGAACCATTCTGTGGATTAGGATCCGGTAACATCTCCCGTATTATCTACGAAGAAGAGGATAGACAAAGATTATACTGGGAACAATTACTGGGGTTATCACATTCCAAATTAGCACTAGGGACATACCTCCCAAAACGCTACGAGGACTGTATGAATCTAGCGAAGAACAACTTGAGAATCATTACGGGACTGTTAACAGGACATTGTAGGTTGAATTATCACCTAACAAAACTGGAAATTTTCCCTGATGCTCTTTGTAGGTTCTGCAAGGAAGAGGACGAGACCGCACAACATGTGTTAAGAACTTGCTCCGCCCTGATGCACAAAAGAAGGAAACACCTTGGCGTATTCATCATACTCGATGACGAACTCGGACTCTGTGAAGTAGGACCAATTCTGCAATTATCGAGGGAATTGGGCTAAGAGAAATACTCTAGGTCCACGAAGGGGGCACAATAGATATAATAGGTCGCAGTGCAACATCCCCTCAACGATAATAATAATGTACATATAGTTTCATTTAATACTGCAATTTTGATTTCTGTTCAATTTATTCTTTGCGTCAATAATAACAGAAGTTCGTTGCACTTTGCAAAACAACAGTTTAAATTCTCTTGCAGATTAAGCAGACGGAAATTCGACACGTTTGTTTGTTGTTTTTAGTCTCATGATAATATGCTACTCTAGCAAATATGTTGTGCAACGTGCATCGAACTACAGTATTGCTGATCATATGTATTATTTGTATTATATAGTATTGCTATGGGTTTTAACATGTAAATTTGTGCGTGCGTTCGTTCGCTGCTCTTTAAGTTAAAATTACAACGGGATAGTGAGACTTCCTCGAGTCAGAGGTTGATGCTGAATGACAAAAATTTGCAGCAATGGTTTTGGACGAAATGGCGCTGAAAGCCGATTTGACGTACAACTCCAGACTTGATAAAATTGATGGCTTTGAAAATATGAGGTTTTTTAAACAAAGGCAATAGGAAATCAACTCCGTCTTTTTGTGATAAAAGGCTTATTTTCAAATTGGTATTTTATCTTGAACTATTTCATTTCTGAAAACGGTTTGCCAGGAGATTGTTTGAGCAATATTATTTTGAAAACCTCAGAATGTTAAACGAAATCGGAGTTACGGTGCGTGCAATCACATGCGACCAGAGCTCAGCTAACAGAAATATGATTTCTAATTTCAATGTAAATGCAGAAAAACCATTTTTTATTCAATGAAAAAAAATTTAGTATTTTTGATTTCCCCCATTTAGTCAAATCTCTGAGAAATGGACTGCTTAAAAGCGACATAAGTACATCAGACGGTGTAGTAAGCTTTAAATTCCTGCGCCTGTTGTGGCAAAGGGAAAAAATGTAGCTACTAAACTTTGCCCAAAACTGACAAGACAGCAAATTGACCATCGATGTAAAGAATTCGAATTGAACTTCTCAGTATCTCCAGTTACGACGTATAGAAATATACGGAGGAGAGGCTAGGGAAAGTATACGAAGAATCTCTGGGCCCCACTGTCAAGGAGTCCCCTGTCTGACCGCACAGACCCTGACGGGCTGAAAGACTAGATAATCTAGGCTTGACAGCAGGATGCCCGGTTGTGGAAGTTAGAGTCAAGAATAAACCATCTAGGTGGTCGACTGATCTAGGCCCACTTCAAAAGTCAAATAGGCGATTCAGGAATCAACAGGGCATTCGATGTTTAAATTGTTAACGAATTCACTGCTTCCAGAAACGAAGCCATTGGAGGCTTGTTGGGAAAGCATGAGAAATTGCTTTTGCTCGTCAAGATTAATGTAATCGGGCAAAATTTCATCACTACAAACCAGTTGTCCAACATGTGCGCGGTATCAGCCACCCTACATGAACCCCTTAACCATGTTAAAGGAACGGTAATCGCCACATTCCTGAACAATGTACCACAGGATGAAATTGTAAACGAGCTGTGCTCCTACGGAGTAATATCAGCATTTAAATTCCAAAGAAATGTTAAGGGCCAATCTGTGTCGCCACCATTTCTGTGAATATTGATGAATATATATATTTTTTAAATTATTTATGTAGAAGACATGATGGCTACGCCTTTTAGGAATCACTGGGCCCATGTCAATAAAATTATATGCATGTGTTCGCGCATGTAGCAAAAGCTTCGCGACACTGCACGAAGGCAACACACGAAAGACCAGTAGCATCGTCACGACAGCGGCCAAAGAGGGGCAGTTGAGAAACAGCGCTTGCCGAGAGCAGATCACTTGTTTAATTTGAAAAAATAATAAATCTAAATTATAAAAATATATGATTTGAACATTTGGTCTTTCGAGACGAATCGTAATACAGTCCATTTGCTAAATGAGCTAATTGGAATAAAGCGAAATTAATTCTGCATGAATGTGAATTAAATTCTCAATTTACCGGCATCATTTATTTAATATCAAAGTAAGGAATGAGATTCAACTTTAATTGCGAAAAATAGTGATAATTATAACAAGAGCGGGTGCGTAAATTGTGTGAAAAAAGAGCAAAGTATTGACTACACTTAAATGGAGTTTTCCTTTGTTTTGTTTGTTTTTATTGTTTTGTGTTATTTGGGTGTGCGTATATGGAATGGAACATACAATATTTTAACCGATTCCGTGAATTCCGCCACATTAGCTCAAAACTGTCAAGGCAACGTTGACAAATTCGCATGAAATAGGGAACAGCTATACGTATTTGCAACCGAACATACGATCGAATCCTCAGAGGCAGCAGTCAATATCACAGCAGAAGGAGGAATGCCAGCCAGTGATAATATAGACGCGACTACATCAAGCGATATTGGATCATCTTGTGAAATGCGCATTGATGTTAATATGGCGGCTGCTCAAATCCTACGTCAATTGGACTGGGCAACAACAGCAATGGAAACGGTTGATAACGTTGAGGTTATAAAAGCGGGGCTGGAAATTTTAATGTCTGCGTGGAAAGATTTGAGGACACATTTGGTATGTTGCAGCGACAAGATCGACATACAACTTTACAAGACCCAGATCTATCATTATACAAGCGCATCGAAGATGCATTTGTGCAAGTTCGCGCGAACTGCGGCAAAGAATATCTTTAATGGAGCCACGCGTATATTCATCACAGGGTAATCTAGGTTGTGAAGCAGGCGTACCACAGCCGCAGTATGCTGATTTACCACTTGCAGATCGGCTCCCAATATTCCGTGGCGACCATCAAGAGTGGATCCAGTTTCGAGACGTATTTGTTGCAGAGTTTGTGCAGAATCATTATTTAACGAAGCTGCAGAAACCTCGTCGATTGCAGGGATGTGTAAAAGATGGCGCGGCCAGGGTATTGGGGTTTTGGCCTCAGCGGGAAGACAGTTTTGCGTGGAACACTTTATGCATCATTTGATACCGAATGTTTGTGCCATGCAGCACATTGTTCAGCGATTTTCGATTTGCCTGCCTGGCAGAGAGCAGATTATACTCTGATTCGGAATATGCTTGATACTACGCGAAATAGTATGCGTATGCTGGCAAGACAATTATCCGCTGAGGAGCAGCGTGATTTGGTAGTCTTGAATTTTCTTGAGTCCCGCCTGGACAGTCTCTCTCGCAGCCAATGGGAAATGGTTCGGCCAACAGATCGTATACCAAGCTTACAAAGAGACTTCTTCAGCTGGTTGGAACGGAGATCTAGCGGACTGCTTGGTCATGGTAATACAAAGGGAATGCAGACTTCGGCGAATGATGAGGGGCGCAGAATGAACAATCTCCCAATACGTTATCAGGCAAGATCTACTGCCCCACCGGCAACGATATATAATCCATGTCAAAACTGATCGGGTAATCATGCTTTTCATAGGTATCCAGGCATTGGACATATGAGTCGCGGTGATAAAAATCGACGAATCAATGAACTAGGACTATGCCATAATTGCCTACGCCGCGGACACATGGCACGAAATTGCTGCGCACAGGAGCCACTCAATAGCATTATTTGTCCAGGAGCATATACATCGAACTCTGTTAACAGTGCAGCATCGAAACCAATGGGAGCACCTGTATAAAAGAGCAATAGCAAATAAGGCAATAAAAGAGCAATAGCAAATACAAGAGCAATAAATATACATAAGAATTCATAAACATTGTAAAGCCTCTTGCAAGCCGCCACAATAACATACACATACTTATACTGCCTTCCTGGCCAGCGAGCCAAACAGCAACTCAGAAGCAATCGCCGAAAATGCAAACGCACGCTTTGGTGTCGACGTTTCGCTGTCGACGTTTTACTGTCTGCGTTGGCTGCACCGTTGACCATGAAGGGCAATGCTCTGCTAAGTCACCGAAAGAGTTTTCCACTGATATCGCGTTATTGAAAATTATGAATTGATGCGCAGCAAATTCGGATCAAACTAGCAAAATTGCAATCTAAGCAATTTCTATGGTATGGGCACTTGCAAGGCGGCCCATGAAAACCATGTATTAATTTAGATATAAATAGAGGTGTAAAGATGGCAGGATCGCCATGTAAAGATGGCAGGATCGCCATATAAAGATGGGCTCAATTAATTAATTTAGCGGCGCGAGAGCTAGCGCACAATTTCAATCGGCGACTACTAGAGTACAGCCAAATATTTGATGAGAAACGAAAGGTTTGGTTTCCAGATTGAATCTCATTTATTGATAAAATCTTATTGCTATTTATACTTTGGCGTTTGTGTGTACATTATGCTTTTCATACACTACACCCTTATCCTACTGGGAAAAAAAAATTTTGTTGGTGTTTAAACAAACAAATTTTTTTTTTTGTAAAAGTATTTATGTTATATTAATTACTTAAAATTTTACTTCTTTATCTTTACAACGGTGTATATTTTTTTAATAAGTTTTTATGGAGTTCTTTTATTTCTCCTTTTATTTCTAATAGACAATTTACATTCCGAATTTCAATTACTCTATAAGGACCTTTGTAGGGTTTTTGGTTTTTCTTTCTATTCATATTTCTTTTTAATACCATATCTCCTATATTTAAATCTAGTGTGTTTATGTGTTTTTGTGTTACAATACTTTTTTGTAGTTTCGATTTTTCGATTAATGCTTTTGCATTTTTTATTGAATAATGTAATCTAATTCTGAGTTCGTTAGCGTAGTTATCCATATTGTATATTTTTGGATTTTCTTGGCTGTCAGTACTTGAGAGGTGTGGTAATTTGCCATATACAAGCTCAAAAGGTGTGTATTGTGTGTCTACATGGGGGGTTGTATTATATGCAAATGTATAGAACGGAATCAAATTTTGCCAGTCATAGTCGTTGGTAAAATATAACATGAATTCATTTAATACACGGTGATTTCTTTCTACTGATCCTAATGTTTGGTGATGGTATGGTGTTGAGAATTGTTGTTCAATGTCTAGTAATTTGCAAATGTTGTGCATCAGCTCATTTGTGAACTCAGTGCCTCTATCTGACTTTAATGTCTTAAAATGGCCATATTTTAGGATGCATTGTTCTACTACTGTTTTAGCTACGGTTTTAGCGTCTTTGGTTTCTATTGGGTGTGCTATTACAAATTTTGTCAGTTCGCACTGTATTGTGAGTATGTATCTGAATCTGTCTGACATTCTTAGTGGTCCAACTGTGTCTATTTCAAGTACTTCAAAACTAGTGTTTGGTGTGTCTGTTATTATTTCTTTTTCGTGTATATGTTTAGTTATTTTGTTCTGTGCGCATTTGTCACAGTTTTTTATAAAATCTTTCACCATTCGATTCATATTTTTCCACACATATCTTTGTTTTAGTTTAAGAGTCGTTTTTCTTATACCAAGGTGTCCTCCATGTGTTGAGTTGTGGTATTCATTTATTAATTTATATTTAATTATATCGTTTTCATATTGTATTCTTTTAGGGGGTTCATATATAATAATCTTGTATGCGAAACGATTTTCTTTAATTTGCTGTTCTTGCAGCTTGTTAAATATATTTTTAAATTCTTCTTTTTGTATACCTTCAAAAATTATATCTTTATTCGATAGCGCTAAAATGTCGACTTTTAATTTTTTTTATTTCAGATGCTAGCTTCTCCATAATCGAAACGTATTTCGTATAGTTATCACTCGATCTACTATGCATAGTTTTTGTATTAAGAGGTGACAACTTCTCCAGAATCGAAACGGATTTCGGTGGACTATCGTTGTACCTTACGCGCAATATATTCTTATCTTTTTCATAGATTAATTGAGTACTCTTCATATTTATATCGTTCGCCTTTTCAAATTTCAATTTTGTAATGTATCTGACGGTCAGTAATAGATGTACAGTCCCAGATATGAAGTTGATCAGACTTCTCTTGGGTTTTGTATTTTACTTGTTTTTGTTGGTCTGCATGTTTTTTGGCAGCCATTCCCCTTGTTATAATTAATGTTCTTTTAGCTTTTTCATCGTATTCTTTAGGAATCATTTGTTTTAAAGTTTCTGAATCAATTTTGATTCTGGAAAGTGCGTCTGCGTTGGTATTTGATTTTCCTCTTGTAGTATGTCAACATCAAAATGGTATTCTTGTCATTGTAAAAAGTGATACTAATGGTTAGTGGCAACTGTAAATTTTTTGACTATATAAAATTGCTAAAATTTCTTTTCAATTACTGGTTTAACTAGACATATTTTCTTTTCAAAACTTAAATGTAAAATTTTGTTTTTGTGTATTTACTATTAAAATTTAAGCCCAAAATTTATTTCATTTTAATCTGCGATTTTACATAACAAAATTTTGTTGTTGTTTTTGCAACATTTTGCAATAAATTTTATAGTTTTTCTTGGTTTCCTAATGCTTTTGTTTAATTTTCTTCATTACATATGTATATGAATTATCAATTAGTTTGTGTTCCGTATTAATATATTTATAATAATAACATTTATATTATATATGGTCTTTAAATTAAATTAAAAGTCACGTATGTATAGGTATATAAAAATATTAAAGATTCTTAACTAATATTTCAATGTATTAAGTTGCTTAACTATAATATTAAAATAAATTATGTGTAAGAAGTTTCGCTTACTCTGTTTCTAAAGACAAAATTACGCAAAGCTAAAATTATAACCATTTCATTTGTTATTATTTTTTTTTAAATTGATAAACATTTACAATTAAAGTCATAGATATATATATATATATATATATATATATATATATATATATATATATATATATATATATATATATATATATATATATATATACATATATATATATATATATATATATATATATATATATATATTTATTTATTTTTTTTTTTTAACAAATGCAAAAATAGTTTAAGAAAATGAGTTAAAAAAATAGTTTTAAATGTTTACAGCGTTTTAGCACGCTCCAAAAGATCGCTGCTAAATTTCGATATTTCCGATTGTGGTCGTTTAGAGACTGACAATAAATTAATGACATGAGATATTCTTATGTCATCTGTGTCCATATCTAAAATTTCATCGTTGTCTACCTCGATGGCCTCGCCCGGTGGATCAAAGAGTTTCTGCACTTCATCATACAGCCACATCTCCAAAGCCAGTCTCTTTCGTATTACACTCATCTGATGGAAACCATATTTGGCGGTTAGGAACTTCTCCTGTCGCTTGTTAATTTCGGAACTTCTCTCATTAAAATTGACGCGTAAATTTTGTTGGTTCGGTAAACGCTCACAAATATTCAGTTTTTTGGGACCGCACTGCATTTTGAAAACAACTTGGTCGATTTTATGTTGTCTTATTACTGGCTTTTTTTGAAGTGGGTGTGAGATTGTTGCTAGGAGTCTTCCTTCTGGATGTGTTGCTCTAGCAGTTGTTGAAATTTTTGGAATAGTCGGTGGAAATCGGTATTCATCTTCTTATTGCAGTTTTAGGATTATTTTAGGATTGTTTAAAATTTTTGGGTTTTTAATAAAGTGCCAGTTTGGCAGGATTGATAAGAGAATTGCCAGTTTGGCAGGATCGCCATGTAAAGATGGCAGGATTGCCATGTAAAGATGGCAGGATCGCCATGTAAAGATGGGCTCAATTAATTAATTTAGCGGCGCGAGAGCTAGCGCACAATTTCAATCGGCGACTACTAGAGTACAGCCAAATATTTGTGTATGAAGCGAAATATATGATCGCTATGTACAGACGGGCTCAAAGTATTATTTAGCGGCGCGAGAGCTAGCGCACAATTTCAATAGGCGACTACTAGAGTACAGCCAAATATTTGATGAGAAACGAAAGGTTTGGTTTCCAGATCGAATCTGATTTATTGATAAAATCTTATTGCTATTTATACTTTTAATTTCTTATGTGCTAAGACTTAGTATATAATATGGTTCTTAATACATAAAGAGGGCTTTTGCATTGTCAGCGGAAAGTATCACGGTCAATGCCAGCGTACATTCGTTCGAGGGCATCGAACATTAGAATGCAACGTAATCAAAAACGTGCGCGCTGTTCCCGCTTCATAACGTAAACATTCTTATATGAGAGTTCGATGTACTTACGTTGGGTCTCCGCTCACATTGCATGTGCCTACGCCGCGTATGGTGTTGGCGTTTGTGTGTATATATATATGCTTTTCATACACTACAGAGGTACATTTAGAATAAATAGGCAGAGAGAAAACTGACAGCTTGATACCAGCACACATCTTTCTTTCTCTCCAAAATTTAGCGTTGCTTTCTACGCTGTTTAAAATTTAAAGAAGCAAAAACAATTAGGCTATTCGCCTGACAGAAGAGCGGTCTGCCCCGCTGTAGAAACATTAGGCATTAGGCCTGTTGCATCGGTTCGCTTCTAGTCAAGCTTATAGGTCTGCATCTTTACACAGTCCATATTTGCTTCTCCAAAGGTGTTTAGAGAAACAACTTGTGCCAAGTGATATTTCGGCTCAACTAGCCGACCCAAAATTCTGTTATCCAGCACCAATTCAGGGCCTATTGGGTGTGAGCGTTTGGGCTCAACTGATGCAAAAAAATATGCGGCAACTGGCATCCTGACTTATGGCGCAACAAACACGTCTGAGTTGGCTAGTGTTTGGAGAGACATTAGCTGGTGCAGGTGCACTGGTTGGCACAATTGTTGCCGAGAGTTGTGAAGGGGCGGAGGACCGTCACCTTGACATTTTAATGAAAGGTTTCTTCGTAATTGAGGGATTCCCTAGCGATCCATCGCATTGGACTGTAGAGCGATGTGAAACACACACACCTAAATACGCATCATTTTGATCCACAGGCTGGACGTTATGTATTACGAATCCCACTTCGCGCAGACTGGAACCGCATCGAGCAATGGCACTGCATTTTTTACGTTTAGAACAACGATTCCAGCGGGAATCTGAATTGAAAGACAAGTACCATGCATTTATAAACGAATATTTATCGAAGGGCTGGATGCAGCCAGCGGCTAGGGCACCTGCAAGATCAGTCTATTATCTCCCACACCACGCTGTGTTAAGGAAATTTCGCGTGGTATTTGATGCATCATGCAAAACTTATACAGGATTATCATTGAATGATGTGCAGATGATTGGTCCCAAATTGCAGAGGGATCTCATTGATCTGATTTGGGGATTTCGTTTGCATGCTTTCAGCGTCTCGGTGGACATTAAGCAAATGTTTCCACAACTCAGGATAGCACCAATGAATTGGGACCTCCATCGAATTTTATGGCGAGATGATGCGGGTAACATCGCTGAATACTGGCTCACGGGAGTGACATTTGGAATGTCTTCAGCTCCTTTTTGCGCAGTAAGAGCAATGCAACAGTGTGCCAGAGATAATATGACCAGATGGCCTCTGGCTTCTAGAGCTGTAATTAAGAATTTTTATATGGAGCGACAGCTACCTACATGAATTACAGCAGCGTCCCAAATGGCGAGAGGCTCGACAAAATATGAAGGAGGCGATTTAGTCGTCATTAAAAATAAAGCGACACCACCAACACTTTAGATTATGGCACGTGTAATTGCAGTGCACCCGGGCGCAGACGGTTTGGTGCGGAATGTCACACTATGGACTGGACATGGTATCATCACTCGACTCATACAGCGAATATGTTTGCTACCCGTAGAAGCAGTTGAGCCTCGAGTGGCATCGAGTCTCAAGGCCGGAGGATGTTCACGCATCTAGTCAAGAGCTTCGCGACACTGCACGAAGGCAACACACGAAAGATCAGTAGCATCGACACGACAGCGGCCAAGGAGGGGCAGTTGAGAAACAGCGCTTGCCGGGAGCAGCTCGCTTGTTTAATTTGAAAAAATAATAAATCTAAATTATAAAAACATATGATTTGAACAGCATGTGATAATCATTTTTCAGCCTAAATGATGGGAAAAAAAATTTTTAAGCGAAAAGCTTTGCCAGATGTAAATTTAATTAAAAAACCTTGTAATTTACCCATAATAAGTGAGACGGGAAATAACTAAGTTAGCACTGTAAATTGTAGTGATAGCGAGATAGGTCTATTCATAGAGTTAGGACCTGAATAATTTAACCCTATTAGCGGCCCAAAAATTTCAGATTATAAATTTACATCTCCTACTTCTTTTGAAGTTCTTCCTTCATTGGAAGACATATTTTACACCCCTACACTTCACAAATCCCAAAATCTGGGAGCTACCGGTTTTGTAGTAGGTAGACAAGTTAAAGCCGAAAGGAGTCTAAGTGAAAGGACCCCAAGAAAATTAGACCTAATAGATCAGATTAGTCGTAGATATGAGGATAGTTTGAAGGCAATAGTTTTAGGAGTATTTTTTTGTCCCTATTAGCCTATAGGTACCTGAGGACTAATTTTAATTGGGCGTGTGAAAGAACTCTGGAAGAGTTCGTTTCAAAGTGGCCCCGTTCCCCTGGTTGCACTTATAGCACCATTAAGTCTTTAGAGTTTAGCAGTAGATGCTTCTCCAAAGCGGAGAGATTCGTGGCGATCTCTTGTGATGAAATGTCACTAAAAAATCATCTCCAATATAATAGACATTTATATATCAAATTATAGGTTTAGAAGATTACGGTGATGAAAACTGTACATCCCGGACAGCCAACAGTGTTATGACACTGATGGTTAATGGTATTAGTGGAAATTAAACAGTTCCGCACTCCCCGACCCTACAAAGAATTTAAATTTACTTCAGTAGAAGAACCAATATACGCCCTAGTTGGGATGAAAGAAGCTGTAGAGGGCATACAGCTTCGGCTTACCAACAGTAACTAGAGAACATGAACATGAGAACAAAATATGAGTCGATTGTTGAGAAAACAGCATCCTCTTTTTATGTACAAAAAAAATTTAGTGAGTCGTTAAAAAGCCATAAGGGGGAATGTAATAGAATCGTGACCACGATTCCAAACCTTGATAGTATTTTAAAATATAAAAAATTATAAATCAAAAGGATTTTAAATAAAATAAATAGCAAAAATTCTGTGAATTTTGTTTTGCAGTCGGGGAAAGCGCTGATTGACTAAAGACAAATCGTCATGGCAAGTTACAGCGTCGAGCAGTACGTATTCAGGGGATGATATTGTTAAAGTTTATATTGAAAATTTAATAGTTGATACACGTTTTTTGTATACAGATTATTTAATGAAAGTTATACCAATAGATTCTCTCCCACCTCAAGAACAACGAAGGGAAAGTGATATTGCTAATGTGACATTCTTCACTAAGTTTTTAGATAGTAGCTGATCATTGAAATTTAAGTGGAAAATTAGCAGACAACAAATGTAATTTGAACTAAAAATTAGTTTTTGGGTTAACTGGCCCCCAATAACTGATCTCAACAAGGAATTGCGCAACTGGTATACCTGCAATGTAGAACACACAACTAGGAAATAAGTTTCGAGCTCTTGTAACCCTAGATTCCAACGTACAAATAGGACTGATGAATATTAAATAAAGGCCATTGAATTATAAAGTGCAAAGAAGAGTGTTTCATTTGGAAAACGGGGAACACAGTTAAGGCAGATTAAGACAACAATCCCAGTTGTGGCAGGATAACATCACATCTCTTGCATGCATAAAGCCTGATCATTCTAGGGCTCAGATAGTTCATTTACAGTTTGATCATTGGAGTAGCTAAACAGTGTATGTTCTGGCGCAAAAACGCGTGTATTTTCGTATGGGTCTCTTGTCTTTGCTATGATAGGAGGGAGCTTTTGTGGGAAGCTGTTTTGGTTTGTGTCTTTGCTATAAGAAAGTTCTCATATATTGAAATTTCCTCAATACATGAAAACTTTCTTCAACTCGCCGCCCCTCTTTGCTATTGATCATCACAAGTTTATTTTAAACTAAAATGTTCAACACAGTATTTACTCACACATTCCGCCCGTGTTTGCAGTTGCCATCAAAGTTCAAGTTCAACACAGTTTGGTATTTACTGATGTCGAAAGCTTTTAGAGGTGCCATCTGGCGGTGAGTTTTTTGTTGAATGTTTCTGATGGGAGGGAGCTTTTGTGGGAAGCTGTGTTTTGGTTTGTGTATTTGCCTTTGCTATAAAAAAGTTCTCATGAATTTGAATTTGATCACCACAAGTTTCTTTTAAATTAAAAATTCAACACAGTATTTACTCACACATTCCGCCCCTGTGTTTGCGGCTACCGTCAAGTCCAAGTTCAACACAGTTTGGTATTTACTGATAAGAAAGCAGCTACGTTCGGTCTGTTGTGCTCGCTTGACGCTCAGTGCCACGTTCTGTAGCGCAAGTCTATATATATATGCTTGCTTATTTTGAAGAGATGAAGGAAAGAAAAAAGATTTTCTTTTGTTTTTATTTTAATTTTTTTATTTTTTTAATTAATTTTTTTCATTTGTAAAAACTATAATATAATATAAAATAATATCTAATTCTAAATAAATAAGCTGGATAGAGAAAAGAGAAAAAAAAACATTAATAAATAAAAAGTCTGTAGAAATTAAAAAAAGAAAAAACTTACATCTAAATTATGTTGTTCGCAGTACTCATTGAATTTATCTGCGATAATCTCTATCTCCTCCCGAAGGGAGATATTGAGATTATTTTGGTTAGTCCGAATGAGCTGATCCATCTCATTCTCCATGCTGGGGTGATCCCAGCACACCTCCCGGAAGCGTTCTAGAATTGCCCTAGCAGTTGCTAAGTAATCTCTCAATACTTCGAGCTCCATTTCAGGTTCCATGTCTTCTTTAAAAATGTGAATAAGAATATAGCTCGCCAGTACAAAAAATGATTTTATATTTCAAGCGAATGCGACATTTATTAAAAAATGATTATTATGAGAAACGAGAAAATTAAATTGAAAATAGCCTCCGACCCACAGTAAAATAATTATGCCACATTCTAATAAATTTTCAGTAAATGAAGGAGGGCGATTTAGTCGTCATTAAGAATGAAGCGACACCACCAACACTTTGGATTATGGCACGTGTAATTGCAGTGCACCCGGGCGCTGGGAGCTATCACTTCTGTAGTAGGTAAACCGATGAGTCTAAGTGAAAGGACCGCAAGAAAATTAGACCTAATAGATCAGATTAGGAATTTAAAAAGGCAGTAGAGAGGGAGGGATATAGAAGTAACTCGGTTAGCTTTCGATAGTAACAGATTAGCTTTGGAGAATAATAGGTTAACTGTAGAAAATAATAAGTTGAAAGCTGCTGCGGAAGCTTCCTTAAGTAATGTTGAAATTGCATGTAATGCACTTCCTTACTAAATGGCGGAATGCATTAAAAATTCCTTCAAAAATAGTTGTCGACAACACAATGGTCGTAGATATGAGGATAGTTGATAGTCGAGCAGTACGTATTCTGGTGTTGGATGATGTTAAAGTTTTTATTGAAAACTTAATAATCGATACACGTTTTTTGTATACAGATTATTTAATGAAAGTTATACCAATAGATTCTCTCCTACCTCAAGAACAACGAAGGGAAAGTGATATTGCTAATGTGACATTATTCACTAATAAGTTTTTAGATAGAGTAGGGTAGCTGATCATTGAAATCTAAGCGGTATATTAGCAGATAACAAATGTAATTTGAACTATAAATTAGTTATTGGGTTAACTGGCCCCCAATAACTGACCTCAACAAGGAATTGCGCAACTGGTATACCTGCAATGTAGAACACACAACTAGGAAGTAAGATTCGAGCTCTTGTAACCCTAGATTCCAACGTATAAATAGTACTGGTGAATATTAAATAAAGGCCATTGAATTATAAAGTGCAAAGAAGAGTGTTTCATTTGGAAAGTGGGGAACACAGTTAAGGTAGATTAAGACAACAATCCCAGTTGTGGCAGGATAACATCACATCTCTTGCATGCATAAAGCCTGATTATTCTAGGGTTCAGATAGTTCAATTACAGTTTGATCATTGGCCAAATGGAAGAGAGATGGATCTTTATATAGTATATGTCTATCAAGCCAGCAAAATTAAGTACAAAATAAATAAAAATTGCGAATTCTAAAGCATATATTTGGACTTTCCAGTAAGAGTCGATCAAGACGTCAGAGAGAGAAAATATAAACACAGGCACAATCAATCAGCAACGATTAAAAAAACAGTCCTGGATATACGAGTATATACTAAAGTGGCATTTATAATTGACATTGATTTGTTCAGTGTATTCATAATTCCCCATATCTGCTGTTTCCCCAGTTTAGACGATATTACGTGTGTTACATTGGAAGAATATTCCGCTTAGAAAGCTCTTTGCTTCTGGAAATGTGTCTACTGATTCGTAACACAGCTATTACATTGGCAACCAGAAGTCGCGTCCATACTAAGCTGGGATCTTTAGCTATTTCCAGTCAGTATTGTCGCGTTAATGTGTAGCGAGGACGTATAACTGCCATGAATGGAAATGAAACCTGACTGCGCAAACACTTCAGTTAGTATTTTTCAGCCATTATGACACAGGCAAGCTTAAATATTTGATATAAATTTCTTTGAATTCCTTAATCGGGATTATATAAATAGTTAATTAAATTCTTGTTGAAATAGATACATATTTATATAATAAACTATTATTTTTATGTTTCTAAAAACGATAATAATAACTTATTTACTCTCCAGTCTAAAGTAGAGTTGATAATTAATGAGAAACACAAGTCATTTCTCACTACGGTGTTTAATAGGGAAGATAAAAATATGAACGATAAACTAAAATTGCTTATGTTGCAATGATAATGGAATTGCACATATTATTTTTATTTTGTTGTTTTCCATGCATATTTTATCTTTCTTATTTGTTAATTTTAATCATATCTGTATATCAGTACTAAACGGAATTTAACTGGGTGTTTAAAAGATGTCCTTCCTAGGGTGTTGGTTGTTCCCTCAGCATTGTCTTCTTAAATAATTATTAATTAAGCACTTACAATTTGTTGCGTTTTTTCTTTATTGCTGCCATTATCTGACGATTTAGTAGATAAAACTGAAGCCTGGAATGGGAAGTCAAATGTTGTAAAAATTTCCGATTTTCATTGATGTGTGGTCAAATATTTGAGCTGGTGATGAATTGCATCCCCATAAGTAGTCCTTAAGGTATCAATAATTTGAAATTGGCAAAATTCGGTATTTCTTAATTGTCTAAGTGTTTTATTCACATTCCCTCTTTCGAAAGCTGTCCAAATTTATATGTTTGCTTTACCGAAGGGTCGTGGTGTTGGTGGTATCCAGGAAGAAATGTGTATTCATTTGAAGCTAAAATGAAAAATTGTATTTTTCAATGATTTACTTATTTTAAATCAAAACATTCAAACCAAACATTTTATAAATGTAAATTAGTATTCATTATTAATTTTATATATTTTATATTTAATTAAAATTATTTATTGTTTGGTTTTTAAGTATCTTTGTATTAGTATTAAAATAATAATAAAAAAGTCATTTAATACTGATGAAGTTAGCAGTTATGAATATGGTGGCATTGGAAGGCTTCCAGGAATCATAAGAATATTTCATTGTAAATATTCACCATCATTAAGAATGTTTCATTATATATTGTATGCAGCATTAAGGATAAGAATAATGGGTAAATAAATCTGAAGTCGGGATAGACCGACATCGAAATACCCTTTACCTTTCCATGTGCGTTCTAGTTACATCGTGGCGATGTACATTCTATTCAGATATCATCATTAGGAAAATACTTAGGGTACTTTTCTGTTGTGTCTTCTGGTGAATTATCTATTTTGGCTCGAATTGGAAATCATGATTGTTATCAACTGGCCATTGTTTGATATGATTGGTATCCATGGCTGTAACCGCACATCCTGTTCCCCCTTTCGCCGTTGGACCACACACGAAGCGTAGGTCAGCATTTGACAAGACCACCCGCATTTAAGGTAGGTCAGCAACAGTCATACGCCTTTCTGGTGGAAGATCCGTGACTTGAATAAAAAGTAATCAGCAGTGTTCTATTGCTCCGATAGAACGAAGTTTGAGCAGTTCGGCAGAATTTTGTATCGCAAATAATTTATTTTGTAATTAAAACAATCATAAATTGAAGGGTAAAGGCTTCTTCTATAAAAAAAAGGAAAAAAAGTTCCTTGGAACACTAAGGTGTGGTCTGCTTAGTAGTTTTCGTACATTTAAAAAAAACCTCTCTATTAGCTCCACGCTCTTTCAATATAAACAAGAACCAGTTGGTGCATTCCACAAGAAAATTTGTGTTTCAAAATGCTGCCTCAACAAACTTTGCCGGCTTTTATTTGGAATAGTAAATACATTTTTTTGCATATGGAGAGTTCATTAAGATTTTTCAGGAGAAATCATTTGATTGCGGTTGACTTAAAAGTATAGAAATATGTTAATAAATAAGTGAAATTGATAAACTTTTACTTACGTTCTTCATTGACAGCTTCCAAATTTCCAGTGGGGCAATGCAATAGAAAGTCAAGTCCTGTGGAGTGCGAGTTACGTGCCCATTGATACAAACAAGTGTGCATATAAACAATTTGACGGGGTTTCCTTTAATGCGAATACTTTCTTTAACTTATATTCATATTTTTCAGTTTAAGTTTATAAACAATAAAACAATTTGCAAATTTCGATGCAATGCTCTCAAAATATTTTAGAGCAACCGGCACTCGAAGTACCACGGCAAAGTGAATAATAATTTATATTTCTATTATTATTATATTAAACTTTGTTACTTTAATACGAGCACTTCGCGTATTCTTTTAAATAACAAATACAATTTGTCTCCACGCATCTTAAAATGAATTATACAAGCACAATAGGATAAATGATTCCAATATTTGTCCGGCACTAAACATTTGCCTTCTTTGGCCGCTAAGTAATCAGTGTTGCAAGGCGCTAAATTGAATCAGTGCTAAATTTTCGGTCAAATAGTACGTTTACATATTCATAAATACTGACAGCACGGATACGATATTAGTCTTATTCCAAAGAATATCAACGTAATAAGAAGTCCCATCCAGAAGAAGAAGAAAATATTTGATTTTCTCTTTCACGTTACAAGTTAAATAGGCGACACTACAATTGTTGATAACAAAAGAATCATGAAAACTACAGAATTTTTAATTTTGTTGTGAATAATAGTACACACACGTGCTTACATACATATGTATTTATGTTTGCATTGCAAAATAAAAATAAAGAAAAAAGAAGTATGTGTGTATTTACATACATTTCTACATATATACATAATTCTGTTAGGTAGGGACTTCTGAAGGGTGCGAAACGCGAAATAAGAGCAAAGAAGACTTTTTTAAATTTACATTTCAATTTGAAATTAAAGAATACATAATTTCCATTTTCAGTTGATAATGTGAAGTGAGAACCTGTTTGCGAGTTCTGCTAGCCTGGTATGATCGGCCAACATACTCAATGAAAGAAACTATTTTTTATTTTATTTATTATTTTATATTTTTTTTATTATAATTACAACAAAACTTTCAAAGCCAGTAAAAATTGGACTACCAATAAATAGTCCATTTTTACAAAAATAGATCCATCTTATGAAATCAAAGAAATTCTAAATTTCATGATCGACCCTGATTCATTCATGTACATATGTATTTATGTATGTATGCAGACGTTCTTTCAGTACATCTCGCGTAACAGTACTTTTTCTTTGAACCGGTACGATTTTTTGTTTGTTTCCTTAATTCTCTTTCTTCTACCTTTTCATCGAGTTTTGTTTTTCATACGGGTAATATTTTTCGTTTATTGTGTGATGCCGCTACTCCGCTATGGCCCCAGGGCCACCGTGAGTCAAACCGTTTTGCAATGCTGGCAGACCTGACGCTAAAAAAAAAGTAAGGTGCAATAGAATAACAACACATTTCCTGAACTTCCTTCAATCAAAGAAAATTATCAAAAATATGTAATTATTGAAGATACCAATACTACTAAAACCTTATCCCAGTTTTCTAGCTTTGGTGTAAGTCCCTTCTACTAATAAGTAAAGATGTAGAAAAAGTGACTGATTCCGAGATGGCAACTTACTATTACTTGCTAAAAATAAAATAGCCGCGAGAAAATTATAGTAGCCAAATCGCTTCATGGCATTTGTTCTATCAACGCTAAATACCATCTAAATACAGTCAAAGGGACAATATATGCTCCATTCCTAAAATACGTTGATGAAAAAGAAATAATCGAGGAATGATCTTCCCAGGGTGTCACATCGATATATTAATTCCAGAAAACCATTGATGGCAAAAGAATCCCAAACGGCGTTATTCTCGAATCTTTTGATCTATTTCGTCTCCCAGAGAAGCTTTCAATAGCATGGAGAAAAGTAGAAATACGGCAATATTTCCCCAACCCGATGCGTTCCCCAGAAGTGTGCACACATACTTACTGCGCTAACTGCGCAGGTCCGCTGCCAGCTTCATCCAATATCAAATCCAGCAATCCAAGGAAATATTGAAAATTCAAACCATCAATAAATGTACAGTGGCAGAAGCGTTGAAAACTTATAAAAAGCAAAACTCACTATTCCTCATACGCTGCAGCTGCTATTCAATCAAACATCAATAATGACAATAACAGCACCAACAACATTTCGATAAACAGTAGCGACACGAACAGCAAACACATCAACAGTAAGATCATCAAAAGCAACACCGACAACAATAACACCTATAACAACGAAAATTACAAATTGCGAAAACACGAAAAAATTATATGAACGATTAACACAATAACATTACTCTTTCTCCTCCCCATCCATCACTTCCCAAGCAAAGAACTCATCCAGCAATAATTTTAGCAATTTTACTGACTTTCTTATAACAGATAACTGTTCCGCTTCTCAAATCAATGAATGTAAAGATTCATATTTCCAGTACTCTACAGCCGGTAACTCAGACTTCTCTCAACTAGCACACAATCCATAAACTTCCAACCTCTTACATCCCTAAATAAAGTCCTTCTAAATCAATCAAATCTCTAAATGATAATTCTGACCACAACGATATCAATTACTGATAAATCAGTACATATTAATTATAACTTTATAAACATAAAATCACTTACTTTTATAACTTATCGTAATATGTTAGCAATTTCGCAATGGACATTAACGGGTATCTAAACAACTACTACGAGTTATTACTACTTTTACCCATAACATCTAATTTTCCCACAATGGGAATCGAAATTAAGATTGGAAGGAAGATAACTATAATCTCAACCTATATTCCCCCTAACTACAATCCCATCCACCATGAACTTGAATTGATTATCCATAACTGCCCTCCACCTACTATCCTTGGGGTTCTCCGCAATATAATGTCAAAGGTCGGATCATAGAGGCTGTTATATTATCTTCTAACCTAGTTATTTTGAATGACGGTTCTCCTACTCATTTCTCTACGCATGGGTCTTTTACTCAGGTTTATGTGACCATGTGCTCTCCCTCCCTTACACCCCACTGTTCTTGGAAAACACTTGAGGACCTTCACGGCAGTGACCATTACGCTATAATTACTACCCTGAACCTACCTAACAAATTAACAGAACGATGCCATTCTCCAAGAATTATCACTGATAAAGCAGCTTGGCCCAAATTCCAACTCCAATGTATAGATTTCGAAAAACGTTTCCCACACAGTAATAATATTAATGAAGAAGCCTCAAGGATACAGAAAATTATCAGCACTGCTTCCCATCACCACATTCCCCAAAGCTTCCCTCAAACTAAAGGTACCACTGTCGCATGGTGGAATAGTAAGTTAGCCTCGCTCCGTTCAGCAAAACAGAAAGCATGGCGTTTAAATAAAAAAGTTCGAACTGATATTAATCTAACTCATTACAAGAAATCAAATGCAAAGTTCAAATTTAATCCTAAAATTGCTAAACGTACCTGTTTTGAAAGACTTACCAGTTCAATAAATCCAACCTCCGGCCGTAAAAAGATTTGGTATGACATAAAACGCATCTCTGGCTGTTCCAAAAACAATAGCATCGTCTTACTAACCACACCCACAGGGTCCCTACATCGTGCCCAAGATTTAGCTAACTTCCTTGCACATAAATGGGCTGCTTACTCTCATGACAGCCACTTCTCAAAACACGTGGCATCAGCTAAAACTTCCGTTTTAAACAATAAATATAACCCACCTAGCAATCTAACCACATCAGCCGAATTAATCGAAAAACCAATTTCATCCTATGAATACGAATACACAATCACCAGGACTAAAGGCAAACACCTGGGTTTGATCGCATCTCATACCCGATTTTAAAAAGCTGGCAGTTTCGATGTATCGTAACGTCGTACGTTGAATAACTTTTTTTTATATAAAACAGACTGAAATGAGATAGTACAGGTTTTATAGATATGATAAATCAAAACAGTACGCATTTATATTCAAGTGATTTTTATTTACTGGTTTTAAACAAATTTTTAAATAGTTTATACATTATATTTTATTGCTGTTAAAATTGCTTTATGGTATGAATAGTATGTAATATATGGTTGACAATTTATGTTGGAAATATACCTGCTGAACACAAGGTCAATTCAGGATGTTGATCGTGTTGATGGCGATAAAAGTGCGGTTTTCTTGTTTGGTTAAATCTATATTAAAATCTCCACCAATAATTATTGGAATTTGCCCGTAGCCCGCTTCACTTAATTCTGGACTAATGCTGTGAATGTTGGCTATAGGTACATAATAAAATATTCAGCGCATTGCTAGTGGCATTCGGCAGTATCGGCAAAGAAGAATAAGAAAATACATTAAATTGCCAATTCCAATGTTTACCAAAAACACAATAAATTCACATACACAATACGTGTGACCAAAAAAAATGGTCAAAACGGTAAATAAAAATGGAGCGAATTGAATGTCTTTTCTTATTCTTCTTTGATATCGGTGTGAAACACGATCTTATTCGTGTGGGGCACGAACTCGCCGTCGCATTTTTGAGAGTCCCTGATGTAAAGTAACTAAAAAGCAATCAGCCTACTCAAATATACCCCTTGCCTCACACATACACTTGCATTCAATTTCCCCTTGATATTGTTGTTGGATTTACGAAGTTATTTGTCTATACTACTCTATGGTATCGGCAAAGAACTGTATTTTTACCATTACATACGTGTGGGGCACGAACTCGCCGTCGCGTTTTTGAGAGTCCCTGATGTAAAGAAAATAAAGAGCAATCAGCTTACTCAAATATACCCCTTGCCACACTGCTCTTTTGGCCATAACTTTTGCTTTGAAACACACCAACGCCAAAGAAGACTCAGAAAAGACATTCAATTCCCTCCATATTTATTTACCGTTCCGACCATTTTTTTTTGGTCACACATACAGTGTATGTGAATTTATTGTGTTTGTCGTAAAAATATTCCATATCCCTGTAGTGAAAATTACAGGCAGCTTTCAAAATATACTACTAAATTAATTAGTAAACAATCAAGTGCTTAATTTACTAGTTCAAAACTTATCAAGAAGTTAACCAGTTACCGACTTATGCGGCACTTCATTGCCGTATATACAAAATTTTTCCTTTCTTGTCAATTTAATAAAAAAGGAAGTAAAGACAAACATTGGAATTTGAAAAAAAACAGTTCTTTTTATAATTTCAACCAGTTTTTGTAATTCATCAATTTAGAGATAAATCTTCAAGTTAACGCGTGTTTTAAAATATCCGCAAATGTTTGTTGTTTGCCCGCACTCCCCACTTTGCCCTCTCTTTTCTCAAAATATTACTCTCTCATTTTGAAATTGAATGAATGCCGTGGCGAAAAGCGTTATTCAACACTAAAAATATCCCTTACTCTAAGAAAACTCGTATATTGAACCTCTACAACTCAATTTTTGATAAAGGGATCTTTCCGTAGCGTTGGAAATGTTCCACTATTCTTCCAATCTTGAAAACTAAAAATTCACCCGATAATCCTGCCGGGTATCGCCCAATATTACTCCCATGCACAAGTAAAATCCTTGAAAAAATAATTGCAAGCAGAATCATGTGGTTTTGCACTAAAAACAAATTAATTAGCAGCAACCAGGTTGCCTTTAAAAAATCGCATGGGACTATAGATGCCCTCCTACACTTTGAGCACTTTGTCTCCACCGCTCTGCCAAGTAAAAACCATATAACGGCGCTTAGTTTAAATTTCGAAAAGGCTTTTGATCGTATAGGTGCTCACATTGTCCTAACCCTACGTCTCCACGGGCAATTTTTGATGGTATGCCATTGGCAATTTCAAGCAAATCACTGATATTTTGAATAGCATCTCTGGCTGGTCGCTCCAGTCAGGAACGATTCTATCATTCCAGAAATGTAATACAATACACAAATGCCACAAGAGAAGCTGCCCTAACATAAATTTGATTTACAACAATGTAAACATCAACAATGTTAAGCACCTCAAAATATTAGGCATAATTTTTGAGTCGAACCTTAACTTCAAACACCACTGTTTATATATCAAGAATAAACTAATGACTAGACTCAATCTGATTAAATACCTGGCGTCAAAACATTCCTATATACACGTCTCCACGTTGTACAATGTAACAAAAGCGCCCATGCCATCCGTTATAGACTATGGCCTGCTCATCTATGGTCGCTCTTGTAGTAATTCTCTCAAACAACTTTTTGCTCCATATCGTGGAGCTATTCGTAAGCTGGCCGAATCTGGTCTACCTTCAACTGCAATAATCCTCTCCTCTTGCATGATATCAACCTTGTTGCCAAAAGAAAACTTATCCCAAGGCATCTCTCCGCTATTCACCGCATTTGGCGCGTGCCTGTAAATCTCGACATTTCCATCAAACCAGCAACTATAAAGCCAAGTTCACATCCACCCTGGATGTTACCATCATCCAGCGTCAACAAACAACTACTCATCTGTGCAAAACAAAGTACAAAATATACAAATTAGAAATAAAAAATCAGTTAGAAAATGACAACTAGAAATTTGTGTTTACTGACGGATCCAAAACTAATGACATCTTTCGCTGTTGTCACACAGGACGATATATTAACAAAGGGCCTGTTAGCAAATTATTGCTCTGTTTATATTGCTGAAGCGCTAGCTATCCATAAAGCTTTACTTTACTCAGTAAACAGCTGCGGAGAATTCTGTATCTGCACCTCTATCCTCGATTAATGCCTTGTTAAATCCCAATAGCAATAGCTATCTTATATCCAGCATTAGGGATAAACTAATAAAACATGCAAGCACAACAGAGATCATGTGGGTTCCTGGTCATTGTGGTATCTACGGTAACGAATTCGCTGACAATGTTACCAAATGCGCCCATAAGTCTGCCACTATCGCCTTTGAAACACGCGAAAAAAGAAACATCAACCACGCTGTGGAAGCTCACTTCAAAGCAAAAC
The DNA here is from genome assembly GCA_920105625.2 of Clusia tigrina. Lineage (NCBI taxonomy): Eukaryota > Metazoa > Arthropoda > Insecta > Diptera > Clusiidae > Clusia > Clusia tigrina. Next base: position 55,361,322 of record OV050030.1, read on the forward strand.
TCACCTCGGAATGGAGTACGTATCACCATCACTATAAGGATATAAACCCCTTCCACCTTACTCAAAGAACCATCGAGTAGTAATTTGGCCACTATTTTTAAATTCCTCTCGCTTCGCAATATTGCTAATTTTCTTTAAAATTTAACTAATATGATTTTTTTATTTCATTATTCCATTTTACTTTTGATTTGTTAAGATATTTTAATATTATTTACTTTTGTTATATATAAAACTAGTAATATATAATGTAACCTCTTAATACATCCTTCAGCCGATAGCCCAGCTGCTAGTGCTGCCGTTTATTATTTTTCCGAAATTATAGTAATTAATAATTGTATTTCTAATTATAAATAAATAAATAAATATTTCTTCATTTTGTTTTAAAAGCGCTTTAATGCAACAAGCTACATCACAAACTACACACGCGTATAACAAATGCTTATAACATTGAATATACATCGGAAAAGCATGCAATAATATAAACAATATTTATCCCCATCCCCATTTAATGCAGTTAGAGTGTGTGTAAATCATTCGCTTTGTGCGCCACAGAAAAGCATTATTTAGCTGCTACACGTATGACTTGGACAAAAAGTATCCTACTCTGACCTCCTCTGCGCCTGTTTCAATATCCAAGCAACTTCTATCAGGATGTGCCGCGTGAAAAATTATTCACGCCAAAATTTGTACGGAACCATTTAATTTTAATTCAAGCGTATTTTTATATGCGGAGGTTTGGAGCTCCTTTCTGCTACACAGTTGCGAGCAAACTAAGAACTCTCGACAGCGTACAAAGTCTATCTTTCAATGTTGTCCTTTTCGAATCCATTGCCCCATTGCTGTGACCTGCGCACACAATATGCTATCATCGTCTCATAAAACAGACGAAAGTAACCAATTATTTAAATGCTGTGTCTTAATTAATGCTTTTAGATTAATATTGACATCAGGCACATATAACCTAAGGTAACAATTAATTAATTACATGCAAATAGATCTTCGATATTACCTTGAAAATCAAAATTCTTAAGTACATTTTTGTAAAGAAAATAGAATAGGTTTTTTTTTCATTGCCTGCCATATAGTCACACATATACTCTTCATACCCTTTACCTTTAAGAAAGGTATTGACATAAGTAAATACGATATATCAGATATATACGAGAGATCAGAGTAATTCAAATTTCAAAATTATCTTAAATAAATAGAATATTTGTATTTGGCAAGCTAAAGTATGATGAAATAAGAGCTATATATTTCAAATTAGAAGTAAGAAAACGGTATGTGATATCATATATATTACTGAAATATTTTATTCAAATATCATCAATAGGAGCAAAGCTGGTCTAAGGTTAATATAGTTATAAATACGTGTAATACCGCCAACATTTTGCATAGTGTTTAGTAGGACCCACATATTCATTACTGACAAATTCCGAAACTAAAGTATCAATTATACCGAATTTAAAGCCGTTTTTAGGGATGCCTCCTTTTGGTATTTGAAAAACCTCTCAACCACACAAACTATGCATACTCTTTTTCTCTTTTTAAGGGTGAAGGTATATAAACTATATCTGATTAACAACATTCCATTCCTAGCGTTATGGCCACACAAGTTTTTGAAACGATTAACTTGTATTTATACAGATTTGTGGCTAATTCATTTATTGCCGTGATAATATTTTCCTTTCCAAGCAATTGTGTTGACGTCAGTTCTGTTAAAAGTAAACAGATGATAGTTTACATTTGTAAATCTGAAGCATTGACATAAGTATTTATGGAACTACATAAACATACATATATGAGAGATCAACAAATAATTTGAAGGTAATGGGTTACGGAAATAAACCAGATTGTCGTATTTGGGACCATTAATGAACATTCACGGGCATTCAGTTTATTTGCAAGCTATTCAAATTAAAATCACCAATCACACTCACTACAGGTAGTTGCATTGACGATGTCGATTTATAAGATTCTCAAAAAATTAACTAGTAGTAAGACATTTGTGGATGCATTGGTAATGTTACAACAATTATTTTCTTTTTATTTTAAGTAGTGGGTATTAAAAATACAATATTAGAATAGATATTCCATTCGAATGCATGTGAACCTAGAACTGTTTATCAGAGTAGAATCGAAATCTATATATTTTTAAAGAATTTAGGGTTCCTTCTTAAGCCCTGGCTCCAAAAATGTAACCGAAATCTATTAATTTGATTTTCATGGAATTAACTTAGAATCATCATCTGTGTGAAAGGAGGTTTCACAATCCCGAGTCCGCGCTCGACAAGTTTTTAAAAGAAGGGTCGATTTTCAAGTGAATAAGATTTTATTCGTAAAACTATATATTACATAAAAATTAAATAAGGTTTTAAACCGTTTTTGCCACGACTTTAAAAATTCTTGTTTATTTCTCCATATACAAACGCGAACTGACTGTACTCTTCCAAGTCTCTAAACGCGTAAGCTATTTTTTTTAAAAACGGTATTTAACAGTTATTCCAAGGCTACCAAATATAAATGCGTATAATAGAATATATAGACAAAAGGGGGGAAAAAACTATATACATATGTAATGAGAAACATATCAAAAATTCTATGATAATCAAAACACCCAGTAGGAAAAAATAGAAATCAAATAATTTAAAATACTCCGTTCGGCGGTAACATTCTCCCCCTCGTAAGCGAGTCCAAACGCTCTTACTCCAGTTGATTACCGACGTCTAGGACAGCTATCTTGATTGCAGGGCGCTCTAGCAAGCCATGTTGCGTCTTCACTGTAGCTCGTCGTACCTGGCCATCCTTTGCGATGACAACTTCCTGAACTATACCTTTTGGCCACTTGTTTCTCGGTTGGTTGTCGTCCACGATGACCACGACGTCGCCGACCTTTAGAGGTGGTTGCTTCGTATACCATTTCGACCGCCGAGTTAGTTCAGGCGTATACTCCTTTAGCCACCTTTGCCAAAATCGGTCGGCGTATGTCCGGGTTTGATGATAACGATGTCGTAGATCGCCACCGTGTCCAATCGGCTTATAACCGTTGGTTGAGCCTAGCAATAAATGGTTAGGAGTGATAGCTTCATCATCACACGACTCCAGTGAAACGAAAGTCAACGGTCTTGAATTTATTATATATTCGACCTCGAACAGTGCACTTCGGAGCGTCTCGTCGTTGAAGTTGGGCTCAGGACACATTGCTGCTAGAACGTTTTTTATCGATCTGATTAGCCGCTCCCAAGCGCCACCCATGTGGGGGGCGGCAGGTGGGTTGAACTTCCATTGGATGTCATCGAACTTGGCTTCGATTTCCGCATAATCAACGTGCCCGGCCTCTTCTTGCAGAATCTTCGCAGATGCTTTGAAATTTGTACCATTATCCGTATAAATTTCTTTTGGTACACCTCGACGCGCTACGAAATTACGAATACACAGTATGCAGGAGCTAGTGTCCAAGGTGTGGGCTACCTCAATATGCACCGCTCGAACCGTGAGGCAGGTAAATATAACGCCCCATCGTTTTTCACGCCTTCTTCCAACCATAGCAAACATTGGGCCGAAGTAATCAATCCCGACGTAAGTGAATGGGCGCTCGAAACTCGCAAGTCTGGCAGCTGGCAATGCGGCCATTTGAGGTGTCATCGTCATCGCATTTTTATTTTTGCAGTGTTGGCAGCTGCTTCGAACAGAACGATACAGCACGCGCAGCCGTGGTATGAAATATTGACCCTTAATATCATTAATAATGGTCTCATGGGCAAGGTGATGATATTTCCCATGCATCTCCTTGACGATCAGATAGGTGATGTTACTGTTGCTGGGCAGCACGATCACGTCGTGTGGATTTAGAAATTCTGTGCGCCCTTTAACACGAATGACATCATGATCGTCTAGAAAGATATTAAAGGAAATTAATTTGCTGTTCTTATCAATACTCTTACCACTTTTCAAGACAATTATTTCTTGGGAATATTCGCTGAGTTGCGCTTGCTTGATGAGGATCTTCTTCGCTGCTTGGATCATTTCGAACGTGGGCTTTTCGGGGAGAGCACTCACTGATCTGATTCTTGCTCTCAGCTTCTCCACGTAAAGAATGAACATCCCTAATGCGCGATACAAGCGGCGCCAGGATGAAAAATATTCAACGTTGATGGGCAGCTTATGTTTATCCATCTTTTGAATGTGAAGCAGGTGATGTCTAATTTCGGCGGTGTTCGTGGGTCCGAAGTCGTCGCGATATGGCCACTCGTTTTCAGCATTCATTAAAAAAGCAGGTCCATTGTACCACAAATGATCTGACGTTTTGGGTTCGGATTTTGTTGCAAGATCTGCCGGGTTAGATGTTGATGGGACCCACTTCCACTGGTCTGGGTTGGTGTGCTCGAGAATTTCAGCGACTCTATACATGACGAATTGCTGGAACTGCCTGGGATCCATGCGGAGCCATTTTAAAACCGTAGCTGAGTCAGTCCAAAACACTTTTCTGCAAATACGTAATCGAGGAACGCTTTGTATTTGGTTTGCCAGGCGCACACCTGTGATTGCTGCCTGTAGCTCGAGCCGTGGAATTGATACAGGCTTAAGTGGTGTTACCTTGGACTTTGCTGCCACCAATGAAATATTCATGCTGCTGCCACATCGAACTCGCAGGTAGCATACCGCTGAATAGCCATACTCCCCTGCATCCACAAAGGTATGCAGTTCGACGTCATCAGCTTCATTTAAAGAATGTGAGAAGCATCGTGGAATTTCAACCGCTGCTATTTGCTTTAGCATCGTCTTCCACTGGCACCACTTCCGAGCCAGTTCGTCAGGAAGAGTTTCATCCCAATCGATGCTCGATCGCCAGACTTCCTGAAGAAGAATCTTTAGTGAAATAGTATATTGTGCTATGAATCCTAACGGATCAAATATAGACATCAAAACTTGAAGGAGCTCACGCTTCGTGGGTATCGCGTTGTCTGATAAAACGTTCCTTTTCAGCCTGGCAAACCTCAGCGCGTACTTGAACACGTCCTTTTTTGGGTCCCAAAATACTCCAAGTATCTTCTCGTTTGTGCTCAGCTCGACCGGTTCCTGGCTTACCGCGTGGTCGGTGCTTAAATGCGTTAGCACGAATGTGGAGTTTGAAGACCAGTTGCGTATATGAAAACCTGCTGCTGCGTGTATTTTTCTTACCGTTTCTGCCAATTGCAACGCTGCCTGCTCACTGTACTCGCTATCAATAAAGTCGTCTACATAGTGATGTTTCTTAATCGCGTCTACGGCACGGGGAAACTGCTGCGCAAACTCATCGGCATTTTTATTGCGCACGTAATGAGCAATGCATGGGGCGCAGCTTATACCAAACGTCAGCGCGCGCATGACGTACACTCCAGGGCTGTCGATCGTATCCTCTTTTTCACACCATAAAAATCTTTGAGCATGCATGTCACTGCTACGCACGCTTATCTGGTGGAACATTTCGGCGATATCTCCACAAATCGCCACTCGCCCAAGTCGAAAGCCAAGAAGAACTTCCACCAGTGGAGTCAGCAAATCAGGTCCGCTGAGGAGCATGTCGTTCAATGATACGCCTTTTGTTTTCGTGGCTGCGTCCCATACTAGTCGCACTCTGTCGGGCTTATTCGGATTCCTAGTGGTGAAAATTGGCAGATACCAGACGCGATCTGTGCTTGCATGCAACTCCTCGGCACTTAGTCGTCTTGCGTAGCCTTTATTCAGCAAGTTGTCGATTTGTTTTTGCATTGCTGCCTTCAGCGATGGGTCCTTACGAAATTGTCTATCCAAGCAAATCATACGTTTCAATGCAGTATCGTAGCTTTCCGGCATATCGATGTGCTCGTAGCGCCAGAGTAGCCCAGTTTCGAATCGGCTGCCCACCCTCTTACAAGTTGTATCGAGGATCTCCATAGCTCGCTTATCTTGGTGCGACAACAGCTGTGTGGGTGATGGTGCATCTAGCTTATAGTGCTCCTTGACAAGATCGTGGAGTTGCTCGTACTTCTCGCTGCAGCCACACGTGTGTATGTTTAAATACGAATTTGCTGACTGACTTGAGCAACGACCTTGTAGCGCCCAACCTAGCCTCGTTTTGGTGGCTATGGGCTGGTTCCAAGCACCTTCACGAATCTTGAGCGGCACAGCTAGATGCCAGTTGTTGGACCCGATGAGAATTGTTGGCTTTGCATCTACGTAGGACTTCATTGGCAACCCCGCCAAGTAGGGAAGTTGCGTGATGATTTTCTCCATGTGGACAGTTTGCATTGGAAGGCCCAAGTTCTTGACTGTGTGAACCCCTTGCATCGTGAAGCGATCATCGATTTGGGGGTTGGACACCTTCAATGTGGTTCGCATGGAAAATTCTTCAGAACGAGTTTTATCCCCGGTCCAGCGCAAACACAAGGGATCCAGCACGCCTTTCAAGTTGAGATACTTGAAAACCTCTTCGTCAATCAACGTGACTGATGACCCTTCATCTAGAAATGCAAAGGTATCAAAAAATTTGTTCGCAGCATGGATACGAACCGGTAGTATGCGGAAAAATGAGCTATCCTCTTCGCGAGCCTTGTGGTGCGAATTCAGGGTCGCGATGGACGCAGCGCCTTCGCTCGTTGTGGTCGGTTGACTGGTGACTTTGCTTCTATGCAGGAGTTGATGGTGTTTCGCATTGCAGCCTTCGATTCCGCAGACCCGATTGACTAGGCAGCGCCTACGATGTGTGTTGAGACACTGACGGCATAGTTTCAGTGATCGTATCACGTCCCACTTGCGATCAATATTCAGCTTCTTGAATTCCTCACATTGAGCAATTTTATGCCCGTTGCTTTTGCAGTTCCCGCAGTCATATTTCTGCTGAACATTGAGTGCTTGCATGTGCGTGTTGACATGGCCGTTGCGTTTTGTTGTTGTAGGCGAAACCACTTGACTGGCAGCTTCCGCGAGCGCATAAAGCCAATCACTAAACACCTTCACCAATGGCACTTCCTTTTGTTAAGGATGCATAGCCCAAGACATTTTGTACTGGTTCGAAAGCTTCTCTACTAGTTCTCTTACCAGCATAGGGTTGTTCATGTAGGCGTCCATGCGGCAAGCCTCCATCGTTGAGTAAACGTTGCGCACAGAAAGAGCGAAATCAATAAGTGTATCTAATCTGTCCTTTAATGGTGGCACTTTTCTTACCTTGTCGATGAGATTTTCAATTATATACTCTGGCCTACCAAAGCACATCCTTAGAGTGTGAATTATCTCTGGAACCATTGCCGGTAGTAGCAATTTGCTCCTCACCATTTCCCGTGCTTTTCCTTTAAGACAGGCCTGTAATCGCATTAAATTTTCGACATTCGTGTACCCGGCGACCTCAGTGCTGGTATCGAAGCTGCTTATGAACAGAGGCCACTCCTCAGGATCACCATGAAAATGCGGCAGCTCTCTTGGAATGGCTTGCCTAGCTGCCAGCTGCATTTTGGTAGGCATCGACTGGGGACAACTATCGCTTTTAATCAAGGAAATCCCTTGAGCTTGTGACAATATTTTATATTTTTCTTCTAAATAACTTTTTTGAAGTTTTGTCTCTTCTTCCAGCATAGCTAAACGCAATTCACATGCTTTTGCACTTTCTTCTTTTTGAGAAGCTGGATGCGAATTTGATAGAAAATGTGGCTGGCTGTCAAACGTAAGCAACGAATGTTGCTGAGTATTCTTAGCAAACTCTGCGTGTTTCTCAACATTATATATGTTTGTCGCAGCATTACATCCGCTTGGCGCAACATTATATTCTCTTGGCGCAACATTATAAAAGTTCGGCTCATTTGTATACATTGACTGCGTTCGAGTTGCAGAGCGAAAACTAACCATTGGCGCCGACTGCGGCTGCTGTGCGTTTTTCTCCATTACTTCTTGTTGTGCTTCTGCTTCAACTTGGACGGCAACTTTTCCAATGTTTCCAACTGTCTGTTCGGCAACTTGTCCATTGTTCCATACGATCGTTTTAATTACTTCGGATGGATCCGATGTATTTTTTGTTTGATGTAATTGGCTGCACACGATTTGGGGGGAGGACGTCGCCTGTGGCTGAATTTGTTGGACTTTTGGTGGAACATTATTATGCGCATTTGTCGGAGGAGCATTCGAACTCGATGTGACTGCTACTGACAAGGGATTACCGCATCCGCAGCTCCAACTTATATCAGCTATGTCATGATTTACTCCGACGCAATCATAGTGGTACCACATGTCGCACTTATCACACTGCACCATACGGGAATCATCCACTTGGTCACACTTTTTGCAGTGGTGTACGCTGTCCGACTGGTTTAGGCCATCCGTGGCGGACATATTTGCGTTTTCGAACGGATCAGTTTATAACACTTCTTTAAGTTTTTTGTTTTATTTTTCGCGAAACGCGTAAAGTTCACTTTAATTATCACGAACCGTGTTTTTACAATTTAAAAGAATTTTTAAAGATTTGTGAAAGGAGGTTTCACAATCCCGAGTCCGCGCTCGACAAGTTTTTAAAAGAAGGGTCGATTTTCAAGTGAATAAGATTTTATTCGTAAAACTATATATTACATAAAAATTAAATAAGGTTTTAAACCGTTTTTGCCACGACTTTAAAAATTCTTGTTTATTTCTCCATATACAAACGCGAACTGACTGTACTCTTCCAAGTCTCTAAACGCGTAAGCTATTTTTTTTAAAAACGGTATTTAACAGTTATTCCAAGGCTATCAAATATAAATGCGTATAATAGAATATATAGACAAAAGGGGGGAAAAAACTATATACATATGTAATGAGAAACATATCAAAAATTCTATGATAATCAAAACACCCAGTAGGAAAAAATAGAAATCAAATAATTTAAAATACTCCGTTCGGCGGTAACAATCTGGATAAATTGAATATTTCAGAACTTGCAATTACTAATTACAGCGCTATTCTCGCGCACCAGTATCAATTGACAACCTTTCCTTGATAACCATATTTTGAATACCTTATTCTCGCGGATAGGTAACATCAAAAAAGCTTTTCGGTTTCACCTCGTATGGTGAGAAGCAGCACAGCTGCTAAATTGTGCTATTTTGACAAACAAATACATATGTATATCAAAATAACGAAAATGGCGAGCAAGGACGATTTTGTTTTGTAAGTATTTTGGAAATTGTTACTTACATTAACGACACAACGATTTAGAAAGGCGAAAATTCTGCACAAGAAATGTTCCTCCATGCTGAAAGGATCGCTACAATACAGCAATTCTCTCAGAAAAAGGCGTCTCTCACAATATAATTAATAATATTCTATTATTTAAAATTAAATTTGTACAACAGCGCGCGAGTTACGTACTCAATATGTGAGTCCGTCCAACAACAGCAACTGCCGCAATTAAAACAAACATTTTGATTACAACAACCATTCTGTGGCATGGATAGATCGCCACGGTCAACGACACGAGCTCCGCTACCTATGCAGGCCAATGCACTAGATATAGTTATTAAGCAATAATATTAAGATATCATGTCAATTTATTTAATAAGCATAAAATTGTAATTTATTAAGTTTCGAGTTAAGTTAATTGTTATAATAAAATCAGAAATAACGTGGAATTCTAACCGAAAGTTTCTTGCGTGTTTTTTTTCATTATTAAACTCCTCGAAAGTTAACGTGAAACGCAATTCGTGCAAGCACAATAGAAAAGTAACATCGATTCTCTTATGTTTTGCTTAGTATTACCAAAGACAATAGACAGAAAGATCTTTCATTGCTCTCTTGAGTGAGAATCAACATATTGAAATTGCTGGCAACCACATTGGAATTCAGATCGGCAATTTCACGAAGCAGTCGTCAATATGTATCCATCGACAGTCACACACATGGCTATTGTTGTTCGCACATTCGTATGAATAATTTAGTGTGTGTGTTTTTGTGTGTGCTCACAGCAGAAGCGACTAATTTGAAATCAAATTTTTATTTTCTGTTCTGTGTGGCTGGGGTAAAATCCACAAGAATGAATTTTCTGTATGGCAAAGGTTTCTTATTCGGAAAGTGGGGCTTAAAACAAAGCATTTGTGGTTTTGCGTATAAGAAAGATTTGCCATGTCATAACGAAGCATAATCCGTGCATATTAGAACACTTGACAATATAAAATAAATATAGTCATGCATACTGCACACGGACCACTAGCTACTTGACTTAGAATTTAAGTCCAAGCTCAATCTCACGATTTGTCACGTACGAGCGTGCAACTCGGTCGCTTGACTTGCCGCGCGCAATCCAAGAATATCGAGCAAAGCACACACAAGTTCTATTTTGTTTACTATGCAGTTCCCAGGCTGCAAGGAATTCTTACGAATTTACTCCACCCACACATCTTGTACTTTAGTTCGTAAGACATGTTGTATTTTAGTTTATAAGCAGCACTTTTGTATTTTAGTTTATAAGCAGCACTTTTGAGTAATAAAGTTTCAGTTTCGGAAAAGCATCCAACGACTCCACTTTACATAGGATCTTTTATAAAGATCGATAGCTAAGTTGTAAAGCGTTGGTCTATCAATTTTATGATGCCGTGTGCAAATTCGCTGAGAAATGTGTTTATTTTTTTAATTGTTCATCCTTTTTTTGAAAGCAAACTAATAATTATTTTTATTAAAAATAATAAGAATAGTTTCTACTTTAGCATAAATTATCCAGTATTAAAATTTTAATAAACAACATTGAACTGCTGCTGCTCTAGCAGATCATTACATCAAAGAAATTTATATCTTCTAAAAATAGTCATAACGGTGTTTCTTAACTCACATATGTACTTAAATTCATGTGGGCATACAATTGTGTTAGAATTTGTACGATTTCAATACTTTTGTTTTTGTTGGTTTTTTGATGCTTTTGCGCAATTCGTCAGAAGAAATTCATAAATTTCACAAAATCGAAACCAATCAAACATTTCGTTTGTCAATGAATTTGTGCAATTTTAGGAAGTTTGTGTTTTTCGTATATTGGATTTTATTCTTATGGTAGGAAAAGTATTAAATTTGGCGATGTATTAAAAATTTTCATATTTCTTTTTTATTAATACATTATTTACAAAATAATAGTGAACTTAAATTAATGTAATTAAATTAATATCATTATAATATATATAAAAAAACATGCAGTTGCACGGAAGAACTTATACAGCCAATAATTAAAAAATAAAACTGAAAAGAAGTCCCAAATATTATTCACGAATGTAGGTCAAGACAGGTTATTTGATTTAAAATATTTTCTATATGTATATGTATGTAAGTGGATACACAACCAAAGACAAGTTCACATGCATAAAGAAGCACGAAGCAGTAAGAAGTTTTTGCACATTTTTATTAGTTTTCATAACTCAAGTCTCCACGTCAAAATATGAAATATAAGATCGAAAGAGTAAATTGTGCTGATATTTGTCCATACTGAAAATATTGACATATCTAAAACTTCATGACAAATTGAATTCTAATTCTGCTTCACTTTATATTTAAAGTAGCCACACCGCACATCATACAACAAAAACTCCAATCGAGACAAAAAGGCGCTTTATTTTCATTTCATTCTTTTTATGGCACAGTTCGCTACCTGACAAATGATCAGAAGACAAATATGTGCATACATATGTACATTCATCTGTATGCATGGATGTACATATAAGTTAATCACACTGGTGTTATTAAAGTTTAAAAAAATATTTTTTATTGGTGCTATGCACCTTCTGGTGCAGCCATGAAGTTTTGCTGTGCAATTCGATGGTGGCTTTTTTGGGAATAAAACAATAAATTAAATAAATATATATTATTATTTATTAATTTTATACACCAATTTTTTCTTTTTTTACTAATTTACAATATAAATTTTAAAAATATTCCCATAATTAGTTATAATGCCTCGTCTTCGATTGCTATGATTGAAATTCGTTTTCATTCCAATTCCAACAAATAAATAAATATAACATTCGTACATTCATATCTATACACACATATGCATGCCGTAAACATGAAGGCAAGCACATGTTCGCACATGTAGTAAACACACACGCTCATATAGAACGCAAACACCAGAATGTGTATCTACTCGTACATATTTTGCTTTTGCATTGCCGAGCACACTTCGGGTTTTGGTCCAATAGGCAGCCACGGTTTTTTAACTCATTTCGCTGAGTGAAGAGAGCGATGTAATGTCTTTATAGTATATTGTCTTTATTATTACCATCTGTTTATCAGGTAATAATTTTCGTTGTCAACAAGCAACCCGAAAGCTTTTATTTTGTCGCGAGAATACGGTATTTTAGCTTCGGTTGTCTATTGACAACGTGGTTAGTTTGTTACTGTGTTGACAATGCCGCCAGAATAGCACTGTGAGAATGACAAATGTTTGCTGCAACTCTATAGCAATCTATATTGAATAATAAAGGATGATCAAATAAGAGCTTACTATTTTAAATTACAAACTTTTAACAAAACGGTATAATATATCAATATAATTTTTTTTTTTATGTTAAATATTGGTTTATATGACATTTTTATTTAAAACTTCGATCCTGGCACACCAATTTTTGGTCACTCTTTCACGAACAATGCTGGTTTTAAGATCATTGAGTGTTTGTGGTTTATTGCAGTAAATGTCCAATATTTTATATAGCTTTATCTTGCCGGCCAATTTACACCGTAATATCTCGACATTTCACGATCATCGAAATTTATGGATATTAAATGGATTCTCACACGAGATATACGGCACGTCGTACCATTTTCTTGAAACCATATCTTGTCGAAATCATCTCAATCATGCCACAAATAATAAGTAATAAAGTTTCTGTAGCGTTCTCCATTGACGGTAACTACAATGACATATTCTTTTCAAACAAGTAAACAAGCCTGAAGTCCGGTTAGACCGACTTCGAAATACCCTTTGCCTTTCCTTGTGCCAATACAATATTTTATTCATAAATCATCATGCAATGACGATATTTTATTCATAAATCATCATTAGGAGTATTTCTATGGCACTTTTCGTTTGCGTTTATTATAATTGAGGCAGGCGGGGCCTTTATCGGATCGTCCCCATTTCTCGTGAATGGCTTTGCGGTGGCACTCCATATAAAATGTGCTCCAAAAATTAGGCATAGCTTCTAAGTTTTAGACATGGCTCTCGAAATGTACCGCCCATATTTTATTTTGTGTTTTATACTAGCATTCTGAATCTTCGTACGAAGTTGCGTTGATGAATCTTTCATAGGGCCGCCCCAGATATGAATGTTGCTCAATTGTAGGCTTGTCAATTGTAATAATCTGCCCATATTTTGCATGCACGCTAGTACGACCCTAATGTATACTGCTCACAATTTGTATTCACATATCATCTTTAGAATCATAGAACAATTATGATAGTTATTTTTTAAAGTGAATTCCACAATTCTCATTATATGGGAGGGAGGCGTGTCCTTTATCTGATCGACACAATTTCTTGTGTATGGTTTTGTAGCATCAATATACGGTATTAATATAAAATTGCGCCCAAAAATTTTTTATAATCCGAAAGTGTGGGTGTGGCTGAAAAAATACCACGCCCATGTTTTGTGTGGTTGTTAATGTTCGTAATCGCAACATTCCTGTGAAATTTCGTTGATGAATCTTTTGTTGGAACCTAGTAATGACTTTCGGATAATTGTAGGCGTGGCATTGTTATTATGATTCCAATACTTTGCACACACTATTATGAACCCTATGGACATTTCTACCAATCTTTATTCCGATGGCATCATTATGAGCATAGGTAGGCTAATTTTAATTTTAGATCCGAAAGTTCCATATAAGTGGGCGTGTCTCTCTGATCAACCGTATTTCTTGCAGTTAACTTTATAGTGTCTACGCATCTCTAATAGATCTTTAATTATGAATATTTGTATTAACAACAATATTTGTACAAAGCCACTATTAAGTGGCCGTGGTAGCTAATATATTCCGCCCACATTTTGCTTAATGTTCAGTAGGACCCACATCTACCTAACTCCCATGTGTCACTATTCCATCAATTGGACCGAAGATATAGTAATTTTAAAAAGAGTTCAAAAAAGTTCCATATAAGGGAGGTAGCCCGTGGTCTTTGTCCAAATCGGCTCATATAGCAATGCGGTTCTGTATGATGGTTTGCTCTCGATCATCCACACTTTGGTTCACATCTTTGATATGTTCAGAAATATGTTTACGTTTTTAACGGATTGGATTCTAAACATCACAAATACTACCATTTGCCACGAATTTTTCAATTACATTACGAATAGTAAACTCCAAAAATCGATTATATTGACCATGAATTTCAGGTAATGTGACAAATTTAGTCCAAATAGATTCTCTATTTTTGTGAGAAATTTCAACAATTTCTATATGCTGTGCAACTGTGCCACCTTTCCATTGTGATTTGCCAATCAATATTGAACACAATAGTAAATTTTGGCGGGAATCTGAAAAAAAGTTACAGTGATGACATTTAAAAAATAGATCACTCTATTGTTATGTATGTATTATACGTTTAAAGATGAAAACAATAAAATTTTGGGGCCGCACTGAGATTTAAGGTATCCATGTAATGGCGTGGATATAACGCCTAGAAATAAGGCCAAAGGCAAAGACAAAAATGAGAAACTTGTGTTGGGTTTGGTGATCAGCACAAGTCTGATTTTTAATTCAATTTTTGTTTTACAAGAAACTTCTTATGGTCTATTTCTTATTCACCAATCAATATCATTTCATTCACTCACTCTTGCATAACTTATTTAAATACATAATATGCAAGTTAATGAAATGTCTTGATTGGTTCTTACTTATTTACTAGAGGGGAAATCTTATGTATTTTTAACATGCTTGCTCATCATATGTTCGCAGCGGCACCGCTGTCGATTCTGTATCGACAGTTTTTTCGAGTGCATTACCCGTGTGCAATTTGACGCCCTTGCACTTGAAAGCGTGCCGCACCAGGCAATGAACTGATTTGGTGGTCGCTCAAGGGCAACACGCTACGGCTTGCATACTCGCGCTCAAGTTACGCGCTATGATGAGCATGCTTGTATACATACATTACACTATATAACAATATAATATTTAATAAAACATTAAAAATAGTATATCTGTGACTATATAGCAGGCGACACTTAAAACGGCTTCGACTGCCTACTTTACAAATTGGTACTCTTAACAAATTTGATTGTCAAGTTATATTTCCGAGATATATACGGATTTCCAAACAATTACATTGTAATTAATTTATTTATTTGAGTTATTTGTGTATGATGGCAGTATTTATCTGAATATAATGAATTGAATTTCATTAATATATTTTAGAAATTATGTTCTTCTGTCTTCTTCCGCCTGGACAGAAATCACAACAGACCAGGGTACCTATTTTGATATTTTATATGAAACGATAACAGAATATTTTGTGCGCAGGTCACTGTAATTGCTTCGGAAATTATAACATAATAGTCCACTGTATTTCAATGAATGTGTTATTCTCGAACGTTGACAAGGGTTAGTTCGCTCGAATCTGTGTAACAGAAAGGAGCTCCAAATCGTCGAACAGAGAAATGCGTTTAGTTTACCATTAAATGGTTGCACACAAATTTTGGCGTTAATAAATTTTCATTCGAAATAATGTGATAGAAGTTGCTTGGATATTGGAACAGGCGCAGAGGAGTTCAAAGGAGGATACTATTTGTCCAAGTCAAACAGGTTGAAACGAAAGACTGTTTTTTGGGGCTCGCAAAGTAAACGATTTGCACACACTACAACTGCTCCCAATGGGGGGAGGATAAATATTTCTAGTAGCTGGTATTTTTACATGCTTTTTAGTGGAGGATTCGATTTTAGAAGCATTTGTTTGCCTGTGTAGTGGTTTGTGAAATGCCTTATTGCTGTAAAGCGATTTCAAAGCACAAGAAATAAATATTAAAATGGAGCAGTAATGGAAGAATGATTTCATATTACCCACTAAGCCACATTAAAAACTGTGCTAAATGGTTGTTTGCGCTGCAAACTTTGCAGGATGTACAAAATTTATTTAACTAGATATTTATTGTTTATGCGACGTTATTTTTCAAAAATGGGAAGAAGTATTGTCTTTTTAAGTGCAAGACGGTTTCGTTAGTATCCATATGATTATTGTTTTCGTGCATACTTTAATAGTTCATTCCTATTTGGCAGTTTTGTAATTGTTTCATGGGGTTGCCTGTACTTTTACTCATTAAATATAATTATATAATATTTTGTTATATGTATATATTTTAACGAAATTTTCCTCCTGAGAATTTATATCAACTGTCAGTACTCGAAACCTTTCGATTGTGTAGTAATCGAGCAACGACTTGGTTAAATAAGAATAATATCACTTTATGTTTTTATTGCAATTTACACTCTTAATGCTAGGCTTTCTCAATTGCACTTTCTTTATTACTTTATACGGTACTGTTACAATTTAAATTCTCGATGTGCACACTACTACAATAACTGTTCGACTGCTGCACCGTATTGCTATATGCAGTGAACCAAAAGTTAACAATATCAGAATTATCAAAACTACAGTTAAGTAGAATAATCTCACCCAACGTATCGTAGCCAATTTCACTGACAATTTTCCGAGTTCACTCCGAAATAACTGACAATGAGTCTATCGCTAAAAAGTGCATTGACAGCTGAGTAAGCTGGTTTCAGGTTTAATACTGCTGGAATTAAATTATATAAGTAAATAAATTTCAAACTTAGGTGCTAAATAGAAAGGTATTTTATTATTAGTTAGTACTCGCAACTTTCTGGGGAAATTTCGTTGATAAATCTTCAGTAGGAAGTAATGTTTTTGGTTAATTGTGGGCGTCGCAGAGGTAGTATGATCCACATATTTTGCGCACACACTATTATGGACCCCAGGCACATTCCTATTCCCAAAGCAACAATATGAGCATAGATAAACTAATTTTAATTTTACAACCGAAAGTTCCTTATATCAAAAATGTGCGTATCATCTTTCTGATCAACCTCATTTCTTGCTATTAGCTTTATAGTCTCCACATGTTGCTTCTCGCATCTCCAAACTGCGTCATTATTGCATCAATTGGCCCAAAGTTCTAGTAATTTGAAAAAAGGTGAAAAATTTTGCATAAATGGGAGTTAGGCGTGTGGACTTTCTCCAAGTTCATATAGAAATCTGGTTCTGTCTGGTAAACAGTCTCTCTTCATATAAAAGATTACAAATAAAGAATAATAATTTAAAATAAGAATTACTTTAAGTCAATATAATACTGAAATAGAAATTAAACATGTCAAATCCAATCAACCTTATAAGGCCGCCTGTGCTTAGCGCCACTAGTAATGTTAATGATGCTGCAGCCAATACTGCAAATAACGCAACAATATATAGCTCTCCACCAATAATTGAATCTGAGCTTGTTAATTTAATTTTTAGAATAGCTTTGGTGGTAGTGAATTGAATGACAATGCAAATTTGTCAAGTATCTGGGACCAGACAATCGACGAACACCATGTGAATGAAATGACCAGCTTGGACAGAATACCTGACGTAGTATAACGCCTTCGGCAATATTCAGGTAAACCAGGTGAATACCAGTCTTGGAAGAAAAGCGTTGATCGTATCCTTTCAATTTAAGAGCCAAGCAAATGCACTATTTAATGTAGTTTGAAACAAAATTGTAGGCAGTGCGGATATGGTTTTAGAATCCAATACCCCGTTGAACTGACGAGTAATTTACAAGTGTTTGGGCTTACATTACGCAGACTAAAGAGATATCTCTACTTTAGAATATCAGCTGACATGACCATAATCCAGAGGAATATGGGTGTCGAAGAATTTTACCAAGCCGTATATCGAAACTTACAGTTAATATTAAATAAACTCGGTAGCATGGGTGTTGGTTGTCGAAACCTTGAACAGGGACAAGGCTCTGGATACGTTTGTGCGAGGACTTAATGGAGACTTCCCTACGCTGTTGGGAATGAAAGAGACGCCCGTAGATCTCCCACAGCCTCATTTTATATCTAAAATTGGATATCCAAAAATATCGCGCACACTACGCCATTAATAATAGCAATAACAATAATTTTGGGCGTAGAGATGCATATCAAAGTACAGCTCCGCCTTTACCACTGACGAACTTATATAGGCACCCAAATCCTCAGCAATTTCACCCAGAAACAGCATATCTATCGCGACCGCAGCAGCAGTTTTTTCGAGGCACAAAATTTCAAATCAGAATATTATTGATAACCAAGCAATAAGTTGACGCCATGGGTAGCTCAAAAACCCCAACCACCACCCGAGTCTAGGGAGATAGACGAGTCATTGCGGTCGGCGTCACATCAACTATATGAATAGGCAATAAAATAAGAAGTTTTTTGGTGAAAGGCCACCTCAACCTGTATCGGAGCAGAATATGAGATCATATCAGGACCAGCTTAACTTTCATATAGCGAATGCCTCACATAGTACTCGTAGCTACGATACTGGAAACAGCGAATCACTAGATGAATATTTAGATGTAGTTGCTTTCATATATCGAACGAAGAGCGGATTTGTTCTAAATTTTTCATCGATACAGGTGCTAGCAAAAACTATATTTAGCCCTGTTTGGGAAATAAGATAATAGCAAATGAAGATATCTGTTTAGCAAAAACAATAGGGGGAGATATAGAAGTTAAAGAGCATACATTTATACAGTTCTTTATTAAAGAATAGTACATCCAATTTGTTTCTTGCCTTCACTAACAACATTTCATGGCAATTTAGGCAACGGCAGTTTAAGGGAATTATACGCATTCATGTACAGAAAGTTATGTGAGTATGAAAAACAACAAAAATAGCTATTAAGCAGCTAGAGGTTGGAATAGTTAATGATATTAATCTACAGAAAGAAAATATAACTTCTGAACAAAAATAACATTTGAAAGCTCTTGTAAAAAATACCCAAATCTCTTTTCCGAACCGAGCAAACGGGTAACTAGTAATATCTATTTGTATCTCGGATCACTCAGTGGTGAAGTAGAAAGCCAAATGGAAAATCTATTAAACCATGGTATTATAAGACCACTTCGATCCCCCTATAACTCGCCGGTTTGAGTCATCGGAAAAAACCAGATTCACAAGGCAATAAGCATTATAGACTGGTGCTCAATTACAGGAAGTTAAGTTCAATAACCACTTCACACAAGTACCTTATACAAAAAATATACAACTTTGGATCTGAAGAGTGGTTTTTACCAGACCCCACTGAAACCTTCAGACATGGAAAAATCCCATTTTCTATAAATAATTCTAAATTCGAGTTAATTACTAGGTCGTTTACCATTTGGCCTGAAAAACGCGCCTGCAATTTTTGAGGACCTGCTTGACGATATCTTGCAGGAACATATTGGCAAACATAAAAATCCAAATGGACAAGTGTCATTTCTTCCAGCAGAATATTGCAATTTTTTATTTTATAATATTAAAGCATAACATTAGAACAATTGCGAAAAAGGTAAGCTTCCCGGTGCCCAAAAAACCAAAGAATTATGTATTTAGGACTTTCCGGTAACTATCGTAGATTCTTCAATGATTACTCGCAACTGGCAAGAGGTGAGAAAGGCGAATCTAGACAGATAAATCCACAAAAATACCGATCCAACTAAATGTGCAAGCAGAAGAAGCCTTTCGAAAATAAAAAAACATGCTAGTTTCCACAAAATAATAAAGTCTTTCCCAAATTACAATGAGGACGTTGAACTCACTACCGATGCGTCAAATTATGCGCTTGGCGATGGCCTTTCTCAGAAGGGAAACCCCATTTCTTTTATTTATCGTACCTTA
This sequence comes from Clusia tigrina, assembly GCA_920105625.2. Lineage (NCBI taxonomy): Eukaryota > Metazoa > Arthropoda > Insecta > Diptera > Clusiidae > Clusia > Clusia tigrina. Next base: position 55,381,198 of record OV050030.1, read on the forward strand.
AGCAAGGCAGAAGAATTTTATGTGACGAACAAGAATGAAATGCTTGCATTATCCTCCTTGCGTAACTTCATATATGAACATGCTAAGGTAAAAATACATACTGACCACCAACAATCAACTTTTGAAATTAGTAATAAAAATACAAGCAGCGAAATAAACGTTGGAAAGCTAAGCTGGAGGAATATAATTACGCAATGTTCTGTAAGACATGTCGTACCAATGTAGTAGCTGATGCGTTGTCAACAATTCCGACGCAATCACAAAACAATTCAATGTATATAATGGCATAGTGATGATAGCTCTGGGCAATTGACAATGAACGTATTTAGAATATTAACAAAGGAGAGCACACCCTAAAGGTAAGAAAAACCAGATTGGAAAATTTTTCCTTTCTCAACATGAATAACAAAATTAATAAATTAATCAAACAATGTAGCATATGTAAAATCAATAAATACGATAGACACCCTAATAAACGCATTCTTAAAGAAACACTATTTCCTTTATATCCTTATCCTTACACAAAGGTATTTACAAGACTGAAGGTTCTCTCTTGCTTACAGCAATTGATACATTTTCAAAATACGCTCAAACATAGATCATTAATTCCAAATCCATAGAGGACGTGAAGGAACCTCTCAGAGAACTTATTTTTTAGTTTGGAGTTTGTTTGGTGATGCAGCCTTCGCCCCCGACATCGTCAACAACATAGTTTAATATTTCTAACTGTCGTCATTTGTTAATACTCTCATTATACCCTTTACCTTTAAAAAAGGTAAATATATACTAACTTTGTGCTTTTGAGAGGGGTTGCAATTTCAAGAAGGAGGCGTGGTAGGTATGGACATATATATACTGATATGATCAGAATCACTTTCTAAGCAATTTTTATTTTGTCCGTCCGTCTGTCCGTCTGTCCATCTGTCTGTCCGTCTGTCCATCCGTGGCCACTTTTTTTCTACGCCGTTAGAGCTATCTTAATGAAATTTTGCAAAAGTGTAGTCTGGAGAAAGATACAGAACCAGATAGCTATATGGGCCCATTTGGACAAAGACCACGCCTACCTCCCATATAAGGAACTTTTTCCACCTTTTTTAAAATGACTCTAACTTCGGTCCAATTGACGGAATCGTGACGTTATTTGGCAGTTATGGAGATGTGGGTTCCCCTAAATTTTACGGGAAGGAACATGTGGATATTACAAAGCTATCTGCAACAAATGGGATCTTTCGAGTCTAAAATTAAAATTAGCCTACCTATGCTCGTATTGATGCGAGCGGAATATAAATTTGCAGAAATATACATGGGGTCCATAATAATGTGTGTGCAGAATATGGATATCATAATAGAACTGCCACGCCCACAATTAGCCAAAAATCATTACTGTGTTCCTATTAAAGATTTATCAACGAAATTTCACAGGAAGGTTGCGGGTACGAACATTAAACACCCCACAAAAAATGGGCGTGTTATTTCTAAAGCCACGCCCACTGTTGACATATTGTTATAACTTGCGACCTATACAATATTTTTGGACTAAATTTTATGTTAATACGTATAAGGACCGTACAAAGCCATATACAAGATTCGGGGTCGATCAGAGGAAGAATACGCCTCCTTCCCATATAATGAACTTTGGGGACCCCACTTAAAGACAACTACCCTACCTATGCTTCTATTGATGATATATGAAAACAAATTGGTAGATGTATACACTGGGTCTGTACTAGCATGCATTCCAAATATGGGCAGATTGTTACTACTGCCGCGCCCACAATTAACCAAATATCATTACTAGGTTCCTATTAAAGATTTCTCAACGAAATTTCACAGGAATGTTGCGGGTACTAACATTAAACACGTCACAGAAAGTGGGCGTGTTATTTTTACAACCACGCCCACTATTGACATATTATTATAACTTCCGACCTACACAATATTTTTTACGAAATTTTATATTAGTGGTTATATTGACACTACGAAGCCATACACAGGAAATGGGGTCGATATAGTCAATTCAAGGTACTCTACCGAAAATTACCGTAGATAGAAGAAAACGTCCCAATTGTTGAACTCGCACGTACAAGAAAAGGTAAAGGGTATTTCGTAGTCGGTCTAACCCGACTTTAGACTTCTGGACTCGTTTTTCTCTCGTTGCTTTATGCTGCTTTGCCTTCTGCATATTGGTACGATCGGCCGCTGCGGCCAAGCTACTTACCCTTCTTTCGTCAACTGGTCTAGTGTTCGGTTGTGTTTTTCGTTTCGCAACAGTAACTGCGTTCAGTTCTGGTGAATAATTCGGTAATAAAACAAAATCGCAAAGCACTGTACGGCAAATAATTCAAATTTTTAATTAATTTGTCAAGGCCCTGTGTGGGAAAATAAATCAGTTTTCTTGGACAAACTAATCGTTATTATCATTATTAGAAAACAAATAACCGGCTGTAGGAATATGCTCGACAGCTTAATAGAGTTCCTAAAATAATCATAATCGATAATCAGAAGTCACTAAACTTCGCATAAATAGCATTATTGATTGAGGATATGGTCTATATCCAAGGTCTCCGCCATATAAATGTGCCGCCAATGGCCAAGTCGAAAGATTTAATTCTCCGAAATAAATCGTTGTATGAAATCAGGAAATCAAAACCAAAAATTTTCCTAACTCATTGAGAGAGCAGCAATATATACGAGGTGTGATCAAAAAAGAACCGTTATTGTGTGATCAAAAAATAAAGTATTTATTTATTCATCAACAACTATCTTGTACCCTTCAAAGTAATTCCCCTCAGATATAATACACTTATGCCCGCGTTTTTTCCAATCCTCGAAACACTTCTGAAACGTTTTTTTGGTATCGCCAACAGCTCCTGTTTCGATTTTTCTTTTATCTCCTCAATCGTAGCAAAACGCTTTCCTTTCATCGGTGTCTTCAGTTTTGGAAAGAGGAAAAAGTCAGCGGGGGCCAAGTCCGGTGAATACGGTGGTTGAGGCATGATAACGGTTTTGTTTTTGGCCAAAAACAGCTCCTGAGCGATGTCCATGCGACGTTGTTTTTGCTCAAAATTTAGCAATTTTGGAACAATCTTCGCTGCCGCACGTTTCATGCCTAAAACATCCGTAAAAATTGCTTGGCATGAGCCGAACGATATGCCAACATCATCAGCAACCTCTCTGATAGTGATTCGACGATTATCCAAAATCATTTTCTTCACTGCGTCACTGTTTTCATCGGTTGTTGACGTGCTCGGGCGACCAGGACGAGCATCGTCATTGACATCTTCTCGGCCTTCCTTAAACCGGTTATACCACAATTGAACCTGTGTTCTGCTCACAGTAGACTCGGCAAAGGCCACAGTCAACATTTCAAATGTCCTTGCGCATTTAATTTAATTTTTTACACAAAACTGAATACAGTTTCTTTGATCCATTCTTTCGAATAGTACAAAATCGAAGAGCACACCAAAACACGACTAACCATTTTATCTGTCAAAAACAAACTGACAATCCAAAATGGTTGGTATTGCCAACATATATAACAGACATGTTTACCAACATAAAAAAAAATGCGAACATCGAACATACGTAACTCACGAAAAGATGAAAATAACGGTTATATTTTGATCACACCTCGTATATATAATAATTATATTCATAGTACGCTTAAAAAAAGGCCAATCTAAACTTTCTTCGGTCTTACTGTGTGTAAGTTAGCAACACACATATTGCATGTAATTGGCGCCATGCGCTTGCGCAGCACTACAAAGCATAGCACATAATATGCTACAACAGCGTCCGCGGTGCAATCGCTATGCGTACACACGGTAGACGGTCATGGTTCTCGGTGCCGGAGGAATTGGCAAGACATGTGTTGAATGTCGTAGGCGCTAAGCGCAGCAGTGAAACGCTGCCGCGAAACGCCGCCTCGAAGCGCTGTCGCAATGTGCTTGTCGGCGGCATATGGGACAGGAATCACTAAATGGTGAAAACCTATAAAAAGAAGCAGAGTATAGGAGTTTGGGCCATTTATTGACGAGAGCGCGGAACGAGTGATCGAAGGATAAACACGGATTAATTTCTAAATAATAAATATTAAAAAAATAAATAAAAATTTTTATAATTTTAGATAGTTGCTACAGGCAGGAGAATACTTAACTTGTACAGACCCCGAACAGTTCGAGAAGGCAACATTAAAATATATTGACAGGTTAATAGCTCGTTTCCATTGACCCTTAACTGCAGTTTACGCTTAACTGCATTTTATCACCGCATTTAAATGAACAAATTCCCATGCAATTGTTTTTGTATAAAAGTGAGTTATCTCACTTTCAAAACTGAGTTAATTTACTATTGCTGTTTACATACTGCATAAAAAGAAACGCTATGTTTACAGCGGCAGCCATACAAATGTAAATATATTGAGAGCTTACCTGCAGTGCAGCCAGCGGTGTAGGGAAAAGAATAAAAAAGGGAACTTGTAATGCATTCTGTATGGTAGAATTTCTGCACAAATATTTCAATATTCTTTATTTTCAGGAGAAATATATTTTTTCTGCATTAAACGAAGTGTTTACTTTTATTAATTTGAAATAGCAAATCCTTAAAAAGCTAATAAAAAACATGAAAATAGCAGATGCACCCCCTGAAATAAAAAAATTTATAGCACTAGTAATTCAATTCCGGTGGAAACTCTTGACATTCTTTGAATTTAACAGAGCTCTTAACTGCAGTTTAGCAGTCGATGGAAACACAGCATAAGAAAACGAGTACAGAAGTCGGAAGTGGGTTAGACCAACTTCGAAATACAATTACCTTTCCTTGCGCGTGCGAGTTCAACAATGGGGATGTTTTCTTCATAAACCATCATTAGGAGCATATCTAAGATAATTTTTGGTAGGGTACCTTGAATTGATTGTATCGACCCCATTTCTTGTGTATGGCTTCGTAGTGTCAATATACGTACTAAAATAATGTCATCCAAAAATATTGTATAGTTCGTAAGTTATAATAATATGTCAATAGTGGGCATGGCTCTAAATATCACGCACATTTTTTGTGTGGTGTTTGATGCTAGTAACCGCAACCTTCCTGGGAAATTTCGTTGATGAATCTTCTATAGGAAATCAGTAATGATTTTTGTTTAATTTTGGGCGTGGCAGAAGTAATAATCTGCCCATATTTGGAATGCATTTTAGTACAGACCCAGTATATACATCTACGAATTTGTATTCATATATCATCAATAGAAGCATAGATAGGGTAATTGGTTTTAGGTGGGGTCCCCAAACTTCATTATATGGGAGGGAGGCGTATCCTTTATCTGATTGACCCCAAATGGCTTTGTAGGGTCCATATACATACTAATATAAACTTTCGTCCAAATATATTGTATAGATCGTAAGTTATAATAATATGTCAATAGTGGGCGTGGCTGTAAAAATAACACGCCCATTTCTTGTGCGGTGTTTAATGTTAGTACCCGCAACCTTCCTGTGAAACTTCGTAGATAAATCTTTCGTAGGAACCTAGTGTTGATTTTTGGTTAATTGTGGGCGTGGCAGTAGTATTATGATCTCCATATTCTGCACACACACACACTATTACGAACCCCATGTATATTTCTGCTTAGCTTTATTCTGTTGGCATCAAAACAGCGTGTATTTTCCCTGATCAACTCTATTTGTTGCAGATAGCTTTATAATGTCCATATCTTCCTTCTTTATCTTTCTGCAGACTATACTTTTGCAAAATTTCATTACGATTGCTCTAACGGTGTAGAAAAAAAGTGGCCACAGACGGACAGACGGACGGGCAAAACAAAAATTGCTTAGAAAGTGATTCTGATCATATCCGTATATATATGTCCATACCTACTACGGCTCCTTCTTGAAAATGCAACCTCTCCCAAAAGCACAAAATTAATATACCATATTTACTTTTTTTAAAGGTAAAGGGTATAATGAGAAACTTGTGTTGGATTTGGTGATCAGCACAAGTCTGATTTTTAATTCCATTTTTGTTTTACAAGAAACTTCTTATGGTATATTTCTTATTCACCAATCAATATCATTTCATTCACTCACTCTTGCATAACTTATTTAAATACATAATATGCAAGTTAATGAAATGTCTTGATTGGTTCTTACTTATTTACTAGAGGGGAAATCTTATGTATTTTTAACATGCTTGCTCATCATATGTTCGCAGCGGCACCGCTGTCGATTCTGTATCGACAGTTTTTTCGAGTGCATTACCCGTGTGCAGTTTGACGCCCTTGCACTTGAAAGCGTGCCGCACCAGGCAATGAACTGATTTGGTGGTCGCTCAAGGGCAACACGCTACGGCTTGCATACTCGCGCTCAAGTTACGCGCTATGATGAGCATGCTTGTATACATACATTACACTATATAACAATATAATATTTAATAAAACATTAAAAATAGTATATCTGTGACTATATAGCAGGCGACACTTAAAACGGCTTCGACTGCCTACTTTACAAATTGGTACTCTTAACAAATTTGATTGTCAAGTTATATTTCCGAGATATATACGGATTTCCAAACAATTACATTGTAATTAATTTATTTATTTGAGTTATTTGTGTATGATGGCAGTATTTATCTGAATATAATGAATTGAATTTCATTAATATATTTTAGAAATTATGTTCTTCTGTCTTCTTCCGCCTGGACAGAAATCACAACAGACCAGGGTACCTATTTTGATATTTTATATGAAACGATAACAGAATATTTTGTGCGCAGGTCACTGTAATTGCTTCGGAAATTATAACATAATAGTCCACTGTATTTCAATGAATGTGTTATTCTCGAACGTTGACAAGGGTTAGTTTGCTCGAATCTGTGTAACAGAAAGGAGCTCCAAATCGTCGAACAGAGAAATGCGTTTAGTTTGTGGTTGCACACAAATTTTGGCGTTAATCATTTTTCATTCGAAATAATGTGATAGAAGTTGCCTGGATATTGGAACAGGCGCAGAGGAGTTCAAAGGAGGATACTAATTGTCCAAGTCAAACAGGTTGAAACGAGAAGCTGCTTTTTGGGGGGTGCAAAGTAAAGGATTTGCACACACTACAACTGCTCCTAATGGGAATGAGGATAAATATTTCTAGTAGCTGGTATTTTTACATGCTTTTTAGTGGAGGATTCGATTTTAGAAGCATTTGTTTGCCTGTGTAGTAGTTTGTGAAATGCCCTATTGCTGTAAGGCGATTTCAAAGCACAAGAAATAATTGTTAAAATTCAGCAGAAAAGGAAGGATTTTCATTGCAAGAAATTGAGAAGTAGTTCAAATGATTTCGTATTACTGTGCTAAATGGTTGTTTGCAGGACGTACAAAATTTATTTAACATAGTTATTGATTGTTTATGCGACTTTATTTTTCAAAAATAGAAAGAAAAGTTGTCTTTTTATCTGAGTTGGATTTGCATGTCATCGGACGCGTCCCCGGGTGGTGGATAGGGGGCCCTCTCTGTAGGCACATGTGGGTCACTTCGGTGCTTCCTTTAAAGTACAGGAGTTGTGTCTGATGTCTATGGAAAATAAATGGTTATAAAATTGGGCACCAATCATGGACCAAACTGGCTACGGTAGAGTCCCGAACTAAAACCAAAAAAGTAATGGTTGACGAAATGATAACTACTCCAGATGGAATCGACGAATGTGGCAATCCATCCGCTTCGGCAGCAGGGACACGGAGTCTGGAGGTCCCGCCCATTATGCCTGTTGCTTCCTTGCTTGACAGGGAGCTATTAGATATGCGATTGCATCATTTGACAACTTCAAGTCGCCCGGTCTAGATGGCATTTATCCAGTCATGCTGAAGCAGAATATAGAGTTGGTGATCACAACATTGAGGAGAATCTTTACTTGAAGTTTGGCGCTAGCCTATATTCTGTAGATTTGTCAGAGTTTCATTTATTCCAAAAGTGGGAAAGGATGACTATGATAGTCCAAGGAATTATAGACCTATTAGTATGATGCATTTTGTACTAAAAATACTGGAACGATTAGTTGAGCTGCGCGAAAATTGTCGCTGAAGTAGCTGCCTCCATTTAAACATCCATAACAGAAAATCCTGCGAGTCGGCGTTGCACAGTATTGTCAGCAACATTGAGCATGCCGTCGAAAGGGGCGAGTACGCTGTGGGTGTGTTTGTGGATAATGGTATAGATAATGTGTGGGTTAATTGGATTCGTACAAGTCTTCCCACCCTAGATCTTTTCATACAAGGAGAGGCTCTAAAGCCCATCTGTCGGTTGAAGCACGATAGAAAGTGGATGGGTGCGCATTGGAATCTTCAAGATATTATTGGCACTGACATGGATATTCTTATCCCTTCTATGCCCTTTGATTCGATGCCCGCGTCTCCTACAACTGAAAGGCGGTACTGTATAAATATTCCAGAGGCTCATTTGTGGTTTGATCCTATGACGGAGCCCGGTAAGCAGTACTGTCGTGTTTTCACTGATGGTTCCAAAACAGATACTGGATCGAGTTCTGGGGTATTTGTGGAACTCAAGGGTATCTTGAATTTCATGCTTCTGTCTTTCAGGCGAAAGTCTATGCAATTCTAAGGGCGATGGACTATGTGGTGGAAAATAGATGGCGTTACAAAAGTATCTGTATCTTCAGTGAAAGTCAGGCTGCACTGAAGGCCTTAGTCAGCCCCCCTGTCACTTCCAAGTTGGTGCTGTTGTGTAAATCCAGATTAAATTATGTTGGAAAGCATAACAATCTGTTGTTAACAGGACACATGGGTGTTATATGGAATGAAGTCACTGACGAGCTAGCGAACGAGGAATCCGAGACCAGTTTTACTGGCCCGGAACCTCATTGGGTTGCAGGTGCACAGAATCGTGAATGGGAGGCTGTAAGAGTCAGCACTTGGGCAAAGGCAATGCTGCCTGTTATTTCTGATAGAACGTCAAGGTTTCTTCTGTCACTTGGTAGAAGAGACTGCAGACTTCTGGTAGGACTGATGACAGGTCATTTTGCATAGGCTAAGCATATTCAAAATATAGGCATTGCAGACAGTGCACTTGGCCAGGGCTGTGAAGAGGAAGATGAGACGGCTGACCTCCTTTTGTTCATATGCCCCGCTTTCGCTAGAATCAGATTCGAGGTATTTGGCACTGACATCTTATACAGTGCCAACTTTGGCTGCTTAGACACAATGTCCCCTCTAATTTTTTCACTGACTGCGAGGTGCAAAAGTATTTGTTAGCAAAAATGTTCAAAACCTATGTAAAAGTGTGCAAGGGGCAGAGAGTCGTCCTGTGCTTGTTTTTCGATTTTTGCCATTCTTAGATGCAATTCTTTTATAAGATGATATAAAAAATATGGTGAACAAGCCCATTGTGCGAATACAAAAAGAGCGGCGAAACTTTCGAAAAGTTAGTGCGCGGCCATGCACCTGCGCAGCTTGGAAGAAAGTTTGTTTACAGAGACAGGATCTACTAAGGTTTGTTCACAAATTTGGTAGATTCAGAGCAAATTAAAATGGAACTTCAAATATAGTACAAAGGATGTCTTGTTGTCTGAGTACTATATTCGACTAGTTGTTCCGACAAAAGTAAAAAAAAAAGATTGTCTTTTTAAGTGCATGCCGGTTTCGATAATATCTATATGATTATTGTTTTCGTGGTATACTTTAATAATTCATTCCTTTTCGTCATTTTGTCGAATGTCATTTAGTTGTTCTGCCTTGCTTATTAATTTGAGAACTTTGTTGTGAAAAAGAATTTTAAATATATGTTTTGAACCACCCGAACTGTTTCATCGTCCGATAAAACTACGGAAAGTGTATTGTGCAAGACAGTTTTAAAAATCATCGATTATTATTTATTCATTATACTATGGTCTTTGTATGGTTCGCGTTTGTTTATTTTTTAATATGGTTTCTGCGGTGTTTGGGGATTTTTTTTATCGGATTATTACAATTATTTGGAGGTTTTATTGGTTAATTGGTCTTGCTGATATCTATATTCTGTCGTTCAGATTGGCTTTTGTTGATTGTTGTCAACCTTGATCCGGTTTAGAGCATCGCCATTGGCATTAAGTTTTCTTTTTTGTACAGTATTTCATTGTCATATTCTCCAAGTTTCAAACGAAATCTGATTAACTTGGATGGTTTTAAGACTCATTATCCAAGATAATTGCCTATGGTCAGTATCTATTTGAAATTTACGACCAAATAAGTATAGTCAAATTGTCGCCCATAGTACGATACCGCTGCACTCCCAATGGATACCTTTCCACAAGTAGCAACCCTTAAACTTCAAAGGGGCTTAAACAAAATCACTCAATGTTTGAAAGCTTGGCGAATCTAGTCAAATGAAACAAAGTCTGTCCAGGTTATGTTCACTCTTAAAGATAACACCTGCTCACCCGCAAAACTCCATGCCATAAATATACCGAAATGCAATGAGATTAAATACCTGGGCATGCACTTCTAACATGGAAAATTCATATATTCACGAAGTGTAAGGCGCTGAAATTTGCACAGTTAGCAACCAATTCCCAAGCTTCACTCGAAAGAAAGCTCTCACTTTATCCAGCAATCTTAACACCTATATGGACATATGGCATACTGGTGTAGAGCATTGCGGAAACCTCTGATGTCGAAATACTCCAGAGATTCCAATCAAAAACACTACCAATGATTCCAAAAGTCTCATACTACATAACAAACAACTCCATCGTGACCAGAAAGTCCAAGATATAAAATAATATACAATGGGGTACAAACTGAGAATTCACCGTCACACAAATCCACTCATATCAGAAATTACATCACACACGACTACATTCAGTCGTTGAAAAAGGAAATCAACAGCAGATAATTTCTGCTGATGTACACCTACAATTAGGAAATGGTTACACCACTGGGTGCACTCCATAAATGTTATTGATATTTAGTTATTGTTATATAAGTTCAAAATAAAAATATTGTTTATTGTATACAATACAGATTGCAATAAAGAATGGACATTTTTAAAAAAAGTGCTATAGCTAATAGCACTTTCTCTATATTAGAATAATTGAACTCTAATTCTGATTGGAAAATTTTTGGTGGCATTCATTTTACCTGGGTTCGGTTGAATACCATCTCACACACACTCTTTTGTCAGTAATTCCGATTCCTCAAGTTGTATTTTGAAGTTAAAAAATGGGAACTACCTAAAAATCATTTGGACATTTACTATGTGCTCTTGAAGTAGAGTTGAACAAATTATTGTATCGTCGAAGCTTGCCAAACAAACTGTACCAATAAGCTCCTTCAAGCCATTGTGTATTACTCCTTGGAATGTCGAAGGGATATTTTTCGAACCGAATGACATTCTAATTTATTCGCAATGCCCTCCTTCGACAGTAAATACTGTTTTTTGCGTATTTCACTATCTCCATCTCATGAAATTAATTAGCTAGATCTAATGTAGAAAAGGACAAACACTTTCCTAGCTTGTCTAAGATTTCACTTATGTTTGGTAGAGGAAACAGCTTTTTCGCTGTGCATTCTATAATCAATAAGAAGGTGCCATTTTTGTTTCCACTGACATTTTGTTTTTTGATACTATCCAAACTGTCAAACAACAAGGAGAATAGCTTGTTCGGATTGTACTCTGGTCTAACATATTCAACAATTGTATTTTACTTCTTCTTTATGGATAAGGGTTGCCTATAGGATCGGCTATTCGAATTCGAAGATCATCTTTTGTTTGAATTTTGTGTTTGATTTCATTCGAAAAACTTAACGCCTGTACTTCTGTAAAGAATACGTCTTCGTATTTTATTGTGAGTTCCTTTTTTCTTCAATGACTTACTCGTAATAGATCATCAATGCGTGATAGAGAATCAGAATTGATGTACGAAATGTTACAATTACTCAGTTCCATATATTTCGAAGAAATATTTTTAGCGACATTTAACATATGTTCTAAAAAAATGATTTAAACTTTTCTTGATGTATTGACGACCTTTATTTAAATAGGTCAATTTTCAGTGTGGTATATGCCTTCTCTAATATAAATGTTGGTACTGAATTTAGTTGTGTTTATTATCTCCTGTATTTAAATCTCCTGTATTTATGTCTACTCATAATATAATTTGCGTTTTTGATAAAATTATAAATTGAATTTAGATGGATGGACCTGGATTCATTTTGCTGTGCGCGGTAAAAGCTTTTGGAACTATTTCAAGATTTTTGGATGTGTGTTTTTAGCGAAAAAGGAAATACTTGTTCCTCTTTCAATAGTCTAGGGAATAGATTCTGTTCTCTTTGAATTATTAGAAAGGGATTTTCTTATCGTTCTTGCATTCACACATTTTGTTTGTGTTGTCTTAATTTTTTATATTATATATTCTTTTAATTTAAAAGGTCTGTCTTTTTAGGCTATATGGTTGCAAATTTGAACTTACTTTATAGAAAAACGAGTAAAGAAGTCTGAACTCGGGTTAGACCAAGTTCGAAATACCCTTTGCCTTTTCTTGTGCGTTCGAGTTAAGCAATGGGGACGTTTTCTTCATAAATCATCATTAGGAAAATATCTACGGTCATTTTCGGTCGGGAACCTTGAATTGATTATATTAGTGGGAGGCGTGGCCTTTATTTGATCGACCCCATTTGTTGCATCAATATATGTCTTTGTAGAATCAATATAAGTACTAATATAAAATTACGTCCAAAAATATTGTGTAGGTCGTAAGTTATAATAATGTGGCAATAGAGGGCGTGGCTGCAAAAATACCATGCCCATTTTTTGTGTGGTGTTTAATCTTAGTACCCGCAACCTTCCTGTGAAATTTCGTTGATAAGTCTTTAATAGGAACCTAGTAATGATTTTTAGCTAATTGTGGGTGTGGCAGTTGTGTAATGATTTCCATATTCTGCACACACACTATTATGGACCCCATTAATATTTTTATTATGATGGGATCAATACGAGCAAAGGTAGGCTAATTTTAGCCTGAAAGATCCTTACATCAAAAGTTGTCGTGTCTTTTCCCTAATCAACCCTATTTGTTGCAGATAGCTTTATAATGCCCACATGTTCCTTCCCGTAAAATGTCGTCCATAAATCTGGACGAGATCTTAAGTTATGAAAATCTGTTCAAAATGGGCGTGGGAGTTAATATATACCGCGCACTTTTTGCATAGTGTTTAGTAGCACCCACGTCTCCATAACTTGCAAATTGAGTCACTATTCTATAAATTGAACCGAAGTTATAGTCATTTTAAAAAAAGTGCGAAAAGTTTGTTATATGGGAGGTAGGCGTAGTCTTTGTCCAAATAAGCCCATATAGCAATCTGGGTCTGTATCTTTCTCCAGACTACACTACTGCAAAATTTCATTAAGATAGCTCTAACGGCGTAGAAAGAAGTGGCCACAGACGGACAGACGGACAGACGGACGGACGGATGGAAAAAATAAAAGTTGCTTAGAAAGTGATTCTGATCATAACTGTCCATGCTTACCACTCCTCCTTCTTGAAATTGCAAACTCTCTCAAAAGCACAAAATTAGTATACTCTTTTTCCATTTTTTAAAGGTAAAGGGTATAAATTGTATATCTTTGAATATATAGCAGACGACTGTTAAGACCCATTCGATTGTCTTCTTTACAAATTTTTACTTAACAAACATGATTTCCACGTTATATTTGCAAGATATATACAGATTATAAAACAATTACATTGTTATTAATTAATTGTTGCTTTAGGTTATTTCTATCTGACGAAAGTATTTATCTGAATTGAATGAATTGTATTCAAATAAATATACTCGTATTTAAGAAATCAAGCTCATCTGTCTATTTCCGCCTGGAAAGAAGGCACAACAGACCAGGGTACCTACTTTCATCATTTATATCTCATAATAGCTGAACATTGTGCGCGCAGGTCACTGCAATGGCTTCGGAAATAATATTCCACTGTATTTCAATAAACATATGACTTTCGCCGGGGATGAGTTGTTAGTACGCTCGCAGCTGTGTAACAGAAAGCAGCTCCAAAACTCCGAACACAAAATTGCGTTTAGTTATCATAAAATGGTTGCGTACAAATTTTGACGTTAATTGTTCATTCGAAACACTCTGATAGAAGTTGCTTGGATATTGGAACAGGCGCAGAGGAGCTCGAAGGAGGATATTTGAGTCCAAGTTAAACTTGTTGAACAAGTTGCTACTTTTGGAGGGCGCAATACTAATTTGCACGCATTACAACTGCTCACAATGGGGGTGATAATACATATTGTTGGTATTGCTGCATCCCTTTTTGTGCTGGATTCCGCTTTATAAATATATGTTTGCCCTTAGTCGTTTGTGAGCTAGCTTATCGCTGTAAGGCTACTTTGAAGCACAATAAATAAATATTCAAATACATACACACATAAAAAACAAATGTTTTTTTATTAAGGGACATTATAAATATACAATGATAGTTTACATATTCTTCTAGGATTTATTTTCGTATATTTCTTTAGGCCGTAATTAATAGGTATCTCGGCAATACAAAGTCACATGGAATACACACATATCTAATATATGATTTTTTCGAATACAAGAATATTATTAAAATAAAATAATGAAGTATAAGAATATAACTATTTTGTAAAAGGGTCATTTTGCTCTATTAAGTTTAATTTGTCGCTGTCGATGCACTTTTAATTTATTAAACAGTGTGCATTATGTAGAAATATTTTTGATGATTAGAAAACTCATTATTAGGTTTCATGAAGTAAATTTAATAAATTATCAATCAATGAATCCTTAAACTTCAAGTGCATTTATTTCCGTCTTTCGTTATTTGATAAATGCTGCATACTATTTTGCTGAAAAAGCTGCTAAAGATTTTATGTTACTTGTCCTTCTTAGGAAGTAGCTACCACTGAATACAGATATATGCACAATCAAAACCTCTCATTATAACTGCAGATTTTTCATTAATTTTTCGCCATATAAACATATAATTTATAATTTGGAAGTCACTTTACGGATTCCATAAAGTCTAATCAAATATGAAGCTTCTTAGTTTAAAGTTTATATTAAATGTATTCAATAATTAATATCTTTGGGTGAAGTTAAGACAAAAATGTTCTCCCAAAACCACTGAATAAATATGCAGTAAGTACAATTAATTTTAGAAGCTTCCCACTGTCACAGCATACGCCATGGGCATCAAGGTCATGACTTTCACGAAATGGTTTCAAATCGATTTTCCTCAGCGCCTGTTCCAATTTCAACAAAATGGCTACTTTTCTCTATGGACAAAAATACTAATTACGACAAAATCTTTCCGATCCGATTTTCCTCTAAAACAAAAACATATTCCCTAACTTTTAAATGGAGCTCCTTCCAGCTACGCAGCTGTGAGCATACTAGCGGAGAGTTGGAACGTAGAGTACCAGTATTAACCCATCCTGAAAGCTACAGAGACACGAAAATTCAAATTTGAAATTCATGCATCCTTCCCCATGTTGTGGGATGGCACTCCATACTTTGTGGTAGTACTTTGCTTTTGGTAACTCTCGCTCTCTTAAATATATTGTATTAATTTTTGGTGTCGCAGAATCTCAATTTTTTAATTATGTGTTGAATTTATTATTTATTGCTATGTTTATATATATTCGAATATTTCCAATATCCAATTTATAGAGTTGTGAACATTTACCTAGCTTATCAATAAAATGATATCAAAACATTCAAATAGATTTTTGAAAACTGTTGTTTTAGTATTTTTCATTGAAGCGGCAAGTGAAAAATATGTTAAAGCTGAAAGCGTTTATTTATTCAAAATAATTAAATGTTTTTACTAATTGCAATAACATAATATGTATTAAAATGTGACAGTTTGTAGCTGTTGTAAGCAATCATTTATTGTACAAGATTGTTATTAAATGTAGGTTTGTGGAGAACCGAAATAGTTTCAAATACTTTTTACTTACTTTACGAGTGGATGAAAATGGTTCGATTTTTGGTGCGTTTCAGGTTTAATTGGCTGTACAGGGTACATGGAATCAACCAGAAAAAAACACTTAGACCATGCGGAGGCCCATTGTTATACTACAATTTAGATAATTATTGTATACTTCCCCAGAATTTTTGTGGAGCCTTACTCCAGCCATTTTGAAAGAATTAGTTTGAGATAGTCCCGTTCATGGAAATGAAGCAGCCTAGTGATTTCCACCTGTGCTTCGAGAGGGCCGAATAGTGAAAGAGTAGACGGACTATTGTCTCTTCCAGATTCTCATCTTGACAGCTGTGATTGTAGTCCCGTATACTGAGGATCAGCCCTTTGGCATCAAATATTTCAAGTTATAGTCGTACAGACAGATCTTTATTCGGTTTTATTTGTATTTTATGTAGTGTTCCCTAAAATATAATATTCGAATAGATTTTCTATCTAAATGCAAGTGAACTTAGAACTCTGGGACTATTTATCAGAACGGAATCCAGCTCTATCCATTTTTAAAGATTTGTTGTTATATCTAAAGCAATCAATATTAAAAAGTATTACAGTATATATTAAGTAAAAAACTTAATATACTACAAAGAAAGTATATCTTTCAGTATATAGCAGACGACTGTTAAGACCGATTCGATTGTGTTCTTTACAAATTTTTACTTAAAAAACATGATTTACACGTTATATTTCCAAGATATATGCAGATTTCCAAACAATTACATTATTATTAATTAATTGTTGCTTCATGTTATTTGTATCTGATAGAAGTGTTTATCTGAATTGAATGACTCTAATTCAAATACATACATATATTACATAAATCAAGCTCATCTGTCTTCTTCCGCCTTAACAGAAACAGACCTGGGAACCTAAGTTTATATTTCATATGATATGATACCAGAACATTTTGTGCGCAGGTCACAGCAACAGCTACAGAAATTGTAACATAATATTCCACTGTATTTCAATAAACGTATGATTTTAGACCGGTGATGAGTTGTTAGTGCGCTCGCATCTGTGTAACAGAAAGGAGCTCCAAAACTCCGAACACAAAATTGCGTTTAGTTTACCATAAAATGGTTGCATACAAATTTTGCCGTTAATAATTTTTCATTCGAAACACTCTGATAGAAGTTGCTTGGATATTGGAACAGGCGCAGAGGAGCTCGAAGGAGGATATTTGAGTCCAAGTTAAACTTGTTTGAGCAAGTTGCTAATTTTGGAGGGCGCAATAATGATTTGCACACACTACAACTGCTCCAAACGAGGGTGATAATACATATTGTTGGTATTGCTGCATCCCTTTTTGTGCTGGATTCCGCTTTATAAATATATGTTTGCCCTTAGTCGTTTGTGAGCTAGCTTATCGCTGTAAGGCTACTTTGAAGCACAATAAATAAATATTAAAATACATACACACATATCAAAACAAATGTTTTTTTATTAAGGGACATTATAAATATACAATGATAGTTTACATATTTTTCTAGGATTTATTTTCATATATTTCTTTGGGCCACTATTAATAGGTAACTCGACAATACAGTCACACACATTTATAATATATAATTTTTTTGAATACAAGCATATTATTAAAATAAAATCATGAAGTGTAAGAATATTGTAATAAATATAGTGAGATCGAAATATAGATCATATAGCGCATCTACAAATATAGATACTATTGGGCGACTCGACGGGCTGTTATTAGTTTTGAGTGCACTGCGGCTAGTGCACTAAATCTCGGCGTCAGAGATAGGCCAAATGTTAATCAGCTTCAAAGACATCCGAATATATTAAAAGAAGATGTCTGTTCGGTTAAATGACTGAAAGACTAATCCTGTTTTATCATCAATTATAAGGTTATTTATTCAAAGTTTTTGCTTACAACTACTTTCAATATCTTGTCCTATTACATTCAACGCTCATTTCATTCTAGCTAAGCAAATGTGCAAATCAAATGTAAGCAATAAAATATCCTTACTCTTTATACGAAATGCGACATAGAAGCGCTTACTGTGCATTACAAGGTTATTGAACTAATAAGTGCATTTGGTATTAATGCTAAGTCTATTTGCCTAGAGCGGTATACAAGACTAGCTTAAATCACTATACTTAAATCCTTCGGTGAAAAAAACATGTTTGTAACATGTAACATGTTTCTTATATTGCTTAATATTACTATTATGTTCTAGGATATTTTTTTATATTATTATTATGTTCTATGATATTTTTTCCATTTTTATCTATTAATGATTCATTAATTCATTAATTCATACCTAATCTATCTATTATCCTAAATGGGCCTGGTTTATGGTAAAGGTTTTATGGCATTATCAATTCTTCTACTTTAAAATTAGTGGTTATAGCCTCTTATCATATTCAGTTTTTCTATTTTCTTTAGCTTGTCTTTGTAGTACTCTAGCGGATTCTTGGACCATCCTCAATTTTTTTTTTAACTCATTCAGCTAATTTGTATTCATTTCCATGTACGGTAATTTTCCAAAAATCAGTTCAGAGGGCGTGTAACCAGTGTCGAAGTGTGGTTTGGTATTGTACGAAAAGAAGAAAAAAGGTAAAGATTTTCCCCATACTTGCTCTTCTGTTGAGGTTCGTATGTACTCCGTCACTTCTCTATGGTTCCTCTCAATACTACTCATTTTTTGATGATGGTTGGCGGTGGATTCGTTACGCTTAAAACTATACGTTTTACTCATATGTTCGAATACCTGGTTTGCAAACTCTTTAACCATGTCAGTTTTTACAGTGTGGAAATTCCCCAATTTCAACGCAAATTTTTCGAGTAGAGTATTGGCACCTTCTCTTGTCTCCTGTGTATGCGTTGTATATGCCTCAACGTATTTTGTTAACTGGCATTTGATCGTGAGGATATATTTATATCCATTAGATACACATAAAGGTCCTATTGTGTCTATCTTTACAATTTCGAAACTGGTCGATGGTTTATCCGCAATGATAAAATTCTCCTTTGTATGTCTCACAGTCCTGTTTCTTGCGCATATTTCGCAGTTACTTATATATGCCTTCACCATTTTAGACATGTTTTCCCCATACGTAATTTTGTTTTAGTCGTAGCAACGTTCTTCGTCCTCCAGAACGTCCGGATGTCAGTATGCTGTGATTATCGTGTTTCCCTTATTTGCTCTTCTTTATCTTATATATTTTTTGGAGGTTTAAATAAAATGATAGCAGGAGTTTGCCGTCCTTCAGCTAGATTATCTAATATATTTTGTGATATAAGGCCTTCAATTCATTTTCATTTATACAATCGACCAATGTCATCTTCGAAAAGAGCGATTTTTTCGATGCCATGGCTAATCAAAATTTGAGTAATTTTCTTCATTAGCGTACCAAGGACGAAGTCAGAATTATTAGTTAACTCTATAAGAATATTTTTATATTCGGCTTTTGTTTATGCTTCCATACGAGCTCATCCCCTTTTAAAATCTTGCATTACAGTTGCTTTAAGTCTTTTATATCTGATAAGGAAGTACAATTCCGCACGTGTAGACACACGCTTGCCTCGTCTGCGTTTGCAACTATTCTGTTTTCCGTTTTTTCTTCATGCCTCTTATGATTACCATCACTGTTGGTATCATTGCTTTTAACGTTTCAAGATGAGTTTTTAGAATGACATTAGTTACGATAATTGAAATTTTTATTTAAACAATGAATTAATAAAAAAATAAAAGTAAGTAAATTAAATGGAATACTTCAGTTTAAAATCGACCCTTCCGCTGACGTAACCATCATTAGACCAGCCTTTTTGCTGTCTTCATGTGCTGTTACTATGTGTAAAGAGAGATATTAATGGCCTGTGGTCAGTTAATACTGTGAACTTTGTCCCAAATAGATTTGGTCGGAAATGGGTGATTGCCCAGTGGATAGCTAGTAATTATTTCTTGATAATAGGTTTGTTTATCTCATGTTTATTAAGAGATCGACAGGCGTAGGCTATTGGTAAATCTTCTCCTATCGTTCCTTGTAATAAAACGGCACCTAATGCATAGTTTGATGCATAGGTAATGAAATTGAATTCTTTATCAAAATCAGGATATATCACAGTCTTCATTCCATATGTATTCTGTGTTTTTTCTTTGCAAGCTACTTAACGGTTTTGCTGTTTCTGCAGTTTTTTATAAAACGTATGTAATAATTACAGAAAGCTGCAAATCGTTTGACTTCATCTTTGTTTTGGTTTTGAGGAGGTTTTTAGTAATTATCTACTACCTTGCACGTTTCTGGATCAGCTGTTGATCCGTTCGAGGTAGTCAGGTGGCCCAAAAAAATGACTTCTGGTTTTAAAAACTATAATTTTTTAGATCTAACTTCAAATTATACTTTCTCAAACGTTTAAAGATCTTTACAAGGTTGTCATTGTGGTGTCTGATGGACCTGGCGGAAATGAAAATGTCATCTACATAAAGAAAAGCATTAATCTCTAATCCTGTTAAAGCTATTGTTAGCATACGCTGAAAACTATTTGATGATATCTTTAGATTAAACGGAACCCTTTTGAAATGATAGTGACCGTTACCAGTTGAGAATGCGGTAAATTTCTTTCACTCCTTATCCAATGGGATTTGGTGAAAATATATCGTCATATCAAGGGTTTCGACCTGCTTATTTTATCGAGAATATCTTCTAGCCTTGTTATTGAGAATGTATCGCTCAATGCTGTCGAGGGAGGGCATTACCTCAGTCAGGTCGACATTACCTCAGTCAGTTCGAAAACGATTTTGCCGTTTTGACCGTTTCTTTTTTATTGTATTCTTTGTACATTTTTAAAACCGTAACGCCCAATTGAACTGAAACTACAACCAAAATTGCATGTAACTTGAGGTCATGATCCTCTGCATGTTTATTTTGATTGTTTAATATGGTGACTTGAGGGTCGCCACTATGATTTTGTAGTTCTGACTGCATTTTGCCAATTTTAAATGCCCTACAATGAATGCTACAAGGAAAATTCTCTTTTTTTTTTGTTTGTTTAATTAGTACGCCACTTTATCTAGTGTACCATTAATTATCTATCATATCCAATATATGTATATCTATATTAATTACCATTCGTGTGCTTGGGGTACTGCATTCTGCTACAGTAGTGTATTTCTGGATGGTAATATTTAATTTTTTATACAACTCCACTATGACTTTCGTTTATTGAACCTTTTTTCCCGCTCTTTTCCTTTTTTGCTTGTGGGGTTCAGGGGGGCCAGAGGTTTTGTTGAGCGTAAAGCGGTGCGTTTGCGGTACTCCTCTAGTGTTGTTGGTTTTGCCCTGCTATAGACTTAGTGGGTATGTATATTGGTGGAGCTTGAGTCGTAGATTGACTTTTCGGGATGTATTCCTCAACCTTCAATATATCAAATTGCCGTTGGATAACTTTTGGCGAAGAAAGCGCCTCGTGATTCTGTTCTACCCAACAGTGTTTACTTGCCAATTGCTGGTCTTTGTAGAAGAATTCTTGAAACTCGTTGTTTATAGTTCAATTGTTGGGTGTGCAGGATATGGTTGTTATGTCGGCACGGTTGCAGTATGTAGATTAGTTATGGGCTTGGCTGTAGGATATAGATGCTCTACAGGCCGTGTTCGTAAATCATAAGGTTTATAAAATTTTATTGCTTACAACTACTTTCAATATCTTGTTCACTCAACGCTCGTCCAATTTTAGGTAAGCAAATGTGCAAATCATATGTAAGCAATAAAATAAGCTTACTCTTAATTCGAAATGCGACATAGATCAAAAGTGCTTACTGTGCATTCAACTAATCAGTGCAATTGAACTAATCAGTGCATTTGGTATTAATGCAAAGTCTATTTGCTTAGTGCGGTATACAAGACTAGCTTAAATCACTACAATACAACTATTTTGTGAAAGAGTAATTTTGTATTAAACAGTGTGCAGACTCCAGAAATGTTTTTGATGATTATGTTTTGAATTTATTGTTTATTGCTACGTTTATATATACTCGTATTCGAATATTTCCAATATCCAATAAATAGGGTTTGAACATTTACATAGCTTATCAATAAAATAACAATGAAATGATGTGGTTTTAGTATTTTTCATTGAAGCGTCAAGTAAAAAATATGTTAAGGCTGAAAGCGTTTATTTATTCACAATAATTAATTGTTTTTACTAATTGTAATGAATAAACGAAAAAATGTATTAAAATGTGACAGTTTCTGGTTGGTGTAAATAATTATTGAATGTACAAAATTGTTAATAAATGTAGGCTTGTGGAGAACCGAGACAGTTTCAAATACTTTTTACTTACTTTACGAGTGGATGAAAATGGTTCGATTTTGGGTGCGTTTCAGGTTTAATTGGCAATCAAGGGTAGATGTAATCGACCAGAAGACACACTTAGACCATGCGGAGGCCCATTGTTAAACTAGGAATTAGATAGTTAATGTGTACTTCCCCAGAATTTTTGTGGAGCCTTACTCCAGCAATTTTGAAAGTAGTAGTTTGAGATAGTACCGGTCATGAAAATAAACCACCCTAGCGATTTCCACATGTGCTTGGAGAGAGCCGAATAGTGAAAGAGTAGATGGACTACTGTCCTACTACTGGAACACCACATTCTCCCCCATACTGAGGACCAGACTGGTGGAATCGCGGTCAAATATTTCAAGTTATAGTTATATAGACAGATCTTTATTTGGTTTTATTTGTATTGTGTGTAGTGCCTAAAAAGCAAGTGAACTTAGAACTCTGGAATTATTTATCAGAATTAAATCCAACTCTATCCATTTTTAACGATTTGTTTCTAAGCAATCAATATTAAAAGTATTACAGTATATATTAAGTAAAAAACAAAGAAAGTATATCTTTCAGTATATTGCAGACGAATGTTAAGACCGATTCGATGGTGTTCTTTACAAATTTTTCACGTTATATTTGCAAGATATATGCAGATTATAAAACAATTACATTGTTATTAATTAATTGTTGCTTTAGGTAATTTGTATCTGATAGAAGTGTTTATCTGAATTGAATGAATTGTATTCAAATAAATATATTTAAGAAATGAAGCTCATCAGTCTTCTTCCGCCTGGACAGAAGGCACAACAGACCACACCTACCTATTTTCACCATTTATATGACATAAAAGCAGAACATTTTGTGCGCAGGTCAACGCAGGAGCAACAGCTACAGAAATTGTAACATAATATTCCACTGTATTTCAATAAACGTATGATTTTAGACCGGTGATGAGTTGTTAGTGCGCTCGCATCTGTGTAACAGAAAGGAGCTCCAAAACTCCGAACACAAAATTGCGTTTAGTTATCATAAAATGGTTGCGTACAAATTTTGACGTTAATAATTTTTCATTCGAAACACTCTGATAGAAGTTGCTTGGATGTTGGAACAGGCGCAGAGGAGCTCGAAGGAGGATATTTGAGTCCAAGTTAAACTTGTTGAGCAAGTTGCTACTTTTGGAGGGCGCAATAATGATTTGCACACACTGCAACTACTCGTAATGGGGATAATGATACATATTGTTTTTATTATTGTTTCATGCTCTTTTGTGGTGGATTCCACTTTAGAATCCTAGGGGGTTTGGTATTAATGATTACTTATTGTTTTTTAAAAGATACTAACTTTCCGTTTATTAAATAAATGCCACAATCTTATCATTTCAAAATCCACGTTTTATCATTCCATTGAAATGTTTTTAATTAAAAAAAAATAAATTATTAACGCCACGAGATTATGGAATTCACTGCTTGATACTCTTAAACATATTGTGTGTGTCAAGCGCTTTGAGCATTTTATTGGTCTTCATTTTCACAGTAGCGCGTAATGCTCTTCTTTCTCTTATCTTTTTCTATTAATTGTTTTATTGATTTAAATAATTATATTTTGTAAATCTTCAATTTTTGTTCGCATTCTAAATTCTTTCTGTACTACTATTACAATATGAGTAGACAATCTAAAATGCAAATAATGAAATGTGTATTATACAACATAAGTATCACTACCTCTTGTACTGTTCATATTCACAAAATAAATAAATAAGTAAATTCATAATTATACAAATGTACAATTGTGGATAAATCAATAAAAAATCAAATTATATAACCCGCCTCCAGACTACTTTACCTAATTAAAAAATCCAGTTGCTATACACATTTTTCCATTGGTTGGCGCAAGTTCGTTAGAA
This sequence comes from Clusia tigrina, assembly GCA_920105625.2. Lineage (NCBI taxonomy): Eukaryota > Metazoa > Arthropoda > Insecta > Diptera > Clusiidae > Clusia > Clusia tigrina. Next base: position 55,405,380 of record OV050030.1, read on the forward strand.
TACACAATGAATTTTATTATCTACATCTAACTTGCCTTACTTTTTTATATATTCAATGGATGTAATACTCTCACTAATATCAAATAACGCATTTTGTAAGGCAAACAATTCATACTTGGAATAAGGGGGTATAATTTTATAATATTGTATATGGACACGGTTAAAGTTGTATACGAGTATATGTGGTTTTTTGAGGATCTGGTGTATTTTAAAATTATTTAAAATACAATTTTTCTCAATTTGTGGACACATAAGTCGCACACGGTAGGTGCAAATGTGTTGTGTCACTGTAATAATTGTCAGAAGGAGAATTATTGAAAACATTTTTGGCATATCGTATAGCTATTTCGGATACTCCACTTGTCCACACCTGAGATCTTTCAATGAAAGGCAATTTTTCCCAAGTAGTTATTGATTTTTTAGGAAGAATAAGATATAAATATCTTGTCACCAGCAGTAAAGCATTGCGTTTGTGGAGTACTTTTGTGGGGATGCATGTCTGATTGTGCAGTCGAATTTTTTGTTTGTAAAATTAACAGATTTAATTATTTGAATATTTTAAACAGAAATCTGCAAGAAAATCTTAAGAAAAGAGTCCTACAGGAATTGGAGTAAATTTCAGTTGAGGATACGCCAAAACTGATTCAAACAATGTCAAAAAAGCTTGGAGAAGTTTTGAAACGCCGCGGCTAACCAACAAGCTATTATATACATTATATTATATTGTATTTTTCATCAGTTTTTTTCAAATTTTTGTTGATAAGCGGAGACTTTTCTTATTCTTAATTCGTACCTTTAAAATAAAAAATTGTAATATTTGATGAACTATTCGAATTAAAATTGCAGTTTTTTAAAGACATTGTGTTTTCTTAGTTACAAATATTAATTTGGGCCGCTAAAATACAATTTTCATGATTTTGTTATACTTAAAATAAGTTGGATTTTGGGAATTCCAGTAAGTCTCGCGTATTATTGATAGTAATTAATAAAATCACCTACAATATTAAAACAACAAGAATATAATTACTTTAAGTATTATCAATGAAACCTTAGATTTTAAAGCTAGTTCTAGGATTTTTTGCGGAAATGATATTATTGTTTTTACTGGGAGTAATCTCAAATTTATTATTACTGGATCCGAAGATAGTAATAACGCATGCAATTTATATGCATTGATATCAATTGCAATAATTTTCCTTGCAAACACTTCATAAAACATGAAACTTTGCAAAAGTAGTCTGGACAAAGATACAGAACCAAATGGAAGTTATAGTCATATTAAAAAGGGTGAAAAAAGTTCTTTATATGGAAGGTAGGCGTGGTCTTTGTCAAAATCGGCCCATATATATATTGAAACATAAAGTTAAACGTGATTGCATACTTTTAGGATCCCATCTGGAGTTTAAAAATGAGTGCACCCCCCTGTGTATATAAGTCAAGACACGATCTATTCGAATAAAAGTTTACGGTACCCTACCGATCTAATGAGGATTTATGAAGGAAACATCCCCGTTGTTGAATTTGTGCGCACAAGAAAAGGTAAAGGGTATTTCGAAGTCGATCTAACCCAACTTCAGATTCCTTTACTCGTTTTAAAATACATTTGTAACTCCTCCATGGCCCAAATATTAAAAATAGTAAAAACGTAGAGGTCTAATAACTAATACTGTAGAATTAGAGATAAAAGCCGTTCCGGTAAATTGCCTTCGGTGGGGGCGAATCGACACAACTATCGGATTCGCGTGGTGTGACGAGTCGAAGATCGAAATTTAATTTTGGCAACTTATAAAATTTATTTCTAAAATACAAAAACAAATCAAAATAACATATAAAAATGTGCTGTGCGTCGCTTACCGTGGTGTGCTCCTCGGCTGTCACTCGTCAACTGAGCAAACCGGCAACACACTCACGATCAGCGAAACACAACATTCAAATAAACGACGGCAGCTCCTGAATGGTCGGCAACTCTTCGGCAAATATTTCTTACACTCCCGACCCCGTGAATCACTTCAATTCACCACATTCCACTTCCAAAACGGCTAGTTTTGAAACAGGTCGACACAACAATCCAGAACTGGTGCGTACATCTGCTCGTCTTACTTGGCCATCAGCTCCTTTGTAGGTTTTTTCTACTCGTCCACGGCACCACTTGTTTCTTGGCAAGTTCGCGTCACATATAAAAACCAAGGCGCCTTCTTTCAAGGAGGTGGTTGGTTGGCACCATTTCACTCGACGTGTCAAGGTGGGCAAATACTCCGCTACCCATCGTTTCCAGAATTTATCTCGTAATTGCCTCGCTATTCGCCATTGCTTGCGCAGCACGCATGGTTTGTCACTGATGTCAGCTGCACCGGGCGTTTGCGCAGTATTCGCTGTACCCAAAATAAAATGATTGGGTGTCAGAGGTTCCTCTTCATCTATGGATATTGGCAAGTGGGTAAGTGGTCTCGAATTGACGACATTTTTAGCTTCTATAAGTAGACATTGAAGTGTATGTTCTCGAGGAGCCACTTCTTTCAGTGTATGTCGCAAAACCCTTTTGACGCACTGCACCATACGTTCCCACACCCCGCCTTCAGAAGGGTTTAATGGGCAATTAAATATCCACTCAACACCTTTCGATGACAACTCCGTCAAAATGCGCTCGCAATCAAATACTTCTGAAAATCGTGCCGCTTCACCGTTTGCTCCAATAAAATTTTTTCCATTGTCGCTACGAATTCGTTTAGGTACACCACGACGATTTATAAAGTTGCGTATGGCCACTACACATGCATCAGTGGACAAATCAAATGCTATTTCCAAATGCACCGCTCTGATGGTGAGACAAGTGAACAGTGCTACCCACCGTTTTTCAGTACGCCGCCCTATCGTTACTAAAACTGGTCCAAAATAGTCCAATCCTGTATAACTGAATGGTCTCACAAAAGGCGTCAATCGGTCGACAGGTAGTGGACCCATTATTGGTGTAACTGGTTTCAATTTCCTTAGTCTGCATATTTGGCAAGTATTGATTACCTTTCGCATTTCTTGTCTGATGCGTACTACCCAATACTTTCTTCGGATTTCGCATATTGTCGCCTCTATATTTTGATGCTTCATTTGGCAATGAAAATAGTAAATAACCAGAGAAGTGAATGGATGTCGAGGCGGCAAGATAATTGGACGTTTCGTTTCATAAGGTAACCAGCTGGCTGCATCTATACGCCCGTATACTCTCAGAACGCCCTTATCGTCTATGTATGGGGTAAGACTGTATAAATCACTCTGCAACGTCACAACTTTGCCATTCGTAATTGCTTCTCTCTCCATGCCATATACTTCAGATTGAGCTTGCCGACATAATATCCACTCCGCTGTTTCCAGTTCAGATACTTGTAGGCCTATTTGAACACAAAGCTGCCGACGCATGCGGCAATTTGAAGCAAACCGAAGCACCCACGCGACTGATCGAATTAATTTATTCAACGACGAAAATCTTTCGAATTTGAAGATACGCTCATTATTTATGGTTAAGGCAAACTTTGGCTCTAACTCCTCTTCCATAGCTGCCGTAGCTTCTTGGATGTGTTCAGTAATTGGCCATTCACTTTCATCGTACCGAAGGAACTCTGGTCCTTGAAACCATATTGACATAAATGAGAAATCGATTTTAAAATTTAAGCGAGTAGCCTCATCAGCTACATTTTTCTCTGTAGGAAGCCAACGCCATTCCGATACTTTGCTGGCGGCTAAAATCTCGGCTATACGGTGTGCCACAAATGGCTTGTAGCGGCGATTTCCTTGCGCGATCCACTTAATTACTGTCTTTGAGTCGCTCCAAAAGATGCAATCGGCAGATTCTAAAGAGTGGCCCTCCTTGATGGTTTGCATCACGCGAGTACCCAGAACAGCTGCTTGCAGCTCGAGTCTGGGCACCGTCATCGGTTTCAAAGAAGCACATCTGCTTTTAGCGAACACCAAGGAAACTTCGACTTCACCATCAGAATAAGTGCTGCGCCAATACGCGGCGGCTGCAAATGCGTCTTGGCTTGCATCAACGAATATATGCAATTGTCGATTCTTTGGCACGCCTCTGGTAAAGTAGCAACGCGGTATTTTAACTTCCGGAATCTTCTTGATGTTCTCTCGCCATTTGCTCCAACCGTCATATATGTAGATAGGCAGTTGTTCATCCCAACAAATGTTGTATCGCCATACTTCACGCAACAATATCTTTGCTCCTACCACAACGTGGGCTAAAAATCCCAGGGGATCAAATATTGACATTACAATACTAAGAAACTCCCGTTTCGTAGGACCCCTGTTCCCATCCACCACATCTGCGTCCACATTGTTAAACTGCAACTTATAGCTAAATGTGTCTTCACCTGGTTGCCACAATATTCCGAGTACTTTTCCAAAACTATTGGAAGATGCTTCGTTACTAATATGGGCTTCGTCTTGTAGAGCGCCCAACACTTCAGATGAGTTCGAGCTAAATTTACATAGTTCAAATCCCGCACCTTTATGTATATCACGCACTTGTTTGGATACGGTAATGGCTTCAGAAATCGTATCGAAGCTGTCTACATAATCGTCGACGTAATGGTGTTGCAGAATTGCTTTCACCGCTCTTGGATAGATCAACTGATGTTGTAATGCGTTCACACATTTAACATATTGAGCAGCACACGGCGAACAGGCGGCCCCGAAGGTCATAACGCACATTTCATAGACGTCGGGTTTTCTCTGACTGTCGCCATTGCGCCATAAGAATCTTTGTGCACATCTGTCTTCTAGTCGAATCGAAACTTGGTGGAACATCTCACGAATGTCACCACATACAGCAATAGCTCCTTCTCGAAAGTTAAACAATACTGAAGGCATTGGTTTATAGTCCTGCGGACCCTTTAATAACCGTGAATTCAAAGAAACTCCATTAACGGTAGCAGCTGAGTCAAACACCAATCGCAATTTACCAAGTTTGTTTGGATTCTTAACTGCAAAGTGCGGAATGTACCATGTTCTAGGGGTTATCTTGGAAGCCTCATCTGACTGCAACTTGCGCGCATAACCCTTTTCAATATAACTTTCGATTATACCGTTGTATGCTTTACCAAATTCTAGTTCCTTCTCCATTTTGCGTTCTATACCAAGCAAGCGTTTGAAGGCCATAGAGTAGCTATCAGGAAACTCGAAATTGTCCTGATCCCAAAGCAAACCGGTTTCAAACTTGTCACCTATTTTTCTTGTGACAGCTTGTAAAATATTGCGTGCTCTCACCTCCTCGTCTGGCTCTACCGCCGGTGCTGGGCGAACGCAAAAGTTCTCAGTTTCAAAATAGTCAGCTACAGTCCGATGCAAATTATCTGCCACTATTGAATGGGTAAATAAACAGGATGGTGTCGCCGAAACGTGCTCATTTGTTTTCCCAAACACAATCCATCCAAGTATAGTTTTAGCGGCATGCGGCCCTTTCGCTCCCAAACACAAAGTTTCAATAGGCAAGCCTAAATGACAGTGATCTAAACCAATGAGAATTTGAGGTGTGGCATCTGAATATGGTTTTACTGGTAGCGCTGGTAAATTACGATCGCTCGGATGCAAATCTCTTTTAAGCAGACTTTGCATTGGTAAATTCAAATTTTCCACACCATAAACATTACGCAGCGGAAACTTTCTGTTGTTTGCAATCCCACTTATGTGAACATCGACCACTATAGCTGATTGCTGCTCGGAGCGACCGCCAAACCATTGCAGATTAATTTTTCGGTCTTCTCCACGGAGGCCCAGTTTTGCTATCAAGTTGCTGTTCATCATGGTGACGGATGAACCTTCATCTAAGAGTGCGTACGTGCGGATTGTCTTCTTTGGACCATACAGCGTTACGGGCAATATTTTGAACAGCAATTTCTGAGCTCCATTGGCGCAACTTAGCACTGACTCTGCCTTAACGGAACCTTCATCCTTATCATCAGAAACAGGCGCTGGTCTTTGTCGCTGTGCGTTTCGAACTGTTGATTTATCATGCAACAGCTGGTGATGTTTACGATCGCATCTGTCGACCGGACATTTCTTCCGCCGCTGGCAATATTGCAGCGAGTGTCCCGGTTTAAGACACGAGAAGCATAAACGTAAGCGCTTGATTTCGCTCCACCTCTTTTGTACATCACATCCCAAGAACTGTTTGCAACTTACGATCGCATGGGCATTTTTGCACAACTGGCATGTCAAGCGTTCATTTTGGTTGTCGACTGTGTGAAGAACTACTTTACGGCGTGGCTCAGATTTCATCGTAATGACCCTTGATATTAAATTGGCTATCTCGGTTAACCAATTACTGAAATCAGCAATTGTCGGATACGGCAAGATTGCATTCGCGTATTTGGCCCAATCTAATTTTTTATGCATTGGTAATTTTCCAATTAGCTCTTCAAGCAACATTGGATTACCTATATGTTGTTGTCCGTTTGCTGTCTGAAGAAACACTACCAGGTTTCTCACCTTTGTTGCAAATGGTATTAACCTTTCAATTGATGATTCTGAGATGGGTGCCACTTCCTGTATTTGTTGCAGCTGACTTCGAATTAGCAGTTCAGGGCGTCCATATCGGAATCGAAGCTGTTCCATAACCGCGGCTACGTTGTCAGGGTGAATCAAAAGGGACTTTACTGACTCACGTGCCTCACCTTTGAGACACTTCTGCAACCGCTGACAGTTTTCCAAATTACTGTACCCATATGCATTCGTAGTTTGTTCGAAGGTGGTCCATAGCATGGGCCAGTCCTCGGGGTGGCCACTGAAAGCTGGCAGCTCTAATATCTTTCGCGGCTGTAAATATGCTGATATATTTTGTCCAGGATTATTACTCCTGTTTTGATTCATATAACTCGGGTTTGAATCCATATCATGCGCAGTTGGCAACGGCGTAACAGGGTGCTGATAGCAATACCACATATTTCCAGCAGTCGGTATTGTGCTATGAGTCGCCATAACAGGGCGGCAATAATTATATCCAGCATTCCCACCAGTCGGCATTGTGTTCAGTGTTGGCATAACAGGGTATTGATAAATACGATTAGTATCACCACCAGACTGTATTGTGTCGCAAGTAGACATTAAAACTCCACTGTTCGTTATATTTGAACATACTGCCGAACGCTGAGCGGCAGACATGGCGACAACACTTGGAAATGTCCCTGCACTTGTTGACGATGTTATTGCTGCCATCGGCGTAGCGGCAGACAAAAAACCATCGTGTAACACAACATTGGCTGCGCATGGCGTTGAATGCGCCGAAGCGGCGGCGCCGGGATGCGAACTTAGCGAGAATTGCGTGTTACTTTCCTCAGCGATTGATAGTGGCTGCGTAGCTATGTCTGTATTTTTATGCGCATTTAGCGCAAACAGTTTATTGTGCATATCAATGCTGGCTGGCGAATGCGTAATAGCGGCGGGGAAATTTTGCGTACTACGCATTAATTCTTCTATAGCGTCAGTTCGTAATGCTGGTTGTGTGGCGACTTGACCAGCAGGCAAATGCAACGCTTCATTCAGAGCATGGCACTGTATATTTTTTTCATGCAAGCTTACCTGAGTGCTGCGTAACTCACTTTCGAGGGCGTTTATCCTCTCGAGCATCACACTCCAGGCTTGATGATCTGCAGTAGCGGCTTTTACACTTGCGACATTTTGAGGCTCCATAGTTGTCTTCTTGTCGGCGACTGTAGCAGGAAAATCCAACGATGCAACGGCAGGTAGCGCTCTGGTGGCGGTGGTTGCAATCGTTGAAGTCAAGGCTGCAGGTGATGACAGACCAGAAATATTGGCGGTCTCAGATGTCGATGTGTTGGCTCCACTAATATTGGCCTTTTTCTGGCCCTTTTTCATGTTGCTGGACCGTGTGTTACTTGTAGGCGGCGTGTGAAACATAAATTCCGCGTTATATAATTAATATAAATTTATGCTCACTAAAATAAAGTTGCACACGAAATAAAAAATTGTGACGAGTCGAAGATCGAAATTTAATTTTGGCAACTTATAAAATTTATTTCTAAAATACAAAAACAAATCAAAATAACATATAAAAATGTGCTGTGCGTCGCTTACCGTGGTGTGCTCCTCGGCTGTCACTCGTCAACTGAGCAAACCGGCAACACACTCACGATCAGCGAAACACAACATTCAAATAAACGACGGCAGCTCCTGAATGGTCGGCAACTCTTCGGCAAATATTTCTTACACGTGGCTATAGTTAACACTCGTGTGGTTGGCCTCTGTAGATGGCAAGCTTTCCAAATTAAAGCCCAATTATAATTATTAAACGAAAAATGAAACTTATTCCTTTTATGGTCATAACCTTTAATTTTTTCATCTTTCTTTCTTTCTTTGTGTAATATTCTTTTTAATCAATTTATAGGGTTTGGCAAAGTTATGTATAGTGCCCTGTTGCGCTAAGTATTTTCTTATTGTAGCAGCCTCTTTCAATCAATCCGTTATTTTCTGTTAGTTTACAAGGATGCTTTTACCCCCATGCAAAATTAACTGGCGCCCTATACAGAAATGTCACTTATTAATTAGTAGCACCTCCACGAGATTCCTGTGTGCAGGTTCTAATTTCCTCGAAAATGTTACTTTTATCTTTCAAATTTAAAATAAATTTACGTCAACATATTTACAAGGGTATTTTACTATTAATTTATACTCACCACCGTACATTATCGCTTCGAGCTCCTTCCTGTAAGGGATTCCCGAGGGTACTAGGTAGGTAGGTAGAAGTACTAACAACTCACTCAAAAATTTAATTAAACATATGCGACACACGTGTGTTTGCATCAGTTGCGTTTGCAAATGTGAGTTTTCGTATGATTCACTTCAGAAAATTGCATTCACATTAGCTACATACGAGTATACGATTATTCCCTCTCATCACTACTTTTCAACTTTATTCACAATTCGACACTTCACATTAAGGCTATATTTATCCTAAATGGAATGAAGTATCATCAATTATAGTGAACATTTATTAATATACATTTTCATTTATTTAGAACATATCTAAAATTCAAAGCTGTTAACATTGAAAAGATTTAATTATATATTTTATTGCAAAATTTAAATCATGTCAAGCTGTTTATATTGGAGGTGTGAATGTCTGTTTTTTAATATTATTTAAAAGTGTGCACTTGCTTAGTAATTTGTACATACATCTTAAGCTAATATAAGGCAGTGGTGGTTTGAATAAACCGCCCATATTTTGTACATTGACCCACATACATACATATGTGGTACTTACAAAGATAGTCATTATATCATTAATGAGACTGAAGCTGTGTTCATTTTACATAAGGGGTCGACAATTGCATATACAGAAAGTAGGCGCATAATTTTATGATTCTCTTAATATGCCTATCATTTTCTGTGTGGAGACTACTATATAGATCAATTGTACTTAACTATCATATTCATATATCATCATTAAGAGCATAGCTGGGGTCTCCAGAGTTGATTATATGGGAGGAAGGAGTGTCCTTTATCTGAGTGACCCTTGTGAATGGCTTTCTAGCGTCAATATACTTATTCAAATCAAATTTGGTCCGGAATTAAATTTGGTTCCATAGGTCCCAAATTATAGATATGAGTATGGCTTTGCTTGTTATGTTTTAATACCTCTCTGAACTCTCTACTCAAATTTCGTTCATAAATCTTGTATAGGGACCCAGAATTGAATATTGGTTAACTGTGGGCGTAGCAGAAATAGTATGCAGGCCATATTTGCAAGTATACTAGTATCAACCCAATGCAGATTACTACCTATCTATTCAAATATCATCCAAAAGAGCACTTTAAGTTTAGTCCCAAAAGTTCCTTATATGGAATGCGTGATTAACCGCATTCATTACATAGGACATATAATATCAAAATGCATATTCACACAAAATTACGTCCAAATATTTTCTACATTTCTTAAGGTATTAATATGTGTTAATATTGCATAGAGTCTATTAGGAACTACATCTATATAACTGCCATATTAAGTCACCATGGCATTAATTGGACCGAAGTGTTTCTCAAACTTCCCCTCCAACAGACAGACGGACAAAATCATTTTGTCATTCGTATATTTATATATCCATACCTGCCACTCGTCTTTCTGGTAGATTAAACACATTTCAGTGGTACAAATTTAGTTTACCCTTTATTCTCTTTTTAAGGGTAGAGTGTATAATTAAAGACGTTAAAGTAGATTACGCTCTTATCGCTGTGGTTCCATAAGACTTCCTGTATTCTCCCCATATCCTGATTAACAAATAAACAAACATTGAAAATTTCTAGCAAAACTTGTATCTCCCACTCTTATTGAATGCAGTTGCAATGTGTGCAAACCATGCTGAGAACATCACGCTCTGACACAAATATACTACGAGTTTGATATAAATACAGAGAGTGAATGCCATGCGCGCCACCAACAAACTGCAATTCGAACACGCACCAATGAAATGGGTGAAAAGTATCCTATCCTGACCTCCTCTGCGCCTGTTCCAAATCCTAACCAACTTCTGCTTTTATCTTCCGAATGAAAAATTGTTTATGTCAAAACTTCTAGAAGTATATTTTTTTTCCTTTTAAAGTAGTTTCCTCTGCGGGCTCCTTCCGGCTCCGCAGTTGCGAGCACATTAACCAATCGTAAACCTTCAAATGCAAGAGACAGTGCACTGTCAATATACTAGTATGCCTGCTACATTTGTAAAGCATAGTTCTCTGGCCATCAAGACCAGTTTACTTTTAAATAGATATTTAATATTTCAATAACATCATTGACTCTATAGAATATAACATACAATGTATTTCCAATATTAAAATTATTTTATAGCTTATTATTAGATGTTGATTTTAGTTCCGATTGGAAAAGCCTGAGCTTCTGTCCCATAATTTGGCTCCATGACACTTTTACAGTTTGTTCAAAACTATAAATTTTTACTAAAATTACCAAGGCAAACTGTCAGAAATTCAAGTGATGTATTTAATAACAGATCAGGTGATCAGCCGACACAGGGCGCAAAAATTTATTTTATTATATAAATAGAATATAAAATATAATTTATCGTCCAGAATATTTACAACCCGATAACTATGAGTATATATTATGTGCAATTATATTGGTTTCATTATTTTCAATCCTCGAATCTGTGATTTTTATAGGATAAAAGTAAATGAGGAAGAGGACAATTGCAATGTAAGAAAATAGGAAATTTGGGTTTGTTGGAATATGGTACAAATGTGTTCTTTATGGAGTTCCTCCAACTCTTCTCTTGTTTGTTATTACTGTCATTCCTTTCAGATTTTTTGTCAGTTGTGGTTATTTAAATAAAACTCTAGTTACGTCCAACAGCGAAACCTATTTGTTTAGCGGCATCATTGATTTTATTGCCGAGCGATTTCGCTCGCAACTGAGTGGTAGAAAGGAGCTCCCAACTGCTGCACACGGAACTAAGTTTAATTATAGAAATAAATAATTATAAAACTTTTCGTGTAAAGTATTTCAACCCCGAAAGATAAAAGCAGAACAGAAAACAGGCGCGAAGGTGGCAAGAGTAATATATATTTTCCAGAGACATTACTATATGCATGAATTGCATTTTGTTGGGGGTGTGCATGGCGAATGAAGTACATATTTATAATTGTTTATATGACTAATAAGCTTCTGAACTTACTTGTCCGCAGTGCATAATGTATTTAATGAATTAATACATTATTTGACTACCCTCAGGCACCACCATCAAGTTGCGTTCAATTTATATACATTTTCTATGTATGCTGCTAAATATTGTGAAGCAGCAGATGGGAAGAAAATGATATTAATAAATTATGAAACACATAATTAATAATTTGATATATTATTAAACAACGGCTTTTGTCTTATTTGAAACGATCTCGTGATAAAATCATGTATATGCTAATTTCCGTTGCAATATTTAACTATAAATATTTGCCTAGTAGGGATACTTTACTTTTGGAGGCATACTTTACTTGACGAGAACAATTCATGAAAAGATAGTAAATCATAGAACAACTGTGAGTGATATCCTGCAACGAAACATTGTATACGTATATATATATTTTTAGGAACCATTTTATATAGTAAAAATTAAATTTGCTGGAAGCAAGGGGTTAATATCATCAACAGAACCAACAGTTTTAGACAAAAAAAAATTTGAAAAAAGAACATACGAGTATATTTACAATTTTAAAAAGGGAAAATGAGATGCAGGCTATATGAGATGCAATTATTAAATTTTTTATGGGAAGGAAGCAGTGCTAAAAATTTAATTGGAAGCTTATTACCAGGGATAGCGGTTCGTATTTTCAACGATCATAAGCGTAACTTCAGTTCTTGACTTCTAATAAAAAATACAATAACAGCGAGATCCGAACGTTTCGTATTTTCCACCCTTACCAGATTTACCATAATATTGTATATCTTGCTATGTGGTGCACAATTGTTTGCTGCGTAAATTCCCATTGAAGAGGTCCTTTTTTGGCATATAAGTAAGTAAGGGTAAACTTGAATTCAATGGGATTAGTTGATATATTCTCTTAGAGTCTCCTAGCCGGTCTAATTCTTCATTTTTAAGTTTTTTTTAGTTGTATTTGCACATATAGTGTCCCGTCAAATCAAGAGCCTTATACGAATGTTTGTTGGCTCCACCATTTTTTCACTCATGGCCGAGTGCACTTATGAATTTATTTACAATAGGCGTCTTCGATTCGCCACCCTATCGAGGATAGGACAGACTTTTGTATGGAAAAAGTTATCTAGTAAATTATTCTCGGAAGAACCGAGCGAATTTGAATATTTCTTGAAAAGCTTTTTATTTGAATATTTCTTGAAAACCAGTACGATTAAAAATGACTCATAAACATTTCCGTAGGATTTTTAATTTTTCAGCTGATTAAATTTAAAGAAAACAAAAATTAATCTCTGGGTTCTTAATATTATTATTCTGTTAATTTAAATTATATACCAATGGTGAGTTTATATAAAAAATATAAAAAAAAGAAAGAAAAAAGAAACAGTGCTGCCAAGTATACCACTCGACCGTGTGCTATTTTATTCGCACAACTCGATACAAGCTCGATACAAGTTACGAATCGAATGCGCCTAATAAAGGGTTTTCCAATAAGAGGTGTTATTTTGGTATGCAAAGAAATTTTTTGAGATAAATGATCGGATGTTTATTTCATAATAAAGAGGAAGATATGCCGTCAGTAATGAAAAACAACATCAGCCAAATGGCCCCCACGACCTCGCTTACAGGACCATATCCTTTTCATGAAATTTTCCATAACCAAATCGCAAAGTCGCTGCCCTAAACGTTGTCCAGATCAATACCATCCAACTCCGACCATAAAAAATCATTAATCATCTCTCGATAGCGCAATCCATTCACCGTAACTGTTGATCCAACCTCATTTTCGAAAATGTAAGGTCGAATGACCCCGCCGGACCATAAACCGCACCAAACAGTCACACGTTGAGGATGGAGAGGCTTCGCAACAATAACTCTTGGGTTTTCCGAGCCCCAGATGCGACAATTTTGCTTGTTGACGTAGCCACCGAGGTGGAAATGGGCCTCATCAGTCAAGATGATTTTTCGATGGAATTCCGGATCATTTTCATGCATTTCAAGGACCCAATCAGCAAAGACACGACGTTGTTGATGATCGGCCGGCTTGAGTTCTTGTGTTAACTGAACTTTATAAGCCTTAAGATCCAAGTCTTTATGCAAAATACGGTGTAATGACGTTTGTGGAATGCCCAATTCCAAAGAACGACGAGGAATGGACAAACCTGGGTTTTCTTCAACACTTTGGGCTACAGCAGCAATATTTTCAGTTGTTCTTGAGCGACGTACACGGGTTTTATTCTTCACATCACTAACTTGTCCCAACAGCTCCAATTTTTCCACCAATTTCTGTATTGCGGTCCGACAAGGTGCTTCACGACGACCCGAAAATGCTTCAGTTTTGCGAACTGTGACTGCAAGATTTTCATCATTTTTGTAGTGAATTTTAATATTTTCAATGCGTTGTTGAAGCGTGTATCGTTCGATTTTTAGTAATGGCGTATTTTCTACTTGTCAAATGTCAAAGAATAAAAGCTTCAAAAGGGACAGCTACCGAAATACCGGGTGATTCAAAATAACACCTCTAGTTGGAGAACTCTTTATAAAGTGTAGCAAGCTTGCTTATGATGTCAGTATATTAGTAGTTTGTAAATTATTATTCAAAATCATTATAACTATTGTCATTACCTTTAAGTCTTTTATAAGATAGTATTACAATACTGTGACTACATTTAAACCTACTATTAAGTACATGGACAACATTGTACTATCGATAAGTTAAAGAAGCACCACTGATTTATAAGAAGGCAGAATAAAAGCGACCGTCAACGAAGCCAGACGTTTATGTTATTTGTGCTAAATAAACAAAATCTTTTGGCTTTAAAGATACATATGTTCCTTGCAAGCAAATGGGAGTAATCGCAGTATCACAGCTTGTTGAAAGCATTTTCATTAAATACAATCGAAATAAATTTACATATGTATATATCTTTGAACATAAATATAATTACTTACGATATTGTAAGTAATTATGAATGAAAAGGTTTGAAGTAATGATTGTTAGAAACCAAACCTGTCGACTCGATAGGTGAAATATATAGAAATCATGCTTACCACTAGACTGTTAAGCAGAGAACACAGAGAAAGGAAACTTAAACGTCAAACGGAAAAAGAAGCGAAAAAAAATAGAATAAACATTTAAAAAAAAAATAAAAAAAATAAATAAATATATATATATATATATACATATATATATATATATATATATATATATATATATATATATATATATATATATATGTATATATATATATATATATATATATATATATATATATATATATATATATATATATATATATATATATATATATATATATATATATATATATATATATATATATATATATATATATATATATTCAAGCATATGATATGATGTGAACTTTTGCCTGTCCAAAGATTTATTAGCGAAGTTATTCAGTACTTATTATACAAATTTGAAATTGTAACTTGTGTTAGAATGGTTTATATATTATTTTTGTGTATAATATATATTTCTATGACATTATACATTTTCTGTATGAAGTGAATCATATACGTATTGTGAATGACACTACCGAAATTCCTGCTGGTATGCATGTCTGGTAAAATAAACATATTTTTTTTTAGATTCTTGCAAAAGCACTCATACCCAACTTCATGTAAGAAAATGAAGTAAATCATAAACATTTTTAATTAGTTAAAAATTACTATTATTATTAACATAACTTTTACATTAGATGTGTTTGTGCTATCATATCTCCCTACACAGCTGCTGGGAAAGACGTAAAAGCAGCAAATTATTCGTAGCGACAAAACAATTTTCATATTGTAACGATTGCCAATGTCAAAATAAAGTGACGTTGGCCATAGATCACAAAAAGGTGAATCCACTCAAAGTCAAGGTGAATCCACTCAAAATCGTGGTGAATCCACTCAAAATCGTGGTGTGTCCGCTCGGACGCTGGCACAGAAAAAGACTTTCCTTTCTCTGTCTTCTCTGCTGTTATGGTAAAATAAGTAATTATTATTATAAATGAATTATTGGTAGAGTAATAAAGTTATTAGATATTGGTTTTAAAATTATAAACATTATAAATGATAAAAATTGCTCGCTTTTTAACAAAATTAACCATTATAATCATATTATAACTTGCTTGCTTCATCATCATCATCATAATCATATTATAACTTGGTTGCTTCTACATTGTAGGTCAGAAACTATAAAAAATAATCATTTCCAACATTTTTCTATTTTTCAGCTTTGGAGCTTACACTTGCCGCACACACACCTCTAACTTTTGTGTAGGAGTTCCAGCCATTATTTTCTTTCATCGCATTGTTCTATGACACCACAGTATACATAAGCACTTATTGGACTTAGTTGAGTTTGTCTATTTTTATGACTGAGTGTGGGACCTCTATAACCAATATTACAATATTTGGAGTGATTAACATATCTTTAAATAATCTCTCGTTTTGCAATTTTTCATGTTATTAATTATGTTACTGTCCCGTGAAGATTTTATCCTCTGACACTTTTTTAATGCGGTTTCAAAAGAAATCGTTTGTTCTTACACTCTTTATTCTTCCAGACTTTTATTTAGTTATACTGGATTTGTTGGATTTGTATTATTTATATACTTTTAGCACATTTAAGCAACAGAAGTGAGCTCTGTGCCGATTGAGTTTGTTAATATAATAATTTATTTTTACTATGATTGATTGTTTGACACCCAGGTAAATGTTGAATCTTTGTAAACTAGCAATGACCGACATTCCATTAGAAAACACCTCCAAGTACACAATAATCGTTTCAAGAAAATAATTTGTTTGTCAATGATTCAAGGATTTGATATTAGAAGAACTTTGCGATAAACAAATCGGTGCCAAAAACAATTACATGGATTAGATACGAAGATGGCATAATATACACTTCCCTTACTAAAAGCACATATTGACCCAGAAATGTCCAATTAGATTTTACCTTTGTGCATTCAATCTATTTAATATTTATTTAACATTTCTTATGTATGTAAGTGTAATTTAAATAAAAACGAGTACAGAAGTCTGAAGTCGGGTTAGACCGACTTCGAAATACCCTTTATCTTTTCTTGTGCGTGCGAGTTCAATAATGGGGATGTTTTCTTCATAAATCATCATTAGGAGCATATCTACGGTAATTTTCGGTAGGGTACCTTGAATTGATTATATCCACCACATTTCTTGTGTATGGCTTTGTAGTGTCAATATAACCACGAATATAAAATTTAGTCCAACATTTTTGTACAGGTCGTAAGTTATAATAATATGTCAATAGTGTGCGTGATTCTAAAAATAACAGGTCCATATTTTGTGTGGGGTTTAATGTTAGTACGCGCAACCTTCCTGTGCAATTTCGTTCATTTATCTTCTATAGGAACCTAGTAATGATTTTTTATAATTGTGGGCGTGGCAGTATTTGTAATGCAGACCCAATATATCATCAGCAGATGCATAGATAGGGTAATTGGCTTTAAGTGGGGTCCAGAAAAATTCATTATATGGGAGGGAGGCGTATCCTCCATTTGATCGACCCCGAATCTTGTATATGGCTTTGTAGGGTCCATATACGTACTATTCACTAATTTCGTCCAAAAATATTGTATAGGTCGTAAGATGTTGGTGTGTTAGCCGTGTGTGGGCAAGTCGGAATCTAGTATAAATGATGATGTATTTTCCAGGGATCGTAGTTGGGAACCGGGGAATAATTTGGTTGGGGTTTATGGATTTGTAGGAATGTGCGTATTCAGTCCAGGTATGTCTAATGGTCTGAATGTAGAGGTTGTCGATAGCTTTTTTTATGTCATTTATATTGGTAAAGTTTGTTAGCTTAAGAGGGGCATTTGTTGCTTGTTTTGCCGCTGTATCAGCTAAAGTGTTACCATGAATTCCAATGTGGCTGTACGTTTCCATACAAGTTCTTTTGGCTTGTAATTATTATATGATGTTCGTTTGGCTTGTAATTATTATATGCCTGATGTGAGATATTGTGTTGCCATTGTTGTTGACGTTTTTTATTGCTAACAGCGTCGAGAGAGAGTCTGTGCAAATTAAAGTTTTCATTTTGCAGGATTTGGCTGAGACTTGCTTGAAGTATTGCTTCGGCTTCAGCTGAGAAAGCGGATGCATATGTTCCAGTTTTGGTGTTGGCTGCGAATCATTAAGAATTCTCTTGCGAATATATCGTGCGGTGTGTTTTCCTTATGTTGTTAGTTCAAGTGTGATTGAATCTGTTTGAAGTGTCCACGGCGACGCTTTTAAGGTGGGTGTGGTCTTAGATTCATTTTCCTTTTAGGCAGGTTAGTCAGTGCTTTATTTAATATGGATACATTTGAGTTGGTAAGTTTGACGATCATACGTCCGGTAAGTTGTATTTGTCTGTTTTGAAGAGTTGGCAGTCCGGTTTCTGTAAGGATGTTAGTTAAAGGGGCTGTGCGGAAGGCTCCAAGTGCCAATCTGGCGGCGGAGTGGTATATTGATGGTAGTTTATTTAGGTTATTTTTTTATGTATTACCGTAAATTGGGAGCCTATAATCTATTTTAGAAAGGATAGTTGATTTGACGATATATATAAGTGAATTAGTATTACTCTCTAATTTCATATAGCTTAGTCATTTTACAGTATTGATTCTATCATTTAATGCCTTGGTTAAGTATTTAATGTGTTCAATTTTATTTTTAATTATTATAAATTTGGGGCACGAGGTGAATTTTTGAGATTTTATGTAGTTTTTGTTTTTGAGGTTTGGGAAGTCGTAGTTGTTGTCTACGTTATAATTTTTATGTTTCGGTGCTGGTTCATTGACAAGGATAGCAAAAAAGTTTTGATAGCGTCCTGGTTCAGGAGCCATTTTCGGTTTCTTATTTAATTAATTTCCTTTTCTTTTCTAATTGTTATTGTTTGCTTAATTTACACTTAATTGTTGCAAAGAGGTGTTTAACTTAATTGTTACACAGAGGTGTTTATTGGCATGAGAGGTAGTTAAAAATGAGGAAGAAAATTTAAACTAAAAAGTTAAAATTAATTTTAAAATTGAAATATCTTTTCCGAATTTGTTGAACTGTTTATCGATTTATATTTATTTTTGTTTTCATTGCACATTTAGAAGAGAAAGCAAAGAAGCCTGAAAGTTAGAGAATTTCAAACCCATTTTAACTGTGCCACACTTAAATCCAACATATCCACACTCGCAACTCAAGAACCTACTACAAGGTGGAAGCAGCTTTAAGGCGGTATCATCTTCTCTCAGTTCTTTAATACGAAATCTCTGAAGTGTCTTCATTGGGTTGCGGAAGTAAGTCTGGGCAGACATGAAAATGTCTTTATTAGCTAATGTATCATCCCACTCTGTATCCGGCTTAATGTCTTTCCTATATAGAGTTATTATAAAAGAATCGTATGGAACCTCAGGGAGCTTCTTTATTAAGACAATAATCCCTTTTAAAGGTGTAGTATGATATTCCGAGACTTCCGGCTCGTCGTAGTAAACTAGTTCCTTAATAACAACGCGAATTCAGTTCTTGTAAAAAGTCACATCATCATTTGAGAGTCCAGCAAGATCAGAATTAAAGGAGCGACATCAAATCAAACAAAAAGTTGCTTCGGTTCGACATGATGAATTAGATCTTGTTTCGATTGAACACTCTGCTCTGATTACTTGACAATTGAAGTTTGCATTTGATCAAATTCTGGCACTGCTTTTCCACTCATAAAACGGTCTATTGACTTCAAGCATAGAGTAAAGAAATATTTAATATTAAACACAAATTTTCACATTTCTCACACAAAAATGTATGCATTTTGGCTGTTCGCTCATTTCGTATGTGCTTACTGATGAGGTGCGCAAAGAGACGAAATTTTCGTACCAAATTAAAATTGCCAGATGAACTTTCCATGGGTGCATTCTAGCTATTGGGTGAGTGAAACCGCGCACTTTGTTTGTGAATGCGCTACAAAAATTTGTCACTTTATATGTATACATCTGTTCTACAAGCAGCTATGTGTTGAGTACGGTAGCGAAGAAAATTTCCGCTCAAAGAAATTACGTCCGCTCAATCAGATGATTGCAAAAAATTCGGAGAATTCTGATCGGTTGGGAATCCGTTGGCGTGCCAGAATGCAGTCCATATGAAAATTGCACAATGAAAATCCATCGGAAAAAATTTGAAATTACAATATTTGAGAATTGAATTGTTGAAATGTATCTTACGATCAAAACGGGTTATGGCATATATAGTCGTATACATAAATTCTTAAGTAGGATCACCTCAAGATATATGAATGCAAACAGCTTTCTATATAAAGGGTTTTTCAAAAGAAACGCTACAAAAATAAATCGATAGTGACAGCAAACGACGCCATATTTTTTCCCGCTCTTTTGATATTTCTCTTCAGTAAGGTTTGCCATTTCATCATGCAAAGATATACGAGCCAACAACGAGTCGAAATTATTAAAATTTACTACCGAAATTCGGAGTCAGTCGCCTCAACTTTAAGAGTCCTACGTCCAATTTATGATGAGGCTCATTTCTGGCTGAATGGCTTCGTCAATATGCAAAATATGCGTTATTGGTTAGACAGCAATCCACACGTACTCCATGAGTCATCATTGCATCCCGAAAAAATTACGGTTTGGTGCGGTTTATGGGCCGGCGGCGTCATTGGGCCGTACTTCTTCCATGATGATCAAGACCGGCACATTACTGTGAATGCGAATCGCTACCGTTCAATGATAACCGAATATTTTTGGCCCCAATTGGATAATATGGACTTGGAGGACATGTGGTTCCAACAGGACGGCTCCACAAGCCACACAGCGAATGCCACAATCAATTTACTGCAAATCAAGTTTGGTGAACGTGTTATCTCACAAAATGGCCCAGTCGATTGGCCGCCTCGGTCGTGCGATTTGACGCCGTTAGATTATTTCCTGTGGGGCTACGTCAAGTCTATGGTCTATGCCAACAAGCCAGCGACGATTGATGAACTTCCTACGAATATCGAACGTGAAATTGCAGCAGTATCGGCCGATTTATGCTTGAAAACCGTAGAAAATTTTGTTCAGCGTCTGGACTTCTGCAAGCGTGCCCGTGGTGGCCATGCAAAAAAAATCGAGTTCTAAACATAATGGCATCGAACGTATTTTCATAGGAATAAAGAATTTCATTGATATCTAAAACCGGTTTTGATTTATTTAAAAAAACTTTTGTAGCGCTCTTATTGAAAAACCCGATATAAGTAACATTCATTTTTTCTACTTCTGTCTTATTTCATAACTATTTTGAGGTCCTTCGATGTAACATATTCTGTACATACTTGAGTAATGAGAATTTAATTTGAACACAAAAACAAAAAAAACAAAAAAATTAAATAATAAATTAATTATATATATATATATATATATATATATATATATATATATATATATATATATATATATATATATATATATATATATATATATATATAATTTAATTTTTTTGTTTTTGTTTTTGTGTTGAAATTAAATTCAATTACTCAAGTTGGTACAGAATATGTTACATCGAAGGACCTCAAAATAATATACGAGTATATATTTGGCTTACGCTCGGTGTATTATATGTAATGTAAGAAACAATTATACAATATGTAGTGCAAGAAACAAGTATATAATATGTAGTGCAAGAAACAATTATATAATATGTAGTGCAAGAAACAAATGTATTTCCTCGAGTTTCCAGATATTGAACGAGGTATTTTCGGATTGCACGAAACGCTCACACCAGCTGCAGCGCAGAAAAGAAAAAGGGTTGATTGAAAGGCCGGAAACACGAAGTGTGTTGCTCAGCAGCCAACACAGGCTAGTTCCGGTTTTCCCATAAACACGCTGGGCGATAGCGACAGCGTGTTAATAGATGACGCGCGGAACTAACGCCTGCTTGCATTGGCGTACCCGACAACTGGGTGGGGGTAGTGGTGTCGCCACAGGTATTCCTCCCCCATTGATCGGCGCAGGAGGCGCGGAGAACGATACCCGTTTCGTCGGTCGATTCCCCGGCTGTGGTGTAGGTTGGTCCCCTGAGCGGGGCGGTGGTTGACTCCTCAGATGACTCCTCGGATGGATCGCTGGCGGGTCATTTGTCGCTGGCGATGACGACGGTTTCGGCGATGGCGATCGGGATGGCGATGATGATCGGGATGCCTGCAGCGATGGCGACGATGTTGAGTCACTCATTTCGAGGTGGGCCGGCTTCAAGCAGTCCGTAGAGATGGCTTTCTCGACGCCGTTCAAGTCGATGATGAAACTCTGTTGACCCGGCGAATTACCTTATGGGGGCCCGTATATGGCGGCTCGAGTGGCCTCCGGATTTTGTCCAGCTTGCAGAATACGTGCGTGCAGGTGCGCAATTCTTTGAAGACGAACGGCTTCTGTCTCGAGTGGTTGGATGCTGGTACTGGCTTGATCACTTTTACCAGCTTGCGCAACTGCTCGATGAAAACCGGTTGGGTGGTAGGGTCGTTTTGTTGTCCGAAGAATTCCCCCGGCAGGCGTAGTTGGGTGCCGAAGAGCATCTCGGCTGGAGTTGCTTTGAGGTCCTCTTTGTACGCCGTCCGCATCCCCAATAGCACTGTTGGCAAGGCGTCTGGCCATGGTGTGTCTGGACTGCACATCAAGGCCGCTTTTAGTGTGCGGTGTAGTCTCTCCACCATGCCGTTTGCTTGTGGGTGGTAAGGCGTTGTATGAACATGGTTAGCACCCGTCATTTTCGCGAGAGCCGTGAATACCTCCCCCTCGAATTGACCCCCCTGGTCGGAGGTGATGGTGAGTGGCGTGCCGAAAGTGCAGACCCAACTGTGGAAGAACGCTCGTGCGACGGTCACAGCTCGAATGTCCGGGAGTGTGACAGCCACCGGCCATCGGGAAAAGCGGTCGATGATGGTCAGGCAGTGCGACAGTCCTCTCACCAGCGGTAGCTTGATCAGGTCAACATGAACGTGGCAGAACCTGTCATCTGTCTCCCCGAAGCTTTGCAACTCGGCGCGGTTGTGGCGATGGACCTTCGCGCGTTGGCATGGTTGGCATTCACGGGCCCAGCGGAGCGCGTCCTTGCGCATGCTTGGCCAGAAGTATTTGGCCACCAGATGTTTCGCCGTTGCGCGACCACTCGGGTGGGATGATCCGTGTACGATGCCAAACGCAGTTCGACGCAGGTTGGATGGCAAATAGGGCCGTGTCGCCCCATCGGTAACCAGACAGTAGATCTCGCTGTTGTTGAAAGCGAGACGATCCAGTTGGATAAGCGGATTCTCCAGCAGGTGAGGCAGCTCTACGTCAGAGGCTTGCTCCAGGCTGATAGTGGCTTCGTCGAGGATGGAAGGCATCGAGACGGTACAGGTTCGCGAAAGTGCGTCTGCCACAACGTTTTCTCCCCCGGGAACGTACACAAATCGTGTGTTGAACTGGAGGATGTAGTCCAGGTGTCGGCTCTGCCTCGGCGTTGCCTTTTCCGAGCGTTGTTGTGCGGCGTAGGCGAGCGGCTTGTGGTCCGTGTGGATTGTGAAGGCGTGTGCCTCCAGGATCCTCCTGAAGTGCCTGACTGCGGCATACACCGCGAGAAACTCCCTGTCGTAGGCGCTGTAGCGAGTTTCTGGGGGACTGAGCTTCCTAGAGAAGAACCCCAGAGGCTTCCATGTCCTATCGGGTTGCTCTTGGTTGAGTGCCGCTCCGATGGCGGTGCTCGATGCGTCGGTGTAGAGAGCGATTGGCGCGGTAGGCGAGAGGAAGGCTGAATCTGCAGCTGCTGCGATACTCGCCCTGCACTGCTGGAATGCCTGCTCCGTTTGCGTCGTCCAGCTAATCGCCACCTTCTTCTTCGTTAGGTTCCTCAGAAGCTCGTTGAGCGGGGCCTGTAGTTCCGCGGCGTGCGGTATACACCTGCGGTAGTAATTAACCATACCCAGGAAACGTCTCAGCTGGGTAGAGTCTGTCGGGCTTGGAAAGGCGTCGATCGTCTCGAACTTTGGGTGCGGGGGCCTGAACCCCTCTTTCGAGACTCGATACCCAGCGAATGTAACTTCCTGGGCACCGAGTTGGCATTTGTCCAAGTTGATGCGTAGGTTCGCCGCTCTCAGCGTCTCCAACAATTTACTCAAATGATGCAGGTGCTCGTCATGCGTCTTGGATGCGATGAGCAGGTCGTCTACGTAGCCCTTCACGAAGGGGAGTTTCCTCAGTAGGTGATTAATTACCCGCTGAAGCGTTTGCGCGGAGTTACGCAGGCCTAATGGCATACCCACGAACTCGAAGAGGCCGAAAGGTGTTGTGACTGCCGCTTTCAGGATGTCAGCTTTGGCAACCGGGATTTGGTAGAAGGCTTTCTGCAGATCGATTACAGAGAATACTTTTCCCCGGCTCTCCTGGATCAGGTCCTCGATGATCGGTAGAGGATATCGGTCTGGCAAGGTACACGCGTTGAGGCGGCGGTAGTCGCCAGTGGCTCGCCAGCTTCCATTCGGCTTTGGTACCATGTGTAGCGGACTGGCCCATGGGCTCGATGATGGGCGTACCACCCCCTTGTCAAGGAGGTCAGCGAACTCTTCTTTGGCAGCAGCGAGTCGTTCACCGACGAGTCTACGGGGGCGCTCGAAAACGGGAGGTCCCTCCGTGACGATGAAGTGTTGTACCGGCAAGTCTGGTACAGTGGCCATGACCCCTGCTGGTGAAGCGAGTTGTAGGGAGCGCTGGACGAGCTCTCTATACCGGTCGCCGTGTGGTCCCACAGGTGCATCAATGCGAGCCACTGTGGAGATGCCGTAGATTCGAGCCAAGTCCATGCGGCCCGTTGCCGCGATATTGGTAAGGGGGTCTACGATGCGTCGTCCCCTCAAGTCTACCAGGAGCCCATAGTATGTCAGGAAGTCCGCCCCGAGAATGGCAGTTTGCACATCGGCCACAGTGAACGCCCAAGTAAAATCCCGACGCAGGGCGAGGTTCAGCTTCAGCGTGAGCTGCCCGTATGTGGCTATCGGCGACGAGTTGGCGGCGTACAGCGTGAGGCTGTTTCGCTGTAGTTTGCGGGCGACCGTTCCCCTCGGCAGTAAGGAGACCACTGAACCCGAGTCCACGAGAAAGCGAGTGGATGTTGTCCGATCCGTTACGTGTAGGCGTTTTTCGGTTGGTGGTCGGCCGGCGTCGTTCGCCCAAGTCAGCGTCGGCAGCGCTAGTTTCCCGACGGCGTCGAGGTCGCGGCCACGGCGGCGGCAAAGATACACGGTGGTCGGCACTGCTGTGCTGTCGCCCCGTACATCAGGTGGTACCATATTGGCCAGGCGCTGTATAGCGATCTCGATGCCGGCTGGGGCTGCGGGTTTCAGCGCGACCCCTATGAAGTGGGGGCGTTATTTTACGCAGCAGCTCCTGATTCTCCCGCGTTAGTGCCACGAGCTGTGCCACTGACTGGCGCAGTGCGGCAAGCTCTGCGTGCACGGAGTTACCTGTTGAATCGTGCGACGATCTGTTCGCGAATGGAGAGCGGGGTCTCGGAGACGAGAGTGGAGGTGACGTAGCTGTCACTGTAGGTCCGTTGTCGACCAGCTCGTCAGCTGCCTCTGCGAGATCCTCCTATGCGTGTTTTATACCCCTGTATGGGGAGCGTATTTTTTACGATCACGTCGGGGTCACCAATTTGGCTTACGCTCGGGAGTAGCGTATCCAATACAAAAGAAAGAAATAAAATAAGTGTATTATATGTAATGTAAGAAACTATCAGACTAAAAGCTACGCATCAATGGGATGCCAGGAATATAGGTCATGCGTCCATTTTAAGACATTTTGAGGGTATTCCTGACTCTTTCGACTACATCACACCAATGTACGCCTTCAATGGTATGTGCAAGATCTCCATTCCCTCCAGGGACGAATGGAAGGATGGCATCCCCACTCATGTAGAAGGGGTTCACATCTACACAGATGGATCCAAACTACAGAGTAGGGTGGGAGGTGGTGTATTCTCAGAAGATTTGGATATTAACATGTCCTTTAGGATGCCCGACCACTGCAGTGTTTTTCAGGCAGAGGTCGCGGCTATAGAGGCAGCACTCTCTTGGCTAAGGAAGAAGAAGATATCTGGACTTGATATTTGCATTCTGTCCGACAGCCAAGCAGCTTTGCGCTCCCTGGATTCGGTTATTATCACCTCAAAAGTCGTCAAGAGCTGCCGCAAATCTTTAGACGAGATAGCTAAGCAGACCCGTCTGCATCTGTGCTGGGTTCCCGGTCACAGAGATATTCCAGGGAACTGCAAGGCGGATGAACTTGCCCGTGAGGGTACTACCATACCGATGGAACCAGATAGGTCTCAATTCGGTATTCCTATTGCCACATGTAAGCTCTTAGTAAATACAATATCCTTAGGAACAGCGGGCAGGCGCTGGTCTGAACTTTCAGGATGTAAAATAGCTAGACAAACCTGGCCAGCGATAAATGTCAAGCGCTCTAAGGACCTACTGGCTCTAAATAGACAAAGCATAGGTCCCGTGATTAGCGTCTTAACGGGACACTGGACTCTAGGCACCCACGGGTGTAGGCTGGGGATCGCCTCTAATGACTTCTGCAGGAGTTGCATGGACGAGGAGGAGGAAGAGTCTACTGCTCACCTGTTGTGCACGTGTCCAGCTTTGTCCAGAAGGAGGCGCACTTTCCTAGGCGACTACTTTTTGGACTCCTTGGGAGATATCTCAAAAAAAAGATTAGCTCCATCAACAGCTTCATTAAAAGCTCCAAATGGCTGGACCTTTGAAAGGGATGGGACCTGCTGTCCCATGCGGTATCACAAAGGGTCAATGTTGGCCTAAGTGCGCCCTTTTCGGGTGGCCGCTTTACCTACTTACCTAATGTAAGAAACAATTATACAATATGTAGTGTAAGAAACAATTATACAATATGTAGTGCAAGAAACAAGTATATAATATGTAGTGCAAGAAACAATTATATAATATGTAATGCAAGAAAGAAGTGTATTTCCTCGAGTTTCCAGATATTGAACGAGATATTTTCGGATTGCACGAAACGCTCACACCAGCTCCAGCGCATAAAAGAAAAAGGATTGATTGAAAGGCCGGAAACACGAAGTGTGTTGCTCAGCAGCCAACACAGGCTAGTTCCGGTTTTCCCATAAACACGCTGCACGACAGCGACAGCGTGTTAATAGATGGCGCGCGGAACTAACGCCTGCTTGCGTTGGCGTACCCGACAACTGGGTGGGGGTAGTGGTGTCGCCACATATATATATATATATATATATATATATATATATATATATATATATATATATATATATATATGCATATATATTCATGGAAAAAAGAACAAGCACTAAAATATAAAATTGTTTAAAATATTTTAATATGAAGTTATCTTCTTTTCTGATTATCTAATAGTTTCATTATTTTATTAATCTCTCGATATTTTCAGAAAGAATACAGTAACTAAAATATATATTATAACGATAGTAGTGTTATCAATCAAAATTAAATGAAACGGTTCTCAAATCTTAATAATTATTTACAGTGTATGTGAGTTTAGTTCGTTTTTAAAATTTAAGAAGAGTTGCGTTCTCTTCAAATTTGAACCATCAAATCGGAAGGAGAAGCAAAAAAAGAGTATTTTCGATAAAATAGTATTCAATTAAGGGCCTAATATATAAATAAATTAAAATTTTAATCTAAAAACAAATAAAACTTATATTGTGTACTTCAATATCAAGTAAACTAAAAGTCAGTGTATTAATAAAAGAAAAATATCACAGAAAATATTGTTAAAAAAACAACAATGTTTCAAATGAATTTAATGTATGCTTATATGGTATTCGACCAAGTTCCCATTTCGTTATTATATGTGTTTCATATTGTATATATGTACTTATTCTGAGTTTGCAAATTAATGTATTATGTATCTTCTCGACATTAAAAGTGGTAATTACTTCGAAATGTGAAATGTGTTTTAATTTAAATTTTTGCAAATTACTTAATGCGGCATGTAAACGTAGTAGGAATTATAAAATCTTTTTGGTAACAACGATGTAGACTGAGTGGGTATTAACTATTTTTTTTTTCAATTAAAGAAGGTATACTTATTGTTTATGTATTGTTTAGAGTATACTAATGAAACACTATTAATTTTTGTTCACTAATTTTAATTAGAAAAGTTTGGATATTAATGTTTGACATATATCTACATAAA
The DNA here is from genome assembly GCA_920105625.2 of Clusia tigrina. Taxonomy (NCBI): domain Eukaryota; kingdom Metazoa; phylum Arthropoda; class Insecta; order Diptera; family Clusiidae; genus Clusia; species Clusia tigrina. Next base: position 55,433,293 of record OV050030.1, read on the forward strand.
TATTACTCCAATAGATTGCTGTAAATAGATAATTAATCTGATATCGTATCCGTCCTTTCACTGTTGAAAAGTATTTCTTATGGAAAATTTAGTACTATTTCAATTTAGCGTCTTTCAATACTGTTTAATTGGCGCCCAAAGAAACGAAATGTTGACTGTCTGAGAAATATTGAATCGCTCAACCAATTGTGCTTGTTTTATTTAATTTACAATTTGTCATATAATATTTAATGGATAAATTGTATTTATTAATTAAAACAATACTTTGAGTGCTTGTAATTAAGTTACAAAGTTTAATATAATAATAATAATAATAGAAATATCAATTATTCACTTTGCTGTTGGTACTCTGAGTGCCGGTTGCGCTGAAATATTTCAGAGAGCAGTGCATCGCAATTTGCAAATTGTTTTCCGTTTCACGGGACTTGCTTTTCTATTTCATTGTCCTAATGGGAATTTGGAAGCTGCCAAATAAGCACGTATGTAAGTAAAAGTTTACTAATTTTACTTATTTATTAACATATTTCTATACATTTAAGTCAACCGTAATCAAAATAATTCTACTGAAAAAGTGTTACGAGGATTAGTATTCTAAATAGAAGCCGGCAAATTTGTTCGCGCTGCATTATGAAACACAAATATTCTTATGAAATGGACCAGATAGTTCTTGTTTATATTGAAATAGTAGTTTGGAATTACTGGAGAGGAATTTTTCATGTACGAAAAGTACTTAGCAGGGCACACCTATTAGTGTTGCCTGGAACTTAGTTCAGATTTTTATCGTTCGGTGGTTTTTTTTTTGTAGAAGAGCGTTAGCCGGGTTTTGTATCATTTTGTAGGCCGATTCCTCCCAATCGTTTTGCACTTTAATTTATGAGTGAATGGGCACATTTTAATTAAAAATAATTTAATTACAATTTCAAACGGGAGTAATGCCTACCACCTATAGCTGCTCTATAGGCTAACTTGACATGAGTAATAATAGGAAACTTCAACAAATATATGTATGGAGTAAATCATTTCACTAGTAATTTGACGCAGTTATTAAAAAAGTACCACAGCTAAATGGTAAAAACCCGAAATAAATGCTTTTGCTATGCTGTGGAATTTTTCGGTTTTATTCAGATTCTTGGTTGAAATTTTTTATGTATATTGCAGCTGCAATGCAGCCATTCACAAGAAAAGGCAACGCCTCCCTCCATTATGATCAAATCAGGATACTCTTCCGAAAAGTACTCTAAGTATACTCCTATTAATGATATCTGAATTAAATAGCTCCTACATGGAAATACAAAGGGTATTTCGAAGTCGGTCTAATCCGGCTTCACACTTTACTCGTTTTATTCTTAATGCTACACACAATTTCTGATGAAACATTCTTAATGATATAAAATATTCTTATTATTATTGTTATTCAAGTAATAGAAATAGAAATAGAAATGTGTAAATGTAGACTTGTTCCCCCATATCCATAACTACTAACTATATCATTAATAGTAGTAATATGCTCTTTATTTCTAAATTAACAAAAAAATTTCATAAAATTAATCTATTATCGAGAGCCTGAGATCGGCATGGCTTCACGCCGTCTGCCATAGATTAGTTCTTGTATCATAATATTTGTATGTGTTAAATAGTAAAGAGCTCTTCAAACGAAATCTGCAAGAATATCTTTTCGATATTGTAATAAACTTAATATATATCTAACTACATCACTTTTAAATCACTGTTTATTTGATTATTTTAAAACCGACACAAGGATACTTTAAAACTTTGAAGTAAATCACTTTAATTAAAAGTAGAATGTATAAAATTAATACTGAATACTAATTATTTGAATTTATTAGATGGATATTCCAATCAGAACTTAAAAATAAGAAAATCATTTAAAATACAATTTTTCATTTTAGCTTCAAATGAATACACATTTCTCCCTGGATACCACCAACGCCATGACCCTTCAATGAAGCTACCATACAAATTTGGACAGCTTGTGAAAGAGGGAATGTGAATAAAACGCTTCCGGATAAATAAGAAATACCGAATTTCGTCAATTTCAAATGATTGAACTACTTATGAGGTTGCAATTCATCACGAGGAGAAATATTTGACCACACATCAACGACAATTGGAAACTTTTACAATCTTTTGGCTTCCAAACATGACACTACCCATTCCAGTGCTACAGTTTTATCTACAATTTTATCAGTTAATGGCAGCAGTAAAGAAAAAACGCAACAAATTGTAAGTGCTTAATTTAATAATTATTTAAGAGGACATCGCTGTGACGGAACAACCAACACCCTAGGAAGGTCATCATTTTAAACACACGGTTAAATATAGTTTAGTACTAATATGCAGATATTTTTAAAATTAAAATAAGAAAGATAAAAATATGCATGCAAAACAACACAATTATTTATATATAGTTTGTATCAAGGTCATATACGCGTTTACATTATCATTGCAACAGAAGCAACTTTAGTTTATCGTTCATATTTTTATCCTCCCTATTAAACACCATATTGGGAAATAACTTGTATTTCTCATTAATTATCAACACTATTTTAGATTGGAGAGTAAATAAATTATTATTATCGTTTTTAAAAACTTAAACATAATAGATTAATTATTATATACGTATATACCAATTTCAACAAGAATTTAATGAAGCTATTTATATAATAATCCCTGAAAACGAATAAGGAATTTAAAAATATTTATATCAAATATTTAAGCTTGTCATGTCTCATGGCTTAAACACTAACGAAATTGTTTGCTGTCAGGTTTAATCTCCATTCTTGGTATTTATACGTCCCCGCTACACATTAACGGGACAATACTGACTGGAAAAAGTTAAACATCTCAACTTAGTATGGACTCGTATGGTATACACTGGGGAAACAGCAGACATGGGGAATACATAAATATATTGAACAAATCAGGAGTTTATATCAATTATAAAGGATTCGAGTGTGTTTTTTATAGAGGCTAATTGGTGTTAAGTTTGGATATCGCAAGAGGCCTTATAGATACTTTATTGGAAGAAGATTTATACACTGGATATCACTACAGTAAAATGAGATAATACTTTATTTGGTAGTGTTTTCCATAAATTGTATGCCTCGTTGGTAAATGGATATGTACTGTTTTTTTAATCGTTGCTGACACTTCTTGGGAGCACAGCTCGTTTAAAATTTCATCCTGTGGTACATTGTTCAAATATTTTATGGGTTTCAAACCTTCTTTCAATTTGCTCCCGCTGTGTCGAGAGACAATTTGGGCCCAACCCATATAAACTTCTTGCTTCTTAGTCTTCAGGTAACTTTTCACTGTACCAGATTTATCTTGAAGTAGAGGCTTTTAGGCCGTTTCAGTTGCAACTTTTTATGAATAAAAATTGGATTCTTCTCTGTACTTAATTACAGAGCAACGGTGCAGGCGGGAACAGCGGGAAGCGTATATTTACTACATCTTTTTGTATGTAACTCTAGTATTATTAATTTCATACTCCAATAATAATAATCTAATACTTAAATGGAATATATCTTAAATCTGTAAACATACATTTTATCATAATATACTTTATTCAGTGTCGTTGCTCAAGAACTCAGGTGGATCCAGGTGTAGACGTTTCGATCAACGATATTAGGATCATCAGGAATCATCTTTTTTTAATGTTTATTCAAAGACCACTTCTCATGAAAGTATATAACTGCATAAAATAAAAGACCATCTCTTGAGTTCTCTTTTTTCACTGTCCATTTTTTATTCAATAGTCCCAACCTAAATCTAGCTACCACTAAATGTTAATTCTATCTTAATCTATTACAATTAAATGCAAGGTATAATAACATTCGCAATACACTGTTGAAGATTGCGATAATTTATAATATAATTTCGTTTAATATTTAAATCTATAATCAATTTTTTAGTTTTTGATTTACTATGTGCTTTTTTAGTCTCAGCACAGAAGAGTAAGTCATTGTGTATATCATGAATATTTTAAGGATAATCTAAAGCAACATCTAAATTATAACCAAAGTATCATATTGTAGTGGTTGTGAGAATATCAAAATTGGATATATCTTCAATCCATTAAAAAAAGGTAAATATTCAGAAATTGCCCAAGCATATAAGATATTTGGTTCTAAGTACAAGTATTCTGAAGCTTTACTATGATCATATTCAGGAAGATATTTATTATTAGCCTTTGAATGTATTTTAGAACTTTGAACAATAATCTAATCCCACTTTTAATGAAATTGTACATACCAATAGCCGTATTCCAATGGTACTGCATCGGATCCAATCTCATTGGAATGATTTCGATCCAAATTATGGTTCCACGTTAAACTTGGCTGAAGTTTTCTTTAGTTGTCAAGAAAAATAGATGAAAAATATTAAACTATCTGTGTTTAGAGTTTTGACACATTGTTGAATTAATGAAATTAAAAACAATATATTAAAATAAAAATTGAAAACAACAAAAAACAACAATAATCGGCATTAGCTGATTGATTGTAAACTTTTGCCAATAGTGCCAAATACAGGCATTACTTTCCGTACTGTTGCTTTCCGAACACTTCCGGATCCAATAATTGGGTCTGAAAACGAAGCTGGATCTAAATTTGTTGTTGCTTTGCATTAAATTGGATCCGATCCAGTGCCATTGGAATACAGCTAATATCTTTAAATAATTCTAATTCAATACCTGTTGTCTTCAACATTGCATCCCAGGATAAACTTGGTGTAGTTAGATAATGATCAGGATCTCTAATTCATAAATACTTTGTTTTTCTAAAGATTTCTAAAACATCTGCTAAAAGAATAACATCTGTTTTTAAATATATCAACATATAATCAAGGTAAAGTTTTGCATTTGAAAGTATTTCAAACTTTTATAGCTTGAGTAGTCAGTAGAACAGTCTACAGTATTTAATGTGGAGAAAAATTTTTCATGTGAAAGTAAATTAAAATCGATCTACTGAATCTACATATTCATAGGGGAAAACACCCTTTCTTTTTAAAAGGTTGAACTCGTCAATGTTTGTATACAATGAGTGTAAAATGTGAAAATCATCAGCATCAAGATTTTTAGCAATACATCTAAAAATGAGTTCATAAATCTGTATGAGTCCAAAAATCCGAATTCAAAGAATTATTTATCACTAATATGAACATCTTTCGAAAGTGACGTGTATAATTCCTTATTAAGAGGAATTATTTTAATGTGTCTGTTGTCCCGGCAACTGGCATCCCGCATGCACTCGAAGCATTTGAAGCGGTTGAATCCCATGGACTGATGTTATTATGGAAGCGTTTTTAATACCCGGTACTGTAAACGGCGAAGGGTGCGAAATGGGCGTTGGTACGTGACATTGCGGAGCGTTTGCAGCTATAGAAGCCGATCCCATGCCTGTTTCTGTGCCGTTGTCAGTTCTGCCAGCTTCACCAATAGTCGTCGCCGGTGTTCCTAAATTACCTTCGCCAAGTCCACTAACATGTTCGGAGTCTTCCATTTTATAACCTCGATTACCAAAAGAATAGTTTAAAAAAAATCCAAAGAAATACAAATATTTCAGAATGTTGTCCCGACAATTGGCGGCCCGCAAAGAATTTAATTCTCGAGTCTTCTTTTCCATGAGCTGAAATCTTTATTGAATTCACTTAGTACAAAGTTTTAAACTTAATTCAATTAGTATAAAATTCATTACTTGCGCTCTTGAATAAACCAGAAAATAATGAATGAGAAAGTGCATTAAATTTCGATTTAAAATCCCATCGATCTGACTATGAAATTGACCCACCAAGGTTCGGTCACGGTACCTACTCTCCACGTCGTCTGCCAATTGCAAAAGTGTCCTTACATAAAGGTAAGGAGCACAATTCAACCCGAAGGTGACCGTTTTCAACTCATAATCAGAGATCTCGGTGTCGGGAAACACAATTTTCTGATATGACGTTTGGCTGGGCTCAACCAGAATCTGGCGATAAATTTTTTTGTATGTCCCCAATAACAACATTGCAAAACATACACCACTAGATGATTAGCCGGGTCATGTGTGCTTGCAACACTGGCCCTGTGTGCAACACGTCATTCAAGCTGACCGTGTTGGAAGTCGCCTGTGAGGCATTGAACACCACACGAAGCTTGTGGTCGTAGTCTGTGGCTTAATTACTGCATGATACGACAACTATTTGGGGTTCCTGATTCCAAGGGTCTCTTGCGTCGCGCACGGAATAGTATCTGCTTGCCTCCACTCTCCTTCTCATACCCTCCGAGATGGATTGGATCATATCCACAATCTTTTGACCGGTAGCCGAGTGTATCGGATGATTGTTCCTGGATATTGTGTAACAAACCTTCTATCTAAAGCATACTATTTGTTTCCGTAACGGAGGAGAGAGAGAGTAAAAAAAAAATAATTTTGGATGCGGATCTGCGTACCTAGCTATGTTTCGGTCTAGTTCAGGGAAAATGGGTGTGGGTCTGCATCCTTCTCATACAGCGAAGGCAGTACTAAATTTAAATGTATGCATCTACAAAGGAAAAATGAAACTAGCGAAATTTTATTACATTATTGCGTCAAAGCGAAGAAAGAGAAAAAAAAAATGTTCCGGACAACATTAATGCGGAAGGACACCTAAAGGCAGTTTAGGATCGACAGACAACAGCTATATTGTGAGTAGCTAGATGTCAATTGCTCTCCCACCCATTCTGTTAATGAATTCACGAATGTAGCCATTAACCCTCTCTTTTTATCAGCAACTCATTATCCCTACATTTCGTCAAATAAAGTAGCAATCACATTTTCATAGTTCTTTTGATACTATTAGAATTTAATAAGTAATATAAATTTCATTAACTTAGAATTAGGAAATATTCCTCAAAATTTATATAAATATTCATACAGGCATGACTTATACAGTACCATTTGAAGTTCATTCCGTTCACCAGCGCGTGAGTGTCGGGATGTAGTATTCTAAGTATGCTTCAATCACTAAATTAAAATTGATTATAATTTTTCTCTGTGAATAGCTCTGTGAATAGCTCTGAGTCTCTACTGATACTCGGATGACACATGTACCTGTGTTGAGTTTTGTGACTGAGTAAGAATAGAGGGGTAAATATGTATGGGTTACTATTTAGAGTAATCCAATAAAAAAAAACGTTTTATTTAATCTTTAATTTTATTTATTAAAACTAATACGAAAATATTTAGAAGATTTAGTATGTTTTGCGTCTTATCGATTTCAAGGAAAAATCAAGAATGATTAATGTCAGCGGCGCCATATTTGTATTTGTTTTTAGTACTTCACTAGGGTTGCCAAATTTCAAGTGTTTTTATTTAGGGAGTATTTTATGTGTATTTGACTGCCACATATGTTTACAGTCATTAAGTTTACGATCTTCATTCGTCAACACAATTACATAACAGATCAATCAGACAATATTTTATATATATAATATTATATAGTTTACAAAATTTATATTAATTATTGATTTACGATTTTTGGTACATATTGAAGTTTACGAACTTTATCGTGAACATTGTTTCATATCGATCCAAATGGAAAATATTAAATATTTACATTAATTATTGATTTACAATTTTTGGTAATTATAAAAAAATATTTAATAAATTCATATAGGGAACACAATTATTTTATTATCCTCAAAATTTGGTGATATATCTCGCAATATTGAACGAATGCACCACAAATATTTTATTTCATACGGCTGCCCTTGGCCGTGTCCTCTGCACTAGAGGTCATACTTCAGTCACCTCTGTCGCCAAGCATGGTTATGTTGAAACGCTGCCCTTGGCCGTGACCCCGGAGTACCTGCTGTGTCTCCTTTGGAGCCAAAATGACTCCCCACTTTCCAAGAAATATTTTAGAAGATCTACTTCTTCACGAACACAATTCTTAGTTTTTCAAGTTTAATTTAAATTCATCGTTGGTTTCTTTTTTTCAAATAAGGCAAAAGCAAAGGAGAAGAAAAAAAAGGCTCGAGCAAAAATCAATAAAACACCCGCCCTTTATTTTTAACAACCTTGCTCGTTCGCAGTACAAAAATCAATCCTGCAATAAATGAGCTTGCATAGTCGATAACCATATATCACTCTCTTGTTCTTGCGTGGCCTTGAACATACATAGGTAAATAGCAACATTCCCAGTCTGTATGGCGCTATGCAACTTTATATGTGTCAGCAAGCATATGCGGCTATAACATGTCGACAGTTGGTAGTGAACATTTAGTTGATAACTGAAGACCATGTGATGAAGAGAGAAAAAAACATGTGGTAGTTGGGCAAACGCGGTGTAGGGAGTTCAAATGCATGAAAGCAGTAAAGGCATAAGGAATATATGTATTTAATTAAAAAAAACTCTATTATTCGACTCAGGCGTGTCAACCACTAATCTGCGTGCCAAATGTGAACCCAATTGGAAATTATACCAAGAGAAAAACTTATTGTGGGCAACAAAATTTTCTCTAATTAAATTTATTAGTTGTTACAATTGCTAGAGTGGTTGTAGTGCGTAAACGACAGCAGCGTCAAATTGATTTTTGATCAGCGTTTTCACTGTATGCCAATTCAGTGACCTCTCGGTATCGCACACAACCGTTCGATTATTCCTTAAGAGATTGAGGGTGTCTAGCAGGGGAATCTTGAGGTCCACAATACTCCTTGATAGGCTTTGCAATAACAAACTTCGAGAACTTTTATTAGGTTCTTGGGTTATTTCGTTTATGTGTTGCCGTGAGAGAGCGTCAGCAACGACATTAAGCCTGCCGGGTTTGTAGTGGTCTTTCTATCTTTTATAATTTATAAATGTTAAGTTTTCAACACAGATAAAATTGGTCTGTGATAGCTGAAATATGAGACATAAACTTTAGATTCGATTCTATCTAAATAACGTGAGAAAACAGCGTCAATTGTAGTTCCTTGTAGAGTAGTTGGGAACTCTAATGAAGTATTAATAGTAAGGTTGAATTTATCGTAGAGGAATTCGATAAGTGGCAGTGCTTCTGCGGTTGAAAAATTCGTGTTAAAGTCACCACCCATTATTATAGGCATTGAAAAATAGTCCTCTTCTGGTTCGCGTGAACCATTTTCGGTGTAGGGCAGAAGTGAAAAATGAATAAATTGTATTATATTGTGGACAGACTGGTTTGTTGAAATGTAGATGGCAATACAAATTATTTTTTGCCCAGTAGGTAATTCCAATAGAATGCTACTAGTGTCACCAATCGAAGAGGTAGTTTGTGAAGTTTGTTGCATGATGAAGTTCAATTGTTGATGTGGTATATGAGTTGAATTTTTTCTTTTATATATTGCAACCCCACCAGATCGGCTTTCAGCTCTTTTATATTTCACACAACAGTCAAAATCATTTATTAAAATATTGTCCTCGTTGGGAAGCCAGATTTCAGTTAGCAATAAGATATGGCAACGTTTGACGACTATATCATTCAAATCCATATAGTGGGCTCTTAGACTTTGACAATTGAATGTCATGAATGCGATTGAGTCGGTTGCTTGCAAAAATTCTAAAGGATCATCTTGTACAGTCTGCAATGAATTGGACGAAAACCGTGCGAATTCAACTCGTAAAGAATCCAATCTTGTGTTTAGCCGTTTCCCATGATGGAATCCGTATTCGCCTTGTGGAACAACAATGAAAAGTCCTTCTAATGCAGTAACTCGTGACAGAGCAACATAAACTAGCTGCTGGTCGTGTAACTTATCGTATTTATAAACGACTTGTTCGAAAGTTGCTCCTTGGGCCTTATGTATTGTTATTGCAGAAGCTGGTACAACTGGGAAATGAGAACGCTTGACATTGATGGTCTTATTGTTATTGAGATGTGTTGTTGAATTTCTACGGCTGATTGGAATTAAACCTGTGGCAATGTTCATTGTAGAGGCATAGAATGCACTTTTTCTTTTTGCTTTTTCCCCAATTTTGTTTTCAGTAAATTTAATCCATAACCGCTTAACCGTGCAATGATGAAGCGACGTTTCGGAGTCGTTATCCAAAATTCAATAAAAGACAATACTCCAACTGCTCCATTAGCTAAACCATCAGATACGTCAATGATGGTAGTAATCATATATGGTTTGTTTAGAACAAGGACTAGTTCGTACGGTAGTCCACCAGTATCTATTATTGATATTTTATTAAATTTTTGCCGACAGAATGCCAATTGTTCTGCGTTATTGTAGCCAGAAAATGTATCAGTTGCAACGGACGTAACTTTATTTTGGTCTTCATTTAATACCGAGCGATTATATTCTTGAACATCTTGATTTTTGAAAAAAAGCCTTATTCCATTGGCGCATAATTCGTTAGCAACTGCTTCAGTGAAAAATCTTGTTTCAATTAAATTATGCTGACATTCAGTAAGTGTTTCACCATTTCCTATTTTCGTTAGAATCGCTGCAAAATCGGCATTCGATTGACGCATTACTTCAGAAAGTTCGTAATAGTTCAGCGATCTCCAAAAAGTCGGGCCTGCTAAACTCTGTCTTGTTTGTTTATAAATTGGAGTAGCTCGTATTGGCGGCAACTGTCTAAGATCTCCAATTAAAAATACGTCCTTACTGCCATAAATTTAATTTTTTCCTGTTATTTGTTTCAAACGGAGGTCAATTTTCTCATTAAGCTCCGCTGATATCATGCTTATTTCATCGATGATAATAGAAGTAATATTTTTGAGTAGACTACGAAATTGTTGCAAGGTTTCGAATGATAATGCAGAATTGCGAGCAATAGCAATTTTAAAGGCAGTGTGATTTGTTGTGCCGTTAATAGCGACAGCTGCTTTTCCTGTAGGTGCACAAGTCAGGAACGCATTGCAAAAACCTTGAGTGTGAGAAAATCGATTATAGATTTCTTTTAACAAATGTATGACAAAGGTTTTTCCGCATCCAGCAGGACCTGTCATAAAAATTTGAATGGGAGCATCAGCATTATGGTCTATTATATGGGCAATGACTTGTAGGAGAAGGCCTTTCTGCTTAGTGTTAGCAGCTTGCATAAGTCGATTGAAATCTTGTTTAGGCATAATATCATCTCTTTTTTTGCAAGTGATCCCAAACGGCTCAATGTAGCTACTCGTATGTCAGTATTTATTTCGGCATTTGGATCTTGTAGAAAATCAGCAATTGCATCATTTTCTGCAACATTAACCCCTAAAACGTGTACATCCTGTTCAACCTGCACATTAACATCGTTGTATTCTAAACACATATTCCCGCAGATCTCTAAAGTTTTCGCAATGTCTAATGAAGATTCAAACTCTTTTCGGAGTTCCATTATTAGAACATCATTTTCGTTTGAAATTATTTTGGTCGTTAGCAACATCGTAATTTCGGAATCTTATAATGCGTGGCTGCTGCCGTAATTTCCACTCTCCTTTATGATATGTGTACCGTGATGCAAATTGAGCCAATGATAAATTTTTTAAATTGCCAGGTCTTTTTTGATATTTGTCGAATACATTTTCTTTCCATATATCGCACGATTCTCCATCAATTTCATCTTGGTCTAATGCTGCATTAGTTTTCCTAATTCTTTCACGCTCAGTTGGCCATGAAGTAGGTATATAAATTATTTGTACAGAGCTTTGAGACATGGGTTGTCGTAGTAAGTACCAAGCACTTTCCTGACTTGTTAATTCCATGCTGTTCAGCAAATTTACTCCAAGATGTCTTGTAATTTCTACAATGTCATATTCCGGATGCTCATCCATAAGTTTAATTATATTTTGCTGCAGGTTACTTATTCCTCTGTTTGTTTTGTTCACATATTCGACAACGTAGGCCGCATGAGTATTCCTCTGTGATAAATTGTATATCCATGTTGGATCTTAAAACAGAAAGTATGAATGGATTGTATGGGTTAATCCACTTTTCAGTAGTTTTACGTTTAAGGATAACCATTGGTCTTGTTATGCCAGCGCGAAGTATGTCTAGATAAGTTTCCTCAGACTGAACATTATGAGCTGCTAAAAATGTATCCATATTTTCATAGTCATTTTCTTCAAGTGCTTTCCACATACGAAGATATATTTTATTTAAAGTCGAACGTCTTGCATCAGTTAAGGGTATTGGTATTAAAATTTACGTTGCTTTGCTTGGCATAAATGGAGTACCAAACCTACAATTCTGACCAGTAGATCTACTGTAGTTTTTATTTTTGTTGCACGTAAATGTGTGTTTATGCGTTTCAAGTTTTTGCATGCCAGAACAGTTTGATGCATCAACGCTTCCTAATTTGTCAATTAAATTTACAGCGTCTGACATATTAGCACCCATAGCATCATTAGGAGCTTCATTAAGCCGGAGTAATATGTATGTGTGCGTGTGGGCTTCCTCTGTGCTGAAATTCTATGCGCTAAAAGTGAAATGTTTATAAGTATTTTTTTAATATGTTGTATTTGACATTTTAAAATGAATACCTTGAAAAAATGTGTAACATAGTTTTGTCCAAAAGGGCTGTAGCGTGGCGACTGGAGCAAGGTCATAATAGTGTTGACAATTTTGTTGAAATGAATTGCACAGGTCACGGGATCTTCATTCACTAAGGTGGCTTTATCATTAAAATGCATGCTTTGAAGTTCGGTTTCTTGTAGCTCAGTATTATGTTTCAATTTGTATAAAATCTGCATAAGTTTTGGCCATCCAATTTCATTAGCGCTCATGGTTAGGAAAAGGGTTGGTTTGCCCAGTTGCCTAATCATTGCAAATAAGTCGCGCTTTCTTTGTGACCAATAATATATTGAATTTGGAATCCAACGCAAGAATGCTAAATTTTTCTCTATGCAACCATTTAAATAGTGCTCATTTTGTACTTCATTCCTTGTTATTGAAAGATTTGAACCGATGTATTTAAATGCAATGGTTATTGAATCCCTTACACGAAGTCGCATGATTTTCATGGCCATATAAAGCAAGTGCGATGGTGTTACTCCTCGCCGATCACATCTACGTATCTCACTGCTTGCTATCATAAATGGAGTCACTGTCAAGCCTTCTTTGAAATTTCTAAATTCTCCAAAATAAATTGAGGGAAAAGACAATTCTTCGCAGTGTTCATCGAATAGAATAGACACAGGAGCGTTATTTTCACCAGGTGCCAAACAGAGGTATTGATCCTCATTCCAAAGTAGCGTCTGTTGTTGTGCCAATTAACTCTCATCAATATCTATAACTTCACTTAGGTCTTCTTGCTCTGTTCTTTGTAATTCGAGCGATTCGTCCAAGAAAAATGCGTTGTAGACTTGTATATTATAAAATGTATACAAAGGTGATTCAAGAAGGTATTGTAGCCAAACTTTAATAACGTTTTTCTTAACCAATCCCATTAGATAACTTGACTTATGGATCAATTTTTTTTTTATATGCACATTGATAGCAAAATCATCGTCTATATTGCGCGGTAAAACATGCACCATATTATTTATAGACACGGGTACATTTATAATTTGACCAAGTATTCCGTATTGACCCTGGCCATGTCTTAAACATCGGATTTGCATAAAAGGCAATCTAGGGGACACCAAACGTTCCGTTAAAATATCTAATTACGGTAAATGCAGTGGCCAGGGCGGATACTTGAAGCCATTCGATTTTGAAAGTTGTGGCATTTTATTGGTTTTCAATGTTAAGTAACATGTGGCACACACGCGAGCATTATCGAAATCCAAATGAGGAAATTCCAAAAGAATTAGATTTCTGCATGCAAGTGGAATTGATTTCAAATCTGTGGAGAACCACAATCTATCACAAACAACGCACGCATAGCCGAAGTGATTGTCCATGAATTTGAGCTGAAATTGTCTATGAGCAGCAATATGTTCCATGAAATTAGTGTAAGAAGCAGTTTCCGCATGTTGCTGTTCCTGTGCTTGTTGTTGTGGCTGTTGTTCAATATTTTGTTGTTGAACAAGACGCTGTTGTTGTTCTCTCTTTCTCTTTCGACATTCTTCCTGATGGGTTGTATGTATGTGACCTATTGTTTGTTCAGCAGTTAATGCATTTGATGTAGATGGTTGCATTGGAAGTTCAGCAGTTCCAGCTTGTTGTTGTTGTTGTGCTTGATGGTCCTCTAGTTGTTGCTGCTGTGTTGAATGTTGAAGTTGTTGCTGTATATGATGTTGTTGTTGCTGTATTGTATGTTGCTGTTGAGCAAGAAGCTGTGCTTGCTCTCTCTTTTTCTTCCGGAATGCTGCCGCATATTTTCTTTGTTTTTGCATTTTTGTTTGTTCAGCAGTTAAGGCATTTGATGTAGATGGTTGCATTGGAAGTTCAGCAGTTCCGGATTGTTGTTGTGCTTGATGGTCCTCTAGTTGTTGCTGCTGTGTTGAATGTTGAAGTTGTTGCCGTTCACTTTATGTTGTTCATTCCTCAAAAAACGCGACAAAACTAAAACTTAGTCTAGTATTACATTGTCGCATTTGTTGTGCACGAATTGATTCATTTCGAAATTCAAAACATTTGCTTTTTTAAAAATATTTCTCATGAATTTGTTGTTGCATGTGTATTGTTGTAAAGTAAATTGTTTTTGTTATCGCTCCCAAATTATCATTTTTTTTGCATAGAATTTCCTATTACTTCTTTTTAACACAGAATATAGTGGACAGGTTTTGATATTTGCTCGTGCCGATGTCTGTGAAGGAAATATTTCGAAGGAAATATTTCTCATGAATTTGTTGTTGCGCTCGCTGATTCGAATCAATTCCAGACTTGATTCATAAAATCTTGATTCGCAGAAAATCTTCGTTTTCGCAGTCACAGAAAATCTTCGTTTTGGCAGTCGCAGAATAAGTGACTCTGTGTGTTGTTTGCATGTATTGACTTTGTAGATTTAGTCCCTACACGCCGCTATAGATGTTAACACATCAAAAACGTTTTATAAACATTAATTGGTAAATATTTTTTAGTTTTTATAGTAAGAGATCATCGAATTCATTGTTTAACTCTCCTTTTCGTTTTTTCCTTCTTAACTTTTAAAATTATATTTGTCAGTGCTTACAATTTTTCTTAAAAGGTTCTGGTCTGCTTTCAAAACATTGAAAAACTCATCACACGATAGTGTGATATTGTACTTCACTTTTATTATTTCGTTCAGAGTATCGAAACTCAAACGCGTTTTTTCATCTGTCCAAACTTTATTAACAAGGGAAAATATACGCTCTACTGGTGCCGACGTTCCTGGCAAACACATCATAAATTCTACCACGTTTATAATTGAAGTAAACGGTATATCATTTTTTTCGAAGTCTTTAACTATTTGCACCCAGCGTATATCGATAGGTAATTTTTTTAAATTCCACCCATCAATAGTGGATTTTGTATCGTATTTTTTTAAGAACATATACTGATCAAACAAATCATCATTTATTTCAACACTATTTTTTTTTGGAGAGGTTCTCTGCACTACTTTCGACATCTTCCCATTTTGGTATATCTTTTAATAAAATCCAATCAAACTTTTCAACCTTAGAAAACTGAGAAGCCCAAGAATTTAAATATTGAATTGAGGTTTCTGCAAATACAAACAATGTTATGATTACTTCGAGCTATTTAAAATATACTATTAAAATATACCATAAAACTTAGAAGTATTTTTTAAAATTATTTCTTTCAGGTTGTTGGTTATAATCTTTAATTCTTTTTTCACACACATAGACAAGAAACCAGTGTCAAGTCTAGCACTCAATGCCCCAACAAGCTCATCAATACCACACTTAACTTGGTTTGCTGTAATATCATCACCTTCGATTTTACAAACGATTCTGTTGAAAAGAGCAGCCTAAAAAATATAAATTTATTTTTTTTTTTACATTTTGAGATGAAACCAAAATACCAGACCTGATCTTTCAAAAAAAGGAGCCAGAGTTTAGAGCATGGGGTTTTGAAAAACTCTTGCAGAATTGGTGGAGTGTTTGTAGTTTTTAGGAAGTATGCCTTTAAACCTTCGTAAATATTAAGTATTGATTCTACTGAGCTCAACAAAGCTAAGAATCTTGTTTTTGAGTATCCTAGAAGTTTCCTGTAATTATCTCCGACTGATTCATAAAAATCTTTTAATTTTTTGACTCGCACAGTGTATATATAAAAGTGGGAGTATACTCGTATTTTGACCACAGTTGTCTCGACATCAAATGGCATTTGCTCACAAGCACATTGTAAGGCATTGTGAACTATATGCGCAGCACAACCAATGCCAATTAAATTTGGATACGTTTCCTTTAACTTTGCGTAGACGTTATTCTTTCCATTCCAGTTTTTTCCACCAAAATTGGTATTTGCATTTGTGTCACAGAATGCAATTACTTTTTCCGCAATGTTATAATCTGCCAATTCCTTTTTCACAAGTTCCACTATAATATCTGACGTTTCGCCATCTGTGCTGTTGATATTTAATAATTTTATTTTTACTCCCTCTTGGAGATAAAAATATCTTGCGATAACAGGGAACATCTTTATATTCCCGTGGTTTGAGGCATCTGTTGAAACAGCAACAAAGTTGCTTGCTTCCAGCTCATTTTTAAGCTTTTCCGTTGCATAGGGACCAAATGCATATTTCACGATTGCTTCACACTTAGTGCGGGCACATTTAAAGTTTTCAATATCAAACAAATTTTTAAATATTTTCGAGGCACAGTCTGAGCTCCTGAAGCTTTGGTTTGCTTTTACCAAATGATAAGCCCATACTCCCTCTTTTCCGTCAATTTTTTTGTTGGCGGCACACATATTGAGTGCTTTTATGTGCTTGTTTGTTTTTAAGTGTTTTTGCACATCGCCCACGCCACTATGCGCAATACTGAAAACTGAATTGCATTTTGTGCAAAGAACATTATTTTCAGTATATTTCCCTTTAAGAAATGGGAATTCTTTTTCAATTTTTGAATTAAAAGAACACGCTCTTTTGCTTTTCGACATTTTAACTCAACACAAGACACAATGTCAAAACATTTGCTTCTTCTTTTTTCTATCATTCACAGCGCTTGGATGACATCTGCTTGGTTGAAAGCTGATTGACAGAGTTACCGCATCATAAAGATGGCATTTGAATTAGATATAAGACAGCACTAACATTATAAAAAGCGAGATAAGCGGGACAGTTTTGTAAAAAAGCGGGACAAAATATTGACTAAAAAAAAAGCAGGACATATTATTTAGGTTTATGATTAAAGCGTCTTTATTCAAGATAAAAGCAAAAATAAGTAAGAGTGTGTGTTTAGAAAAGATCAGATTACAGAGTTGCACCCGTTGCAGGGTTGCATGAATACTAAAATGGAATGTACCAATACTCCAATAGCTTTTCGGAATAACTCAAATTTGATTTTGTCCAGCGGTTTTGTAAGAGCATCAGCGACTTGTTCGTTAGTACCGACGTAATCCAATTTAATTTGGCTTTGCCCTAGAATGTCCTGCACAAAATGGTGGCGAATATCGATGTGTATCGATGTCTTAGGATGAAATCTACTATTTTTAGCAATTGCAAGGGCGCTCTGATTATCGCAGCATATTTTCAAGGGTTACTGTTGCTTACAAAGTTGAGCGTTGATACCGTTCCACCAGAGTAGTTCCTGTACTGTGGTGGAGAGTGCCATATATTCTGCTTCGCATGATGACAATGCTACAGTTTGTTGTTTTTTTGAACACATAGATATGAGCTATAAACAAGTAACCAGTTGTTGACTTTCGTCCGTCGATGTTTGAAGCCCAATCAGCATCCGTATATCCGATTATATTGTTATTTCCAATTTTGTTAAATTGTAGTTTGAGTGATGATGTTCCACGTAAATAGCGTAGTAAATGTTTGACAGCGAGCCAATGGCGTGGTCGAGGATTTGAATCAACGACTGAGTTTGTTTACTGCAAAACAAATGTCTGGCCGTGTACATTGACACAAATACATTAGACAACCAATTGCCTCTTGATACGGAATGTTTTTCATTTGTTCAATGTCTTCGGGTTTTAGTGAACAGTTTTCCTGTGACAACTTCTCGCTGGAATTCATCGGTGTTTTGACCGGATTTGCGTCCTTCATTCCAAATTTTTCGAGAACCTTCTCTACGGATTGTTCTTGGTCCAGTCCAATTGAATCGTGTGACCGGGTGATACGCATTCCAAGAATATGTGTAGTAGGGCCAAGATCTTTCATGTGAAACTGTTGATGTAGCTTTGTTTTTATTGCGTTGATCCAGGTATCGTTGTTGCAAAATATCAACAAATCGTCGACGTATACAGCTATAAACAGGATATTGGCGTCTTTGAGCTGGTAATACAAGCAGGGGTCGTACTTAGATTGTTGAAGTCCAAAAACTTTGAGTGCCTTATCCAATTCATGGTTCCAGATTCTGCTCGACTGTTTTACCCCATACAAAGCTTTATTGAGACGACATACCTTTGCAACGTTGTTTTTGTCAATAAATTGTGGAGGTTGTTCCATATAGATTTCTTCCGATAGCTGACCTTGCAAAAATGCTGTGACCGCGTCCATTTGCTCGATTTTCAAATTAAGTTGAACAGATAGTGCGAAAAGATATCGCAGCGAACTATAACGTACAACGGGAGAATACGTTTCCTCATAATCCACCCCCTTTCGCTGAGAATATCCTTTTATTACAAGTCTTGCCTTGTAGCGATCAATACAGCCTGTCACATCACGTTTCGTTCGAAATACCCATTTACATTTAATGGCCTTGCCAGTATTAGGTAATTCTGACAGTGACCACGTTTCGTTATCAAGTAGCGACTGGTATTCCTTTTCCATGGCGAGTCGCCAATGGTCCGCATCTGGACGAGACAGTGCTTCGTCTGGCGTCACGGGATCCATGTGTTGCTGTGGAAAATGTATAGCAGTAGTATGAATCAAATTTTGCGAACGTTCAGGATACTTGCCTTTAGATATGCGCCCCTCATCGCTGAGCTTAAACACTTGCTGGGTTGCAACCGAGCATGGTCTATTGTTGTACGATGGAGGCGCCACTTGTCCTGTAAATCCAGACGTTTCGAAGAAATTTTCGTCAGAATCAGAATCCGAGCTAGATGCTTCGGGCGAATTATCGGTCTCAACGACGAAATCATTGTACTTGACTGGTATACGGCGCTGCCTTTCACTGTGTCGTACCGTCTGCGTTTGTGATTGTTGAAGGACCTCATTTGAATTCGTTGTGTTTGATTCCATTACGTCTGAATCATTAGCAGTTTCTTCAGGATATGAATCTTCCAATTTGATTGTGACACGTTGTGATCCTTGGAGTTGTTTAGGATTTGGTACGTTTGACACGTTCTGCTTTGAAACTTCAGATGCAGCATCAGCAGCGCTAGCAATTTCGTTGATGAAAGTTTACGTTACGGCTTTTGAAAATAACATTTTTCACCGGATCATACAGACGATAGCCTTTGGTATGTTCATCAAATCCCGTCATGACGCATTCGTGTGCTTTTGCATCCCATTTTTTGCGATTAGATTCGGTACGTGTACCATTGCTGTAGTTCCAAATACTCGAATGTGTGAGAAATCTGGTTTCTTTTTATTCCATGCTTCCTCAGGAGTCATGCCTGTTCCTCTTGAAGGAGAACGATTTTATAAATACACAGAATATGCAACGGCTTCAGCCCAAAACATCTTTGACATGTTGGCATCGGCTAGCATGCATCTAGCCTTCTCAACGATTCAACGATTGTTTCTTTCGGCAAGTCCGATTTGTTCTGGGGTATGCACATTTGTTGTTTGATGATTAATTCCTTTCTTTTTTATTAATTCCTGGAATTTGCGGTTCAAATATTCTTTTCCGTTGTCAGTGCGAAGTGTTTTTATTTTTTGGCCACTTTGATTTTCAGCAAAGTTAAAGAAATCGTGAAACATTTTTGAAACTTCCCATTCACCCACATACATAACCTTTTTTAAAAATGGCTTTAATCTGAAGACGATGAAGAAATGGAAAGCTGCAGATCACTGTCTTCATCATTTTTCGATGCTAACGATGGGCCTGGCTTAAAAAAATTGTCCAACGTTGTTTGTCTTTCCTTCTTGTCTATTTCGTTCTTCAGTGATGTATAACAGCTAATGGCTGAGTTAATTCCTCGAGAAACTTGAGCGCTACGTTCGACGTCGGGATCGTTTTCGAGGAGGATGTTTATTCCTTGTTCGAAATAGGAAAAAGCTTTCGATGCATTTTTTTATGTTAGCTGTTTGGATACAACAGGCTCTGTCTCTTTATCAAAAGCCGGTTCAGTTTGCCACTGAATGAGTTCCTCATATGAAAGAGGTTCCCTATCAGCTTCAATTAGATCAAGCACATCACGTTCGTTCAAAGCCGAGATCATGTGTTATATCCAAAATGTTTTGCCTAATTTTAGGAAGGAAATTAACTTCTGCATCAGAACTTTTTACACAATCTGGCCATATTTTTTTCCAGGCATGGTTCATTGTTGTTAATTTTAATTCTTTCCATGATTCACTGATGCTGTCAACAGCATCCTTGATGTTATACGACCTGTTGATGAGAGGGAAAGCTAATACATACTTGCTCAAATAATTTTTTGGCCGTTATAGCGAAACATTTTAGGCCGTAAATCGATAACATGCCTTAATTCAAGAGGTCCGTTGTAGCGAAATGCCGTATAAAGAGCGGCCGTATAGCGAGGTATGGGTGTATACGAATATTTTGCGCGATTTGTCGTCAATCATCGTCAGAAAATATTGGCTTTTACCAAGAGACTCATCTTCCATCGGGCCACATATGTCCGAGTGCACCAGTTCGAGTAATTGGCTAGCCTTAGTCCCAGTTTTGTTGAATGGAAGTCGTATTTGTTTTCCAATTGGACAAATTTTACAATCTGGATAATTTTTATCGACAGTTTTGATTCCAGTGGCCCAACCACCATTCAGTTTGTCTAAACTGAATTTGTTGAAATGTCCCATTCGCCGATGCCACAGTTCACGACTATCTGTTGTACCACACGCAAATGCATTGCCTGACGCCGTTGAATCGAATTTGAATAACCCATTTATATGGGATCCAGTAGAAATTAACTCTTGCTTAGGGTTTATAACCTTTACGCCATTATTATTGAGTGTGACCGCGTTTGACTATTTGACTTACAGACAAGAGATTTGTAGCCAATTCGGGAATGTATTGTACATTGTTAATGTCTATCGAAATTTCATTGCAAGATGGCTCTAATGAAGTTTGGACCACAAGCTTTAACTTGCCTTGTTCGCAGCTGTTACTATACCAGTTTCTGCATGTACTTCATACAATAAATCGCAATTTAACGTCATGTGTGACGTGGCTCCGGAGTTAAAATACCAATTGTCTTTGTTTGCAACACCAATTGTTGATAGAGCAGCATTAAATGCATTATGCTTCTTTCCATTGTCATTGTTATTGTTTGATGGACAATTTCTGGCAATGTGCCCGAAACGTTCACATTTTCTGCATTTTGGGCCTTTTCGTTGATCCGCCTTTGGTTTGTTTTCCCGACATTGCTGATCGAAGCGCGTGCTCATATTGTCATTGGGCCGTACTTCTTCCGTGATGATCAAGACCGGCACATTACTGTGAATGCGAATCGCTACCGTTCAATGATAACCGAATATTTTTGGCCCCAATTGGATAATATGGGCTTGGAGGACATGTGGTTCCAACAGGACGGCGCCACAAGCCACACAGCGATTGCCACAATTAATTTACTGCAAACCAAGTTTGGTGAACGTGTTATCTCACGAAATGGCCCAGTCGATTGGCCGCCTCGGTCGTGCGATTTGACGCCGTTAGATTATTTCCTGTGGGGCTACGTGAAGTCTATGGTCTATGCCAACAAGCCAGCGACGATTGATGAACTTCGTACGAATATCGAACGTGAAATTGCAGCAGTATCGGTAGATTTATGCTTGAAAACCGTTGAAAATTTTGTTCAGCGTCTGGACTTCTGTAAGCGTGCCCGTGGTGGCCATGCAAAAGAAATCGAGTTCCATACATAATGGCATCGAACGTACTTTCACAGGAATAAAGAATTTCATTGATATCTAAAACCGGTTTTGTTTTATTTAAAAATCTCTTGTAGCGCTCTTATTGAAAAACCCGATAGATGAGCGACTTCCTCAAGTAGAAAAATTTATACGAGGGCGCTATTCGATCGTTGCTGTGCAACCATGCCACTTGGTGATGCTTCCATAGAACTCTCCCCAAGTGTTTTGGAGGTCATGTTGTTGGAACGGCATCGTCACTTGCACCGAGATTAGCTCCTTTGCGCCTTGGTCTTCGCACATTTGCTCTATCTTGGCCTTCAGGGCACCACTCGCTCAGAAGTACCATCGCTCTCCTCGCTCGGAAGTACCATCGCTCTCCTCGCTCCATTGATATCTCCAAATTAGCGCTTTCATCGCGCTTGGCCCGAGATGTTATCTCAGAATGGAGGGCATTAAATCGCTCCCATTGTTGCTCTAAAGGAGTTAATCGCACCTTGGCTTCCTCAAGCCCCAAGTGCGAGAACTCGTTCGTCTTCAAGTGCTCCGCTCCTCTTTTAATGTCATTGTAGGCCGACTGGTGTTGTCCGTAGCTCATCTTGTTGATTTATTGTTAATTTGCTTACAGTTGAGAAAAGAAACAAAGAAAAATTAATTAATTCCTAGCGGTGAATGACTCTTTTCTCCTAGCTCCTTGCCCAGTCTGCCAACACTGCATATTTGCTCTTTATATTCTCTAATTTATTATCTGTGCATTTTGAGTCGAATAACCACACTGGTTTATTTGCTCACTAGTACAAAATTCATTGTCCGTTGAACAGCGTTCTAGTAAAACAGAGCATAATGAAAAATGTGCTGTAATGGCCATATTGCGCGATGTCCAGCAATCAGTTGTCAAACAGAATTTCAAACCTTGTGACACAAGACCTTTTATTTTTACAACACATTCCTCAGAAAGAGCGGGAATTGTTGTTTTGGTAGGGAATTGTTCTACTTGGTAATTGATAAGCTTGATTTAAAGCGGTAACAAATTGCTTAAATCCAATATTCTCAACAATACTAAACGGTTGAAAGTCCATAATAAAAAGAAACAAAAGTTTCTCATCTATTTCTTGTTTCGAATTCAATTAAATTTTATTGTTTAAAACATGGTTAATTTACTTTGCCGTACAATAGAACACGATCGATTTAAGTTTACCAAACTTTTATGAAAAGATGAACATTCTTTAGCATCCGACACTAGTTCTACTGAAGAGGATGCAATGTTTTCAACTAAATCTTTTAATGTTTTGGATGCACAAATGTTTCTATCTTCACTTGCATTTATAATAGCTTGTTCATTCTGATGTTTTAAATAAAGAAAGTGTAACGAATCGAATTTACTCACCGGTTCGCCAGGGTCGTGTACAGAAAATTACTTGATGGCGTTGTATTATTAAAGTTTTTCTTTATTTAATATTTTTTCTCTATTTCTATGTTTAAATACTACAATAGAAACTAAAGATTTTAGGGAGACCGCTCCTGAAGTCGGCGCTGTGTAGTCCAGGTCTCCAGTCTCAACGGTGGTGAATTAAGAAACCACTTCCACCGGTTTGACTTTGACTAGTAGTTCTGGTTTGCTATGAAAGCGGATTGAAAAACTCAACGTTCGTAGCAAACGCAGCTCTGGGTCTGGGTTCTGGGCGTCTAGGTCCGTGTGTTTTTAGTCTTTAGTTTCAACTGTGGTGAATTAAAAAAACCACTTCCACCGTTTTAACTTTGATGAACAAGTTCTGTTTTGAGAGTGGATTGGAAAAATCCAGCATTCGTAGCAAACTCAGAACGTGTTGTGTGTGTGTGTGTGTGTCCGTCGGTTCTGTTTGTTGATCTGGTAGCGTCGATGCGGCAACGTTTCCTTAGTACTTACTCGAGAGATGTGTAGCAGGCAAAAGAGACAGTATGTCCCGTTGCAGGCGCTTTTATAGACATCTGTTGCAGCTTTTGTTGTGGCTTAAGTCCCGCTGTCCGTTGCTTCAACTACCGCTTCCTGTTGCTAAGGCCAAAGCATTGTTGCTTTTTTCCTCTTGACCTTAGGCGACCCTCAGCGTTTTTCGGGAAAAGTCCGGTTGTCGTCAAACGCGTAGTAGTTGCAGCGGCACGTTGTTGTTGCACGCCCTGTTGTTGTTGCAACCATGATTCCTTTCCGTTGGCGGTTAAAAATATTTAAATTACCGACCTGTGTTTGAACATTATTTTCGTGCTTCTCCTTTGTGTTATATCCGTGCCACTTGTATGCACAGCAGTGATGATATTCGGGTTTTTGAAATTGTACCAAATCGAGAAAAAAAATGGTACCTTTTTGAGGTAAATTGTGCCTCCATTAGGCGAAAAGTTCACCCCCACCCGTGCAAAAATTTAATATTTTTAATTTTTTGATTGCGTTTATTGCACATATGTGCTAGGAAAAAAATATATGGAACGTTTCGAATATTTCTACAACAATGACATTTTGAAATTTTTTACCGAAATACTTACTTTTTGTACATTCGATTAAAATTCATTTTCGGAATTCAATTCCACATTAGAGTCATACTCAAGTAATACCGAACAGAAAAGTTTAAAAATATATCCATAAGAGGTCTGACGTATCGTATCAAAGTTTTAGTCAGCTTTGAAAACCAAAATACCACAAAGTAATCAGTTCTTTACATGTTATAAAATCATTTAAAATGAGATTATTAACCCTTTTCACGATCTGGGACCTGTTTCTCGAAAAATATTAGTCTTGTATTGCAAGTGTCATCCCAAAAAACGAATAAATTTACGGGCAAAGATTTTCAGACTTGAAATGAAATATTAAAAAGAAATTAAGGGTGAACAAAAACTTGTATACTTGCAATAAAAGTCTAGGACTGTTTGCCCGTAAATTTGTTTGTGTTTAGGAATGACACAAGAGTAAGTTAAACAACCTTAGAAGCCACCCAAGATTGACTCCACTGGCATTTAGCAGCTCACCAGGAACCTCCAGATTTCAGCCGAATGCACACAATTCGCATCAACACCTTTAAACAGCCCAACAGATATTTTAAGCTGAGCAATTTCGGACGCCGAAATAAATTTTAATAACGATTCTTAACTTTAAAATTATTTTATTTTTATTAATTAATTTACTTTATTTTTTTAGATTAATTTACTTATTATATTAATAATATTACTTTATTATTCTTAATCCACATTTTTTTTTACTTAAATCAAACTAAAAATTTATTGAACAATTTTTGTTTCTGATGTATTGGTTCCCATTAAAAACCTTTCAGGGCATCTGATTCACTTAAATTTAAATGAATTTTTTTTAAATTGTTAAATTGTAATATTACCTTTAAATATTGTATTTTAAGTGCTTCATATATCGCATGTAATACAATGGGAAGAAACGCTCCAATTGTGTTTTGTGATACTCTCGTCAAGAATTCTAAAGATTTGAACGAGTCCCCAGTGGCCAAGTACCGCAATGTTATCACCAACTTGGTTCTTGCAGGAATTGCTGCTCTCATGCACGTGTCTGTTTTCTTTAAACTTCCATAAACCTAGTTTTTATGTAAAAAAAATTACTTTGTACACATTCAAACATAAGAAAAATATATTTACCAAATTCAGAATTTCTTCAAACTGATGAACATTCAACCACGAAAAATTCTTGAAATCTTTTTCGTCATCCTCCCAAAAAAAAAAATTTGAAGCAAATGTGCTTCAGTATCATATTGTGTTCTTTTTATTAGAAGAGGCTTCATCCAGTATCTTGTATTAATTTGTTTTTCTTGTTTATTTTCCTTTTCCTCTCTTTCGCATTCGCTTGGCCACTGGCAGCAAAATTTCGAAAATAATTTATATTCTCAACTGGTAGCTAGTTATGGCACGTGTGGGTGCAGGGTTACCTAAAGGCAATATCACATTGCGGAGTTTGAAGATTAAAAAGATTGTGATGTCGCAATTGTACATAAAATCGGTTAATTGTACCTGTGTACCTTTGTAAGTGAAATTCTACCGTCCTTGTATTAGTGGTAGACAGGACCACGCTCCTTTGGTTTTGAATTTTTATAATTTAAGTTGCTCATATATGGTCCCACGAGTATCGGACAAGAGAGGTCCGCTCGCGCAGAGGTCCCTGTGCGCGGGTAAGGCTAGATAGAAACGAAGGTCGCCAAGTATCCGGAGCACTCCGTTAGAGACTGGGTTAGTTTTTGACCTGGGTCCCCAGCCAGGCTGAGCATCGACACGGGTCGTATGACATTTTGCTCCAACCCAGAGGTTTTTTATAGAGGTTTGCTCCCCCATACCCTGTATCCGGGGAGGTGTTTATTGACTCCTCAGTCTAGATCCGTAGTGTTCTGTACTGTTTGTTTCACCAGAAATAACATGTTTTGGGCTTATTACTGGTATAGTTTTAAGCATTTCGTTTTTGAAATCAATTCTTTTTCTTAAATTTTCGCAGAAAGTCGTGTAAAATTTAAGACATTTGTTTTGAATTGTAAAAGGTCGGATTCTTGCACATTCTCGCTCAAACAAAAGACTTCGACTTGAGTTCCGCAAAAAATGTCAGCGATTGGAATATGATAAATTAAATCAATGGAAAATATAGAGTTTGAATCAATATTTCGTTTCAGTAAGTAATTTCTGCAAACTTGATTGAATAAAAAAGTTTTTCGTGGAAGAAGAATATGAATTCTGGCATCTTCTGCCTGCACTTCTCTGTTAATATCGTTAATTATCTTCAAAATATACGATAAAAAATAAAAATACATCTTATAAATAGGATCACGAAGACATGTATTGATAAACAAGACGTTTTCATTAGCATATTGCGATTCAAAGCAGTACAGCTCAAAGTAGTACGATAATGGCTCCAAATTCGGTCAACAACTTCCTGAAAAGAAACTCACAAACATAGTCAAAACAGTTTGCAAAGAATATGTGGAGTAGGTGCAAATTGCAATATTGCGTATAGTTTTACTCCGAATTCTTCTTGAAATTTCGCGAAATCTACTTTTCTATTTGGACTATGACAAAAGTGGTGATAAATATCACGAAAAAGCTTCTCTATTTCTTTCGGAAGTGTCGCAGCAGCGACGGCGAACGGCATCGTCACTTGCACCGAGATTAGCTCCTTTGCGCCTTGGTCTTCGCACATTTGCTCTATCTTGGCCTTCAGGGCACCACTCGCTCAGAAGTACCATCGCTCTCCTCGCTCGGAAGTACCATCGCTCTCCTCGCTCCATTGATATCTCCAAATTAGCGCTTTCATCGCGCTTGGCCCGAGATGTTATCTCAGAATGGAGGGCATTAAATCGCTCCCATTGTTGCTCTAAAGGAGTTAATCGCACCTTGGCTTCCTCAAGCCCCAAGTGCGAGAACTCGTTCGTCTTCAAGTGCTCCGCTCCTCTTTTAATGTCATTGTAGGCCGACTGGTGTTGTCCGTAGCTCATCTTGTTGATTTATTGTTAATTTGCTTACAGTTGAGAAAAGAAACAAAGAAAAATTAATTAAGTCCTAGCGGTGAATGACTCTTTTCTCCTAGCTCCTTGCCCAGTCTGCCAACACTGCATATTTGCTCTTTATATTCTCTAATTTATTATCTGTGCATTTTGAGTCGAATAACCACACTGGTTTATTTGCTCACTAGTACAAAATTCATTGTCCGTTGAACAGCGTTCTAGTAAAACAGAGCATAATGAAAAATGTGCTGTAATGGCCATATTGCGCGATGTCCAGCAATCAGTTGTCAAACAGAATTTCAAACCTTGTGACACAAGACCTTTTATTTTTACAACACATTCCTCAGAAAGAGCGGGAATTGTTGTTTTGGTAGGGAATTGTTCTACTTGGTAATTGATAAGCTTGATTTAAAGCGGTAACAAATTGCTTAAATCCAATATTCTCAACAATACTAAACGGTTGAAAGTCCATAATAAAAAGAAACAAAAGTTTCTCATCTATTTCTTGTTTCGAATTCAATTAAATTTTATTGTTTAAAACATGGTTAATTTACTTTGCCGTACAATAGAACACGATCGATTTAAGTTTACCAAACTTTTATGAAAAGATGAACATTCTTTAGCATCCGACACTAGTTCTACTGAAGAGGATGCAATGTTTTCAACTAAATCTTTTAATGTTTTGGATGCACAAATGTTTCTATCTTCACTTGCATTTATAATAGCTTGTTTATTCTGATGTTTTAAATAAAGAAAGTGTAACGAATCGAATTTACTCACCGGTTCGCCAGGGTCGTGTACAGAAAATTACTTGATGGCGTTGTATTATTAAAGTTTTTCTTTATTTAATATTTTTTCTCTATTTCTATGTTTAAATACTACAATAGAAACTAAAGATTTTAGGGAGACCGCTCCTGAAGTCGGCGCTGTGTAGTCCAGGTCTCCAGTCTCAACGGTGGTGAATTAAGAAACCACTTCCACCGGTTTGACTTTGACTAGTAGTTCTGGTTTGCTATGAAAGCGGATTGAAAAACTCAACGTTCGTAGCAAACGCAGCTCTGGGTCTGGGTTCTGGGCGTCTAGGTCCGTGTGTTTTTAGTCTTTAGTTTCAACTGTGGTGAATTAAAAAAACCACTTCCACCGTTTTAACTTTGATGAACAAGTTCTGTTTTGAGAGTGGATTGGAAAAATCCAGCATTCGTAGCAAACTCAGAACGTGTTGTGTGTGTGTGTGTGTGTCCGTCGGTTCTGTTTGTTGATCTGGTAGCGTCGATGCGGCAACGTTTCCTTAGTACTTACTCGAGAGATGTGTAGCAGGCAAAAGAGACAGTATGTCCCGTTGCAGGCGCTTTTATAGACATCTGTTGCAGCTTTTGTTGTGGCTTAAGTCCCGCTGTCCGTTGCTTCAACTACCGCTTCCTGTTGCTAAGGCCAAAGCATTGTTGCTTTTTTCCTCTTGACCTTAGGCGACCCTCAGCGTTTTTCGGGAAAAGTCCGGTTGTCGTCAAACGCGTAGTAGTTGCAGCGGCACGTTGTTGTTGCACGCCCTGTTGTTGTTGCAACCATGATTCCTTTCCGTTGGCGGTTAAAAATATTTAAATTACCGACCTGTGTTTGAACATTATTTTCGTGCTTCTCCTTTGTGTTATATCCGTGCCACTTGTATGCACAGCAGTGATGATATTCGGGTTTTTGAAATTGTACCAAATCGAGAAAAAAAATGGTACCTTTTTGAGGTAAATTGTGCCTCCATTAGGCGAAAAGTTCACCCCCACCCGTGCAAAAATTTAATATTTTTAATTTTTTGATTGCGTTTATTGCACATATGTGCTAGGAAAAAAATATATGGAACGTTTCGAATATTTCTACAACAATGACATTTTGAAATTTTTTACCGAAATACTTACTTTTTGTACATTCGATTAAAATTCATTTTCGGAATTCAATTCCACATTAGAGTCATACTCAAGTAATACCGAACAGAAAAGTTTAAAAATATATCCATAAGAGGTCTGACGTATCGTATCAAAGTTTTAGTCAGCTTTGAAAACCAAAATACCACAAAGTAATCAGTTCTTTACATGTTATAAAATCATTTAAAATGAGATTATTAACCCTTTTCACGATCTGGGACCTGTTTCTCGAAAAATATTAGTCTTGTATTGCAAGTGTCATCCCAAAAAACGAATAAATTTACGGGCAAAGATTTTCAGACTTGAAATGAAATATTAAAAAGAAATTAAGGGTGAACAAAAACTTGTATACTTGCAATAAAAGTCTAGGACTGTTTGCCCGTAAATTTGTTTGTGTTTAGGAATGACACAAGAGTAAGTTAAACAACCTTAGAAGCCACCCAAGATTGACTCCACTGGCATTTAGCAGCTCACCAGGAACCTCCAGATTTCAGCCGAATGCACACAATTCGCATCAACACCTTTAAACAGCCCAACAGATATTTTAAGCTGAGCAATTTCGGACGCCGAAATAAATTTTAATAACGATTCTTAACTTTAAAATTATTTTATTTTTATTAATTAATTTACTTTATTTTTTTAGATTAATTTACTTATTATATTAATAATATTACTTTATTATTCTTAATCCACATTTTTTTTTACTTAAATCAAACTAAAAATTTATTGAACAATTTTTGTTTCTGATGTATTGGTTCCCATTAAAAACCTTTCAGGGCATCTGATTCACTTAAATTTAAATGAATTTTTTTTAAATTGTTAAATTGTAATATTACCTTTAAATATTGTATTTTAAGTGCTTCATATATCGCATGTAATACAATGGGAAGAAACGCTCCAATTGTGTTTTGTGATACTCTCGTCAAGAATTCTAAAGATTTGAACGAGTCCCCAGTGGCCAAGTACCGCAATGTTATCACCAACTTGGTTCTTGCAGGAATTGCTGCTCTCATGCACGTGTCTGTTTTCTTTAAACTTCCATAAACCTAGTTTTTATGTAAAAAAAATTACTTTGTACACATTCAAACATAAGAAAAATATATTTACCAAATTCAGAATTTCTTCAAACTGATGAACATTCAACCACGAAAAATTCTTGAAATCTTTTTCGTCATCCTCCCAAAAAAAAAAATTTGAAGCAAATGTGCTTCAGTATCATATTGTGTTCTTTTTATTAGAAGAGGCTTCATCCAGTATCTTGTATTAATTTGTTTTTCTTGTTTATTTTCCTTTTCCTCTCTTTCGCATTCGCTTGGCCACTGGCAGCAAAATTTCGAAAATAATTTATATTCTCAACTGGTAGCTAGTTATGGCACGTGTGGGTGCAGGGTTACCTAAAGGCAATATCACATTGCGGAGTTTGAAGATTAAAAAGATTGTGATGTCGCAATTGTACATAAAATCGGTTAATTGTACCTGTGTACCTTTGTAAGTGAAATTCTACCGTCCTTGTATTAGTGGTAGACAGGACCACGCTCCTTTGGTTTTGAATTTTTATAATTTAAGTTGCTCATATATGGTCCCACGAGTATCGGACAAGAGAGGTCCGCTCGCGCAGAGGTCCCTGTGCGCGGGTAAGGCTAGATAGAAACGAAGGTCGCCAAGTATCCGGAGCACTCCGTTAGAGACTGGGTTAGTTTTTGACCTGGGTCCCCAGCCAGGCTGAGCATCGACACGGGTCGTATGACATTTTGCTCCAACCCAGAGGTTTTTTATAGAGGTTTGCTCCCCCATACCCTGTATCCGGGGAGGTGTTTATTGACTCCTCAGTCTAGATCCGTAGTGTTCTGTACTGTTTGTTTCACCAGAAATAACATGTTTTGGGCTTATTACTGGTATAGTTTTAAGCATTTCGTTTTTGAAATCAATTCTTTTTCTTAAATTTTCGCAGAAAGTCGTGTAAAATTTAAGACATTTGTTTTGAATTGTAAAAGGTCGGATTCTTGCACATTCTCGCTCAAACAAAAGACTTCGACTTGAGTTCCGCAAAAAATGTCAGCGATTGGAATATGATAAATTAAATCAATGGAAAATATAGAGTTTGAATCAATATTTCGTTTCAGTAAGTAATTTCTGCAAACTTGATTGAATAAAAAAGTTTTTCGTGGAAGAAGAATATGAATTCTGGCATCTTCTGCCTGCACTTCTCTGTTAATATCGTTAATTATCTTCAAAATATACGATAAAAAATAAAAATACATCTTATAAATAGGATCACGAAGACATGTATTGATAAACAAGACGTTTTCATTAGCATATTGCGATTCAAAGCAGTACAGCTCAAAGTAGTACGATAATGGCTCCAAATTCGGTCAACAACTTCCTGAAAAGAAACTCACAAACATAGTCAAAACAGTTTGCAAAGAATATGTGGAGTAGGTGCAAATTGCAATATTGCGTATAGTTTTACTCCGAATTCTTCTTGAAATTTCGCGAAATCTACTTTTCTATTTGGACTATGACAAAAGTGGTGATAAATATCACGAAAAAGCTTCTCTATTTCTTTCGGAAGTGTCGCAGCAGCGACGGCGAACGGCATCGTCACTTGCACCGAGATTAGCTCCTTTGCGCCTTGGTCTTCGCACATTTGCTCTATCTTGGCCTTCAGGGCACCACTCGCTCAGAAGTACCATCGCTCTCCTCGCTCGGAAGTACCATCGCTCTCCTCGCTCCATTGATATCTCCAAATTAGCGCTTTCATCGCGCTTGGCCCGAGATGTTATCTCAGAATGGAGGGCATTAAATCGCTCCCATTGTTGCTCTAAAGGAGTTAATCGCACCTTGGCTTCCTCAAGCCCCAAGTGCGAGAACTCGTTCGTCTTCAAGTGCTCCGCTCCTCTTTTAATGTCATTGTAGGCCGACTGGTGTTGTCCGTAGCTCATCTTGTTGATTTATTGTTAATTTGCTTACAGTTGAGAAAAGAAACAAAGAAAAATTAATTAAGTCCTAGCGGTGAATGACTCTTTTCTCCTAGCTCCTTGCCCAGTCTGCCAACACTGCATATTTGCTCTTTATATTCTCTAATTTATTATCTGTGCATTTTGAGTCGAATAACCACACTGGTTTATTTGCTCACTAGTACAAAATTCATTGTCCGTTGAACAGCGTTCTAGTAAAACAGAGCATAATGAAAAATGTGCTGTAATGGCCATATTGCGCGATGTCCAGCAATCAGTTGTCAAACAGAATTTCAAACCTTGTGACACAAGACCTTTTATTTTTACAACACATTCCTCAGAAAGAGCGGGAATTGTTGTTTTGGTAGGGAATTGTTCTACTTGGTAATTGATAAGCTTGATTTAAAGCGGTAACAAATTGCTTAAATCCAATATTCTCAACAATACTAAACGGTTGAAAGTCCATAATAAAAAGAAACAAAAGTTTCTCATCTATTTCTTGTTTCGAATTCAATTAAATTTTATTGTTTAAAACATGGTTAATTTACTTTGCCGTACAATAGAACACGATCGATTTAAGTTTACCAAACTTTTATGAAAAGATGAACATTCTTTAGCATCCGACACTAGTTCTACTGAAGAGGATGCAATGTTTTCAACTAAATCTTTTAATGTTTTGGATGCACAAATGTTTCTATCTTCACTTGCATTTATAATAGCTTGTTTATTCTGATGTTTTAAATAAAGAAAGTGTAACGAATCGAATTTACTCACCGGTTCGCCAGGGTCGTGTACAGAAAATTACTTGATG
Organism: Clusia tigrina; assembly: GCA_920105625.2. Classification (NCBI taxonomy): domain Eukaryota; kingdom Metazoa; phylum Arthropoda; class Insecta; order Diptera; family Clusiidae; genus Clusia; species Clusia tigrina. The sequence goes on from OV050030.1 coordinate 55,466,450, forward strand.
GCGTTGTATTATTAAAGTTTTTCTTTATTTAATATTTTTTCTCTATTTCTATGTTTAAATACTACAATAGAAACTAAAGATTTTAGGGAGACCGCTCCTGAAGTCGGCGCTGTGTAGTCCAGGTCTCCAGTCTCAACGGTGGTGAATTAAGAAACCACTTCCACCGGTTTGACTTTGACTAGTAGTTCTGGTTTGCTATGAAAGCGGATTGAAAAACTCAACGTTCGTAGCAAACGCAGCTCTGGGTCTGGGTTCTGGGCGTCTAGGTCCGTGTGTTTTTAGTCTTTAGTTTCAACTGTGGTGAATTAAAAAAACCACTTCCACCGTTTTAACTTTGATGAACAAGTTCTGTTTTGAGAGTGGATTGGAAAAATCCAGCATTCGTAGCAAACTCAGAACGTGTTGTGTGTGTGTGTGTGTGTCCGTCGGTTCTGTTTGTTGATCTGGTAGCGTCGATGCGGCAACGTTTCCTTAGTACTTACTCGAGAGATGTGTAGCAGGCAAAAGAGACAGTATGTCCCGTTGCAGGCGCTTTTATAGACATCTGTTGCAGCTTTTGTTGTGGCTTAAGTCCCGCTGTCCGTTGCTTCAACTACCGCTTCCTGTTGCTAAGGCCAAAGCATTGTTGCTTTTTTCCTCTTGACCTTAGGCGACCCTCAGCGTTTTTCGGGAAAAGTCCGGTTGTCGTCAAACGCGTAGTAGTTGCAGCGGCACGTTGTTGTTGCACGCCCTGTTGTTGTTGCAACCATGATTCCTTTCCGTTGGCGGTTAAAAATATTTAAATTACCGACCTGTGTTTGAACATTATTTTCGTGCTTCTCCTTTGTGTTATATCCGTGCCACTTGTATGCACAGCAGTGATGATATTCGGGTTTTTGAAATTGTACCAAATCGAGAAAAAAAATGGTACCTTTTTGAGGTAAATTGTGCCTCCATTAGGCGAAAAGTTCACCCCCACCCGTGCAAAAATTTAATATTTTTAATTTTTTGATTGCGTTTATTGCACATATGTGCTAGGAAAAAAATATATGGAACGTTTCGAATATTTCTACAACAATGACATTTTGAAATTTTTTACCGAAATACTTACTTTTTGTACATTCGATTAAAATTCATTTTCGGAATTCAATTCCACATTAGAGTCATACTCAAGTAATACCGAACAGAAAAGTTTAAAAATATATCCATAAGAGGTCTGACGTATCGTATCAAAGTTTTAGTCAGCTTTGAAAACCAAAATACCACAAAGTAATCAGTTCTTTACATGTTATAAAATCATTTAAAATGAGATTATTAACCCTTTTCACGATCTGGGACCTGTTTCTCGAAAAATATTAGTCTTGTATTGCAAGTGTCATCCCAAAAAACGAATAAATTTACGGGCAAAGATTTTCAGACTTGAAATGAAATATTAAAAAGAAATTAAGGGTGAACAAAAACTTGTATACTTGCAATAAAAGTCTAGGACTGTTTGCCCGTAAATTTGTTTGTGTTTAGGAATGACACAAGAGTAAGTTAAACAACCTTAGAAGACACCCAAGATTGACTCCACTGGCATTTAGCAGCTCACCAGGAACCTCCAGATTTCAGCCGAATGCACACAATTCGCATCAACACCTTTAAACAGCCCAACAGATATTTTAAGCTGAGCAATTTCGGACGCCGAAATAAATTTTAATAACGATTCTTAACTTTAAAATTATTTTATTTTTATTAATTAATTTACTTTATTTTTTTAGATTAATTTACTTATTATATTAATAATATTACTTTATTATTCTTAATCCACATTTTTTTTTACTTAAATCAAACTAAAAATTTATTGAACAATTTTTGTTTCTGATGTATTGGTTCCCATTAAAAACCTTTCAGGGCATCTGATTCACTTAAATTTAAATGAATTTTTTTTAAATTGTTAAATTGTAATATTACCTTTAAATATTGTATTTTAAGTGCTTCATATATCGCATGTAATACAATGGGAAGAAACGCTCCAATTGTGTTTTGTGATACTCTCGTCAAGAATTCTAAAGATTTGAACGAGTCCCCAGTGGCCAAGTACCGCAATGTTATCACCAACTTGGTTCTTGCAGGAATTGCTGCTCTCATGCACGTGTCTGTTTTCTTTAAACTTCCATAAACCTAGTTTTTATGTAAAAAAAATTACTTTGTACACATTCAAACATAAGAAAAATATATTTACCAAATTCAGAATTTCTTCAAACTGATGAACATTCAACCACGAAAAATTCTTGAAATCTTTTTCGTCATCCTCCCAAAAAAAAAAATTTGAAGCAAATGTGCTTCAGTATCATATTGTGTTCTTTTTATTAGAAGAGGCTTCATCCAGTATCTTGTATTAATTTGTTTTTCTTGTTTATTTTCCTTTTCCTCTCTTTCGCATTCGCTTGGCCACTGGCAGCAAAATTTCGAAAATAATTTATATTCTCAACTGGTAGCTAGTTATGGCACGTGTGGGTGCAGGGTTACCTAAAGGCAATATCACATTGCGGAGTTTGAAGATTAAAAAGATTGTGATGTCGCAATTGTACATAAAATCGGTTAATTGTACCTGTGTACCTTTGTAAGTGAAATTCTACCGTCCTTGTATTAGTGGTAGACAGGACCACGCTCCTTTGGTTTTGAATTTTTATAATTTAAGTTGCTCATATATGGTCCCACGAGTATCGGACAAGAGAGGTCCGCTCGCGCAGAGGTCCCTGTGCGCGGGTAAGGCTAGATAGAAACGAAGGTCGCCAAGTATCCGGAGCACTCCGTTAGAGACTGGGTTAGTTTTTGACCTGGGTCCCCAGCCAGGCTGAGCATCGACACGGGTCGTATGACATTTTGCTCCAACCCAGAGGTTTTTTATAGAGGTTTGCTCCCCCATACCCTGTATCCGGGGAGGTGTTTATTGACTCCTCAGTCTAGATCCGTAGTGTTCTGTACTGTTTGTTTCACCAGAAATAACATGTTTTGGGCTTATTACTGGTATAGTTTTAAGCATTTCGTTTTTGAAATCAATTCTTTTTCTTAAATTTTCGCAGAAAGTCGTGTAAAATTTAAGACATTTGTTTTGAATTGTAAAAGGTCGGATTCTTGCACATTCTCGCTCAAACAAAAGACTTCGACTTGAGTTCCGCAAAAAATGTCAGCGATTGGAATATGATAAATTAAATCAATGGAAAATATAGAGTTTGAATCAATATTTCGTTTCAGTAAGTAATTTCTGCAAACTTGATTGAATAAAAAAGTTTTTCGTGGAAGAAGAATATGAATTCTGGCATCTTCTGCCTTGTTGTGAGTTAGAATCAAGCTACTTACGCGTAGTTGACTCACAGCACCGGCTCTTATTAAATTCATTAAGAACGCACATATTTCTAGGGTGCAAATATAGTAAATGAGCAGTAATTATTCATTTAATTATGATGTAAACTTTTAGGGTGTCACAGTTCCGCAGTCAAGCTGACGAGGGGCATTTAGAATGCACCGACGACAGCTTTTACTTGCAGTAGGTCATTGGGCTTGAGCAACTGACACCAAATAACAATTGCGTAACTGGAACACCAGAAAAGTGAAGACGTAGACTGTAATGTTTATTTGTAAATAGTATATAAGAACTAGCATTTTAAGAATAAAGCGCTCTTGTTGTTTTAAACCCAAAATAGTGCAGTGCTCATTTAAGAAAGTGGTGTAGGTTTACAGGTTCCCGCGACTGGATATTCCAGAGGACGTCTCTCGCCGACAAGCAGATAAGGACCCCAACATTTTGGCGCAGCCGGTCTTAAGGACCTATTGGAGCAATCCCAGGGCAAGGAACCCTGAAGCAGAGAGGCATCCTGCAACGAATTCGAAGGACCTCATCGAAGGACACTGTGGAATAAAGATGACATTGAAAAAAATTATGGTGAGTAGAGTGTATAATAGCGTAGAATAAGTAGGTACTTCTGCGACCCTGAAGGCGCCGTAGCGCTGGTCAAAGAAGTCGCAACCTATAGGCGCGTTTGCGCTGTTGCACGCAGCTTTGAATGGCAACCATAAACCGTCAGTATGATCGGACGGTCTATGTATGTTCATCCTAGCTGTGAGGATTTTTTTTGTAGGGGATTTGAGTTTGTTTGTCGTGAGGAACCTTTATATTGTTTATAAGGCCATGTGGTCTATGTTGAGAAAGTTAAATTGTTTTTGTATTGTTTAAATTCTGAAGTTCTGAATTTTTCTTGTTTGATTTAAATGATTGGCTTTTGAGCTTAGGGTATTAGGAAAAAATATTTCAAGAAGTGTCTACAACACGTGTTGTTGCATCAAAGTTTTTTGTAGTTCGGAAACTACGATTTGCGTAGCAATGTTGAAGAAAATTTTTAAATGCTATTATTATGTGGCGCATACGTTACGGGTTTATTTTTTAATATGGATTCAGATTCCCGGGAATGAATAATGACACTTTTGCCGGTAAATCAAATTTCGGTTTTTACAAACATATGGCCTTTTCTATGGATGTATTAAAGATGGTGAGAGGAAAACAAGGAGTATTGGTGAGGAAGTCAAGGACCAATTTGCATTGATGGAAGGACTTAATGGACGCCGGTAGACAGCGGATATGGAACTTTGTGATGGAAAACAAGTATAGCAGAATATGTATATAAAGATAGAATTTACGGTGGAATGTTTTTTTTAAATTGGTATTTATCAATAAGTAAGATGGAATAAAATATTGGGATAAGTTAATAACAAGTTTTATCAATTATTGGATTTTTATTTGTAATTGGGATACGACATCTGTTCTGGCATTTGGGATATGACGAAGGAAGCGCAAGGATTAATGCTGAGACAGGAACAAATTGGCGAAACGATTGAAAAGCTGGTCCGTAACTTTAAGAAAGACGGCAGGTTACGTAAGGACAACGTGTATTATCGCAAGCGAATAACACAGTTGCAAGATCTGGGGAGAGAGTTCAACAATAATCACGGACTGTTGTTACCTCACGCAGTTGAGTACGGCAAGGGAAAATATTTTGCGGAAAAATACGCAGACTACATAAATAGTCTGGTCAACGAATGGGCAGATACATTTAGTTCTGAATTAGAAGGACTAGGGCAACAAACAGTGAGTTTGGTTTCGCCAGACGAGGAAGTAAGGAACAGATTAAAATCAATACAGTCAGAGGTGAAACTGTTTACTGGGAAAATAGTTGACCAGTTCGAAGCTAGTACAAGCAGGGAAGAAGCACAGGAATTGTGGAAGCAGGCGAATGCCGGAGGAGCTGTGTCACCATTAGAAGTAGCGGATCAAGCCTTTACGGCAATCCAAAGAAGAACAGAAGAAAAGTTATTCAGTTTTCATAAGAAAACAGAAGATTTGAGAGCACAAAAAGAGTATCTTGAGAAAAAGGTAAAGGAACTTTCTCAGAGATTGACGGAAACAGAGGAAGCAGCAACGCTGTTGGAAAAGGAGTGTGCAGGATTGAAAAGAGGACGGGCGACCAATAGCAACCCACATAGAAAGGAGAGATCAAAATCAGCATCGGCTGGATTTACACAGACAGTGTTGACATTGCCTCCTGAAGTTCGCTGGCCGGAGTACTTAACTCCGGAAGGGATAGGTCGTGTGGTAAAGCCTAGATTAGTATTGACTGGAGAAAGTGAAGCGGGATTTTTATTTGACGCATCGGAAATCGGTGTCGAGCCATTTACTCCAGAACGTCCGGTAACTAATAAAAATAAGGGATATACGCCAAAAGAGCCAGAAACAGTAACGGTACAGGACAGGCCCAATACTGCGGACAGTATTTCGCCTGTACGAACAAACGATCGAAGACTAATTAGTTTGAGTCCGTCATTGGTCAATTACCTCTCAGATCCGGGAGAAGTGAATCTAGGAACGACCCACAAAGATAGCGCTCAAGTTTTACCGGTCATAAGTAAAACAAAAATACGTAAAATGGGTATAGAGGAGATTTCAAAGACCGTGTCCAGGCTAGTACCTGTGTTTACTGGTGCTGCTTCAGAAGATTTAAGGTCCGAACTCAGTAGGTTCATTCAAGGTTGTGAACTTGCAAAGCGAAGCATAGGCCCTGATGAGTTGCAGGACTTCTTTGACTGTGTTAAGCAAGGGTTATTTGGAGTTGCGTACAACCTTGTGCTGCCAAAACAATTCGCCAGTGTGAGTGAACTTTACGGCCTTCTGAAGAGAACTTATCTAAAGGAGAGAACTCTGGAAGACATATCCCAAGAAATTAGAATCGGGAAACAACTGGCAGGGGAAGACATACGCGCCTTTGCCAGGCGTTTGGAGTCACTTCGGATGATGGCCCAAGAAGTAATCAAGAATAAGTACGATGGCGTTGGTGATACCGCGTTATTATACGAAGTTGACAAGTCAGTGTTAACGACTTTCGTAGTGGGGCTCCGCAATTCCGCTCTTAAAATTCATATGCTGAATAGCAAAGCAGGAAATCTGGAGGAATTGGTAGAAGAAGCAATTCGAGCGCAAGTCCTTGTGGAACGGAGTACGGCCGGATTGGGGGAGATACATATGTTGGAAAATAGACAGGACAATTTAACTGCCGCTGTCATGGATAGAGAAGGAAATAATTTCGTCCCAAACGTATACAGAGGAGCATATAATCCCGGTATCTCCGACAGCAGAGCCGCGTATCAGAGAAATCCGCACAGGGGGGTTGTACAGAAGGCTCCCACATGTTCGTTCTGCCATAGGCCAGGCCATACAAGAGATGAATGCATTACACGCAAGAATACGCCCTATTGTATGGAGTGCCAAACATATGGTCATGAGGGAAGTAGACAGTGCCAATTAGACAATAAATGGGATCAAAGTAGAAGGCAGCCAGCTACGAGGCGCCCAGATCCACCCTTAAGGGACAGCAGGGGCAGTAGTCCTCGAGTCAACTCAACGGAAGGGATTATCCAAGGAAGAAATCCTTTCAGCACTGGGAATGGTCAACAGCGGCCAAACTGGGATACTAGAGGAGGACAAAGGTTAGGCAACACCCAACAGGGGTTGAAATGCTTCTCATGTGGTCGGATGGGACATCGAGCTGCGGAGTGCAGGGATAGGCAGTTCCAACAGAGGAACCAGGGAAACTTCCAGCGGCCCAGTCGAGGCCAGTAGACTGGAAAGCCAAAAGTAAGGAAGTAACAGTTAGGCCGAAGGTACGTGTGTCTGGTAATGTAGGAAGTACAGTCCAGGAAAAGGAGGAGCAAGAGGCTCTCCAATACCACGTACCAAGAATTGTAAGAACAATGGTTCAAGTGACGGATGAGCAAGAGTCTCTCCGGGAGAAAATTTTTGATTGCGTATTGATTTGGGTAACTGTGATGATTCTAGCACTTAGATTAAGTTTCAATAAGATTAGAGAGTATAGGCCAATCGCCGCGTACGTGGTACGAGGATGTATAGTTAAGGTATTAGCGGTAATTTTGAGGGAGTATAGGGTTGTAAGGCATAACTGTGGTGCATGGAGGAGAAAATTGGAAGAGTTAGGAAGTAGATACGCGTCCATTTTGGAGTCAAAAGGGCGTTGTTTCGTTGTGAGCAGGGTAGGAGATGCTTTCATCGAGATACCCTGCAAGGAGGCAGCTAGTGGAAAGCTAGTGCTTTTGGTAGATTCAGGGGCGGATACTAGCCTCGTAAAATCTAGTGTTTTACGGAAAGGACTAGTTATTAACCCAAAAGATGTAAGAACGCTTAATGGAGCGTTCGGAGGTTGCATCAGAACACTGGGGTCACTTAAAATAGGGCACAGTAAAGTTAAGGAAATGAGTTTTAGAGTGCACGCAGTTGAATTGTATAGGGAAGGTATCCCGGCCGATGGGATAATTGGCCGCGATAATCTCTGGGGCCGCACCATACTGGATGCGCTGGAGAAACAGTTATCATTTTATGATGATAATAAGAATAGAATCCTTACTCTCCCATTGAAGTCATGGCAGGAAGGAACCGTGAATAGGGTTAAGAATTGTATGGAGGTAGTGAACGCAAGGTCAACCAGAGTAGTTTCTATTCGTGTAAACACGAAACTTAGGACTGTTGTTTTGCACAAGCAGCAACTAGCGGACGGCGTATATATGGGAGAGACCATAACGCACGTTAATAAGGGTAGAGTGTACGCTTGCGTACTCAACGCATCAGAAAAGGACTACCTGATGGATGAGGGTTTTAGACCTAAGTTCACTAGTTACGATAATTTTAAGGAACCGAATTATGGAACGGTTAATCAGATTAAGCAGATAGATGTAAGGAAAAGAATGGAGAGAGTGCTAGAATCACTAAAGTTAGACCCAAGCGCAAATTCAGAAGAGAAGGCATCAATAGAAGCCATTTGTATGTCATTCCATGACATATTTTTGCTGGAAGGGGACCAGTTAACGTATACACCAGAGGTAGAGCATGAAATACCTACTAGGGTGGATCAAGCACCAATTAACCAGAAGCAATACAGGTTGCCACAGGCTCACAAAGATGAGGTTAATCGGCAAGTGGAAGGAATGTTAAAGGATAACATTATTTCGCCGAGTATCTCGCCTTGGAATCCACCAATAATTTTGGTGCCAAAGAAGGGAGGTGCTCACGGTCAGAAGAAGTGGAGAATGGTCGTTGATTTTAGGAAATTGAACGACGCCACTATCAAGCAGGTGTTCCCAATACCAAGGATAGAAGAGATACTGGATCAATTGGGACACAGTAGATATTTTTCTACACTTGATTTAGCGAGTGGCTATCACCAAGTCCTGGTGGATACCCAAGATAAGCAGAAAACCGCGTTCAGCACCGGTTTAGGCCATTACAAGTTCAATAGAATGCCGTTTGGATTAACAGGAGCACCGGCTACCTTCCAACGGCTAATGAACCATGTGCTAACAGGCTTACAAGGGTTAGATTGTTTTGTGTATCTCGACGATATTGTAATTTATGGGAAGAACTTGCAGCAGCACTCGCAACGCTTGCGCAAGGTGCTCCAGAAATTGCGAGAACACAACTTGAAATTGAACACGGAGAAGTGTCAATTCTTACGAAGAGAGGTGGTTTATTTAGGCCATCGTTGCTCAGAGGCAGGAGCACTGCCTGACCCGCAGAAGGTGGAATGCGTTAGAAATTTAGCGGTTCCAAGAAACAAAAAAGAAGTGCAAGCATTCCTAGGACTAGTGAACTATTATAGAAAGTTCGTGGAAGGACTAGCCGGAATTGCTTTGCCCATTAATAAGTTGCTACGAAAAGAAGCAAAGTTCGAATGGACAGAGAGATGTCAGCAAGCATTCGAGAGGCTAAAGGAGATAATTAGCTCGCCACCAATTTTGGCATACCCCGACTTTGAGCAAACTTTTTTGTTGACCACTGATGCTAGCAATGAAGCATTAGGGGCAGTATTGTCACAAGGGGAAGTCGGTAATGACCGACCAATAGCATTCGCAAGCAGAGCGCTTAGCGACACGGAGAAGAGATACTCCACAATAGAAAAGGAGTTTCTAGCCATAGTATGGGCTACGAAGAATTTTAGAGCATATTTGCTAGGACGCCCATTTAGGATATATACTGATCACCAGCCGTTGAGAGGCATAGCCAATTTGAAAGACCAAACGTCTAGGCTAGCCAGGTTCAGACATAAATTGTCTGAGTATGATTTTGAAATCATTTACAAACCTGGGAAAAAGAATCTGAATGCGGATGCACTCAGCAGAGTACCGCAGGCACAGAAGGTATCAGTAGTGCAAACGAGGGCCAAAGCACGGTCAGATAAGGAGAAGACCGAGGGAATTCAAGGGGATAAAGTTGATGCAACAGGAAATGTTAGCAATGCGAATGACGTTGCTAATGAACAAAGAGCCAGTAGTGTGGAATGGCTGAAGGATATAAAGGATATCCAGGCTGTGTTAAAGGGTTTCCATGATTCACTTCTAGGTGGCCACCAGGGATTCTGGAAAACCCATGACAGAATTAAGCGAGTATACGGATGGAAGGGTATGCTCCGAGATATTAAAAAGTATATAAAGAGTTGTCCGAAATGTCAGGCCAACAAAAGTTCAAGGCTAACCAAGATGCCCATGGTGTTAACTGACACACCAAAACAACCATTTGATAAGGTTCATATGGATATTGTGGGTATTTTACCTGAGACTGTTTCGGGCAATAAATACATACTGACGTTCCAAGACGATTTCTCAAAGTATATGGCGTGCGTGGCTATACCCGATGCTGAAGCAAGTACGGTGGCCAAAGCATTCTTTGATGAAATTATAGCAAGATATAACATACCTAAGGTTTTGATAACCGACAATGGTTCAAATTTCGTATCAAAACTATTCTCAGAAACGTGTAAAATGCTGGGAATCAAGAAGTTGCACATAACACCATATCATCCACAGGCGAATGGCTCACTGGAACGTAGTCATCGACCTCTGGCCGAGTACTTGCGCAGTTTTGTCAAGGAAGACGGCTCGAATTGGGATCAATGGTTAACCACTGCAATGCATGTACACAACAATACTGTGCATGTATCAACAAAGCAAACTCCGTTTAGAACACTCTACGGGTTTGATTTCAACATGCCAGCGAATTTGAAGCGCAAATGTGCGCCTGTATACAATGCTGATGACCCCAATAAAGTACAAAAATACCAGTTGCAGCGAGCGCACGAATTGGTTAGAGAAAACCAGGAATATGCTAAGCGAGTGGCCAGGGAAGCCTATAACAAGGTACTAAACCCAGTAGTTTTTCATGTGGGTGATCAAGTACTAATGAAGAATCAGGCTAGGAGAAACAAATTCTCACCTGTGTGGATAGGCCCCTATGTAGTAGCAGAGATCAAAAGCCCAGTTACAACGGTCGTAACGATTAAGGGCAAAAATAAAAAGCTACATAATAATTTGTTGAAATTATTGCACATTAGACCACACAACTAAAGACATGTGTTAGCAGTGTTTTACAAGTGTAAACACAAGAATAACAACGTAAACATGTACGTGTGTGTATCAAATAACACACACAGCTCCGATTTTCAAAGCCAAGGCCAGTAGAAGTGTGCCACTTAAAATCGAGCGATTAAAGTTGACGTAATAAAAGTGCTTATTATGCACTATGGCCGAACGAAGCACAGTAGGGAAAAATATATTTTTTAAATATTAAATGATAAATATTGCACGTAATTAAAAAATAAAATAAGATAGTAAGACAGTCGTGGGTAAGTAATATAAAACTTCGAATATGTACATACATACATACGGCAGTGTATGCACTGAAATTCGATGCATGAGCATTAACGCCAGGCAACGGAACTGTTGGTGAAGTAAATATATATACGAGTATGTATATATGTGTATAAGATAAAGAATGAATGTACGAATGTATATTTAAAGAAGTAAGTATTCTAGTTAGGAGGAATGGGTATGTGCGTATGTATATATTTGCAGATACTGCAGCAGGCTATATGTAGATATACTCGTACATAGGTTTTAACTGTTTATTGTTTAGGAAATTAGCGTATGGAAATTCGAAAAAATGTGTAGTTAATTGGGGAAAATAACGTTAGTAATTAATTCTAGGTAATTTAAAGCGCCTTGAATGTATGCATGTATTCATATACGAGCTAATTACAGGATGGAAAATAGAATCGTTAATGGATATATACATATCAGGCTAGAAGTAAATTTAAATAAAAAGTCAATTGTATGCGATGAAAGATATAGTCATGCAATGGACAATGTTTTCACATAAACGGGTTTATCTTAAATAATCTCGCTTATGTAAAAGGCACTAGTTTTGCCAAGAATTGATATAAAAATTTTTTTTTTTTTTGGGCGGCATATAATTAAATTAGAAAATAATTGTTATGTATGAAGCAAATTTTTGTAAAATGTATATATTTGAGAAGGATTTAAAGTTTTAATGCCGCCAACAATTGTAAGAAAATGTATTATAGTTAATTAATAGTATTTGTAAAGGAAATAGTTTTTGTTACTTGTTTATAGTTTGTTTGTTAAGACGTAGTAGATAAGCGATATATAGATTTGAATCCAATTTACTGTTTACGTTAAAAATTGAATGAATGTAATAGCTAGTAAGAATAATTAAAACTCGGCAAGTCCGATAAGCTAAGCGTATTGTTTTTAGATATTCAGGCGTTGGTGAACAAACATCTGGATGGTTCAATATGGTGCAGCATGAACCTGGAAGGGACTTCCTGCAGCGTCGAAGACTGAGTAATATGTTAACCAACATCCAGGAGACCAGTAGATGAAATGCAAGTGCAGCGAACAAAAATCTGACTGAATGAGAAGAAGTAAGAAGACGTAGAAGAAAAGTGATCAGTAAGCCGCAAAGGAAGAAAGACGAGTTTGGCAACGATGATGTCCAGAGATAATTTTTGGGTTGGAAGAAACGAAAACGAAATTAGTGAGAATTCATTTTTATATGAAAGAGTGGAAGAGCTTCCAACTTCCCATCTGCGAGATGACTACGATTTAAGCTTATGAAAAGTCAAATAATACTTGAGTTTTATTGCATAACTGACGAAATGGCATGAAAAACACTAACATGTACGTTGTCCGGATAAAAAATTCCAACGTGTCTGCCATTATTACATATGTCAGTATGTATATTGTATTATTGTCTAGAAATAAGAAAAGGTAATTTTAGCCAAAACCCGAGGTTACTCCGTAATTTCACCGAGAAACGGCTACAATAACAATAACAGCCACAACTACTATCGTTCAATTAGCTTCGCAGAATAATCTCCTGGCGCAAAAAATCGTTTTAACCACGAAAAGATCGAACATAACTTAGCCAAGCTTTATCGACTAAACTTCGTAACGATTTCTCCAATGAGAAAACATCCATTGTCACTCACTAAGCGAATATCGAATATTTATTTTGATTTCGTCAGAAGCGCATCTAGTCGCGCAAGCTTGCATCATCTTTTTACGTACCGGTCCGGAAAGAAGGGAGGGGTATGCAGACTTCATCGAAGGACTTCACTCGGACAACGACGGTCGTCAACTGGACCAGCAGGTAGCAGAGGGCGCAGTATAATATAAGGTTTTATGTATAGAATATAACTGTGTCATTGTTTAGATATTTGTATATACGCCAATGAGAAAAGAGTCAATGAAAGACCAAATTATAAAAAGGGGAATATAAAAAAAAAAAAATAATGATGGATAAAAATAAGAAAAAACAAAAACAAAAACAAAGTAAAGAAAAAAATAAAAGAGAGAAAACTACAAAAGAAAATAAAAGCTAGAGAAAAAAATATATATATGGAAAAGAAAAGAATAAAAAAGGAAGAAAAAACCGTGATAGAACCCAAACAAGGCGATTTCATGAAAAAAAAAAAATAAATAAATAAAACAAATTATATATATGTACTATAGAGTTAAATAGATGCACATAATTGTTTACAGTGCAAGAAAAATATTGTAGAGATTTTATGGAAGTTAGTTGCACTAACTTCTTTTAGAAAGAGGGGAGGGATGTTGTGAGTTAGAATCAAGCTACTTACGCGTAGTTGACTCACAGCACCGGCTCTTATTAAATTCATTAAGAACGCACATATTTCTAGGGTGCAAATATAGTAAATGAGCAGTAATTATTCATTTAATTATGATGTAAACTTTTAGGGTGTCACAGTTCCGCAGTCAAGCTGACGAGGGGCATTTAGAATGCACCGACGACAGCTTTTACTTGCAGTAGGTCATTGGGCTTGAGCAACTGACACCAAATAACAATTGCGTAACTGGAACACCAGAAAAGTGAAGACGTAGACTGTAATGTTTATTTGTAAATAGTATATAAGAACTAGCATTTTAAGAATAAAGCGCTCTTGTTGTTTTAAACCCAAAATAGTGCAGTGCTCATTTAAGAAAGTGGTGTAGGTTTACAGGTTCCCGCGACTGGATATTCCAGAGGACGTCTCTCGCCGACAAGCAGATAAGGACCCCAACAGCCTGCACTTCTCTGTTAATATCGTTAATTATCTTCAAAATATACGATAAAAAATCAAAAATACATCTTATAAATAGGATCACGAAGACATGTATTGATAAACAAGACGTTTTCATTAACATATTGCGATTCAAAGCAGTACAGCTCAAAGTAGTACGATAATTGCTCCAAATTCGGTCAACAACTTCCTGAAAAGAAACTCACAAACATAGTCAAAACAGTTTGCAAAGAATATGTGGAGTAGGTGCAAATTGCAATATTGCGTATAGTTTTACTCCGAATTCTTCTTGAAATTTCGCGAAATCTACTTTTCTATTTGGACTATGACAGAAGTGGTGATAAATATCACGAAAAAGCTTCTCTATTTCTTTCGGAAGTGTCGCAGCAGCGGCTTCAGATGACAAATTTAAATTGTGGCAAACATCACCTTGTATTAAAATTTTTGGGCAAATCTCCTTTAATCTCGCTTGAACTCCTTTTTGCTTCCCCATCATTACGTTGCAATTGTTCGCTGTGAAGCCCAACATGTTTTGAATTGGAACATTCTGCTTATTTAGAAGCTCAAGTAAAGCATTGAGGATGCATTCAGCCGATGAGTCAGTAACTGGTGCAAAATCCAGAAATCTGTCTTGGCAATTTTTATGAAAAATCCTGATTATAACAGCCAAGTTTTTGTTCATGCAAATATCTTTGCTTTCGTCGATGATTATAGAATAATATTGCTTATTCGTTACATCAGAAATCACCTTGCAATTATGTGGCCCGGTAATAGAATTTATTATCTTCTGCCCTTTTATTCTATTAGTCGAAAATTTTGCAAGGATTTTGGAATCTTGAGGACTTAAGGCATTTGCTCAAATGATTCAAAGTGGCAAATGGTAGATTGTGCTCCGCAACAAATAAACTGAGTCGGGTTTCAAGCTGTTTTGGACCGTCCAAAATTACCTGCTGGTCTGCTCCTGGCCGAAGAAATGTATTCATCTTTCGCGCTGTTTACAGCTTTTTCATGGCTTTTACTTCCTGCGTGCCGTTCAATATGGTTTAAATTGCCCGTAATTGCATCATTGCAAATAATTCACTTTTTACCTTGTTTTGAAGTTGCATCTTCAACCAACCAGTCGAATTTCTCTTTCCACTCCTTTCGGAAACGATTTTCATATTTGGTCTTCTTCAAAGCATCGACGGGATGGCTCCCTTTTTCATTATTTGCTACGACAAAAAGCGCGGGAATGGTCATTACATTGAATTTAATTCAAAATCACTATAACTTACTTTCCATCAGAAACTTCTAGCGGCTGCGTCTGCACTGGACTTGTTGTCGAAGTTTTTGGATTTTTTACAATCTGCCTAAAAATGTATCCTTATTAAAAATTCGTTAAAAACTATTAAATATTCATTGGATCTCTTCGGCCCCACTTTTGGCGTGTTTGCTGCCGGTGGAGCAGCTCGGGCGCGGGCGCGCGATCGCTCAACCACCACTGGGGCGCGCGCTGGCGCAGTTGTCACGAGGGTGCGCGCTGGCACAATCATCATGGAGGCGCGCGCTGGCGCAGTCGTCACGGAGGTGCGCGATGGCGCCGTCGTCATGGAGGCGCGCGCTGGCGCAGACGCCACTGATACGCGCGCTGGCGCAGATCGGGCGCGGGCACGCGATGGCGCAATTGCCACTGTGACAATCTCGCTTAGCAGCCACTGGGGTCCGTACCGGCACACCCGTAACTATAGCATTAGCTGGCGTGGCTGCCCCTGGGGTATGTGCTGACGCCATTCTCTGTACCATGAAGGGGGCCGGGAACACTGATCGCCCGTACTCGGCGGCGCAGCGGTCGCAGGGGCCAATGTAGCGTCTGCCACGCCAGTCGGCACGGCACGATGGTAAGTTCTGTGGAAACAAACATTAAGATTAGTCATCAGCCATAAGGTGCTAGTAATAGGAGTGAAGATGCTAATAGTAGGAGAAGTAACAGCTACAAGACTACCTAAAGTACTACAACCTTATCCCGTGGCAGAGCCATGCGAGATCTACGACTACCGTTTAGCGAGGAATACTACGGATTCCATGGAGAAGAAACGAGGAGGTATATATAAAAAGATAGGCTACAAACTAGAGGCTACGAAGAATGGGACTAGCTACAGAAACGGCCAAAAGACCGGATGCCGGGATTACTCAGCCTGCATTCCCGCTCGAGGAAGTAGAACCATCTTTGTGATGGGCCTTGTAACGACTCCGCGTGTTGTCCGCACTTTCGCGACTCGCACCCTACCGTCTGAGTCCGGGTGGACCTCAGTGATCCTTCCCAATCGCCATTCGTTGGTTGGAACGTGGTCATCCTGCAATACCACCAGATCTCCTTTCACTGCATTTTCTTGGATGGTCTTCCACTTTGTCCTGCGCTGGCACTCCAGAAGATATTCATGTTTCCAGCGTACTGAGAACTGTTGGGAGAGAACTTGAAGTCTACGCCAACGATTAAGAATGGAAAGAAAAGGGGTGGTCTCCTCCGAGACGGCTGGTGCAAGAAATGGTCCCCCTACAAGAAAGTGCCCTGGGGTAAGTGGTTGGAGGTCGTCGGGATCGTCACTGAGGGCGCTAATCCGTCGAGAGTTCAGACATGCCTCGACGCGGGCTAATACCGTCGCCAACTCTTCATACGTATACCGGATCTGCCCACCCATTCGTTTGAAATGGTGTTTGAAGCTCTTTACTGCGGCTTCTCACAGTCCCCCCATATGGGGAGCGTTTGGAGGTATAAAATGCCATTTCAATTGGTGAAACCAACGCTGCGTGGTTGCCTGATCCTTAGATTCTCGAATCACACGTGCGAACTCCATGCGCACTACCTTTTCTGCTCCCACAAAATTCTTTCCATTGTCGGAATAAATGTTAGCTGGGCACCCCCGTCGCCCAATGAATCTAGACAGGGCGGCTAAAAAGGCCTGGGTAGTTAAATCCGTGGTAGCTTCTAAATGGGCGGCCTTGGTGGCGAAACACACAAAGATGCACACGTAGCCTTTTGTCATTTTATACCCCCGCCCTTGAAACGTTTTAATTTCAAAAGGACCCGCAAAATCAACCCCCGCGGTGGCGAAAGGACGAGACAGGGTGGTGCGTTCAGGGGGCAAAGGCGCCATGATCTGGCTCAATCTACGTTTCTTTTCTACCAGGCAAGTTTTACACCGTAAAATGGTACCCTTGACTAAAACCTTTGCGCGTGGAACCCAATATTGAGTTCGAAGGAGCCGAAGCATAAGCTGATTTCCCCCATGCAACGAGATTTGATGGGTGAACTCAACGAGCAGTCGTGTAAACTGTCAGAATTTGGGCAGAATTTGTGGGTGCCGTTCGGAGAACGGGATCTGAGTGGAATGCGCTAGGCGTCCGTTCTGAATGAAGGAAGCGGTTCAAGGTGAGCAGAGAACTCGAATTTGAGATGGGTTGCCCATTCTGCAGGCACCCATACTCCTCGGGGTAGTACATCTGTTGCGTTATGGTCGTTACGAGAAGTGCAGCGGCAGCGATCTCTGCATTCATGATAGGCGACCCCGGGGGTAGGGCGTGGTCACGCAGCGTAGCGTATCTGGAGAAGCGGTTGATATAGCAAACGACCCGCAGTGCTCGCGACAGCGATGAGAAACGCAGCATCAAGTCGTCATACTGTTTGACCTGGACTGTATGCGTAACAACGTTGCGCTGTTCCTCCATGGCGTCTGGGCTAGCAGTTTTCGTAGGCTGAGGCCAGGAATTTGGGTCGTGGGAAAGCCATCCTGGACCGTTCCACCACAAATGGTTGTGGACGAGCGCTGCCGGAGTTACCCCCCGACTGGCAAGGTCAGCTGGATTGTCTGCCGATTTGATATGTCTCCAGCATTCCACACCTACTTTGTTTGCAATGGTGGTAACCCGATTAGCTACGAAGGTTTTCCATGTATGCGGGGATTTATGGAGCCAAGCTAATACTATGGTCGAATCCGTCCAACAGAACAAGTTGCCGGAGGTGATTCCCACCCTTGTCCGAAGCGCTGCTACCAACTCGGATAACAATACCGCGCCACAGAGTTCTAAGCGGGGTAAGGACAACGTCTTAAGAGGTGCGACCCGCGATTTAGCCACTAATAAGTGGGACGTGACAGTATCGCCGCACTGGCATCGCAAATACAGCGCGGCGGCGTATGCCGCTGCGAAGCATCGCAAAACGCATGGAACTGGATATCTACATCCGGTGCAGACCCCACCCAACGCGGAATACGAATCTGCGAGATGTCGTCATATGCCCCTAAAAATTCCCCCCAACGACTGGATGAGGCGAGGGTCAGCGATTTGTCCCAGTCAGTTTTGTCCCCCCAAATCTGCTGCATCAAGATCTTGGCCACGATCACAACAGGTGCCAGCCATCCGGCTGGATCAAAAAGTTGGGCTATAATCGATAGCACCTTGCGTTTGGTGGCTCGTGGGTCGAAGCAAATGGGCTGAAGGTGAAAGTAGAAATGATCAGTCTTTGCGTTCCACCGGATTCCTAATGTCTTGGTTAGACTAGCTTCATCCAGCTTCAGAAAGTCCTCTCGGAGCAAGTGGTCCGGAGGCAAAGAGGAGAGAATGGCTTCCGTGTTAGCTGTCCACTTTCGCATGGAAAAGCCGGCAGAGTCGAGTGCACGGATCAATTCATCTCGAGTCTGTATCGCTACGTTCACATCATGTGTGCCGACCAAGGCGTCGCACAGTGGGTTAGAATAGCATGTTTTCTTGTGTCAAATCAGGGAAGCTATGTTAGGATAATTTTTCTTTATTTTTCAGTTAATACCATTAAAATAAGTAAAAAAAAATGTTTTCTAAGTATATTTGAGTATAATTTTATTAAGTAATGCCAAATATCAGTGTAGGTAGATAGTGCAAGGAGTACAGTATGAGAACTTAAACATTACATTTTATACATCTTAAAGTTAATCATCCACATCATCATCATTATCATTATCATCATCATCATCATCATTATCGTTATCATCATCATCATTATCATCATCATCATTATCATCATTATCATCATCCGCAGCATCAGCAACTTCAACATCACTGAAATAGTTCTTGTTCGGAGCTGCAGGTACAATTAAATCAATTGCCTCCTCTGGCAAGCTTTGAACCTTCTTTGCAGGCAATTTTCGCATGCTTGAAATAATTGGGTCAGAGGTTATCAAAAACATATTAAAAATGTCTTGGTTTGATTTTTCGCGACTGCACTTTCGGGAATGAAACTCCCTATATTTTTTAAAATCTTTATTTCGAGCTTCTTGCGCTTCTTCTGATAACTGCCCAATAGGTAAAAGGGCATTTGACACAATTTCGGGTCCGTGAATAAAAAACTTGTGCAAAGTGGGAGGCATATTGTACCAAGGATACGTTTCAACAAAAAGTTGTCCTGTATTGTGTGCATATATTTTAAATTTTTCATTATTAATTTCATGGCCACTGGATACAGCAATAAGCAACACGTGCATTTTTTTTATTAAATTAACATCTATTTCTGTTATTTCGGCAGATTTTTCAGCGTTTTGGAAAAAACGTCTTGCCGTATTCCCATCATTCGTGTTTCCAAAACCAGGTTTGGGTTGGTCAACTATTAATCCCATATTCTCTTTAAATTTATTCTGAATTTCTTTTTTTGTTTCAGCTACTGTTCTTTTTTCAGAATCAGTTCTAGCCTGCCACTTTTGTAAAGGTATTTTATATGCCACGTGCAAAAGACATTCAAAAAATCTAATCCAGCCATGAAGAATGGAAAGGCCAAATTTTTAATTGTCTACATGTACAGGTCTTTGGATCATGGCTTCTATATTATTAAAATCCTTACTTGTAGCGCCACATAAGTAACACCTTTGTGTTGATGTGGTTTCTGTTAAGGCATTGCAAACTTTTCCATCTACCATTGCCAAAATAAATTTGTGGGAAACATGTACATACAACTTTCTCACCAATCGTGACAGTTGAACAGGTTAAATTCTGTATTTCCTCTTCAACTCTTTTTTTTCACTAATGGACACATATGCGGTTTCTTTGGCAAATTCAATTTTCAAGGGTCTGCAAAATCTAGTTGAAGACGGCCGTGGATTTTGCCAAATTACCTTCTCCTCAAACATAACCCTAAGTGGTACAATTGTGGTTAAAAAAACTGATGAATCACTAGCATCCGATCCATGAAAGGCTTGTTTGTATGAGCTATGGCCAGAGCTTCCATTTTGAATATAATACTACATTCGAGTTCGTAATGCCTAATGAGTCAATAACAGTTTCTTGAAGTTCTATTAGTCGCTCCGCTGTGTGATTAAGAAGACTTTGTAAAGTTACTTCAACGGAGGTCTCGCTTATTTTAAAGCTGGTCGATTCTGGGTAAGTTTTTTGTTTTTCAGTTTGAATATTGTTGTAGGAGGGAAATATTTGAGGAGCAGCTTGTCTAACAACATTGTATTGATTTCGTGTTAGTTTAGCTTCTACAAAAACAGCCAAAGCTTTTGTATTCGATATTTTCAAGGTGGGAAGTGGTTGTTTAAATTTTTTTCTTAAATTTATTCCCTTGCAACACGTTTCATATATAGCTCGCAACACTTTTGATTCCTCGACATAACCTTCGCTTTGTAATTTAACCTGTGAAGCGTAAAGTAACTCTGGCAATGACATGATGTCTCTTACAATCTTTGTTTTTTTATATTTACTCCAACCACTGGACTCGGTAAAACTAATTTCTTTTCGACCACATTTTGCAGTCGGGGCAAGAGTAAAACCAATAGAGGATTCCAACCAGATTTTATTTTGAGTAATAAACCTCAATTTCTTTCAATTCTATGCGCTCTAGTCCACTTAGATTTAAATTCATAAAAGAAAACATCAATTCTTTTATTTAAATCACACATATTATCATCAGAGCAGTTGGTGCGTTTTTTGATTTCTTCAGCTAAAAATGTCATCTTGTCATTCATTGTTTGAGCGCTTGAATTCATCATAATATCAAATAAGCTTCGACGAGTATAAAAAACAACGTTCGAACTTGTTTCTATAAAAAAAAAAAAAAAATAATGCTAATACAAAAAAAAACCTTTCAAAAATCCCTTTTACCCGATTACTTGAAACTGCACAACACAATCACTATTTGTCAAAACAAAGAATATTATTAAAATAAACAAAAACAAAATATTATTGTAACAAAGAATATTATTAAAAGAAACAAAAATAACAATATTAATATACGGAAAAGAAGAGTACAAATAAATAGAAAAAAGTAACATGAAAAACAACAAAACACAACACACAACAACAGCACCAGTCGCGAGATCAATGTGACTTTTAGCTAATTTGACTGCTGCAACACTTGTATTAAACAATGCATGGCTTCTAAAAGGCACAAAAGGGCAGCGTAAAATTTTGCAATATAACACAGATTTATGTCCTCTTTAATATAAACTACAAATTATGACACGAATGTGGACGAATAATAACTATATATCCACTGGTATTAGTCAAGAAGAAAGTTGGCTCCACACGTTTCTGTGTAGATTATGGGAAACTTAATGAGGTAACGAAGGAGGATAGATATCCATTACCTCGCATCAATGATATCTTGCACACACTTTCTGGTTCAAATTGGTTCTCAACGTTGGATTTATAAAGCGGATATTGGCAAGTGGCAGTAGACGAAGAAGACAAGGAAAAGACAGCATTCAGCGCCGGTGATGGACTATGGCAATTTTTGGTGATGCCATTCGGACTATGTAATGCTCCAGCTACACTTGAACGCCTAATGGAACATGTACTAAAGGGTCTCCACTGGAAAACGTGTCTGGTGTACCTAGATGACATCATCGTTATGGGAAAGGACTTCGAGGACCACTTGTAGAATTTGGAAGAAGTATTGATGCGATTAGGAGCTTCAGGGTTGAAGGTGAGTGCAAAGAAATGCTCGTTCTTCAAGAAAGAAGTCAAGTACCTTGGACATAAAGTCACACCTGTAGGAGTACACACAGATCCAGATAAGATAGACTCAGTAAGGGAGTGGCCAAGACCAACTAGTTTGCATGAGCTACGCAGCTTCTTGGGTCTTTGTACCTATTACAGACGCTTTGTTCCAGGCTTTGCAGACGTGGCTGGTAGTCTGCATGCATTAACGAGGAAAAATTGTCCTTTTGAGTGGAAAAGCGAACAGGAGAAGGCATTCAACAGATTGAAAGAGCTATTGTGTACAGCTCCGATCCTTGCGTATCCAATACCTGGCGAAAAATTTATTTTGGATACAGATGCAAGTGGATTCGGGATTGGAGGTGTCCTGTCGCAAGTTATTGACGGACATGAGAGAGTAATAGCCTACTTCAGCAAGATCTTATCAAAGCCAGAGCGAAATTACTGTGTAACACGGAGAGAACTTTTGACGGTTATGCAGTGCGTGAAGCACTTTAACAAGTACTTGTATGGACAAAAGTTCTTGTTGAGAACGGATCACGCTGCTCTGCGCTGGCTATTACAGTTCAAAAATCCCGAAGGTCAGGTTCCGAGATGGATTGAGAGACTCCAAAGCTACGATTTCACAATAGAACATCGCAGAGGTGGAAACCACGGGAATGCTGATGCATTATCACGACGTCCTTGCAGTATGGAATGTAAGCACTGTTCTAAAGCTGAAGGGAAAGAAGGAGTAGTCGATGTGCGCTTATTGGCTGGTTTACCAGACGACAGCGGCAAAGATAAAAGAAGAACAACGAAATGACCCAGATTTGGCAAAAATCGTATCAAGTAAGAATGAAGGAAAACGGCCTGATTGGAACGAAATCTCGACTGAAAGTCCCATAACTAAAGCATATTGGGCTCAATGGAATAGCTTAAAGCTGCAAGATGGATGCCTATTCCGCCTGTGGGAGAGCGAAGATGGAAAAACCAGGAAGAACTTGATTGTGGTACCCAAAGCAAGAATAAGCGAAATTCTCAAGGAATACCATAGTGGGCCAAGCGGAGGACATTTCGGAATAACAAAAACAGTCGAGAAAATTAAAACACGATTTTATTGGGTTGGTTGCCAGCAATCGGTAGTTGACTGGATTAGTGCTTGTGAAAAGTGTACAGCTGCCAAGGGACCGAACCGTCGCAGTCAGTGGAAAATGCATTTATACAACATGGAGCGCTATTTGAGCGTATTGCAATGGACATCGCAAGTCCGTTTCCAATTAGTGATTCCGGCAACAAATATGTTCTCGTCGTAATTGACTATTTTAGTAAATGGCCAGAAGTATACCCCATTCCCGATCAAAAAGCTAAGACCGTTGCAGATGCATTTATCAATAATTGGGTCTGCAGATTCAGAGCTCCCCTCGAGTTCCACTCGGATCAAGGCAGAAATTTCGAGTCAGCGATATTCAGGGAAATGAGTGAATTGATGGGCATACGCAAAACTCGTACAACCCCTTTGCACCCACAATCCGATGGAATGGTTGAAAGATTTAATCGTACGCTTGAGGAACACCTAAGGAAAGTCGTGGAGTGAAACCAGAAAGATTGGGACCAACACATACCCCTCTTCTTAAGGGCATACCGATCGGCAACTCACGATACAACATCTACAACACCAGCTAAGGCTATTTTCGGTTGTGACATAAGATTGCCTGCAGATCTGAAATTCGGTGCCTACTCATCTACGGAAGTTTCATGTAGCAGTTATGTAGCTGGCAAACGAAGACAGCTGAATGAAATTCATGGAACCATCAGAAAGCGCACACAACTGATGAGTGATAAAATGAAAGCCAGATATGATCTACGAGCAAACTCCAAGGGATTTCAGGAAGGGCAGCTAGTTATGCTTCATAATCCGCAAAGGAAAAAGGGATTATCGCCAAAACTGCAAACACACTGGGAAGGCCCTTATAAGGTGATAAAGCGGCTCAACGATGTAGTATACCGCATCCAGTTGGCGAGAAATGCCAGGAGCAAAATGAAAGACGTTCATTTAGAGAGGCTATCTCCTTATAAAGGTTGCTGTACTATCCTTGTTCGGGACGAACAAGATTAAGCGGAGGGCAGTGAAACGTGATTGCATATCAGTGAAACGGGATTGCATACTTTTAGGATCCCATCTGGAAAATGAGTGCCCCCTGTGAGTCAAGATGCGAACTATTCGAATAAAAGCTTATTCAAGAACCATCAGTCGGTAATATCAAAAATAATATTCTCGACTTCTGTCGAAGTGGATCGAAAATTCTAGAAAATACGAGAATGGCGTGGAATTTTCTACACCAACCATTCGAAAACTATAAAAGCGACAAGACTGTTCAAAGTCGAAGACAGTAGATCAGAGACCGTAACAGTGTGCACATCTAGCATTATAATCCAAGCAGCAGTATTTGTGATTTACAAAGTGGTGAAATTCATTAGTAAATAAAGTGACTAATGGTTTGTGAAATAAAGTGCATGGTTATGGGAATGGTAAGCCTTTTTACCAACCGCTTGAACTATTCAATTTTTAAACGACCGATAATAAAAACTGCAACTACGTGTGCTTAAGGTATATGATCAACTGGGGAGAATTTTATTTGCACAGTGCAAGCTAATACATCAAAAATACATATACAAAATTAAAGGAGGAGAGAGAGAGAGAGAGAGAGAGAGAGAGAGTTAAATTAAGAGAGTTAAACATTGTTATATTAAGAGACATTGTTATATTACTAAAATACGAGTATTTATAATTAAATATAGTGCTACTACGAACATCCTCCCCCCGTTGGAAGGGTCACGCTTACAACATTGCCAGAATCTGTGGGAAGGCAGCATAGTTTGGTCACGGCTCGTTTGAGTATACCACTTGATGTGCGAAGAACCGCCACACGAACAACATTGTCATCACCCTTAATTGTTTCCGCTACACTGGCCATTTGCCACTTTAAAGGTGGAATATTTTCGTCCTTTATCAAAACAAGAGCTCCCACTTGTAGATTTGGTTCTTTGCTGCAGAAGAGTTAAGTACTCCGAACTCCATTTTCTCCAAAATTTTTGCTGCATATAGCAAACGCATTGCTAACGATTTAATCGATTGAAATTCAAAGGAGTGACATCCGGTTCTATTATAGCGGTGAAGGGGCCGCCAATAAGAAAATGGGCAGGAGTTAGTACGTCTAAATCGTCAGGATTTTCTGAAATGGGACAAAGAGGACGTGAATTTACAATTGCGGATATTTGACACACAAGAGTACGGAGCTCTTCGAAATTTAGAATGTTTGAACCGACAGCTCGATAAAAATGAAACTTGGCGGTTTTAATAGCCGCCTCCCAGAGTCCTCCAAAATGTGGAGATCTAGGTGGTATGCATTTCCAATCAATTCCATCGCTGAGGCATTGCTGCTCAACTGCCCTTAAGTGTGTCTCATTAAAGAACAACCTTTTTAGAGAAACCAATTCATTTTTCGCCCCTACGAAATTTGTTGCGTTGTCTGACCAAATGGTTTTCGGTTTTCCTCGGCGTAGAGCTGCCAAGAATGCTGGAGTAGACAAATCCTTTACCAGTTCCAAGTGGACAGCCTTTGTAGAAAAGCAAATAAATAGGCAGACGTAACATTTTATTGGTGGTCTATTCCGAACTTCAGACCGATAGTAGAATAGCCCACAAAAGTCCGTACCAGTCACTAGAAAGGCTCTGTTTGCCTTTACACTTCCTTCCGGTAAATCTCCCATGATGTGCTCCATTAACCTAGGCCGTACGTGCAAGCACCTGATACACTTATTAATGATGTGGCTTACTGCCTTGCACCCACCTACAGGCGAATATTGTAGACGAATTGCGGCTAATGATGCCTGCGTCCCTGCATGCAATAATTTGCGATGAAAGAATTCTATTATCGAATTTGTAACCGGATGCCCTTGGGGCAATATAATTGGATGCTTCGATTCAAAGTCCAGAGCTGAATGCTGGACGCGTCCTCTCACTCGCATTAAACCAAAGTTATCTAAAAATGGTGTGAGAGAGCAGATTTTGCTAGATGATGCTACGCGACTACCAGATTTGAGTATTTTGTAATCTGGGAAGTGCCTTTGTTGTACCATTCGAATCAATAAATATGTGCCTTGATGAACATCCTCTACTGTAAGTGGACCCCTTCGGTCCTTGCCTAGCGAAATAAATTTGTAAATATAGCCGAATACTCGTTGCAGCTTTCCAAAGGAGTTAAGAAATTTGCATTTTAATGATAAGTCCGACATGTTTGATGTTGAAAGCAAAATATTCTTGCGCTTCTCGGGTAGTTCTTTAACACAACCTGGGGAATCTGGCCACGTATCTCGATCGCCTTGAAGAAAAGGAGGGCCATGCTTCCAAAGCTTACATTTCTGTAATTCACGTGGTGTGGATCCCCTTGACAGGATATCTGCAGGATTCATTGTGGTTGGTACAAAATGCCATTTCATTCCTGCAGTGAGAATTTGAATATTATTCACTCTATTTGAAACGAATACTGTGAAATTTGACGGTTCATTTCGTAACCATCACATTCAAAAATTCCTAATTTTGAAATTGAGCTTAGAAGTTCCGATAGGAGCATAGCTGCAGATAACTCTAGTTTTGGGACTGTCAGGGTTTTTAGTGGTGAAACTCGTGATTTCGAACAAAGTAAATCTACATTGATTATATTCTTATTTTGTGATTGAATATAAATGCACACACCATATGCCGACAGGCTTGCATCACAAAATGCATGAACTTCCACCTTCGAGCATGGCAACAAAACTAAGCGACGAAATTTAGAACTCTCTACTGTTTTAAATTCTTCCAATAAATTTACCCAAGTTGAATAAAGTGTCTGGGGTAAGCTCTCGTCCCAGTCTACCTTGTCCTTCCATAGTTGTTGAAGCAAGATTTTGGCCTTAGTGATGACAGGACCAATCAAGCCTAATGGGTCATAAAATCGGGCAATGGTGGACAATACCGATCGTTTTGTCACTTTACACGGAAGTGAGTGTGGCATGAATGAAAACAAGAAAGAATCTGCCGCAGGATCCCATACCAAGCCAAGAGTTTTGGTCACGTCGCTCCCATCACTAAATCTTAAATATTCTTCTTTATCTTCTTCTGGAACTTGGTTTAGCACCTTAGAATTGTTGGAACACCATTTTCTTAATTTGAAATTTCCTTTATTAAGGAGCTCAGTTGTTTGACGCATAGTCTCCGTGACTTCGTTTTCAGAATTTCCTCCTGAAATGAGGTCGTCAACATAGAAATCTCTACGAACTGTCTCTGCACCGATTGGCAGAACTCGCTCTTCATCATAAGCTAATTGATGCATGGTACGAATAGACAAAAATGCCGCCGATTTGGTACCGTATGTGACCGTATCTAACTTATATATTTGTATATTTTCCTCTGGAAAATCACGCCATAAAATGCATTGAAGACATCTGTACACATCTGTACATTTTGCATATATCTCCTGTTAGAGCGATCACAAAGGTTCGGAAGCGTAATAGAATACTGAAAAGATTTAGCTGGATTGTAGGTCCAGCCAACAGCAAATCGTTAAGCGAATAGCCAGTGGAAGTTGATGCCGACGCATCAAACACAACTCGCAATTTTGTTGTTGTGCTGTCTGACTTAAAAACACAATGATGAGGCAAAAAATACGTTGGAGTGCCAAGGTAACAATCGTCGGCAAGTGACATGTGATTTAAATCTCTGTACTCCTTAATAAATGATGAGTATTGAATTCGTAATTCAGTGTTTCGAAGAAGCTTTCTTTCTAAAGACTTAAAGCGCAATAATGCTTGCTGATACGATTCACCAAGGAGATCAATGCTATGTTTTGTGGGAAGACGCACAGAGTACTCGCCAGAACTTAAACGTTTAACATTGTTTTTAAAGTGCAATTCGCACTCAGAGCTTTCATTAGTAGCCTTACGCTCAGTCTCAACAAAATGCTCTACCTCCCAAAAACTCCTTAATAGCTGCTCTAAAGAGCCATCAGAATCATTTTCTGAAGCACGTTTATCGACGACTGCTAAAGATACAATTTTACTAGTGGAAGGTTGTCTTCCACCACATACAATCCAGCCTAACTTTGTTTTCTGAAGGAGTGGTAAGGTTGGGCTCAATCGAATTTGGCCGACGCACATCAAATCAAAGAAGAGTCCGGCTCCAATCAAAATATTCACACGCTGAGATTTGAAGAATGTTGGGTCGGCAAGAGTTATATTTGCAGGTATATTCCAAAATGTTGCATTTAAAGAGATATTGGGTTGATGGTCGGTGATCGAAGGAATGGCAACGGCTGTGATTGAGGTATGATAACCACCATCATGAGATTGAAAACAGATATGAACAGTTTGGTCAGCCACAAAATCCCTTTCACCAATTCCAGACACTTGGGTTTTTTATTTGGTTGTTTTGAGTTGTAGCTGACTAGCGGCACGATTTGTTATAAAATTTAATTGTGACGCGGAATGGAATCGGAATGGAATCGGGTTTCCTCTTCTTGGTTTCAAAAACACAATTGCAGTAGCGAGAAAAATAAAATCTTCATGCATTGCGCTTGATGTGGCAAGCTGAGAGTTCAGAAGTGAAGTTGACACCAGGGCTGCCTGTGAATTGTGGGCAGGAGCAGAAAGGTTAGAACAATTTGATATTACAGCAGCAGCTTGAGGCGAAGCAATGCGATCAAAATGTAATAGTGTATGATGCTTAGATGAGCACTGCTTGCAACAGACAGATTTGCAATTTTTGATAATATGCCCTAGTTTCAAACAATTAATACATAGCTGTCGCCTTTTGGCTTCTTTAAACCGTAAGGTGGGAGATAACCTTAAAAAAGGCGAACAGGAAGTAATTGCATGCTCCCTTACATTGCAAAATGTGCAAGGTTGATTAGGATGAACTGTGACGAACGCATGTTTAGTACCCACCTGCTTGCTCAGTGTCTGGCTTACCGAGGCTGCAGTTATACCTTCCATTATCCGGCATCGCTTCTCCAGGAACTCCACCATAAATTCCCACGTTGGTACGTCGACCTTGCTGTTAACCAGATATATGAGCACACTATCAAGAAGTTCATCTCGACCGGCAATAGAGTACAAGGCTCGAAGGTGAGATTTAATCTTATCACACATTTGCCTTAAACCAATGGCAGAGCCATCACGAACCGTCTTTAGATTGAAAATTTCCTTAACATGTGTCTGAAACTGAATGCGTTTAATGTCAAATCTAGATTTTAGCAAAGTTACCGCATTAATATAATTTTGGTCATTTATTTCCAATGACCGAATGGCATCCATCGCTGTTCCACTCAAACAAGATTTTAAATGCTGGAATTTTTCCACGCCCTTTAAATTTTGATGGTTGCCAATTATTGTTTCAAACAATGACCAAAAGTCAGGCCACTCAGTGATCGTACCATCGAAACGTGGCAACTCTAACTTCGGCAAATGTTGGGGTCCTGTTCTGCTTGTCAGCGAGAGATGTCCTCTGGGATGTCCTGTCACGGGAACCTGTGAAACCTACACCACTTTATTAAATGAGCACTGCACTATTTTAAGTTTCAAACAACAAGAGAGATTTATTCTTCAAATGCTAGTTCTTATATACTATTTACAAATAAACATTACAGTCTACGTCTTCACTTTTCTGGTGTTCCAGTTATGCAATTGTTATTTGGTGTCAGTGGCTCAAGCCAACTGACCTACTGAAAGTAAAAGTGTCGTCGGTGCATTCTAAATGCCCCTCGTCAGCTTGACTGCGGAACTGTGACACCCTAAAAGTTTACATCATAATTAATGCATAAATACTATTCATTTACAATATTTGCACCCTAAAAATATGTGCGTTCTTAATGAATTTAATAGGAGCCGGTGCTGTGAGTCAACTACGCGTAAGTAGCTTGATTCTAACTCACAACACCCCTCCCCTCTTTCTAAAAGAAGTTAGTGCAACTAACTTCCATAAAATCTCTACAATAATTTTCTTGCACTGTAAACAATTATGTGCATCGATTGAACTCTATATTACATACATATAACTTGTTTTTATTTACATCTTTTTTTTTTTTTTTTTAAATCGCCTTATTTGGGTTCTATCAAGGTTTTTTTTTTTCTCTTCCTTTTTTATTCTTTTCTTTTCCATATATATATATATATTTTTTTTTTCTTTTTTTTAGCTTTTATTTTCTTTTGTAGTTTTCTTTTCTTTTATCTTTTATTTTTTCTTTACTTTGCTTTTGTTTTTTGTTTTTTTTTTTTTTTTTATATATCCATCATTATTTCTATATATTCCCCTTTTTATAATTTGGTCTTTCATTGACTCTTTTCTCATTGGCGTATCTACAAATATCTAAACAATGACACAATTCTATTCTATACATAAAAACTTATATTATACTGCGCCCTCTGCTACCTGCTAGTCCAGTTGACGACCGTCGTTGTCGGAGTGAAGTCCCTCGATGAACTCTGCATACCCCTCCCTTCTTTCTGGATCGGTACGTACAAAGATGATGCAAGCTTGCGCGATTAGATGCGCTTCTGACGAAGTAAAAATAAATATTCGATATTCGCTTAGTGAGTGACAATGGATATTTTCTCATTGGAGAAATCGTTACGAAGTTTAGCCGATAAATCTTGGCTATGTTATGTTTGATCTTTTCGTGGTTAAAAACGATTTTTTGCGCCAGGAGATTATTCTGCGAAGCTAATTGAACGATGTAGTTGTGGCTGTTATTGTTATTGTAGTCGTTTCTCGGTGGAATTACGGAGTTACCTCGGGTTTTGGCTAAAATTATCTCTTTTTCATTTTCGACAATAATACAATATACATACTGATATATGTAATAATGGCAAACACGTTGGATTCTTTATACGGACAACGTACATGTTAGTGCTTTTCATGCCATTTAGTCAGTTATGCAATAAAACTCAAGTATTATTAGACTTTTACTAGTCAGATAGAGACTCTTCCATTCGGCCGATACCATCTCCATTTTTTTATAAGCTTAAATCGTAGTCATCTCGCAGATGGGAAGTTGAAAGCTCTTCCACTTTTTCATATAAAAATGAATTCTCACTAATTTCGTTTTCATTTTTTCCAACCCAAAAATTATCTCCGGACATTATCGTTGCCAAACTCGTCTTTCTTCCTTTGCGGCTTACTGATCACTTTTCTTCTACGTCTTCTTACTTCTTCTCATTCAGTCAGATTTTTGTTCGCTGCGCTTGCATTTCATCTACTGGTCTCCTGGATGTTGGTTAACATATTACTCAGTCTTCGACGCTGCAGGAAGTCCCTTCCAGGTTCATGCTGCACCATATTGAACCATCCAGATGTTTGTTCACCAACGCCTGAATATCTAAAAACAATACGCTTAGCTTATCGGACTTGCCGAGTTTTAATTATTCTTACTAGCTATTACATTCATTCAATTTTTAACGTAAACAGTAAATTGGATTCAAATCTATATATCGCTTATCTACTACGTCTTAACAAACAAACTATAAACAAGTAACAAAAACTATTTCCTTTACAAATACTATTAATTAACTATAATACATTTTCTTACAATTGTTGGCGGCATTAAAACTTTAAATCCTTCTCAAATATATACATTTTACAAAAATTTGCTTCATACATAACAATTATTTTCTAATTTAATTATATGCCGCCCAAAAAAAAAAAAAATTTTTATATCAATTCTTGGCAAAACTAGTGCCTTTTACATAAGCGAGATTATTTAAGATAAACCCGTTTATGTGAAAACATTGTCCATTGCATGACTATATCTTTCATCGCATACAATTGACTTTTTATTTAAATTTACTTCTAGCCTGATATGTATATATCCATTAACGATTCTATTTTCCATCCTGTAATTAGCTCGTATATGAATACATGCATACATTCAAGGCGCTTTAATTTACCTAGAATTAATTACTAACGTTATTTTCCCCAATTAACTATACATTTTTTCGAATTTCCATACGCTAATTTCCTAAACAATAAACAGTTAAAACCCATGTACGAGTATATCTACATATAGCCTGCTGCAGTATCTGCAAATATATACATACGCACATACCCATTCCTCCTAACTAGAATACTTACTTCTTTAAATATACATTCGTACATTCATTCTTTATCTTATACACATATATACATACTCGTATATATATTTACTTCACCAACAGTTCCGTTGCCTGGCGTTAATGCTCATGCATCGAATTTCAGTGCATACACTGCCGTATGTATGTATGTACATATTCGAAGTTTTATATTACTTACCCACGACTGTCTTACTATCTTATTTTATTTTTTAATTACGTGCAATATTTATCATTTAATATTTAAAAAATATATTTTTCCCTACTGTGCTTCGTTCGGCCATAGTGCATAATAAGCACTTTTATTACGTCAACTTTAATCGCTCGATTTTAAGTGGCACACTTCTACTGGCCTTGGCTTTGAAAATCGGAGCTGTGTGTGTTATTTGATACACACACGTACATGTTTACGTTGTTATTCTTGTGTTTACACTTGTAAAACACTGCTAACACATGTCTTTAGTTGTGTGGTCTAATGTGCAATAATTTCAACAAATTATTATGTAGCTTTTTATTTTTGCCCTTAATCGTTACGACCGTTGTAACTGGGCTTTTGATCTCTGCTACTACATAGGGACCTATCCACACAGGTGAGAATTTGTTTCTCCTAGCCTGATTCTTCATTAGTACTTGATCACCCACATGAAAAACTACTGGGTTTAGTACCTTGTTATAGGCTTCCCTGGCCACTCGTTTAGCACATTCCTGGTTTTCTCTAACCAATTCGTGCGCTCGTTGTAACTGATACTTCTGCACTTTATTCGGGTTATCAGCATTGTATACAGGCGCACATTTGCGCTTCAAATTCGCTGGCATGTTGAAATCAAACCCGTAGAGTGTTCTAAATGGAGTTTGCTTCGTTGATACATGCACAGTATTGTTGTGTACGTGCATTGCAGTGGTCAACCATTGATCCCAATTCGAGCCGTCTTCCTTGGCGAAACTGCGCAAGTACTCGGCCAGAGGTCGATGACTACGTTCCAGTGAGCCATTCGCCTGCGGATGATATGGTGTTATATGCAACTTCTTAATTCCCAGCATTTTACATGTTTCCGAGAATAATTTCGATACGAAATTTGAACCATTGTCGGTTATCAAATCCTTAGGTATGTTGTATCGTGCTACTATTTCATCAAAGAATGCTTTGGCCACCGTGCTTGCTTCAGCATCGGGTATAGCCACGCACGCCATATACTTTGAGAAATCGTCTTGGAACGTCAAAATATATTTATTCCCCGAAACAGTCTCAGGTAAAATACCTACAATATCCATATGAACTTTATCAAATGGCTGTTTAGGTGTGTCAGTTAACACCATTGGCATCTTCGTCAGCCTTGAGCTTTTGTTGGCCTGGCATTTTGGACAACTCTTTATATATTTCTTAATGTCCTTGAGCATACCCTTCCATCCGTATACTCGCCTAATT
Organism: Clusia tigrina; assembly: GCA_920105625.2. Lineage (NCBI taxonomy): Eukaryota > Metazoa > Arthropoda > Insecta > Diptera > Clusiidae > Clusia > Clusia tigrina. The sequence goes on from OV050030.1 coordinate 55,499,915, forward strand.
CTGTCATGGGTTTTCCAGAATCCCTGGTGGCCACCCAGAGGTGAATCATGGAAACCCTTTAACACAGCCTGGATATCCTTTGTATCCTCCAGCCATTCTACATTACTGGCTGCTTGCTCATTGGGATCGAAACCCGCATTGCTAACATCTCTTGTAGCATCAACTTTGTCCTTCTGCATCCTCTCGGCCTTCTCCTTATCCGACCGTGCCTTGGACCTTGTTTGCACTACTGATACTTTCTGTGCCTGCGGTACTCTGCTGAGTGCATCGGCATTCAGATTCTTTTTCCCAGGTTTGTATATGATTTCAAAATCATACTCAGACAACTTGTGTCTGAACCTGGCTAGCCTAGACGTTTGGTCTTTCAAATTGGCTATGCCTCTTAACGGCTGGTGATCAGTATATATCCTAAATGGGCGTCCTAGCAAATATGCTCTAAAATTCTTCGTAGCCCATACTATGGCTAGAAACTCCTTTTCTATTGTGGAGTATCTCTTCTCCGTGTCGCTAAGCGCTCTGCTTGCGAATGCTATTGGTCGGTCATTCCCGACTTCCCCTTGTGACAATACTGCCCCTAATGCTTCATTGCTAGCATCAGTGGTCAACAAAAAAGTTTGCTCAAAGTCGGGGTATGCCAAAATTGGTGGCGAGCTAATTATTTCTTTTAGCCTCTCGAATGCCTGCTGACATCTCCCTGTCCATTCGAACTTTGCCTCTTTTCGTAGCAACTTGTTAATTGGCAACGCAATTCCGGCTAGTCCTTCCACGAACTTTCTATAATAGTTCACTAGTCCTAGGAATGCTTGCACTTCTTTTCTGTTTCTTGGAACCGCTAAATTTCTAACGCATTCCACCTTCTGCGGGTCAGGCAGTGCTCCTGCTTCTGAGCAACGATGGCCTAAATAAACCACCTCTCTTCGTAGAAATTGACACTTCTCCGTGTTCAATTTCAAGTTGTGTTCTCGCAACTTCTGGAGCACCTTGCGCAAGCGTTGCGAATGCTGCTGCAAGTTCTTCCCATAAATTACAATATCATCGAGATACACAAAACAATCTAACCCTTGTAAGCCTGTTAGCACATGGTTCATTAGCCGTTGGAAGGTAGCCGGTGCTCCTGTTAATCCAAACGGCATTCTATTGAACTCGTAATGGCCTAAACCGGTGCTGAACGCGGTTTTCTGCTTATCTTGGGTATCCACCAGAACTTGGTGGTAGCCACTCGCTAAATCAAGTGTAGAAAAATATCTACTGTGTCCCAATTGATCCAGAATCTCTTCTATCCTTGGTATCGGGAACACCTGCTTGATAGTGGCGTCGTTCAATTTCCTAAAATCGACGACCATTCTCCACTTCTTCTGACCCTGCGCACCTCCCTTCTTTGGTACCAAAATTATTGGTGAGTTCCAAGGCGAGATACTCGGTGAAATAATGTTATCCTTTAACATTCCTTCCACTTGCCTATTTACCTCATCTTTGTGAGCTTGCGGCAATCTGTATTGCTTCTGGTTAATTGGCGCTTGATCCACTCTAGTAGGTATTTCATGCTCTACCTCTGGTGTATATGTTAGCTGGTCTCCTTCCAGCAAAAATATGTCATGGAATGACATACAAATGGCTTCTATTGATGCCTTCTCTTCTGTATTTACGCTTGGGTCTAACTTTAGTGATTCTAGCACTCTCTCCATTCTTTTCCTTACATCTATCTGCTTAATCTGATTAACTGTTCCATAGTTCGGTTCCTTAAAACTATCATAACTAGTGAACTTAGGCCTAAAATCCTTATCCATATAGTAGTCCTTTTCTGATGCGTTGAGTACGCAAGCGTACACTCTACCCTTATTAACGTGCGTTATGGTCTCTCCCATACATACGCCGTCCGCTAGTTGCTGCTTGTGCAAAACAACAGTCCTAAGTTTCGTGTTTACACGAATAGAAACTACTCTGGTTGACCTTGCGTTCACTACCTCCATACAATTCTTAACCCTATTCACGGTTCCTTCCTGCCATGACTTCAATGGGAGAGTAAGGATTCTATTCTTATTATCATCATAAAATGATAACTGTTTCTCCAGCGCATCCAGTATGGTGCGGCCCCAGAGATTATCGCGGCCAATTATCCCATCGGCCGGGATACCTTCCCTATCCAATTCAACTGCGTGCACTCTAAAACTCATTTCCTTAACTTTACTGTGCCCTATTTTAAGTGACCCCAGTGTTCTGATGCAACCTCCGAACGCTCCATTAAGCGTTCTTACATCTTTTGGGTTAATAACTAGTCCTTTCCGTAAAACACTAGATTTTACGAGGCTAGTATCCGCCCCTGAATCTACCAAAAGCACTAGCTTTCCACTAGCTGCCTCCTTGCAGGGTATCTCGATGAAAGCATCTCCTACCCTGCTCACAACGAAACAACGCCCTTTTGACTCCAAAATGGACGCGTATCTACTTCCTAACTCTTCCAATTTTCTCCTCCATGCACCACAGTTATGCCTTACAACCCTATACTCCCTCAAAATTACCGCTAATACCTTAACTATACATCCTCGTACCACGTACGCGGCGATTGGCCTATACTCTCTAATCTTATTGAAACTTAATCTAAGTGCTAGAATCATCACAGTTACCCAAATCAATACGCAATCAAAAATTTTCTCCCGGAGAGACTCTTGCTCATCCGTCACTTGAACCATTGTTCTTACAATTCTTGGTACGTGGTATTGGAGAGCCTCTTGCTCCTCCTTTTCCTGGACTGTACTTCCTACATTACCAGTCACACGTACCTTCGGCCTAACTGTTACTTCCTTACTTTTGGCTTTCCAGTCTACTGGCCTCGACTGGGCCGCTGGAAGTTTCCCTGGTTCCTCTGTTGGAACTGCCTATCCCTGCACTCCGCAGCTCGATGTCCCATCCGACCACATGAGAAGCATTTCAACCCCTGTTGGGTGTTGCCTAACCTTTGTCCTCCTCTAGTATCCCAGTTTGGCCGCTGTTGACCATTCCCAGTGCTGAAAGGATTTCTTCCTTGGTTAATCCCTTCCGTTGAGCCGACTGGAGGACCACTACCCCTGTTGTCCCTTAAGGTTGGATCTGGGCGCCTCGTAGCTGGCTGCCTTCTACTTTGATCCCATTTATTGTCTAATTGACACTGCCTACTTGCCTCATGACCATACGTTTGGCAATCCATACAATAGGGCGTATTCTTGCGTGTAATGCATTCGTCTCTTGTATGGCCTGACTTATGGCAGAATGAACAAATGGGTTTCCACGGCTGGAAACTCTCGACTAGGCAACCTTGTTCTCTTTGTTGCGGGAGGGAAAATCTGCCGATTCCCCTTGGGTTCCGCTGTTGTACCGGTCCTACCTCTGCAGGAGCATTATTCCAACAGATTCCACCTGTTGTCGCTCGCTGTTGGATTGATTCCTCTGCGGAAGAAACCGCTTCGACTAATTCTGCCATACTCCTCTGCGTGAGATTAAGAGTATAATTCGCCAAGTCCCTATTTATCAGACCTGCCTTAAACACAGAAATCATGGCTCGCTCTACTTGAGCCTTATATGCTGCGACATTTCCTGGAAACTGCCTGTTAGCTTCTGTCTCAGCAGCGTTCCCCAGAGACTGGATCCTTCGTCCCCAGGCTCTCAATTCCTCCCCTGGTTTCTGAGTTGATTCCTGTATTTCCCGTACAAGACAGTCGTACGACTTTTGTTTCAAATATGTTCGATCTAGAAGTGCGTACAACTCCGGCAGGGTGCTTACTGAGCTATGCGCTAGTAAATCAAACGCATCACCTGTGGTCCTTTGTCTTATACATCTTATCAAATGTTCCCCTTCCGCTCCCGGAAGACTCTGTTGCGCCAACTCACAACCTTCTTTGAAGCGCCGTATCTCAGTTCTCAGATCATACAACTCGACCCCTGAGAACATGGGCACCAGCTTCTCCACTGCATGAGCTACTTCCAGAATGCCCATTTTACTTCTATTTGTTTTACTTATGACCGGTAAAACTTGAGTGCTATCTTTGTGGTTCGTTCCTAGATTCACTTCTCCCGAATCTGAGAGGTTTTTAACCAGTGACGGACTCAAGCTTATTAGCCTTCGACCGTTTGTTCCTATCGGCGAAATACTGACAACTTCTGGCTCCTTTGGCGGATAACCCCGATTTCTATTATTAATCGGACTTCCTGGAGTAAATGGCTCGACACCGATTTCCGACGCGTCGAATAAAAACTCCGCTTCACTCTCTCCAGTCAAGTCTAATGTAGGCTTTACCACACGACCTATCCCTTCCGGAGTTAAATACTCCGGCCAGCGAACTTCAGGAGGCAATGTCAACACTGTCTGTGTAAATCCAGCCGATGCTGATTTTGATCTCTCCTTTCTATGTGGGTTGCTATTGGTCGCCCGTCCTCTTTTCAATCCTGCACACTCCTTTTCCAACAGCGTTGCTGCTTCCTCTGTTTCCGACAATCTCTGAGAAAGTTCCTTTACCTTCTTCTCAAGATACTCTTTTTGTGCTCTCAAATCTTCTGTTTTCTTATGAAAACTGAATAACTTTTCTTCTGTTCTTCTTTGGATTGCCGTAAAGGCTTGATCCGCTACTTCTAATGGTGACACAGCTCTTCCGGCATTCGCCTGCTTCCACAATTCCTGAGCTTCTTCCCTGCTTGTACTTGCTTCGAACTGGTCAACTATTTTCCCAGTAAACAGTTTCACCTCTGACTGTATTGATTTTAATCTGTTCCTTATTTCCTCGTCTGGCGAAACCAAACTCACTGTTTGTTGCCCTAGTCCTTCTAATTCAGAACTAAATGTATCTGCCCATTCGTTGACCAGACTATTTATGTAGTCTGCGTATTTCTCCGCAAAATATTTTCCCTTGCCGTACTCAACTGCGTGAGGTAACAACAGTCCGTGATTATTGTTGAACTCTCTCCCCAGATCTTGCAACTGTGTTATTCGCTTGCGATAATACACGTTGTCCTTACGTAACCTGCCGTCTTTCTTAAAGTTACGGACCAGCTTTTCAATTGTTTCGCCAATTTGTTCCTGTCTCAGCAGTAACCCTTGCGCTTCTTTCGTCATATCCCAAATGCCAGAACAGATGTCGTATCCCAATTACAAATAAAAATCCAATAATTGATAAAACTTGTTATTAACTTATCCCAATATTTTATTCCATCTTACTTATTGATAAATGCCAATTTAAAAAAAACATTCCACCGTAAATTCTATCTTTATATACATATTCTGCTATACTTGTTTTCCATCACAAAGTTCCGCTACCTACCGGCGTCCATTAAGTCCTTCCATCAGTGCAAATTGGTTCTTGACTTCCCACAGATACTCCTTGATTTCCTCTCACCATCTTTTAATTCTCCCAAGAATCCATAGAAAAGGCCATATGTTTGTAAAAACCGAAATTTGATTTACCGGCAAAAGTGTCTTGATTCATTCCCGGAAATTTGAATCCATATTTAAAAATAAACCCGTAACGTATGCGCCACATAATAATAGCATTTAAATGTTTTCTTCAACATTGCTACGCAAATCGTAGTTTCCGAACTACAAAAAACTTTGATGCAACAACACGTGTTGTCTGCACCTCTTCACCTAATACCCTAAACTCAAAATACCAAATATTTAAATCAATCTTTATTTTGATTTTAAAACAATATAAATTGAATCATATAAATGTCCCTACTGACAAACAAACACAAATCCCCTAAAAAAAAAATCCTCACAGCTAGGATAAACATACATAGACCGTCCGATCTTACTGACGGTTTATGGTTGCCATACAAAGCCGCGTGCAACAGCGCAAACGCGCCTATAGGTTGCGACTTCTTTGACCAGCGCTACGGCGCCTTCAGGGTCGCAGAAGTATCTACTTATTCTACGCTACTATACACTATACTCACCATAATTTTTCCTGATGACATCTTTCTTCCACCGTGTCCTTCGATGAGGTCCTTCGAATTTGTGGCAGGATGCCTCTCTGCTTCAGGGTTCCTTGCCCTGGGATTGCTCCAATAGGTCCTTTAGACCGGCTGCGCCAAAATGTTGGGGTCCTGTTCTGCTTGTCAGCGAGAGATGTCCTCTGGGATGTCCTGTCACGGGAACCTGTGAAACCTACACCACTTTATTAAATGAGCACTGCACTATTTTAAGTTTCAAACAACAAGAGAGATTTATTCTTCAAATGCTAGTTCTTATATACTATTTACAAATAAACATTACAGTCTACGTCTTCACTTTTCTGGTGTTCCAGTTATGCAATTGTTATTTGGTGTCAGTGGCTCAAGCCCACTGACCTACTGCAAGTAAAAGTGTCGTCGGTGCATTCTAAATGCCCCTCGTCAGCTTGACTGCAGAACTGTGACACCCTAGAAGTTTACATCATAATTAATACATAAATACTGTTCATTTACAATATTTGCACCCTAAAAATATGTGCGTTCTTAATGAATTTAATAGGAGCCGGTGCTGTGAGTCAACTACGCGTAAGTAGCTTGATTCTAACTCACAACACAAATACGAAGTTTTACAGTTTGAAACATCTGAGCCTCCACCGAAAACTGTCTTGGGAGTAGATGCCATCGCACCTGAAGACGAACGCTCCTTTAGCTCTTTGGCAATCGCAGATTTAATCTCCGAAAAGTATTCAAAAAATTGGCATCGAGCATCACTCTCAATTTCTTCATGGTCCTCCATCTCCAATTGAGATTGCACGTCTTCGAACTGCTCTTGCAATCGATTGAGCTGCTCCAATTTGATGGAAAGCAGTAATTCATCAGATGAACGTAACACAATTTCAGTTAGTCCCTTCTGTATTAACTGCAATTGCGAGATGAACCATGCACTTTTACGCGCCAAGAACATCCGATTTTTATTAACCGTTTCCAGAACCGCTGGATTTGAGACGGAATGTCGACCCTTCTTTGATCTTGACATGGTAGTATTTGCTGTAAACTAAAAATCACAAACCGATATGACGAACGAAAAGTACCGATATTGTCTAGTGTAGCTACAACGAAAGGTAAACTGAGAAATAGCGAGTACCGTTATGTCCGAAACCGTATTTATTTTGCCTCTAAACTTTAGGTAATTATTTTAACCCTTGCATTTAAATGCACACGTTTAATGAACTTAATAAACCGAAGGTGCGAACACTAAAACTGTGTTATAGAAAGTCACGATCACAAAATAATCAATTAATATGACAATATAGGTAGCAGCACGATTGCATCGAACTGAATTGACCGAACACAACTGTAGCGACACTAAACGAAGCAGCGAGAAAGCAATATACTCGTATGCACCGGCAACGAAAGGTAAACGAAGTAAGCGAAATTGCGCTGGCAGCGGCAGCGAGCAGATAATGTTTAATGTGAGAATCAAACCAAGTATTTGAATCCCCAATTATCCCCGAAGGTCACACAAAGTCAAAAAGAAGGCGTCGGTGTATTTTCCAGCCAACCAATTTTAGCAGGAAAAGTTCCGACCAAGTAAATGCCCGTTGGAATACCCAATCCAAAAACGAATTAAACGAAAAAACGCAACCGATATCACGTCGGGGTCACCAAATGTTTATGGGAATTGTAAGCCTTTTTACCAACCGATTGAACTATTCAATTTTTAAACGACCGATAATAAAAACTGCAACTACGTGTGCTTAAGGTATATGATCAACTGGAGAGTATTTTATTTGCACAGTGCAAGCTATGCTAATACATCAAAAATACATATACAAAATTAAAGGAGGAGAGAGAGAGAGAGAGAGTTAAATTAAGAGAGTTAAACATTGTTATATTAAGAGACATTGTTATATTACTAAAATACGAGTATTTATAATTAAATATAGTTTTACTACGAACAGTGCAAATAATAACTAAGTAAACTTGAAGCCTAATATGTAAATAGCAATAATTAAATAAAGCTAATTATTTTAATTTAACCAGCGATTGTTTGATTACTACACAATCCAGTGGTACGAGTCCGAGTACAGAGAGTTAGAGGAATTGTCAAGAGGGCAATTTCGTAACAATATATAAACCATAAAATGTAATTTAAACAATACGATTTATAATTATAACTATCACACTATGTAATCAAAACAATATAATTAGTAATCATAAGTATATGTAATTATATCAAAACAACATAATTTGTAATTTTAACTATATAATTAAAAACGCTACCATGTAATTATAATAATAAGAAACAATTTATAAACAAATAACACCAATTATTAGAAAATATGAAAATCATGTAACAAGTTCATAAGACAATTGAAAAAGCACACAAACCATATTTCCAGAAAAATTATTCGCTAAAACCCCTAATTTTTCTCTTAAGGGTGAGGGTGTAGTGTACCACACAAGTGTAGACTGGCATCGTCATAAGCACCGTAGCAAGTCGCATATGCAAACGAACTGACAATAGCGCAACGTGTGCAATTGCACTCAATACCCAAATATGCTAGATAAGCATTTTGGTGGTGCAGTGACTTTGCCCCTGAAATTGCACTCAAAATCATTAATATAAGCAAAGACGATGATTCGTCAATGAATAATATCGGTAATCCGATACTTGAGACTAATTTCGGGTATATGATTTGTAACTAGTAGAAATAAGATAGATATATATGTTATGTTAGTTAGAATAAGAAAACAACATAAATTAAATGATATAAAAGAGTCAGCGAGCCACCAAATAAACAAGAGTTAATCTGAAGATAACTAAAACTGGAACTCGCATTAGTCTATTCTTTTTATGTCTCGTGCTCTAAGTCAGGAAAAACTTAGAACAGCACAACCAATAGCTTGGCCAACGGCACACTCTGCCGGTCAAAACTTTTGCTGAGGGCGATATTCCGCTTCGTGTTAGGTACTTTTTCATTCACACAGCTGATCTTGCATTCGTACATTGTATGAAAACTGCAATCAACATATGACGATAACCCGTATGCACGACATATGATAATCCGAGTTGCCTAAACAAAATCCAACGATAGATGCACCACATGCCGAGCCTGCAAGGCTAACATTTCAGCATACTCGTATACTACAGAATGTAATTGGGAAAAGCAAGTTGAAAACGTGATCGAGAAATTATTGACAAGGAGAAATGACAGAAAAATCAAAACAGTAATACCCACCAAGCGAATCGTTCGTAAGCTTAAGCACGGTATAAAAACTGAAAAGCATGAACGCCGGAAAAGTAATATACTGTACCCATATACCATGATAATTTTATCATGCTCATATATTATTATATAAAAACCTCAATATTGAGAAACTCAACCATTTCTTATCACACACACATCCGTTTTCATGCTTTTGAATTTATCACCATAAATCCCCTTAAATATAGGAATTCACATTTGTTTACATCGTTTGGTTCAAGTCTTTCAATAGGATTTTCCTTATCTGAAAATTAACCGCACACCATGATGAAGTGTTTGAATTAAGGTGTCTTTCTTGATGAATCATTTCTAAGTGCTACCCGAAATCTGTAGTGTTAGGAAAATGTATGATCCGATCAAAACGGGTTATGGCAAATATAGTCATATATATAAAGTCGTTAGTTGGATCACCTAACGACAGATAACAAACAGATTTCTATATACTAAGTTACCTAAGTTTATTCTCTTCTTCGCTCTCATTTCATATTTTGAGGTACTTCGATCAAAGACAATATACTATAAAGACATTACATCGTTCTCTTCACTCAGCGAAATGAGTTAAAAAACCGTGGCTGCCTATTGGACCAAAACCCGAAGTGTGCTCGGCAATGCAAAGGCAAAACATGTAGATACACATTCTGGTGTTTGCGTTCTATATGAGCGTGTGTGTTTACTACATGTGCGAATGTTTGTATGCTTGCTTTCATGTTTACGGCATGCATATGTGTGTATGGATATGAATGCAAGAATGTTATTTATTTATTTGTTGGAATTGGAATGAAAACGAATTTCAATCATAGCAATCGAAGACGAGTCATTATAACTAATTATGGGAATATTTTTAAAATTTATATTGTAAATTAGTAAAACAAGAAAAAAATGGTGTATAAAATTAATAAATAATAATATGTATTTATTTAATTTATTGTTTTATCCCCAAAAAAGCCACCATCGAATTGCACAGCAAAACTTCATGGCTGCGCCAGCAGAAGACTAAAAGTTATTTTTTGCGGAATGTTATGTACAGAATTATAGAAATTTTAGTTAATTCAGCAAATACTTTGCCTCTCTAATGGACTCCAAAATCAAAAAATATATTATAGGTGTCTTTAGCTCAATTCTGTACGCGTTGGTCTAAAGTTTTTGTGGCATAGGGTTCGAGCCCCAGCAAAATGCTGTGTTTTATCGGATTTTTTTTATATTAAAAATCATTTTTATAAAAAAAAGTATTCTACTATCTTCCATAAATTAACCAGTATTATATCATTTTACTGGACCAAAACTGGAGCTGAATTATTTCATGCCTGTTATAGAAGATGGAGTATTATGAAATTCAACATTGAGAAATTATATGTATGCACATACATATTTGTCTTCTGATCCTTTGTCAGGTAGCGAATTGTGCCATAAAAAGAATGAAATGAAAATAAAAGCGTCATTTCTCGCATAGGAGTTTTTGTTGTATGATGTGCGGTGTGGCTTCTTTAAATATAAAGTGATGCAGAATTAGAATTCAATTTGTCATGAAGTTTTAGATATGTCAATATTTTCAGTATGGACAAATATCAGCACAATTTACTCTTTCGATCTTATATTTCATATTTTCGCGTTAGCAGCTTGTGATCAAACATTTTTTGAGTCTATCCGAAGAAAGAATAATTATGCACAAAAAACCAATTTTACTAAAATTAGTGTTAATATTTTAATATTCATATGTGCGTCTATTGCCCATTCCATCAGAAAATGTATCTAAATAATTTTTAGATTAAGGGTACATTCAACAAAATCAGGGTTTTAAACGATTTTTTTTTTACTTTGTCAGATCAGCTTGAAACACTGTAATCACATTTTATAACAAATTAAACCACATGAATATGTACATATGTATGTACATATCTATGAACACTGATTCTCCGCATTTACATAGTATATGATGTTCATGCTTCAAGTAAATTTTATGAACTTCAATATCTACTATTAAGTGCATATGTTCTTGTTATATATTGATTTACAAAGTTTTGTAAATAAAACCGTATACAATACAATAACCTATATATAAACATTTATTTCCTATGGAAAAATGTAGTTCAACAATGATTGTGTTCCAACGCATAATAAACCACTTCATAATCGAAAATTATTATAATAAAAAATCTATAAAAAATTATTTCAAGTATTTAAAAATCCAAGAAATTTTAAATTTATATTAGGATAAATAATGTTTAGTAAAACATATTTTAATATAAGGTGCGTCTTTTTCCCCATTACATTTGACATTTACCTCTAAAAATGTATATGTACATTATGTGTGCAGGGCTCACCTAAGTCGACTTGCTTGCATGTTTTTTCACAAACGCCATTCGAAATACTACAACCGGCAACACAATTGCTTTGACATGGAGACTTGAGTTATGGAAACTAATAGAAATGTGCAAAAACTTCTTACTGCTTCGTGCTTCTTTGTGCGTGTGAACTTGTCTTTGGATGTGTATCCACTTACATAAATTTATAGAAAATACTTTGAATCAAATAATCTGTCTTGACCTACATTCGTGAATAATATTTGGGACTTCTTTTCAGTTTTATTTTTTAATTATTTGCTGTCTAAGTTCTTCCATGAAATTGCATGTTTTTTATATATATTATAATGATATTAATTTAATTATATTAATTTAAGTTAATTATTATTTTGTAAATAATGTATTAATATAAAAGAAATATGAAAAATTTTAATACATTGCAAAATTCTTCCTTTTCCTACCATAAGAATAAAATCCAATATACTAAAAACAAAAACTTCCTAAAATTGCACATATTCATTGACGAACGAAATGTTTGATTGGATTAGATTTTGTGAAATTTATGAGCTTCGTCAGACGAATTGCGCAAAAGCATCAAAAAACTAATATAAACAAATGTATTGAAATCGTACAAAACTAACACAGTTTCATGCGCACATGAATGAGTTAAGAAACACCGTTATGACTATTTTTAGAAGATATAAATTTATTTGCTGTGATGATCTGCTATAGCAGCAGCAATTCAATGTGGTTTAGTAAAATTATTTAAAACTGGATAATTTATGCTTAGGTAGAAACTATTCTTATTATTTTTTATAAAAATAATTATTATTTTGCTGTCAAAAAAAGGATGAACAATTAAAAAAATATAAAAATAAACACATTTCTCAGCGGACTTGAACCCGGCATCATAAAATTGATAGACCAACGCTTTACCACTTGCACTATCGATCTTTATAAAAGATCCATAAAGATGCATATTTATTTTATATTGTCAAGTGGTTTAATATGCACACATTATGTTTTCTCATGGCATGGCAAATCTTTTTTATACGCAAAACCACAAATGCTTTCTTTTAAGCCCCACTTTCCGAATAAGAAACATTTGCCATACAGAAAATTCATTCTTGTGTATTTTACCCCAGCCACACAGAACAGAAAATAAAAATTTGATTTCAAATTAGTCGCTTCTGCTGTGAACCCAGCCACACACACTAAATTCTTCATTGGAATGTGCGACCAACGATAGCCATGTGTGTGACTGCCGATGGATACATATTCACGACTGCTTCGTGAAATTGCCGATCTGAATTCCAATGTGGTTGCCGGCAATTTCAATATGTTGATTCTCACTCAAGAGAGCAATGAAAGGTCTTTCTGTATATTGTCTTTGTTCCTACTTTCATTATCCACATATATTATCTCTCTTGCTTCTAAGTCGTTGAATAAAGCACACGTGAATTCCCAGACTCTGCGTTCTTTCTCAACAGGTTATGGGCCCAGATAATAGCGCGTCTGCAAGTAGCCAAATCTGATTTGATACGTGTCGTGGTTAAGCCGTTTAAATAAAAGCATATATATATATATATATATATATATATATATATATATATATATATATATATATATATATATATATATATATATATATATATATATGTATATATATCTGTATATTGTCTTTGCTTCGATGTAGCTTTTTCTGTACAAAATTGAGTCAGACAATTTAGCATTATCAATGAACATAAAAATAATACGATTCCCAAAATCTAATAATATTTTTCAGAGGATGTATAATAATAATTTACAGTTTATGTGAGTTTACAACGTTTTTAAGAAGAGTCGCGTTCTCTTCAAATTTCAAGCTTGAAATCGGAAGAGAAACAAAAAAGGAGTAATTTTAATAAAATGGTATTAAATTAATAGAATTAAATTTTGGTCCAAAAATAAATAACAATTATACTAAGTATTTCAATTAATATACAGTACTGTAGGTAAAAATTCAGTGTATTTCTCAAAGAAATCAGCACAGAGTTGATTGTTAAATAATAATAAATTAAAAGTAAATAACTTTTTTTTGTTTATGTTTATTATATTTCTATCAATCTGTACACATACTTGAGGGGCTTACTTTAAATTGTATGGTTATAGAGAATTCTGTGGGCATACTTCTAGGAGCACATTTAAAAATGTATGGCGATTGATACTTTGAGGGTGTTTTAGATCAATTTAATATATGTATTACTGCCAAATGGTAACACGAATTTTTTTAAATTCAGAAGCCAAACACAAAGCACTGCTGTTGCTCCAGGACAAGGGGGATTTTCTTACATGGTGGCTGCAAGAGCAAATTTTTTTGAATCAATTTTCCCTCAGTAGCTGTCAAAAGTGAAATTATAGAAAAATGCGATCAAAACAAATCTGCAAACAATTGCAAATAGAGTTTTGATTTGAGTGAATAAGAGTTTTTTAATTGTTATTTTTGTAAAGTTTGAACATTATGAAGAAATTATGAGTCTATTTAACTATTAAATATATTTTATATTAATTGTGTACCACTTTACCTCACGTCTCCACGGGCAAGTTTTGATGGCATAACATCTGTCAAATTTGATTGCAAAGGTTGGCAATATTTTAATGGTGGGCATTGCGATGTTAAGCCATTGTCATTTTGAAAATGCCGTCAAGCAATCAAGTTCGCTGTGCCTACGCTTGAAAAAAATTTTTTTTTATACGATGAAGAGGAAAAAATAAGAAAACCGCAATTGTGGGTGAATCCTTTATTACAAAGAATGCAAATGCACAGTCTCCATTCATTTTAGCGTTTTTATTAATTTAATAGATGCGGTAAAACGAAAATGTCCGACGATGCTTCCACTGTGAGCGTCACGAAAAAATGAAAAAAGGCTGTCAAACAAACAAAATGACAACTGATTGCAACACAACACGTTGGCAATTTATGGCATAACATATTTCATAACATAAATTGCCAACTTGAACCAATTTGGAGTCTCCATTGGCAATTTGCTTGAAATTGCCAATGGCATACCATCAAAAATTGCCCGTGGAGACGTAGGGTTACTCCACGTCTCCACGGACAATTTTTCATTGCTTGCCATCTGTCAAATTTCATTGAAAGCAATGCCGTAGTGGTGGGCATATTTATGTTATACCATCGCCATTTTAGAAATGGCATCGAAAGGATAGAACACTGCGCGCGAGCGCTTCACTGCCTCAAGGAATTGTACGATTTGTATGAAGAGGAAGAAAAAAGGAGAAAGCCTAGATTTTGGGTTAATTTTTTTTTAGAGCAGCGACAAATGCACGATTTGGAAGCTCATCTTTGGAAAGACATATTGTGGGAAGATGGCCAGGACTTTCAAAATTTCTCTATAATAAAATAAACGAGGCTCATGGATTAATTCTGCCGAGGATCTAGATTTTTTACTGTTTTGCATCCTTTTTTCTCGGCAAGGTATGCTGTGCGCAGATGTTTAATTTTTCTTTTCATTTCGCATACATCTCGCTTCATTTCTTTTGCAATTTCTCCCAATGCATTGTTTTTTAAATCTGTCCTCTTATAATTAAGACTTCTGTAGTTCCATATCAATTCGAATTGTCGGTATAAATTAATGACTTTATAGATTTCAGTCGCGCACCACTCCATATTTAGATGCTTACACTTTCACACTTGTAGAAAAATGAGAATCGGCTGTCAAACAGCAAAACTGACAGCTCAATTGCCAACTCTATGGTGGCAATACATGGAAAGCAATATGGCATAACATGAATTGCCAACCATGAGCAATGAGCGGTCTCGATTGGCAATTATTGCTAAAATTGACAATGCAATCAATGAAATATTGCCTGTCGAGACGCCCAGTTAAGCAGCTCTTATGCATTTCTCCATTCCTCTCAATTTCATTTATTTGGAACAGAATTTAATCGGACATTGCTTATGTTTGACAATTCCGGAGGTATGAAATTCACCTTGCTCCAGGACAAGTGAATGGCACCTAGCGATGTTGTTTAGTCAGAATAGTATTAAAATGAAGCCACTTTCGTATGTGCGGCTGAGATTATTAAAAATATGATTCCTTAAATTCTCACTCTTAGCATGGGTAAAGTAGTATCTCTGTATCGTTTTTTATTACTTATTTCAATTGCACCTAAAACAATTTGCAATAAGGAACATATATAAAAAGAGCACTTTCGTTTGACCCATATACTAAAGAGGAGGGACAAGGCTACACAGCCGAATTGAGCGTATGCTCTATTTAGAATGTCGTCCTAGCACAGGCCTGCCCTGGTGCATCGATGGTATAAGTGAGGCTTCCAATATCTGAAAATAATAAGTGCGTCCTGATCTCATATGCACCGTAGCGAATGAATTAGTGCTTCCTGGAATGAATGGGGAAACAGGAACCATTTGACACTTTAAACATATTCTGACTTTGAACACTAATTTGTTATATTTATTCTCTACATTATTATTATTATTATTATCAGGCTAAAAGAACACCGCGACCTAAAAGATCTATTGTGCAGCCTCGTACCCAACTAAAACTGTCCTAGACTGTTTATAAATCTCGTAACTGCTGTGGGCTTAATTTTAACTAGGTGATTTGGAGATATGAACCCACTGCCTAGGTACTTATGTCTGCGTCTTGCCACCGCTGGGCAAGTGCATAGAATGTGTTCTGCCGTTTCCTGCTCCTCTTGACAGAGTCGACAGGAATCGTCTTCTACCACGCCTATTTTTTTCAGGTGGTAATTTAGTCTACAGTGTCCTGTTAAAAGTTCAGTGTAGAGTTTGATGTCATTTCTGCTGAGGTTTAAAGAAGCATCTACCCTGATGTGTTCGGGATCAATGAGTAGTCTCGACTGCCGCATGCCTTTTTGGGCTCTCCAGTAGTTTAGCAGACCTCGTTTTTCCTGTTCGCACAACAAGTTATTTGTGAAGCTACTATTTACCCCACAGAAGGGTTCTGGGCCTATAAAGGCAGTGTCTGCACCCTTTTTTGCTAAAGAATCTGCCATTTCGTTGCCCTCATGTCCCTCGTGTCCCGGTACCCACATTAGCGTAACAGAGTTTCTCGCTGCTAGGGTATTGAGAAGTTTACAGCATTCCCAGACCAGCTTTGCTTGGAATGAGAAGTTTATTAATGATTTCAGAGCTGCCTGGCTATCTGAGAGAATGCATATTTTGGTGTTAGTCCAGTCCAGTGATCACTCCCAAAGCTAGTGTGGGGCACGTTCTCATTGCTCCCGTCACACTCAAACAAGCTATACGGTGAATCTTGTTAAGAGTCATCTGAGCTTTTGTTTGATTTACTTTGGCCACCATATCAACAACGCATAAGTAATCATTGGTACTATTATTGTTTTATATTACCACGCCATCATTTTTGGCCGTAGTCCCCATGTTTTACCGTACAACCTCTGGCAAGCATAGGTTGCTCTTAAGGCTTTACTAGTTATGTATGATAAGTGGTTTTTCCAAGTTAGAGTTTTGTCCAGGATTACTCCCAGATATTTTATTTCATTGGACATTGTTAAGTTTGTGGTCCCTAAACTTAAGGTCCCCAGATTCAGTTTCCTTCTTTTGGTGAAGGGTACCATGTTTGTTTTATTCGGATTTATCGATAGTCCTTTCTCCTGACACCAGTTTTGAGTGATGTCAAGCGCTAGTTGCATGCGATCTGTTATGGTAGAGTCAAACTTGCCTCTGACCATAATTACCAAATCATCCGCAAAGCCCTGAACTTCGTATCCGAGGTCATTGAGAATTTGTAAGAGCTCGTCGATAACCAATAACCATAGGAGTGGCGATAGGACGCCCCCCTGGGGACATCCTTTGGTTGACCTGACAATTTGCTTTGCTGTCCCTGTTTCAAAGATTGTCGTTATGTTTTTCAACATTAAAAGTGGTAATTAGTACAAAATCTGAAATGTGTTCCAATTAAAATTTTTCCAAATGACATAATGTGAAATATAAACGTAATAAGAATTGTAAACTCTTTAACAATGATATGGAATGAGTGGGTATTCTACCATTTTATTTCAATTACAGAGAGTATTCTCATTTTTAAGTATTTTTAGAGTATATTAATGTACCTTCATTCGTTTTTCTCCACTAATTTTAATTAGTAAAGTTTGTGTCTAAATTTTTACCAACATATATATTTGCCCAATAGATAGTTAAAAATGAAGAATTAATCTGATATCGTATTCGTGCTTTCAGTGAATTGTAATATGTAAACGTACTATTTTACCGCAAATTTAGTACTATTTAAATTTAGTGTCTTGTTGCAACACTGTTTACTTAGCGCCCAAAGAAGCGAAATGTTTGATGGCAGACAAATATTTAATCATTCAATCAATTGTGCTCGTATTATTCGTTTTAATATTTTTGGAGATAAATTGTTTTTGTTAATTAAACAATACGCTGAGTGCTTGTGAATAAATTACAGTTTAATATAATAATAATAGAAGTACAAATTATTCGCTTAGCTGTTGGTACTCTGACTGGCGGTTGTGCTGCAATATTTTGCGAGAAGTGCATCGAAATTTGCATATTGTTTATTGTTTGTGAATTTAAACAGAAAAATATGAAGATAAGTTAAAGAAAATATTCTAATTAAAAGAGAAGCCGTGAAAATGTTCATATGCACACATATTTGCACCAGGGGGCACATGTCCAGTAACTCGCACTCCACGTGACTTGCTTTTCTATTCCATTGCCCCACTGGAAATTTGGAAGCTGTCAATGAAGGAAGTAAGTAAAAGTTTATCAATTTCACTTATTAATATATTTCTTCACATTTAAGTGAACCGCATTCAAATTATTTCTCCTGAAAAAGTGTAACTAGTATTGTTAGAACGCAATTGTTTTTGCGATCCCGCAATATAAAATAAATAACTAACATAATAACAAAATAACTAGCGACAAATTATTAGGAAAAAAAACTCTTTGAACTTTTTCAGTATTTAGGTAAAATGCTACCGACTTTACTGATCGCTCCATTTCAACCATAGATATTACTCTATGATTTCAGCTGTTCTTATTCTCCACAGTTTTTCATAAAACGACGATTTACCGTTACAATAAAGAATACATTGCAAATTAAAAGTTTTCGTACTTTTAATTTACAGTGTGTCAAAAAGGTTTTCGTACTTCAAAAAGATATTAATACTTAACATTCTAAACTTGCTTTTTAATACGCAACAAGTATTCTAAATAAAAGCCGGCAAAGTTTGTTGGCGCAGCATTCTGAAAAGCAAATTTTCTTGTGGAATGCACCAACTGGTTCTTGTTTATATTCAAAGAGCTTGGAGTTACTGGAGAGATTTTTTTTCAATGTACGAAAACTACTAAGAAGAGCACACCTCTGAGTGTTCCAAGGAACTTTGTTTTTTCCTAGTTTTTTTGTATAGAAGATACCTTTAGCCATCAATTTATGATTATTTTAATTAAAAAATAAATTATTTACGATATAAAATTCTGCCGAACTGCTAAAACTTCGTCACATCGGAGCAATATAACACTGCTGATTACTTTTTATTCAAGTTAAAATCCTTCCCCTTGCTTCTGTCACGGATCTTCCACCAGAAAGGCGTATGTCTGTTGCTGACTTACCTTAAACCTAGGCTTCGTGTGTGGTCCAACGGGGAAAGGGGGAACATGATGTGCAGTTACACCGGTGTAACCTTGAGGTTATCTCAATCCCACGCTGGGTGGCATGAAAGATTCCATTAGAATTGAGACATAGACATTTTGGGATTGGTAATCAAGTTTATTTTGGGAACTGTTCACTTTTGCAATTGACAGGGTTAACTAAATTTAATTTTCTGAACTTTACAGTTGATAACAATCATGATTTCCAATTCGAGCCAAAGTAATCAATTCACCAGAAGACACTACAGAAAAGTACCCTAAGTATGAACCTAACGATGATATCTGAATAAAATGCGCATTGCCATGACGTAATTAGCACTCACATGGAAAAGTAAAGGGTGTTTCGAAGTCGGTCTATCCCGACCTGACCCTTCTTCACTTGTTATACTTAGCATTTTTTATGAAACATTCCTAGTGATGGAGAATATTTCCAATGAAATATTCTTATTATTCTTGGAGGCCTTCCAATGTCTCCATATCCATGATTGCTAACTACATCACTATTAAATTAATGTTTATTTGATTATTTTAATACCAATACAAAGGATACTTAAATTCAAACAATAAATAATTTTAATTAAATATAAAATTAATAAAATTAATAATTAATACTAATTTACATTTTTATAATGTTTGGTTTGAATATGCTTAGTATACTTTTAAAATAAGTAAATCATTTCAAAATACAATTTATCATTTTAGCTTGAAAAGAAAATACATTTCTTCCTGGATACCACCAACACCATGACCCTTCAGTGAATCTTGCAGCTTCGGAGTGGACTGCGAAAGAGGGAAAACACTTCTGCATAAATAAGAAAAAGCGAATTTTGTCAATTTCATACGATTGATATCTATAAGAACTACTTATGAGGATGCAATTCATCACGGGTTCAAATATTTGACCACACATCAAGGATAATCGGAAATATTTACAATATTTACCTTCCCAACATGACACTTCCCATTCCTGTGCTAGAGTTTTATCTACAATTTTATCAGTTAATGGCGGCAGTAAAGAAAAACCGCAACAAATTGGAAGTGCATAATTTAATAATTATTTAAGAAGACAACGATGTGAGGGAACAACCAAAACCCTAGGAAGGGCATAATTTAAACAAAGAGCTAAATGCCGTTTAGTACTAATATGCAGTTATTATTACAATTAACAAATAAGAAAGATAAAAATATGCATGGAAAACAATAAAATTATTTATATATAGTTTTATCAACATAATTTGTGCACTTACAATATCATTGCAACAGAAGAATTTTTAGTTTATCGTTCATATTTTTATCTTCCCTATTAAACACAGTAGTGAGAAATAAATTTTATTTCTCATTAATTATCAACTCTACTTTAGACTGAAGAGTAAATAAGTTATTATTATCGTTTTTAGAATCTTCAAAATAATAGAATATTACACACATATGTACCTATTTCAATAAGAATTTAATTAATATATTTATATAATAATCCCCGAAAGCGAATAAGGAATTTGAACAAAATTTATATCAAATATTTAAGCTTTCCCATGTCACATAACTGCTTAATCACCAACTACAGTGTTTGCAGTCAAGTTTTATCTCCATTCTTGTCATTTATACGTCCTTGCTACACATTAACGCGACAAGACTGGAAATAGCTAAATACCTCAACGTAGTATGACCCCGACTACTGGTTGCCAATGTTATAGCTGTGTTACAAATCAGTAGAAACGTCTCCAGAAGCAACGAGCTTTGTAATATGGTCGGAACTGAGGAAACAGCAGACAAGGCAATTAAAAATACATTGTACAAATCAGGAGTGTTGACTCTGGAGGAAGCGTTGTGACGACTGAAATCCATTGTTTCTTGGGGAATTGCAGTTGATTCAAATTTATAAACCTTCGGTTTATTTTCTCTTATAAACTTTAATTATATAAAAATTTTTTTGTTGGCACTTCTGACCATAATATAGGAACTTTTTAGAAAACAATAAGAATTTTGGAAAATAAAGTAATAATTCACTCTTTGCACAGCTTTATCGCACGAGTTATAGTTATGGTGAGTGGTCCGGCACCTTAATCCTCTGGCTACTCCTTAAACCGAGGAGTAACCACTGGCTATGGGTATGAATCAAAAAGAAGCAATATGTTTTTTCTATTCTCCGTATATTGTAACGGATATATATATATATATATATATATATATATATATATATATATATATATATATATATATATATATATATATATACATATATGTATATATATACAGACGTCTTTATTATTCTGCTGCTCAGTCACCACTGGTTCTTTCAAATACCTTATGCTATATATTCTTAGGCAAAGCTGAATCAGCATACTCAGCTTTTGCATGCCTTTTCTTATCTAACTTTAATATGCGAGCTCAGCGTTCTGAGCTACGCAGCTTGAGCCGCTTTGGTGTGTACATTGTTCACCAGCATATTCTGTTTGCATTCTCAGAATATGCTGGGTTTGTCTGTTTTTCTTATATTTAAATTTGGAGTATCTTCTACCATAACTCGCGTGCAGACAGTTTCCGTTTGCGAATCGCCGAAACTGTGGATGCAACGTAAATTCGGGTTGTCGTACTGTTGCGTCGAGGGCACACGGTGTTTAAATTCATTACCAAGAAAAATGCAGCGTAAAATGCAGCGTAAACTGCAGCGTAAAGTCTTACAGCAAGTGAAATGGACTCAACGCATTGGAGATGTGTGGCAACTGACGTGTCGACTTGTGATATGCAGCGTAGCCCAGTTTTTCCGCATATCACACCCTACCGTGCTAACTTACACACATCACAATGTGTATGCGTCAAAAATATTTATTGTGCATAGCGCGAGTTACGTATTGGAAATGAGAGCAACAAATTTGCACCATTCAACTTAACAATTCGTTTAATAATCAATTTAAATTTTAATTTAGCAGTATTTATATCTTAAAATATCGCTACTTTTTCTTTTTTTTTTTAGCGTTCACATATAAGACAGGATCTTTTAAATGCGGCAAGAAGTATCAGAATAACAATGAATTATATACAACAAAAATTACTTAAAACTAAGACTAAGAATGCAATTTATATGAAACTAAATTATTAGATCAGACAAATAAATAAGTTAAGTTCAGATAAATAAATAATTAAACATATAAATAATTGAATAAATAAATAATTTACTTAAAAATAAATAATTTTTATGAAATAAGGAAAAGTCAGTACAGAAAGACAATGAATAAACAAAAAGGAAACAAAAATTAGAAAAGAAGAAAAGAGAAAAATAAATAGCATTAAGAGAAGTAGTGAAAAATTGCTTGCTTAAAGTTGTGCTTACTTGAGATACTCCTAATTGCCAAAGGCAACGAATTCCATAACCTGATGGCGTTCACAAAAAAGAGTCTATTCGAGTTTAAATACTTGTAATTAGGGACTAAGAGGTTCATATTTCACCTCGATTTGCAAAACTTCAACTTTACAAACAAATAATTAGGTGTTCGCGTGTATATCAAGTTATGTAGAAATATGCAATTTCTAGCATCCATTTAATTAAAAATATTGCTACCAAGGACCTGATTGCAAAACTTACTGATTTGGTCAAACTTTCTTAAACCATATACATATCTTGTAGCATTATTGAATGCAACTTGCAACTTATGCCTGGAACCCGAGTCAATTGTTGGTATATCAGAGGAAGGGGAACCAGACTTGGAAATCGGGAGGACATATGATTTTTGGAGTTGAGCTTCAGCCTATTAGCTATAGCCCATTCTGCTATTATGATCAAGTCTTCGTTTACCCAAGCACATAAATCCTCAATGAGACCAATAGGTCTGGACAAATACAATTGAAGGTCATCAGCATATGCATGCATGATAACATGAAGACATTTACTGAAAATGTCATCTATGAACAGTATAAACATAAGTGGACCAATCACTGAGCCCTGAGGCCTCAGAAATTCACCCCACAACCTGTGGGGTGAATTACTGAACTCAGACACTCTCTTTCCCACCCTAAGCCTTTGAGACCTTCCAACCAAGTAACTATTTAACATACGGACCGCCGAGTTGGAAAAACCAAAATTCAACTGTAGCTTTTCACATAGTAATGAGTGATCTACAGAATCAAATGCTTTAGAAAAATCTAACAGACAAAGCAGGCTCAAGTGTCCCATATCAAATGACTCTCTGATGTCATCCAATATTTTAATAACAGCAGCTGTGTACAGGCCGAAAACCAGATTGGAGTGGGGAAATAAGGTCAAATTTTCTGACGTGTTCTGAGATTTGCTCAGCCATGAGAGATTCACATACCTTTGATAAAGCCGACAATAAACTTACAGGACGGAAATCAGACGGTGCATTAGCATTGGACTTTTTAGCTATAGGGATAATCGTCGCTACTTTCCAAATATTGGGGAAGCTGAAGCGTTAAACAATGGTTAATTATATGGGTCAACGGGCTTAGAATGAAAGGCAAAATAAGTTTAATAAATTTAATTCCATCCTCTCCGACAGCATTTGACTTTATCTTGTTGACACAGCGAGAAACATCACCTTCATCCACAGAAATAAACTCAAACACAAATGGGCATTCAGGAACATAGTACCTCGCAACTACAGCAGACATATCATCAGCAGACGCTGAACTACTACTAAAATAGTCATTCAGAATACCCGGATCAATTCGACAATCTTCAGATTTCCCATTGCATACCCCAGCTTGTCTTAAATTATTCCACAGCTACTTGGAAGGTCGTGCTAAACATAGTTTGGACATGAAATTTCTGCGCTTAGCCAATTTAATAGTAGAGTTTGCATAATTTCTAGCTCTTTTGTGCTCTTCCCATCTAGATGCAGTTGGATTTCTTTTCCACTGATTGTATGTTCTATGCTGTTTTTTAATAGCCAATTTGGCATTATTTGTAAACCAGGGACAACTGCTGCTAGTGCCAGAGCGAGTAACAAGTGGAACATGCAAGTCACACAAGGCACCAATTCTGTACATTTACCAATCCAGCTTTTCATTCACAGAGCTAAACAGCCAACATTCAGACCAATTAATAAGCGATAGGTCATTAAACAAAGAATCAAGATTAATTGAGTTATAGGCTCGAAAGGAAAAATAGTTTTCAGCAACGACTGGGTTTAGATTTACATTCAATGAACAAAAAATTAGATCGTGGTCGGATATAAACGATAATTGGTCAAAGATCATAACTGAATAAATATCCGAAACTACAAAAACATCCAACAAACTCGGAGAAGCATTATCTGCAAAGCGTGTTGGCATACTGGTATTCGGCAGTTGCAGTCCAACTTCAGAAATTTTACAAATGAATTGCTTGGCAAGACTGTCCTTACATAACATGTTTATATTGAAATCACCACACACAACAAAATGATCATAATCGATTACACAATTTGACAAAGTAGCAAACAAAGGATCCAAACAGCAGTAACGATAAGGATTATATACACACGATAGAAAAACTTTTGTGCTATTGTCATAAATTTCAACATTTAGAAATTCCACATCTGGGCCTCCAGACATATTCAACAAATTCACTCTTAAATTACTTTTACAATATATTGCCACACCCCCGCCTTTTTATCTAATTTATCGTTTCGAAAAAGCTTGTAATTACCTACATATATTCAAGCAGGAGTCACCTATACATTTATGCAACCAGGTTTCGGATACACAAATTACATCAACAGATGAATTCTCAAAGCAGTGTCAAACGTAATCCATCTTAGAATCATTTAGACTCCTCGCATTAAAATGTACAATGCTTAATCCAGAGCGGTGGTTGCATAGAACGCCAATCAATGTTTTATGAACGTCACTGGAGGCAGAAACTTCATCACCCATAATTAGCATAAAAATACATATCAGCAACACAACAATAAGCACTACAGTAATAGAAGAAGCAGATAGTAGAGAAGAGGAAATTACTTAAAAAAATAGTCGACAATAAGGCATATAGAGAGAGAGCATTTAAGCTACAAAGAAAGATAAACAATACGATATTATCTGACATTAGAATAGGGTGTCCAGATCTAATTTTTTCGACGGCGTGACAAGTTTGAAAAAAAAACATTCAAACCTAAAGTTTATTAGTCGTTTATTTATTATAGTAAGTGCTTGACACCGACAAGCTTTCTAAAAATAATTTTTTATTTTTATTATTTTTGAAGTTATTAATTTTATTAAATCAAAAAATAAGTTATTCATTGACTTTTCAGGTCTCGATTTTTAAATAATTAAATAAACATAAAGAACGTTTTAAAATAAAGAATAACAAAAAAAGTCATTCATTGACTTTTACCACGATTTTCGAATCACAAATAATTAAAAATAATAAAGGAACATTTATAATTAAACTAAAGATATTTATCACTTAATTTCACTTTTTTAAAAAGTAAAATCCCTTCTTCGGTGTTTAAATATTTTTTGAATTCAGTGCAGCTCATTCTGAAATTTTGTTTTATTATGAGCTCTGCTTCCACTGTTTCTAAATGCATTCGGTTTCTCTCTTTTCTCCAATAATTCCCCATCAAACTAAAAATTCTTTCGGAAGATGCATTGGCATGTGGAATTGAATAGATAAAACTTAATACTCTTAAAATATTTTTTGACTCCGGAAATTGTTGAAAGAATTTGAGCCATATTTCTTCGCTACAATCTTTTTCTTGGTAAGCCTCAATTGAAACTGCCAAAAATCTTTTTAGTTTTATACATTCTTCGAACATCGCATCAATATCTACATCAGGTATTTTATATTTTGATACAATATTATTAAATTTTTCCAGTGTGGGAGCTGCAGTACTATTCAATTTTAATGATAGAAAATCTTTGAAGCAGTTTTCATCGAAATTAAACCATTTTTCTAAATAAGAAATTGATGTTCGCAAACAATTCAACGCTTCTATCTTAAATCGTGTAACTGCATCTCCGTTGCTACATTTGAGCAAGGAGGATCGTGCAATTGCACCGAAGAATTTATTTTCAACTCTTTCGTTGAGGGCTTGACGAACATTTTCCTAAAATAAAAACAAGCAAAGCAATAAAAACTTTTATTAAATAACAAATTATTTACCATTATATCAAAAGTTTCTAATATAACTCCACTATCTTTTTCCAGAAATTTTATGGCTGGTTGAAATATTGTACAAATGTTCATTACAAATCCTAAATAAGCCATGGAAAGTTCATCTTCGAAAAAACGTGTAATGGAAAGCGCCACATTACTTTTAGAAAGGAAATATGCCTTCAATGGCTCAAAGTTTTTTATGAGTCTTTCAATCGCAGGGTAGAGGCTAAGCCATCTTGTTGTTACATGGCGTAGCGTTTCCGACCATTCCACTTCAAGCCAAACAAAAAATTCTTTAAGTTCTGTTGTGCATTTAGTTGAAGAACTGAATTCGTTAAATATTTTTATAATTATCACATCCACGTCCACTTTTAATGCACATATTCCCTTCTTCAAAGTGTTGGAGAGAATATGACAGTTACACCCAACAGGAACTACATATGTATGTTAACATTTTGTTTTTTTAACTCTGTATAAACACTCTCCTTTTTGCCCAAATGAACATTAGCGTTATCAGCGCAAAATGATGAAATGAATTCAGTTGATAAGCCATGGAATTCAATTTTGGAAACGAGTGATTTGGCTATTGTTATAGATGTCTCATCTTCCAGCGAGTAGAAACTCAGAAGAGCTGATTTTGTACCAAGAGTCTTATCAAAGCACCGCACGATCAAAGGAAACGTTTTTATATTTCCTTTATTGGAAGCGTCGGTGCTCACGGAAAAGTACTTTGCCTCTTGAATTTCTCTTAAAATCAGTCTCTGCGATTCAGGCGCTAGTACCTTCCTTACTATTCTAGCTGCTTTTGTTTTGCCACAACTATACATTTTAGCGGTGTTCGAGTCGCCAAATAGAGTGGAAAATAATTTTCCGGCACAATCCGCTGAATTGTAGGATTGCGAGTGCTTAACTACATGGAAAATAAAAGCAGTTTCGGCAGCGATCACCTTCAGTTCATCGGATGATTTTTCAACAGGCAAAAATGATAAAATTGAAGTTGCGGAATCGTTAACATTTTTTAGATGTTGCTGACTCTTAGAATGTTTTTTAACTGACAACTGAGCAATGAACCGAGCAAAAAGAAGAGAGAACCAGTGTGACCATTTTAGCATTTTTGCAGTTAAATTTAGCATTTTTTATTTTGATTTAGCCTCAAATTTTCCATTTTCAGGTTCAGCATTATTTTTTAGCATTAGAAAAAAAAATTTTGCATTTTTTAGCATTATTTTAGAACTGATTTAGCTGCAATTTTTTTTAGATCTGGCCACACTGGAGAGAACAGTAAACTGACAAAAAATATAAATAAAAAATATTTTAACGAAAATACCCCTGCAAGAAATGTGTGACCGAAACTAACCCATAAACAATTTTGCACTAACAGAGCAGTGTGAAAGAACTTATGTTTACTGTATGCAACATGTGTTAGGGAGAGACAAAAAATAAGTGGAAGGGAGATAGAAAATCACACGGACACAAAAGTCTCTATCATTTTGTTCATATTGCCCTTAATAACTTGATAGAAACTTTGATAGATATGTCTCTCATCAGTGACAGTCATTTTACCTCTCAAATGACCGACACTGTTCTTGTAGGGACGTTACCGCTTGGACAGAAACGACGCGACGCGATTTAACGCTAGCATACTCGACGCGACAGCTAAATCACTGTATATAAATTTACTAACAACATTTTAACATTGTTTCTGTTTGAACGGTGATTAAAAAATATAATTATAAAATTTTGATCCATCTCGTCTAGCTCTAGCATTGTATCTGGCGTGAAAATAAAGCGTGACACGCCAGGAAGATTTCAAAAGTGTGACAATCACGTGCAAAGCGTGACGTCTGGAAACCCTGCATTAGAACAACAACACAAAGTTCACTCCCCAACAGGAACAGCAGCACCTGGAACAGTATGTAGTTCTTCGATGCTACCAACACGAATCCCCAACTTATTAAATATACAGTGAATCAAAAAAGTATTGGCACAGCTCAATTTTCAAAGTTTATTTGCTAATAACTTTTTTTCCACACTACTTACATAAATAATTAGCAGGGCTCGGATTGTGATGACCTAAAAAACAATGAAAAATGACGGAAAAAAACTGACAAAATACCCCCAAAAAACCTTAAAAATTACCCAAAAATTTTAAAAATGCCCTTAAATTAAAAGTGTGTATTATAATAAATTTAATAGAAAATTCAGAAAAGTTGGCACTGCTATTAGATGCACTGTCAATGAGCAAAGATTGCCTTGCCTTATTTTTTTCCTCTAACTTTAAAGAGCGTTGATGTTTGTCTCGCCCAATATGTTGTTGTACAGAAAATTTTTTATCAGCAGCTACTCTCGTTTCGCATATCTTACAAAATAGAATTTGGCCATCGGTTGAAAATATATTTGCACCGAATTCTTCAACTAAATTTTTTAAATGCGATGTTTTACTATGTTTAACTTTTGGCATTTTTATAATATAAATTTACACACGAAAATAAATTCATTGATTCAAAGAATAGCGGTAAATTGAGTACGCTCAATTTATAACGTCGCTTGCGCAGTCGACGTTATGGTGACACACGCATACGTCAGCTACTTCGTACAAAGTATGTGTGATGTTGTGTGTTTGGCTGTTTCGTTGCACAAACATACAAAAAAAACAGAAAGAAGATACACATGCACAAAAGCGCTCAATCTAGCAAAAATGACATAAAACAAAAAATTAACAAAAAATGACAAAAAAAATTAAAAAGATGACATATCATCACAATCCGAGCCCTGATAATTAGTACAGTACAATACGCATATAAGAAAGTCTAAAAGTACACCGATTTTCTTTCTTATATGCGAGCTTTCTTATTAAGAAAACACGCATATAAGAAAGGTACTTTCTTATATCTGTAACACGCATATAAGAAAGATATTTTCTTATATACGTCAGTAACAGAATTTAAAAAATATACAATATGTATATATATATGTATATACATATAATTGAAATAAAACTGTTTAATAATACATACTACACATCATTTTGTACTAAATTTCGTTTATTTGTCGTATGTACATACATACAAATATATGTACATAAATATGTAAGTACACAACTAAAGATAGAAACATAACAAAAACAAAATAGGTGATTGCACTTCACTTAAAATCACATTTGATAAAAAAAAGTAATTTGGTAAAAAAATATTACATAGTTTATAGTTTTAAAATTAGATTTGATAAAAAATCAGTAAGAAGAATGAATACAATGTGTTTACTTAAAAACATGTGTTTACTTAAAAAATACTATGCAGTAACACTGAAAAAATCTTGAATTTTCTTTTGGATGAGCTCCTTTTCATGGGTTCTAAAGAGAATATCTTCTAATTTACAAATAGAATCATTGCCTTCTTTTTCGGGTTTTCCCACTTTTCGGGTTTTCCCACTTTTAAATTGATCCAATATTTTAATTTTTGTTTGAATAGACACTACATTTCTCTTGTTCGACGACATTATACCAGAGGTTTGGTTTTTCCACTTAAACCTCGATGGTTGTATGGTATGTACATACAAAACAAATAAAAAAAGCAAAGCCGGTTAATTTCATAAAAATACGCCGCCATTTGGCATCACAATCAGTGTTCCCAGATGTAAATTGTAAATTATACACAAAAAAAAATCTATGTACATATTTTAACCGAGGTTAAAAAAATGTGTTCTTTCCTATACACGTACAATTTTCTATGGAATGAGCATAATTTTTCTTCAGAATTTGTTTCTTATAGAAGAGTTTTTCTTATAAGCGAGTTTCTTATATGAGGATTATTTAGCACGCAGATATATACGAATGTGCATGGTGTCTGAAGATGTCTTTCTTATAACCGAGTTTTTCTTATAAGCGAGTTTCTTATATGCGTATTGTACTGTATACCATTTTTAAAAAGGAACATTTTATTATATAATTAAAACATAACATATTTCATATTTCACTTTTTTCCAGGTGTAATGTTCTAAAAACTAAAAAAAATTCATTATTTTTCCTCAAAAAAGTATTGGCACACATGTAAAAAATTTGATTTCTGGTAAGATTTATGAACATTTAATATTTGGTTAGACCTCCTTTGGCCTTAATAATTGCCGCTAAGCGTCTAGGCATACTTTTTACTAAGTTAGATGTCTCCTCTGGTGTTATGTTTTCCCCATTCTGTGCGTATGGCTTCCTTGAGTGAGTTCTTTGATGTTGTGCGATGACGAGGCATTTTCTTTTCCAGTAAACCCCAAACATGTTCTATAGGATTCGTATCTGGCGACTGTGGAGGTGTTTTGAATTGTTTGCAGTGGTAAATTTGCCATTCTTGTACAAGATACGACGAATGTTTCGATCATTTTTTTGCTGGAACATAAATGTTTTCGCATCTAGCCCCAACTTTCCAACACTTGGAGTCAAGCTTTCTTTTAAAATATTCATATATAATTTCTTGTCCATTTTCTCATCAATAAAGACGAGATTTCCCACGCCAGAAGCCGCCATACACCCCCATACCATGCCATTGCCACCGCCATGCTTCACTGTTTTTATTACATTATTTTCTGGCAGCTCTTTGTTTGGCTTTCGCCAAACTTTTTGTGCGCCGTCTGAACTAAATAGGTTAAACTTCGATTCGTCACTAAATATCACACGATTCCAAAATGATTCCGACTGATTAATATTGAGTTTGGCGAACTCCAGCCTCTTTTTTATATTTACAGGCGACAAGCAAGGTTTGCGTTGTGGAACTCGTCCATGATAACCAGCTCTGTTGAGTGTATTTCGAATCGTTTGTGGGTCGAACTTTTGTTGAAATTTGTGCTGTATTTCATGGCATAATTTGACGGCCGAAGTCTTTGGATTTTGAGCCACTGCAGCTACTACAATCCGCTCCTGGCGTGGTGTAAATTTTTTTGGCCTTCCAGATCTGCTCTCACGCAGTAATTTTCCGAAGTTTATGTAATGTTTTATAATGTTTCGTACACTTGAATATGGCCTCTGTAATAGATCTCCAATTTCTCGATACGATTTTTGCTGTACGTAAAGATTTATTATAATCTTACGGACGTCTACCGGAATTTCAGAACCTCTGCCCATTTTGATTATTCTTTCAAGAAATCAATATCAACACTAACTTGAAATATTAGATAAAAACTAAAACGCAATAATTGAGCAGAGAGAAAAGAAATGGAGCAAAGAAAACTAAAGGATTACCGTTATTTGAGCAAAAACATTACACTCACACAACGTGTGCCAATACTTTTTTGAGGAAAAATAATGAATTTTTTTAGTTTTTATAACATCATTACACCTGGAAAAAAATGAAATATGTTATGTTTTAATTATATAATAAAATGTTCCTTTTTACAAATGGTATACTAATTATTTATGTAAGTAGTGTGGAAAAAAAGTTATTAGCAAATAAACTTTGATAATTGAGCTGTGCCAATACTTTTTTGATTCACTGTATGTGCAATTAATAACTTGAATAAAAATAAAGAAGAAACTAAATAGTGAAGCTCAGAGTAATATAGAAAATTAAAATAAAATAAATATAATAATACATTAAATAGAATAATAAATAATAAATTAAAATAATAAATTAAGAGTTGAGTTTTATGCTCCAATATAGCTTCTGCCGGCAACTGCATCTACGCTCTCTCTGCTACTCACTACTATTGTTTCAGCATTCGGATGGGCTCTCACAAAGACTCGGCCCCGAATTGTAAACGCTGACACTAGAAGTTTTTGTGTTTTGAGCTCATTGGCCCGACGCAATATTTCACGATTGCTAATCGTTAGACTCTCATGTACATAAAATGAGCTGTCACCCTGAACCCCAATATCATTTAGCAACAGCGGGCTTTTACTGGACTTGCAGAAGCCAGCAATGTGCTTGAGCAACTGACTTCTATCACGTGCCGGTCGGAGTTTCACCAAAATCGGAGCTGTAGTGGTTTTGCTCTGGTTTCCCTTGCTTCTCAGACGGAATGCCTCTCTCACGAGTGCAGTACTGACATTAACCGCTTTGAAAGCTTGTGAGAAAATAGCAGACAAATTTTCAGCTTCAGCATGGGGAATACCATTGATAATCAAATCAGAGGATACCGCATCATTCCCAAATTTAGCCACTTTATCACGCAACGTGGCTACCTCGCGTCCAAGAGCCCGATTATCAGCATCCATCTCCTCCACGACAGCAACCCGCTTCTCCATTTTTGCCACAGCAGACCTGATATTTATTAGCTCACCAGATAACTCATATTCTCTGCATAACTCTCTCTTCAGCTAGTTTGACAGCTTCAGTTATGCTTTGAGTCATCTGCTTAGCAATGCACTCCTGTTGCAGTAATGAATTTCATGAGAAATGAAGCAAGCATGAACTTGTATTTAATGTGAATTCAAATTAATAGGAATTTTAAGATTTTGATGTCAACACGAATTGACGATTTTCATAAGAACACAACTCAACATGATTGGATTTTCATGGGAATTCAAGTCAACATGCATTGGATGATTTTTATAAGAATTGAAGTTTAATTTATAACTTAAATAATAGTCTTAGTAATAGTCTAAGTAAATAAGAATTTGAATAAGCGTCTGTTTAATTATTAGAATTTGACGTTGTTGTTTGTTGGATGGCGGCGTGTGTGGCTATTTCTATTGTAATTCCTTAGTATGTTGTACTTCTTGTTGTTGGGTTAAGTGGTTGCGTTCGTATCTCCGGCACTTTTTAACTTCGACTTTACACACGACGAACCTAACTAAGCCGTACAACTGGGCCAGATAAGTTCTCAGCTGGTGGAATTTCTAAAAAAAATATTTGAGTAAAAAACAGTTCAAAAGTCAGTTTAATTCTGAATTCTTAAATCTACTTTACATTCTTTCAAACTTATCCTAGCTTACAATAAATCTACAAGCTTCTCAACCCGAAGAAGAAAATGAAATAACCCATAAGCAAATTGCTGGTGGCAAATTCGTGGAGGAAAATAATATACAGACACCAGTGGTAAAAATAAAGATTGAAAATGAATTAATATAAGGGATAAATCAAAGTGATGCTTCTGACCACATCAAAATACGGGTTCGAAACTGGAAGAAACAGAACGAATCCTGATGGTTACTGCTAGTGGCAAATTTGTGGAGATGCCATTGAAAAAACAACAAGGAATTAAGCACAAAGAGAAAATCTAGTCTATCTTTTGATCCAAAAATCAAGCAAGAACGACATAAGCGAACATCAGCGCCGCCGCGCTCAAGGACCGTCAAGGAAAACGCAGCAAAGGGACACTTGGTGGTACTGCAGGATGACCACGTTGCACCCGACGAATGGCGGTTGGGAAGGATCACCGAGGCACAGTGGCACTTTTGAGCTATTTAGGAGCTAAAAACTCATAACACTGTTATTAGTAGACATATTTTAATGAAATTTTATACATAGGTTAATGTGGTCAGAGGTTATGTTGGTGGGAAATATGGGTCCGATCAGCTCAAAACCACGTCCATTTTTGGGAAAAAAACTTTTTTCATATTCTTTTGCAATTTGCTTTCCCAGTGCTTAGTGTGTATACTAATTGAGGAAGCCTAACGGCCACGCCCACTTCTAAGGCACATATCTGATTATAGCGGCGCTGGGTATTACAAAGTCGGGCTTACCTTTCTATACACTCTTATCAGTTTCTTATTGGTGTTGTATCAAAGGAAAATATCTTTGAATAATAATGTTTTCGTTATTGCTTCTCATAACAGTTTTAACAAAAATCGAGATTTATTTAACAATTCATTTGGTTATTAGAAAAGTTCCTAATGAGGAAAGCTTACAAAATTGTACATAAACTAAATACATATAATAATAATTTAAGTAAGTTTGTTCAACTTTTAGTAGACATTATTTCTTCACTAAAAAATGAAAATTGTTATGCAGAGTAGAGTTCTGTTGTTTCTAGATAAAGCAGAAATTAAAGGGTCTGAAGAAAACAGTAGGGTGTGGAAAAGATCGCACATTGTATCTACACGACTTGTTTTTCTGGTGTTATGTTCGCGGAATCTCCTCATGTCTTTATTTCTAGCTTCCAAAGCTTCCTCCGACATTATACCAATGCGCAATAGACAAGATTTTACAATACTTGGTCCATGAATTAAGATTCTGGGCACACTTGGAGGCATGGGATACCAGGGATAATGTTCAACAAATACCTTGGCCGTATTCGGTATTCGGAAAATGCTTGGTCATTTATTTCTAGCCCACTTGACAAGCAACTCAGAAGGACGCCAAATCGGCGA
Organism: Clusia tigrina; assembly: GCA_920105625.2. Classification (NCBI taxonomy): domain Eukaryota; kingdom Metazoa; phylum Arthropoda; class Insecta; order Diptera; family Clusiidae; genus Clusia; species Clusia tigrina. The sequence goes on from OV050030.1 coordinate 55,534,467, forward strand.
ATCAAGGCTTCATTCACCTCAGTTGCAAGAGCTGCCAAGGAATACTGGTAAAAAAATCGCCGTGCAGTGTTGCCATTATCTGAATTACCGGTACCCGGGTTCGGCATATCAGCAATCAAGCCCATTGTATTTTTTCTTCCTACCTGTACAGACTTTCTTGTTGATTTATAAATTATTTGATGTTCTGGCCCAGTAACTCTCCATACCCTAAGCTTCATTCGGTAAGCAATGTGTAGAATACATTCCAAACATCTTATATATGCATGCAAAGTAGAAAGCCCGCAATCGTACAACGTTTCATCACACTTTCGTTCATACATAATCTGCATACTATTCATCTCTTTCGGAGTACCTTTGCAAATACCACATATTTGCACAGATGTATCACTCAGTGCGCTAAAAGTTTTGCATTCTATCATTGTTAATTTTGTCACACTTCTAACAAAAATATATTTTTCTTTAACTTTAATTATTGAGGGCTGCAATTCCGATAGTTGCGTTTGAATATTTGCAGTTTCATTTTTAATTAAATCTTTAGTTTCTTTTTCAAAACAAATTCTAATAGGTCGACAAAATCTTGCAGAAGAGGGTGATGTATTTTCCCATATTATTAACTTTCCATCAATTGTTTTTAATTGTAGCGGGGCCATGCAGATCGAAAAAATATGGCTGTCATTAAAATCACTTTCACTGCTTTCAATTTTTTGGTTGTATTGAGAATGAGTAGAACTCCCATAGCAACCCCAGTTCACATTTTGCACCAAAAATTTAACTCTTGCTCTCTTTGCTGATTCACAAAGATCTTCAAAATCGCCCTGAGGCCTTCCAAGATAACATGATGATGAAGTTGGCTCATCAGTTCCAAAAACTAAGCAGTTTTCAAGCCATGGTGAATAGTCTCGCAACATTTTATCTGTAGATCGTCCTACTTTCCGCCACTTGGCTTTAAGATTTGTTAAAAAAATTTACACTTCCTTCTTAAAGCTTCCATAACAGTCACTGTCCAAGTCTTTGATTCCAAGTTTACTACATACATGATTGTAAACAGCAGCAGTTTTCTTGCTACAGTCTCGTTAAGCAACCCAAACCTCCACCAACTCCTTTCGAGAAATCGATGGCATATCCAATTTGAAGCAGTTAGGCGCAGATGAACTTTTTCTAATTCGACTAGGGATTAACCAAAGATTCAAAATCAGTAAGAATTATCTTAATGTTGCGTTATGCACAACTTTGGCAGACCTTGAAACCTTCAGGTTCACAAATTTTAATGTATTTTTGTATACACTTACCTAAACGGCAATTACGGCAATTTACGGCAATTGTAAAAGCCTCGATTTTTCAAATCCTTTTAGTAAATTGAATGAACTTGACAAAAATATATCGAATTAGAGCTGATAAATTCGCGAAATACTGAAATTAGCTTCTTGAATTTAGCCTAAAAACAACGAACTTTCACCAAAAATAATAGCACATGGCAAATAGCAACTTTGACAAGTAACGGTGCAACGAGTGTGGCAATAAAAACAAAATAAAAACAGAAATTTTGCCAAGTGAACATCTGGTAACCAAATAGTACTAAAAAAAGTCACCAATTCCATAACCAAATTTTCGACTTTTTAGCTCGTAAATAGTTCAAAAGTGCCACTGTGCGAGGTCCTTTTTTTCCATAATTGGAACTGAGGTGGAAATCTTCTAAAGACACTGGTAACATTACGGCACCAGTAGTGTGGGATTCTTACCCACTAAAACCACCTCCATCGCAGCCTCCCCCCGCGGGACCGCCGCAAGGTAATACTCCTCCGGGGGGGTAGTATGGTCAGCGGACCCCTCCTAGCTATTTTTCATTGCTCGTCTTTGCCACTCCTGGTGGCGGAGGTCTTTCATAATGGCGGCGGTGGTGTCACACACCGCAGCCCATTTCTCCGGGCTCTCGAGCATATGCTGCACTATGTTGTCGGGCACCACGAGCTCTCCACATACTCCTTGTAGTGCCACTCTAGCACTTTCATAACGTGGGCAATAGAAGAAGACATGTTTGGGATCCCCCAAGTGGAATCTGTGCAGGTATGCCCGAAAACCTCCGTGGCCTGTCAGCAATTGTGTGACGTAGAAATTCACCTCACCATGCGACCTGCTTACCCATTGCTGAATGTTGGGGATCAGCCTTCTTGTCCAGCGGCCATTTGTAGAAGTATCCCACTGGGCTTGCCACTCTTGAAGGGTCTTCCGCTTTCCAATTTCCAAGAGCTCCTCTACATTTGTCGCGTGTGTCCCTTTAGCGTGGTAGAGGTTCATCGCTTCTTTCGCTAGCAGGTTCACGGGAATCATGCCGACTATTACCAAGGTGGCATCTGTGGATACGGTGCGGTATGCGCAGATCACTCGTAGTGCACTTCTCCTGTATGCTGCCTCAATGGTGCGGACGTAATCCTTCACATCCGCGTTTTCGGCCCATATTGGCGCTCCATAGAGAATAATGGATCTGACAACCCCGGCGATGAGTCGCCTTTTCCGCTGCCTGGGTCCTCCCACGTTGGGCATTATTCTACATAGGAGAGAACATGTGTTTGCTGCCTTCTCTCCCACGCGCCGCAGATGTTCTTTGAAGGTAAGCCGCGCGTCTATCCACACTCCTAGGTACTTGAGGTGTGGAATCGTGGTTATGGCACATCTGCCAACTCTTATTTCCACTACCTCCAATACTCTGCGGCTCGAAACCAGGATTGCCTCGGTCTTGTGTTCAGCCAAGCTAAGTCCAACGTTTGCAAGCCATCTTCCGACGGTAGCCACAGTTCGGTTGGCCTCTGCTACCACTTCCTCCAAGTATTTAGCTGTAATTACCAATGCTATGTCGTCAGCGTATCCGATGCTTTTGACACCATCAGGGACCTGTACGCGGAGGATGCCGTCGTACATAGCATTCCAGAGTAACAGTCCAAGCACCGATCCCTGGGGAACTCCTCCGATAATCTTGTGCGACTCCACACCTTTTTCTGACTGGTAGAGCAGGATCCTATCGCTGAAGTAGCTGGTAATCATTCGCCTCAGGTAGATGGGTACCCCAAACTCTGCTAACGCTTTGGCTATGCGCTCCCAGCTAGCTGAGTTGAAAGCGTTTTTGACATCTAGGGTGACCACAAGGCAATACCTCTTGGTTCCACCCCTCCATCGTTTCCCCTGGATCGCTGTTTTAGCCGTCTGGACAAGTTCGTTGATGGCGTCCACGGTAGATCTCGCCTTCCGGAAACCATATTGCCGTTTTGAGAGCCCTCCAGATTTTGCAATGGCCTCATCAATCCTGTCACAGATTATCCGCTCCAGAATTTTTCCCGCCGTATCTAACCATGCAGAGCGGGCGGTACGCTGAAGGGTCCTCTGTTGGTTTGTTGGCTTTAAGCACCAGGACCAATCGTTGCCTCTTCCATCTCTTGGGGAAAATGCATTCTCTCAGGCAAGCGTCGTACATTTTCCTCAGTGGCTCTGGGTTCAGTGCAGCTGCGGTCTTGAGCACTCGGTTGGGGATTCCATCTGGGCCGGGTGCTTTCTGGTCTCCAAACTTCCCAACCGCGCGCAACACCTCATCTATAGTCACACTGGGTATTGATTCCTCCGTTTGCTCCAGAGGGAGCTCGTATGGGACATAGTTCTGTACTGGAAAGAGCTGTGCCACTATACGTCTGAGCAACATTGGACAGGTTGGGGCTGGCTGCCTATAACAGGGCAATTTTCGCATGACAAGTCTATATGCCATGCCCCATGGATCGTCCTCAACTTGTGCGCATAATTCAGCGAATCTGGTGCTCTTGCTCTTCTTAATTGCCTTCTTTAGAACATTTCTGGCTTCCTTGAAGGCCTGGTGCTTCTGCAGGGAATCCGGTTTCCGTATGGAACGTTGATACCTTCTCCTCGCAGTATGGCAAGCTTTACGGAGCTCGCCTATTGCATCCGTCCACCAGTAGACAGGTTTATGCCTCCCACCATATCCTCTCCGGGCATTGCCGCGTCGCAGGCGTTTTCTACCTTCCTTGCCAGCTGATTCGTCATTTCTTCTGCACTGCCTTCCAGCACCAAACCTTCAAACATCATTTCTAGGACGTCTTCGTCAAGGCTGTTTGTCCTCCAGCCTTTCAATGTCGGACCTATCCGCTGCCGATTCCGGGGCTTCTCCAGATCGCAGATGATAGCTTGGTGGTCGCTGTGGGTGTATATGTCACTCACCAGCCATTTTGCACCCCTCACCAGCCTGCTACTTACGAAGGTTAGGTCTATCGCAGAACTGGCACCTCCTCTGGCAAAATTCATCTCGCCGGTATTCAAGAGGATCACGTCAAGTGCTGCGGGTGCATCCATGAGGATATAACCCTTTGGCGTAGTTCGGCCGCAGCCCCATTCAGTTGCCCATGCGTTGAAATCGCCAGCAATTACTACAGGGTTCCTGCCGTGTGCATCTAGAACGGGTCTATCTACCGCCGACTCAAACTCATCCGTAGTTAGGCTTGGTGCCATGTAGCAACTGTAAACCGTGGTTCCTCCTATGGTTGCCCTGACGTAGTTTTCATCCCTCCTGACGTCCGCGAGTTGAGGTGGCTTGACTCCACACACCCATATTGCAGATCGGCAAGTATTGTCCTCGACCCAGACTCCTTGGTGCTTCCGACGATATGGTTCACTGAGCACAGCGGCGTCGATCTTGTGCTCTCTCACCGTCTGCTCAAGTAGGTCTTGTGCAGCTGCGCAGTGATTGAGGTTAAGTTGGAGTAACTTCATTCCATGCGTTTTGACTCCTTTACTGCTTGCTTATACGACGGGCATATTCTGCATCCTGTCGAGTGCTCCGTATCCTTGCGGCCTTTGGATCTTGCAGAGTGCACAGGTTGGGCTTTTGCTACACTCGCTGGCGTTGTGGCCTTCGGCGCCGCATTTGTAGCACCGATTCCGCCAGTCCTCCTTGCTACTGCACTTTTTGGCAATATGCCCAAACTCCATGCACTTGTAGCAACGTGTGGGTACTACCTTTCCCCGCACCCGACAAGAGGTCCATCCGACTCTCAGTTTCCCGGCCAGTAGCGCTGCGGCTGCCAGAGGGGGCAAACTGATGGTTGCTGTTTGCGTTCCACCGTACGCTTTGCGAAGGGACCTAATTGCGGTCACGGGGAGCTTTTCGAAAGTGCTCAGCTGTTTGCACAGCGTTCAAATCCTTTATTTCCAGCAGAGTCTCCTGGGTGAGTTGTCGCACCTCCACACTAGTCCCCAGTGTATTTGCTACTGCTTCCCGCAGAGTGACCGTCTTCGGGTCCGCTGTCGTGGCTAATTCGAGTAGCAGCTCACCTTTCGCGGTTTTCCTTATTTTGTTCACTCTCTCGCCCAATTCCCCAAGCCGCGGCTCCGTCTTTATCCTCCGCAAGATCTCCGCATAGGTTGTCACTCCCGTTCCCTTGATGACAATTGCATCAGGTCTGGTCGGCTTCGCTTTAGCGAGTGTCTTCGGCTTTGCCCGGGGGCGAGCACGAACCATCGTCCACTCTGGCTTTTTCACCACTGCGTCGGGTTTACCCACTTCTGGCTTGGTGGTATTTTTAGCTGCGGCGGCCTTCGCCATGGCCGCCCTTGCCGCATCAGCCTTCTGCCTTTTGGGTACCGCTCGGCTCGTCGGGCTGGTTCCGTCTTCTTCTGCGTTTTCGCGGGGACGCTTCGGCATTGCAACGGAAGCCGCGTAGCTCCTTGCCAGTGGCGATACGCTGGCTTGGACCTCCTTGTCCTCCTGCGCTTTGCAGATTTGCATATTCTTGTCGGCTCGCTGCAGTAGTGGTGGTTGAACGGTGATGATGTCATCGGCATCCCGTTCTTGTGCCACTTCTAGGCACATGTCGCGGATCTTCGCCGCCTTTCGTTTAATGTCCGAATGGACATTATGTCGCTCCGCAATGTAGCTGATGAGTGCCTCGACATTGCCATCTTCCCTAGCATGTCTGACTTACATGCCACCCGCATTTGCATCTCCCCCGGATCACCCAGGGAGTTTCTCCGCACCGTCAGTCGCTGGTCTTGCCCACCACTAGGTGGGGTCCGGCGCAGTATGGAGCTTCTATTGAAAGGGTTCCTGCTTTTGTTTTTTGCTCCCTCGTTATTGTTGTTGTTGTTTTCTTTGTTATTTATTTTGTTCATGCATATTGGGTCCCCGCTCAGAGTCGTTATCGCTGCCCGTAGTACAGTCGCCTTCATGATCCCATGGTTGTCTATGCCGGAGCAGGGAGGCCATGCAAGGGTTGACACAAGTCCTCATGGGAGCTTGCATACAGAGCCAGATCAGCGTTAGTCGGGAATGTTACATCCGAGCCTGTACCGCCAACTTAATGGGGTCGGACATCGAGCGTTCTCCGAGACCTGCCAAGGTTTTAACGGGACTGAGGCAATTATGGCATTAAGCTGCCAGCCATTTCGATAAGATTTCACTCTTATGTACTAAAGTGAAAGCATGCCACAATCGTCAGCCCATATCCATAATTCCCAAAAAATGTCCGGTATCACAAACTTAAGGCCTTACCGGTCTCGACCTTAGTAGCGCTAAGCGCTTGTCGCACAGCTGCCCCAGGCATGTGGCAGCTGACCAAGGTGTTGGTGATCTGAATTCACTCTTGGATTTGTATGGTCCAACGATGGTCCTACGAAGTCCCTCGGTGGTGAAACGATGCTCCGCGTCCGTCCCTCGATGGTCCATCGTTGTCCATCGGTGCCCCTTCAGCCGCCCCTCCGGGGTCATCGCTGAAAGAGTCGTTGCTCACTTCGGCTAGCAACCAGCGGTTGCTGGTATACCATTGCCCGGGGCCGCCACGAGCAGGCAGTGAGTTTTCTTGGAAGAGTTCTCTGTAAGGATCGCCCTGGCCTCTCCCTGGTGAGTGGCTATCAGAGTCTTTACCTTAAGATTATCAACCCTGACCCCACTGTGCGAGGTCCACCCGGACTCGGACGGTAGGGTGAGGGTCGCGAATAATGTAATTTTGTTGAAGTTCGTAAACTTGTTGATCTATCTCATCTTTTTGTACATTTGGTAGCCTATAGTTTCTTATACTGGAGTGTTGTTTATGGTGGATATGTTTTGCTCATAAAAATTATTTACTGATAATGTTTCTCCTTCTAAATAAAAAATGTCTTGATATTTGCGACATATGTCGACTATTGAATTTTTCTCTTTGCTACCTAATTTCTCGAGTTTTAGAAGATCGTTGATTTCTGAAAATCTATAATTACTATTGCTTGTTGTATTTCTATTTTTTGCTACAATATAAAAGTTTGCTACAGGTTCTACTGTGAGCGAAATATTTTCCAATGTAACTTCAGTGTTTGTGGTATTGATAATCGCGATGTGCTTCTATCCATCTCTGGGTATCAAAGTATTGGCTACAAAAACACCCTTTGCTATTTCCCTGCTGTGTACTAAACTGTCTTCTGCTATTCGCACTGACAGAGCGTGCAGTACCTGACTTCTTGGTTGTATAGAGATAGTGTTAGCTATTTTTAGCTGTGTGTTTATTGGTAATGTGACTTGTTCATCATTTATGTGCATTTGTATCCGTTTGTCTTTTCATACCGCCGTGTGTTATTGTTGTAATTCCGATGCGACTGTTTGTCACGTTTGTTTTGGTTTCTGTTCGTATTTTCGTACCACCGTCATTTATTGTCATTGTAATTTCGTTGCCTGTTCATGCTGAAATTATGCGGTCTACTAAACTGTGCATATTTGGATGGCTTCTGCTAATGTCTGCGGCCTAGCTGCTATTACTGTGGGTTTTAAATTATTATCTAAACCCTTTTTAATAGCTGGAAGGCCTAATTGATCATTAAGTCTTATTACTAATTCCTTGCTTTCAGTAACCTGTTGACTGATCTGTATGCTACTGAGGCCTGCAATTAAGCTCTCTATTTTTGTATCATATTGGTATACTTTAAATTTTCCTTGGTAAACAGTAGTCAGATCTGCTTGAATTTTATTTGCATTGCAATGCACCCTGAAGTTTCTGTTAAGGGCGTCTGCTAGTGGTTCTATAGTGACTGCTTTGGCTCAACTAGCAACTTATTGCGGACAGAGTCTGAAAATTTCGTTGCATATAGTTAAGTGCTTAAACTTTTATTGTTGAATTCTGTCTTCCTAAGTACAAATGAGAATGGGCTTACTTTTATGCCTAATTCTAACATAGAAATTGTTTATCTTAAAACTATTTGCTGATGCTGCAAAAATGTAGGAGTAGGAGTTTTAGTATGGCTTGCATTCTCAACGCTATGCACGTATGCAAATTATGGTTTTTCACTTTATTTCTTAGTTTTTAAAAATTATTTAAGATACAAAGTAAAATTTAAGTTTTGGTCCGAGAAAGGCCTTCTATTATGAACGTCAAACTTTGGAAACCGCTAGTCGCGAAACTATACGAAAAACTGCCACTGCAAGCTCAGTGTCTTACTTTTATATTATATTTCTAATGCGCATTTGATAATTCTATTTCATAAAGTTTACAGTATAATGTTTATGTTTATGTGCCCAATTTTTATTTATTTCTTTATTTATGTTTATCTATTCATGTTGATATTCTAATTGTCATCAAATTCATTCGCTCTTAGCGGAATGATCTCATTTTTAAGATTCTATTGTATCTTAGAGATGCGCCTTAAATTAATCTTTTGGATATACTTTAGCATATGAAATTGTGTATTAAAATTGTAACTTAACTCCCCTCTTTCTTTAGAAGGAACGTCCCGTTTCTTCAATTAAAAGTTCGTGAATTCTTTTATTCAAATCTGTTTCATTAATTTCAATTTGCTTAAAATTTTTCTTTTTTAAATATGATTTAATTCTGTTATGAATTAACAATATTGCAAAAGTTATCGATAATATAACAATAGTCCAAATTACAAAATATGTTGATCTATCATTTTCATATTTTGCCAATAAATCTATATTTTCGAAATTCAATTCTATTTCTTTTAATTCTAAATATTCTGTAATTTCATATTCATGTATTGAAATTGTTTTTAAATAATTTACAATTCTAGTTGTTGGGTTTTCATAGGTTACATTATCAATCTTTGTGTAATTATCAAATACAATCAAATAGATTCCATTTACAATATGACCATCTATTAAATGTTTTCCTGATGCTAATATTGCGCCATCTGTTAGTATTTCAATATTTTTATTTTCTTCAATAATTATCTGACATTTTCCATTTTTCAAGTTTAATATATCAATCAAACATGTATTATTATTATTTTGAGTATTATTTTTACAATAAGTGTTTCTTATCTCAAGTTTACAATTATTAACATTTACATATTCATTATTACAATTTGCAATCTGTTTTTCAATATTCAATTTTCCTCCTTTCTGAGCTATTGCTCTTGTTTCGTATAGTTTACAAATATTTTCGACAATTGGATACTTAATATATATGACAGCCACATCTTTATTTTGAACAATTTTAAAATTTGAAGCATCAATAAAATCTGTCAGAGTGATCCTTTCATGTTCTGAATTAATTATTTCTTTAATTTCTTTTATATTCAAAATTGCTGGATTCAATATGTTCACTTTGGCTAAAGTTATAGTTTGAATCAAATTATGCAGTTCGTTTATTAAAATAGTATTTCTTTGTTTAATTATTTTGACCATTCTAGAACTTTCTTTAAAGTTATTAACTACTTGAGTTAATTCTGTTACTGCTTTAAATAGTTGTGAATTAATCACAAATTGTTTATTATTATTCTGCACTAATTCATTTAATTTATTTTGAACTGATATAAAATCATCATGGTCAGGTGTTCCAGCTATCCATTTCCAAATTGTGCCTAATTCATTTATACCTCTTTTATTTCTAGCATTTACTTTATCGGGTATTTCTAATTGCTTCAATAACGTTTCAATTATATTCAATTCTAAATTGATTTCAAAAATATTATCACTCTCTGGATCAAATTCTTCGTATGAAATGTAATATGGGTTTTGTTTACTATCAATATCAAAACTAGTATATGTGTGGTTACTAAATAATTTTCTTGTTTCCATTAATATCTCGTTATAATAAGTTAAATTTGTAATATGAAATATATTACCAAAATCATTATAAATGGCGACTTCACCATCTTCAATTAGTACGTAGTCCTCTCTTGTATAATCAATAATTTCGGTAGCCTTTATATAAGGCAATATAACGATTAAAAACAACGTTAGGTACATTTTCTGAAAAATAAAATTAAACATTACGTTCTTATATTGTCTTTGTGCACCAATCTATTTTTCTTTTTTATTTTAACCCTGTTCTTTAGATCTACCTTTACTTCTTGTTTTCTGTATCTGGGTTTTAACTTATTCCTTTCACCTATGACTTTTTCAAATATTATTTGTTCCTTTTCAAAGTCTCTCATTGTTCTTTTTGCATTATTTATTTTTAACATATCATTTTGTGTTTTTAAGAATTTTAATTTTTGTGCAAAAAATATATCCAAATGCACTTGCTTCCCTTCCTTCTTTGGAATTGGAGCCCCTCCAATTGGTATCGTTATTGGATGTAGATCGTATTTATTCTTGTTTCATATTTCACAATGTCTTATATACGTTAAGCTTCTTCGAGATGAAGCTTAAAAAAATAAACGGTTTTCTGCGAACTTATCAAAGTCCACAGTCACTACCACGTTGACTTGTCAAAACTCAACGGACACGAGTTAATTAAAACAACCGGGTTTGGATTTTAATCGAACTGTCTTTATTGACTGCTGTCAAACAAGTGCGAACAATAAACATTTAAGCTGTAAAAAGAAACTTTAAAATATTACAATAATTTGCTTATTAATTAAAAGTGTTAGTGTCAACGACTTTGATCTGAAGACAGACGCTGCAATTTAAATGGGACGGAAATAAAGTTCCCAATTAATTATTTGAGGTGAATGAACTAATACGTTGCACTTTTAGTCTATGCACTGCTTTCGGGGTATTGAACCAATTTTATGTTAACTTGAATAGCTTGCAACTTTAGTGCATGCAACATTTTGGGTTATTGAACGAATTATGTGTTAACTTTATGTTAACTTGAATAAGCATAGCTTGCAACTCTAGTGCACGCGCCGTTTTGGGTTATTGAACAAATTATGTGTTAACTTATATTCTTTTATATGTTTCACCATTTTGGGCCAATAGTAAAATTTACATATTTGATTTAAATTTTCTCTCTAATATCTATGTGCTCTACAATGTGTCTCTTGGACGATTATTTTTTGATCATCTTCATTTAATATATCCATTGGAAATTTCGTTGTATATTTAAATTTAATTCCATTAAAAGTGTTCTTTAATAAATCTTTTATTTCATGTAGAACTTCTCTAGTACAATGGATTCCTGTTGTAATATTTGGCTGTAGAAATTCTTTTAGAATTGTCTTTAAATTTTCTATGGTATCATACTCTATAATATGTCGAGTTCTGCCAAAATTAACTATCATTTCATGAATAGTAAATCTATCTTTATCCAATAATAATTGTTGCTTAAATTGATTTAATGGTTTATTAGTTTCTTCAATTTGATTATCATCACTACTTTCTGCAGAGTGTTGCGTATTTGTACTAGAATCATTACTAGTTAAATTATTAATATATTGTCGAGATAAAGCATCTGCAACTAAATTTGTTTTACCTGGTTTATAAACAATTTTTGGAGAAAATTCTTCTATAAAAGCATGCCATCTTTTCATTTTAGTATTGGGATTACGATGTGACATAGCAAATGTCAATGGTTGATGGTCTGTATGAATCTCTAAATTTGTTACTCCATACAAATAATTTCTTAAATTTTTTAATGACCGTACTATAGCATACAATTCTTTCTCATTTGTTGCATATTTACATTCTGTTGAATTTAATGTCTTTGAAATAAAAATTATTGGTTTATTTTCTTGTGACAATACAGCACCAATTGCTGAATTAGAAGCATCTGTTGTCAAAATAAATTTTTTATTAAAATCTGGTTGAGTTAATTCTACTTGATCTGTCAATAAATTTTTTAACCTTTGAAATGCATAAATTGCTTCTTGATCTAATTTTATTTCAATCTTTTTAGACATATATTGTGAAACTTTTCCATTTTCTCCTGCTAAATACTTAGTAAGGGGTTTGCAAATAGAAGCATAATCTTTAATAAACTTTCTATAATAGCCTGTCATTCCTAAAAAGCTTCTTAATTGTCTTAATGTTATCGGAATAGGATAGTTATTAATTGTTTCAATTTTTTTAGGATCTGTTTTAATTATTTTGTGTCCAACAAAATATCCTAGAAACTCGACTTCTTTTTTATAAAAATTAGATTTTTGGAGTGATATTTTCATATGTGCATTTTTTAATGTTTCTATAACCATATTTAAATGTTTTGTATGTTCATCAATAGTTTTTGAAAAAACAATTATATCGTCTATATAGACATGCCAAAATTTTCCTATATATTCTCTCAAAATATCATCCACAGCTCTTTGAAATATACTTGGAGAATTTTTTAATCCAAATGGCATTCTTAAGAATTCATATTTTCCATTATTAATGGAGAATGCTGTTTTTTCTATATGTTTTTCATGCATTAAAATCTGATGAAATCCAGACTCTAAATCTATTGTAGAAAAATATACTGATTTTCCTAAATTTGACAGAATTACATTTGTATCCGGGATTGGATATTTATCGGAAATTGTAACTTCATTAATTTTTTTATAATCAATAACTCGTCTCTGCTTTGGAGTACCATCTTCATTAATTCCTTTTTTAGAAACTATCCAAATTGGTGAGTTATAAGGACTTCTACTAGGTCTTATAATTTTTTCTTTTAACATTCTTGATATTTCCATATTAACAAACTTGTTTGCAGAAAAAGGATAAGGATACTGTTTACTCCATATAGGGGTTTCAACAGTTGTACGAATTTCTGCCTTAATGTCCGTTCTAAATGGTATATTTGTATTAATTTTAGAATGTATTAATTCTATTTTATTGACAATTTCTTCTTTCAAATTGTCTATATTTTTATTTGACACTTTATCTGAATTTTTACAACTTTTTCTTGAAATGTCACACATTTCTTTTTTCTCATTTTCCGACTTTTCTTCATCGAAATTATCATTATTTACTGGCGTTCTAGGATCATATTTCAAATTAAAATTTTTCTTCTTATTTTCCACATTATATTTTTCTTTAATGCGTTTTACTTTATTTTTCTTCTTTAAACTTTTCACATTGCCAGCATTATCATCGGCTTTCACTTTAGGGATACCTTTACCTAAAGCATAATTTTTATTACATGCTTTTCACTTTCACATGTTTTTTCAATAGATTCTTCACGAATTATTTCTGCACTGTAAATTTTTTCTTTATCTCCATTATACTGTAGTACACCATGTTTCATATCAATTATGGACTTTAATTTTTTCAAAAAATTATATCCTATTAATAAATCTGATTCTAAATTATCAATTTCATAAAATATTTGCTTAACTCCTAGCAATGTTATAATTTGATAATGAGTTATAATAATATAACTGTTAACTGTTCGAACCTTTTTCTTTATTGGCAACTCATTCTTTCTTTATATATGCCTCTTCTAATATAACAACTAGTCGCTCCTGTATCTATTAAAATTTTAAATTCTCTTCCTGTTTTAACATCTACTTTAAAAATGTAAGGAAGATTTACCTTTTCCCTAAAAAATGGTTCTTATTTATATTGTTAATTCTTTGTGCCTTTGGAAAAGGCTGTTGACTATGTTGTCCACTATCATGAGCAGTATTATGAGGACGTTTTTGACCGCGATTGAAATTATGTGGCCTATAGTTATTATTGTGCCAATAATTACTTGTATTATTGAATTTGTATCTATTCAATCTTTTAAAATGGTTTTGACTTTCGTCTACTTCCATAGGTTCTGAAATCTTTTACCAAATTGTTGAGGCCTTTTGGATATCTCAAAACATTTTGATTATCCTGAAATCCTTTCCTCTGAAAATTATTATTGTTCTGATTTTTATTAAATTGTAGAGCAAATGCTGCTCTTAAATTATTCGATTCGAGTTCTTGTGCTTTAGCTAACGCGTTTGGTAAATCGCCCGGTTCAAGTGAAAATAATATATCATTCAATGGAGAATTCAATCCAGTGATAAATACTCTTATGGCATATTGCCTATTTTTGTTATTTGTAATAGAGGAATCCGAACCATAAGTCATTATAGTCTTGTTCACTAAGAGTGTCAATTTTTTATTGACCAAATTATAATAGTCTATTATAGACATTTGTCCTTGCCGAAGGACACTTAACTCTTGTTCTATGATATGTATCGGTCTTTTGTCTGCGTAAGCGAAATCTAGTCGTGCTATAATAGCATCGAAATTTAAAACTGTTCCGTGGGCTGTTAGAACGTTATTAGCCTCTTTTACAACTTTATTTCTTAAAATCGTTAGTGCAGCAAAACATCTTTTGCTTCCTACGATATATAAACTCATACAATTATGAGCTGCTTCTCGCCAACTCACATATAATTCTCCGCCGAAAAATTCTGGTAACGATTTTATTACGTCTAATGGTTCTTCGCATATAATATTGTCATCAATTTCTTGATGAGTATATTCCGTAAAATCACTATTATATGTTAGCAATTGAATTTGTTTAGTTAAATTATCGATTTCCGACCTTAATGAGGCTGTATTTGCACTGATAACTCGTGCAATTACATCAACATTTAAGGATGTATTAAACGGATTACTGCGTAACGAACTCAAACCCTGACTTGCGGACATGTTGGACCGTCGTTAGCCATTTTTTTAACCTTTCTTTTATATTTTTTATATACATTTTTCATACACGAAAAAATCCTCCGCTAGTCGCGAAACTATACGAAAAACTGCCACTGCAAGCTCAGTGTCTTACTTTTATATTATATTTCTAATGCGCATTTGATAATTCTATTTCATAAAGTTTACAATATAATGTTTATGTTTATGCGCCCAATTTTAATTAACTTCTTTATTTATGTTTATCTATTCATGTTGATGCAATATTCTAATTCTCATCAAATTCATTCGCTCTTGGCGGAATGATCTCATTTTTAAGATTCTATTGTATCTTAGAGATGCACCTTAAATTAATCTTTTGGATATACTTTTGCATATGAAATTGTGTATTAAAATTGTAACTTAACTTGCACATTACAAATGGTGCAAACATGCTTATCTCTGCAGAAGCAGTCTCGGTTCATATTCGCGCAGCAGCTTGGGCATGCATTGGATTATTGTTTATATTTCATAGCAGTGGTAGTGAAGAAGCCTCGTCTCTGCAGATGATACAATGTAGCCGTTCCGCTAACACGGGCAATATTATAGGATAGAATGTGGACAAAATTAGAGTGACCAGTTTCTATGTTTACTAACTAATATATTAAATATTTCGTTGCCGCAGTTGTAGAGTATGTTAACATTTCGAAAATAGTTCATAAGTACGAAGATCTCAAAGAATTCATAAGTACAAAGATGTCTTTAATAATTAATACGAGGGTTTTGTCTTCACATAAACTTGTAAATAGAATAAACAATAGAAGACTAACTCATGACGAGACTTTATACAGCGTTACAGAAATAAACAGAGTAAGTCTTAGAACATTCAGGGACAATCTACCAGAAGCAACTAAGACCATGATCTATCTAGGAACACTGAAATTATAGAAAAAGCCTTTGAGCTAATTCTTGATGCAAGACATCAACACTTTACAAAATTCGGTCTGCCTTCAAAAAATACAAATTATTCACGAACTCAATCAAGAACGAACTTCAGTAATAACACAAATTACCGAAATCAAAGACCAATTCTAAACAACTATAGTTCACAAAACGACAACCAACAAAGATATAACAATTTGAGAAATCAACCTAATTATTACAACAATGCAAATCCTAGCATTCCAAGATACAACAACAGACAACAAACATATAACAACTACCAAACGCAACACACAAATAGTAACTGTAATAGAAACAACAGAAACAAAACTTACACGTGCACACCAACCCAGAATACACGACACCAAAACAATTACAACTATAATTGTACTAATAACACATATAATGACAATAATAGAACATCTTCACAAAACACCAGACGTACTAACAACTCTACGTACAACCCATGGACATAAACCAAATCGGTTCGGATTTTCACGAACCAGCCTCAAGAAATTACCTTACATAAAACTTGTTAGGGACAATAGACCGTACTATTTATTAATAGACACTGGAGACACTAGACCAGTAGTCTTGTTCGGGGTTTGAATTTGTATCGTTTATTAATTTCCGTTTATGATTCGGCCTAAATTTTGTGTTAAAAGCATCGTCATCTTTCCTTTCCTATGAAGTGGGTTTATCTTTTAACTCAGGGAGAGAACTCTCAAAATCATTACAAATCGCTGAATACGTCAATACATTGCTCTCTTCACTCAGCGAAATGAGTTAAAAAACCGTGGCTGCCTATTGGACCAAAACTCGAAGTGTGCTCGGCAATGCAAAGGCAAAATATGTCGATACACATTCTGGTGTTTGCGTATTGCCAATTTTTGTAATCCAAAAAAAGCTATTATGGAGGAAAAAAAAGCTAAAAAGAAGCTAAAACAAACAACGAAAAAGCCAAAAAAAAAA
The DNA here is from genome assembly GCA_920105625.2 of Clusia tigrina. Classification (NCBI taxonomy): domain Eukaryota; kingdom Metazoa; phylum Arthropoda; class Insecta; order Diptera; family Clusiidae; genus Clusia; species Clusia tigrina. The sequence continues at coordinate 55,551,166 of OV050030.1, forward strand.
AGCTGAAATATGTTGATGCATTAACAACTTATTTTTATAAAATTTATTGTAATAATAAAATTAAAATATGTGTAATTCAGTCCATGTTTTATGTTAACATATAAATCTGTTTGGCCTTGGAGGCAATAATGTTTAAAACATTAAAAATAATAAAATAATAAGCAATAAAAAAATTATACAAGGCAAATTATACTATCAACTTCAAAAATATCATCGTCTTCACTGACATTACTTCGATAGGACTCACTAGTTCCTATCATTTTTAAAAATTGTTCAGGTACTCTGTAATTATAACAGCACTTTTCTTGCCTGCGTAAACCATATCTGTAGAGTGAATACAGTATTAGAAATGTTCTTTGATAAATGATTTATTTATATTACTGCACCTTATACATAGAATGGAGTTGAGGGTATCTATGTTCATTCTATTCCTTAGTTTTGTTTTAACAAGGTGTACTTGACTAAAAACTCTCTCAACTTCGGCATTTGACCATGGTAAACACAACAAGGAGATCGCAAATTTAGCAAGATATAAAAACGGGTAATTTCCGCAAGCGTCTTTATATTTCAGGACTTCTGCCCAAAATTTTATGGTATCTGCATCGTTTTCCCATTTGATAAAATGAATTACATTATATTGACGTAATATTTCATCAATATCATTTATTTTAAAGTGGTCTAAAATTTCTAAAATACTGTCCTTTTTAGAGCGCAATATATTCTCAACAGAAAACATTGAAATTTTATCCAACACCATAAAATTATCCGGAAGCCTGAAAATTGGTAAAAAAAAAAACCAAAAAAAGAAAAAGTGATAAATATACTTGTGCACAAATATTTTACAAAAACTATAAAACATTAGAAATGCAATAATATAAAAGTATTTGAAATTGAATAAAATATATTTTAAAAAAATAATATATTTCCTTAATTTTAATTGCACTACCAATTCGATTACAAAGTTAGTACACCTTTCCCTTACATCTTTTTCTTCTTCGGTATTAAGGTTTAATTTCTTTACCTCATTTTCAAATTCGTAGCCTAGATATAAATCCCGCTTAACAAACCCTTGAAAATCATCTTTCAATATATCTACTTCAATGTCAGGTGGGATAATTTTGGTTTGAAGTGATTTGATAGCCATTACCAAGCCTTGCAAAAGTTTTGTTGAGTTTGTATTACTTTGAAACGTTTTATTAACGTACTGCATTTCTTTTAAAATCGGCTTTAAAAAAAGCAAATAAAGGAAATTAACTTTCTCACTGTACATCTGCTGGAGGACTTGAGCTTTAAAACATTTTTCATTTCCTGCAGCCAAATTGAAATGTAGTTTCAGCTCAACCCACTGTGCAACAATTCTCGTTACAGCCGTTTCTATAGACAGCCATCTTGTATCACATACTCTTGGAATTTTGAGTGGGTCCTTTGAAGGTACAGAAAATTATTTTGTGTTTTGAAAATGTACAATATAAAAAATGTTATAAAAAAATATATACATATATACCTTATCATTATTTATAAGCTGCTAAATTTTTCGGTACTCTATTTGACGGTTGGAACTTTTGCAAAACCAGTTATAGGTTTCATATATGAGAAATTCCAAGGATTCAGGTAAAATCTTCTTACACGCAAAGTTGACGGCTAATTGGACAGAATGACATACACATTTTACAAGAACAAGTGACGGCGCATGCTTCTTTAGTTCTGTATAGACACTTCTGTTTGTCCCAACCATAACACTTGCGTTGTCTGTACCAATGCCTCTTAAGTTTGCAATGTTTAATTTGCGTACCTGCAGTTCTTTTATTAATGCATTTGCAATTGACACTGCATCCCCCCCTTTCTAGTGCAACGAGGCTCAAAAATGTGGAGATCATTGCATCACGCTGCACCGAAACATAATTTATAACTACGCCTGCAACGTTTAATAAAAAATACACATTATCATATTTGTCTGAATTAAAATGTTCTCAATATTGTTTACCTAAGAGTTTTGTAATACTTATATGTATCTGTAGATTCGTCCAAAATAAGACTGAAAGTTCCATCTCCAATATCGGAACGCAAGTCTTCATAGAAATGTGGTGCCAAAACGTTTTTTATTATGTTGGTACATTTTGTTCTTTGAATCTTTATTTGAGCAGCACATTCGCTATTGGAAAACTTTTCGACACATACTTTCGACAAATGGTCAATTACCCCTGTTGCTGTATGCTCCGCAACAAAAAGGCAAAGAGCCGCCTCCTGCTCTGCAGCTTTATGTGATAAAGGTATAAATTGCAATTTGTTGGTTTGCACAAAACAGGTGGCCCGGCTTTGGTGTTTTTTTGTTGCTGCGTGCGCCTGTAGATCACTTAATTTGGCTGTAATACTACATTTGCAATAACTGCAATATGCACGCGATTTATCTTCAATATCTTTTCTAATCCACGGTTTAAAATCTGGCCTCAATAACCAGGCATCTCGAACTTTTTGCTTGTAATTTACTTTTGGCATTTTGCATCAAAACTTTTAAGTTTAACACAGATAATTCTTTTTAAATAGAGATGACAAAAAAACAATTACCAGAGATGACAAATCATCATTTATCGAATACCGATTGCGATTGTATCAAATGACTGAAACAGTGGTGCAAACACTTTCCAGCCAAAAAAAGGCAAAACTTAAATAAAAATGCTAGAATTCCCGCTAATAGCAATTACATGAATTTTCCCGCTGTCGAGCACCAAAAAAAGCTAGATCTAGCGGGAAAAAAGCTAAAATGGCATACCTGTTTGCGTTCTATATGAGCGTGTGTGTTTACTACATGTGCGAATGTTTGTATGCTTGCTTTCATGTTTACGGCATGCATATGTGTGGATGGATATGAATGCAAAAATGTTATTTATTTATTTGTTGGAATTGGAATGAAAACGAATTTCAATCATAGCAATCGAAGACGAGGCATTATAACTAATTATGGGAATATTTTTAAAATTTATATTGTAAATTAGTAAAAAAAAAAAGAAAAAATTGGAGTATAAAATTAATAAATAATAATATGTATTTATTTATTTTATTGTTTTATCCCCAAAAAAGCCACCATCGAATTGCACAGCAAAACTTCATGGCTGCACCAGAAGGTGCATAGCACCAATAAAAAATATTTTTTTAACTTTAATAACCAATGTGATTAACTTATATGCACATCCATACATACAGATCAATGTACATATGTATGTATGTATGCACATATTTGTCTTCTGATCATTTGTCAGGTAGCGAATTGTGCGATAAAAAGAATGAAATAAAATGAAAATAAAGCGCCTTTTTGTGTCGATTGGAGTTTTTGTTGTATGATGTGCGGTGTGGCTTCTTTAAATATAAAGTGAAGCAGAATTAGAATTCAATTTGTCATGAAGTTTTAGATATGTCAATATTTTCAGTATGGACAAATATGAGCACAATTTACTCTTTCGATCTTATATTTCATATTTTCGCGTTAGCAGCTTGTGATCAAACATTTTTTGAGTCTATCCGAAGAAAGAATAATTATGCACAAAAAACCAATTTTACTAAAATTAGTGTTAATATTTTAATATTCATATGTGCGTCTATTGCCCATTCCATCAGAAAATGTATCTAAATAATTTTTAGATTAAGGGTACATTCAACAAAATCAGGGTTTTAAACGATTTTTTTTTTACTTTGTCAGATCAGCTTGAAACACTGTAATCACATTTTATAACAAATTAAACCACATGAATATGTACATATGTACAGTGAATCAAAAAAGTATTGGCACAGCTCAATTATCAAAGTTTATTTGCTAATAACTTTTTTTCCACACTACTTACATAAATAATTAGTATACCATTTGTAAAAAGGAACATTTTATTATATAATTAAAACATAACATATTTCATTTTTTTCCAGGTGTAATGATGTTATAAAAACTAAAAAAATTCATTATTTTTCCTCAAAAAAGTATTGGTACCAGTGTTTAAATTGCTGACAGTAAAATAGCAACAGCAGACAAAAATTTACTAAAACTTAACAAACCCATTATCAAATTTTTCCAAACGACGTTGGCTGTTGCTTCAGATATGAAAATGATCGAAACTGAATAAAATGAAACAGCACACACACAAAATGATTTTGTCTGCAATGACTGCGACTGCGGCGCGCCATGATTTCTAGCCGATAGCAACAGTCGTTTGGTGAAAAATTACTAGCGACTGTTTCATTTTAAGCAAATATTCTGCTAGAAATATCAACAGTCAATGCAACGACTGAAATCACTACGGAACAGTGTTGAAATCGCAGAATTATTTTCACTGCTCAACTGAATTACTGACTGCGACTGAGAAAATGATCCAAACAAAATGAACTGAAACAGCACACACAAAAAAGGATTTTGTCTCCAATGACTGCGACTGCGGCGCGCCATGATTTCTAGCCGATAGCAACAATCATTCGGAGAGAATTGGCTTGCGACAGCGCAAATATTATGATAGATTTAGCAAACTGTATAGTGCGTCAGTTGCAGTTTCAGTCGTGTGATGTACTTAAAGAGTGTTTGTTGTGTTAGAAAGCCGGCTGTAGTATTTACTTAAGATTTGAAAATAAATTAAAATAATGGCTCCAAGTGCACGGAACAGTTTAATTTTGGAAAGATTTGACATTTGTAATGAAAGCGAATATGTAAAATGCAAAGTATGTGGGCATTTGTTAAAAAAAAATAGAATTTCAAATTTAAAAGCACACTTGTTAAAACTTCATGAAATCAGCATAAGTGAAAGTGAAACATCAAGCGCTGCGTGTAGCACAATTATTAAAAAACAATTTCGGAAACAAACTGTAAAAATTGAAATAAGCAAAAAGCAATTATTTCGAAGTTACCATCGGCTTGGTAACTGAAAATGGTGTTCCGTTTAATGTGTTAAATTCAGACAACTTTAAAAATATTATAGATCCCATTTGTCGTGGCTTAGGCGAAAAACTCAATAAAAATTTTCGTTTAAACAGTAGCAACTGTAAAATAGTTTTAAAATCTGTTGTCATTAACATAAAAGAATATATTAAAATGGAGCTGAAACAGCGATTGATATCATTGAAAGTCGACAGCGCCACGAGATTGTCACGCAATATATTTGGCATAAGTGCACAATTTATAAAAAATAATACCATCACTTCGACAATTTTGGGTATGGTTGAATTGAAAGGAGCAGCATCAAGTACATCTCGGAATCTGGCGACAGAAATAGTCAATGTTTTGAGCAAATACAATGTAAATCTAAATCAAGTTGTATCAATTACATCAGATAATGGTGCAAACATGATTAAGGCTACAAAGATTTTGTCCCACTGCAGTATTTTTTCTACATCATACGAAGATTGCGAGGAAGAGGAATCAAATGAGGTGTACTTAAAGAACATAGAGCTTTTCGAAGATTCTAATAACACGCAGTTAGGTGATATACAAATTTGTCGCTGTGCAGCGCATACTGCTCAACTGTGCGCTCTTGATGTTATGAAAGACCCAAACATAAAGGGATGTCTTATTAACTGTCGAAATGTTGTAAAATTTATAAAAAAGAATTGTAACGGTTACCGCGAAATTTTTGAATTGAAGAAATTGAATTTGCCCCAACTCGATTGCCCAACACGTTGGGGCTCAACATATAACATGGTATGCAACGTTTATAAAGCTAAAGAGGTTTTACAACACATCGAGTCCATTAAAAATCAATCTCATGATGAAAATTTCGAGTTAAGCAATGAATTTTGGGACTTTGTAGGTACCTATTGTACCATATTTGAACCACTGCAAAAAACTATAATAAAGTTTCAAGAGGAACAATTGCACTATGGGAATTTTTATGCGCAATGGCTAAAATGTAAAATTATGACCATTAAAATTTTAGAAACAAATGGCGAAAATAAAGATTTCCAAGATATCGGAAAGAAACTTTTACATTGCATTGAAAACAGAACTACGAAGCTTTTAAAAAACGAAAGTTTAAATGCTTGTTTGTTTTTGGACCCACGCTTTAGCCACACACTCTCTGCAGATAGAAAACTAGAAGCAATCAAATATTTAAAAAAGCTCTATGATCGCATAAAAGCAATTGGGCCTATAATGCCGGAAAAAAATAAGAATCTTAGTGACGTTTATGCGAATGAAACGAATCATGATCTTGAAGAGGAGGATGAATACTTGAACGAATACCTTTCACGTAATGTTGAGCCTCAAAATGAAGACGATATGGACGTATATTCCAAAATTCAAAATTTGAAATTACCCTATCAACGAGCTGAAACAAATATATTGGACTTTTGGATAGATCGACAATTTACCGATCCAGAATTATTTGCACTTGCTAACATTTGCTTTGCGATTCCGCCTACCCAGGTACATGATTTATTAACATTCAGGTCTCTTCATGACAAACAGAAAATTTAAAAAAATTGTGAATTTACTTTTAACAAGATAATATGTTTAATACATATGTATGTGTAAACATGATGCAATTTTTCTTAAGATAAATCAGACCGTTTTTCATGAAATTTTTTTTTTCTGGCAGATCATTGATTGAAACTACTTTATTATTTTTAGGTAACAATAGAGCGTGCCTTCTCTTCGTTAAAGTTAATTCTGTCAGATAACCGGAATCGCCTCAATCACGATACTTTGGAAGATATATTGATGGTCAAACTTAATCCATCATTTCTCGACAAAGCTATCGATGAATTGCCGCTGTTTGAAAGCAACGATGCAGAACAGAATGAAGACCTATAACTCTTTTATACTAATTGTTAATAAATTTCTGGATTAGATTAAAAGAATATGCATTATACAAATGTAATTTATTCAAATTTCAAATGCCAAATCAAATATACATATTTTGTTTCTGTAAACATTGTTCGCTCTTATTACACAGGCTACGAACCAAAAATGAAATGGACAACCAACCACTGTACAATTATGATGTAGCACTTTGATACATACATATGCATGTACACACACTCTTTAAGTACATCACACGACTGAAACTGCAACTGACGCACTATACAGTTTGCTAAATCTATCATAATATTTGCGCTGTCGCAAGCCAATTCTCTCCGAATGATTGTTGCTATCGGCTAGAAATCATGGCGCGCCGCAGTCGCAGTCATTGCAGACAAAATCCTTTTTTGTGTGTGCTGTTTCAGTTCATTTTGTTTGGATCATTTTCTCAGTCGCAGTCAGTAATTCAGTTGAGCAGTGAAAATAATTCTGCGATTTCAACACTGTTCCGTAGTGATTTCAGTCGTTGCATTGACTGTTGATATTTCTAGCAGAATATTTGCTTAAAATGAAACAGTCGCTAGTAATTTTTCACCAAACGACTGTTGCTATCGGCTAGAAATCATGGCGCGCCGCAGTCGCAGTCATTGCAGACAAAATCATTTTGTGTGTGTGCTGTTTCATTTTATTCAGTTTCGATCATTTTCGCAGTCACAGTCAGTAAATCAGTCTAGCAATGAAAATTAGGTAGCAATTTTAAACCCTGATTGGTACACGTTGTGTGAGTGTAATGTTTTTGCTCAAATAACGGTAATCCTTTCGATTTCTTTGCTCCATTTTTTTTCTCTCTACTCAATTATTGCGTTTTAGTTTTTATCTAATATTTCAAGTTAGTGTTGATATTGATTTCTTGAAAGAATATTCAAAATGGGCAGAGGTTCTGAAATTCCGGTAGACGTCCGTAAGATTATAATAAATCTTTACGTACAGCAAAAATCGTATCGAGAAATTGGAGATCTATTACAGAGGCCATATTCAAGTGTACGAAACATTATAAAACATTACATAAACTTCGGAAAATTACAGCGTGAGAGCAGATCTGGAAGGCCAAAAAAATTTACACCACGCCAGGAGCGGATTGTAGTAGCTGCAGTGGCTCAAAATCCAAAGACTTCGGCCGTCAAATTATGCCATGAAATACAGCAAAAATTTCAACAAAAGTTCGACCCACAAACGATTCGAAATACACTAAACAGAGTTGGTTATCATGGACGAGTTCCTCGACGCAAACCTTGCCTGTCGCCTGTAAATATAAAAAAGAGGCTGGAGCTCGCCAAACTCAATATTAATCAGTCGGAATCATTTTGGAATCGTGTGATATTTAGTGACGAATCGAAGTTTAACCTATTTAGTTCAGACGGCGCACAAAAAGTTTGGCGAAAGCCAAACAAAGAGCTGCCAGAAAATAATGTTATAAAAACAGTGAAGCATGGCGGTGGCAATGTCATGCTATGGGGGTGTATGGCGGCTTCTGGCGTGGGAAATCTCGTCTTTATTGATGAGAAAATGGACAAGAAATTATATATGAATATTTTAAAAGAAAGCTTGACTCCAAGTGTTGGAAAGTTGGGGCTAGATGCGAAAACATTTATGTTCCAGCAAAAAAATGATCGAAACATTCGTCGTATCTTGTACAAGAATAGCAAATTTACCACTGCAAACAATTCAAAACACCTCCACAGTCGCCAGATACGAATCCTATAGAACATGTTTGGGGTTTACTGGAAAAGAAAATACGTCGTCATCGCACAACATCAAAGAACTCACTCAAGGAAGCCATACGCACAGAATGGGAAAACATAACACCAGAGGAGACATCTAACTTAGTAAAAAGTATGCCTAGACGCTTAGCGGCAATTATTAAGGCCAAAGGAGGTCTAACCAAATATTAAATGTTCATAAATCTTACCAGAAATCAAATTTTTTACATGTGTGCCAATACTTTTTTGAGGAAAAATAATGAATTTTTTTAGTTTTTATAACATTACACCTGGAAAAAAGTGAAATATGAAATATGTTATGTTTTAATTATATAATAAAATGTTCCTTTTTAAAAATGGTATACTAATTATTTTTGTAAGTGGTGTGGAAAAAAAGTTATTAGCAAATAAACTTTGAAAATTGAGCTGTGCCAATACTTTTTTGATTCACTGTATGTATGTACATATCTATGAACACTGATTCTCCGCATTTACATAGTATATGATGTTCATGCTTCAAGTAAATTTTATGAACTTCAATATCTACTATTAAGTGCATATGTTCTTGTTATATATTGATTTACAAAGTTTTGTAAATAAAACCGTATGCAATACAATAACCTATATATAAACATTTATTTCCTATGGAAAAATGTAGTTCAACAATGATTGTGTTCCAACGCATAATAAACCACTTCATAATCGAAAATTATTATAATAAAAAATCTATAAAAAATTATTTCAAGTATTTAAAAATCCAAGAAATTTTAAATTTATATTAGGATAAATAATGTTTAGTAAAACATATTTTAATATAAGGTGCGTCTTTTTCCCCATTACATTTGACATTTACCTCTAAAAATGTATATGTACATTATGTGTGCAGGGCTCACCTAAGTCGACTTGCTTGCATGTTTTTTCACAAACGCCATTCGAAATACTACAACCGGCAACACAATTGTTTTGACATGGAGACTTGAGTTATGGAAACTAATAGAAATGTGCAAAAACTTCTTACTGCTTCGTGCTTCTTTGTGCGTGTGAACTTGTCTTTGGATGTGTATCCACTTACATAAATTTATAGAAAATACTTTGAATCAAATAATCTGTCTTGACCTACATTCGTGAATAATATTTGGGACTTCTTTTCAGTTTTATTTTTTAATTATTTGCTGTCTAAGTTCTTCCATGAAATTGCATGTTTTTTATATATATTATAATGATATTAATTTAATTATATTAATTTAAGTTAATTATTATTTTGTAAATAATGTATTAATATAAAAGAAATATGAAAAATTTTAATACATTGCAAAATTCTTCCTTTTCCTACCATAAGAATAAAATCCAATATACTAAAAACAAAAACTTCCTAAAATTGCACATATTCATTGACGAACGAAATGTTTGATTGGATTAGATTTTGTGAAATTTATGAGCTTCGTCAGACGAATTGCGCAAAAGCATCAAAAAACTAATATAAACAAATGTATTGAAATCGTACAAAACTAACACAGTTTCATGCGCACATGAATGAGTTAAGAAACACCGTTATGACTATTTTTAGAAGATATAAATTTCTTTGCTGTAATGATCTGCTATAGCAGCAGCAATTCAATGTGGTTTAGTAAAATTATTTAATACTGGATAATTTATGCTTAGGTAGAAACTATTCTTATTATTTTTTATAAAAATAATTATTATTTTGCTGTCAAAAAAGGATGAAAAATTAAAAAAATATAAAAATAAACACATTTCTCAGCGGACTTGAACCCGGCATCATAAAATTGATAGACCAACGCTTTACCACTTGCACTATCGATCTTTATAAAAGATCCATAAAGATGCATATTTATTTTATATTGTCAAGTGTTTTAATATGCACACATTATGTTTTCTCATGGCATGGCAAATCTTTTTTATACGCAAAACCACAAATGCTTTCTTTTAAGCCCCACTTTCCGAATAAGAAACATTTGCCATACAGAAAATTCATTCTTGTGTATTTTACCCCAGCCACACAGAACAGAAAATAAAAATTTGATTTCAAATTAGTCGCTTCTGCTGTGAGCACACACACACACTAAATTCTTCATTGGAATGTGCGACCAACGATAGCCATGTGTGTGACTGCCGATGGATACATATTGACGACTGCTTCGTGAAATTGCCGATCTGAATTCCAATGTGGTTGCCAGCAATTTCAATATGTTGATTCTCACTCAAGAGAGCAATGTAACGTCTTATATATATATTGAGGAGAAGAATGAGTGTGTTTCTGTGTTTTTGTTTTTTGTTGTGAGATTGTTATTTGGATTGAGTGATGTGGATTCAGTTTCTATGTTTTTTTTGCGAATAGTAAGATTTTTGTTGGATTATTTGAGTAGGAGTAGGTTGAGTGTATTTCTATGTTATTGTTGGTTTTTGTAGGATTGTTCGTAGCTTTGGTGTTTGTTAGTATTAACTTTGGTGGGTGTTTTTATTTGATTATGGATTTCATCATGAGTTGATGAAATCAATGAGGATGTTTCATTAAATGCGTTTATGTGATTGTCTTTTGTGGTTTGTGTATTCTGGAGCTTGACAGCAGAAGCAAAAGAGATAGTAGATGTTGCGACAACAGGACTTTATTTTTTATAGATAGTGGTTGCTTCTCGCATTGTACCCTTGTTAATAGTTTTTATTTTTAATATTTCTTTTGCTTGTAAAAATTTTGTGTATGAATTTGAAGATGCGGGGTGATCTTCGCTGCAATTAGCGCAGAAAATTCGTTTACAGGCATCGGTAGAATGTGGCGGAAGATTGCAGCGTTTGCAATATTTTGTGGTATGTCCAAATAGTTGACAGTCTTTGTAGCGCTTGGGACTAGGAATATATTGTCGTACTTTTGCTGATCGCCATGAAATATCAATTTTATCTGGGAGGTGATACAAATCGAAACCAAGTAGAACCACTCCACTGGGTGATAACCTACCTTCAATAGTCTTTTGGAATTTGTAGGCAGACACGACACCTTGTGAATTAAGTTCCCGTATTATTTCATCCTCTGAAATAAAATTAAGGTATGGTGCGTACACTGTACGCTTGTTAGAGTGGTAAAAGATTTTTATAGGGCATATGTCGTGGAGAGCTTTGGTGGCTATAAACTTTTCAGCAACTTTTTTGTTTTAACTAACAGTTGCCATCGCGGAGTTCCGATATGGAAATGACATCGTTACTAATAAGCTGAATCGATTTGTACACGGAAAAACATGAATATTGGGATAATGATTGTTTTTCGTCAACTGAAGATAAAACCAAAAATTTAGGGTCGGCTTTTTGTGTCGAAGTCAGTTCAGGAAACGATGAAAGAATATTACTATTTTCTTTTTTCGTTTTGGTTCAGAACTACTGCTCAGCAACGCAAAACAGTTCCCCTCAAGTTAAGGTGGCCCAGGGGCCATTTTTATTTCTTTATTTTCGCAAGAAAAATTGTTTTTGAGCCCCCCCCCCCCCACATAACAATAAAACACTGTGAGAGCACATCTTATCGCACAGAAGCTATACAAGCCACGAATATAATTGTTGATGACTGGAAAGGGCCAATTACAATTTCCGCTGTCTACAGCCCACCTAAACACACAATAAAAATGGAGGAGTATGAGAAATTCTTTAAGACCCTTGGCAATAGATTCCTAGCTGGAGGAGACTATAACGCAAAGCACACATACTGGGGTTCCCGTCTCACTACACCAAAAGCTCGACAGTTTTATGCGGCCATTGGAAAAGTAAATTTACTCCCTGTCTCTTCAGGTACACCAACATACTGGCCCACAGATGTAAGAAAAATTCCCGACTTGATTGACTTCTGTGTGACGAAAGGTATCATGCTTCGTGATCTTAAATGTAGCCTTTTTTCATTTTTTCGTGACGCTCACAGTGGAAGCATCGTCGGACATTTTCGTTTTACCGCATCTATTAAATTAATAAAAACGCTAAAATGAATGGAGACTGTGCATTTGCATTGTTTGTAATAACCCTACGTCTCCACGGGCAATTTTTGATGGCATGCCATTGGCAATTTCAAGCAAATTGCCAATGGAGACTCCAAATTGCTTCAAGTAGGCAATTTATGTTATGAAATATGTTATGCCATAAATTGCCAACGTGCTGTGTGGCCAATCAGTTGTCATTTTGCTTGTTTGACAGCCGTTTTTCATTTTTTCGTGATGCTCACAGTGGAAGCATCGTCGGACATTTTCGTTTTACCGCATCTATTAAATTAATAAAAACGCTAAAATGAATGGAGACTGTGCATTTGCATTCTTTGTAATAAAGGATTCACCCAGAATTTCGGTTTCCTTCTTTTTTCCTCTTCATCGTATAAATAAAAAAATTTTTCAAGCGTGGGTACAGCGAACTAGATTGCTTGACGGCATTTTCAAAATGACAATGGCATAACATCGCAATGCCCACCATTAAAATATTGCCAACCATTGCAATCAAATTTGACAGATGTTATGCCATCAAAAATTGCCCGTGGAGACGTAGGGTAAAGGATTCACCCAGAATTTCGGTTTCCTTCTTTTTTCTCTTCATCGTATAAATAAAAAAAATTTTCAAGCGTGGGTACAGCGAACTAGATTGCTTGACGGCATTTTCAAAACGACAATGGCATAACATCGCAATGCCCACCATTCAAATATTGCCAACCTTTGCAATCGAATTGGACAGATGTTATGCCATCAAAAATTGCCCGTGGAGACGTAGGGTAACACAAATTGCCAAATTGAAGCAATTTGGAGTCTCCATTGGCAATTTGCTTGAAATTGCCAATGGCATACCATCAAAAATTGCCCGTGGAGACGTAGGGTTAAGCAGCTCTAATGCATTTCTCCATTCCTCTCAATTTCATTTATTTGGAACAGAATTTAATCGCACACTGCTTATGTTTGACAATTCCGGAGGTATGAAATTCACCTTGCTCCAGGACAAGTGAATGGCACCTAGCGATGCTGTTTAGTCACAATAGTATTAAAATGAAGCCACTTTCGTATGTGCGGCTGAGATTATTAAAAATATGATTCCTTAAATTCTCACTCTTAGCATGGGTAAAGTAGTATCTCTGTATCGTTTTTTATTACTTATTTCAATTGCACCTAAAACAATTTGCAATGAGGAACATATATAAAAAGAGCACTTTCGTTTGACCCATATACTAAAGAGGAGGGACAAGGCTACACAGCCGAATTGAGCGTATGCTCTATTTAGAATGTCGTCCTAGCACAGGCCTGCCCTGGTGCATCGATGGTATAAGTGAGGCTTCCAATATCTGAAAATAATAAGTGCGTCCTGATCTCATATGCACCGTAGCGAATGAATTAGTGCTTCCTGGAATGAATGAGGAAACAGGAACCATTTGACACTTTAAACATATTCTGACTTTGAACACTAATTTGTTATATTTATTCTCTACATTAAATGTGGTAATTAGTACAGAATCTGAAATGTGTTCCAATTTAAATTTTTCCAAATGACTTAATGTGAAATATAAACGTAATAAGAATTGTAAACTCTTTAACAATGATATGGAATGAGTGGGTATTCTACCATTTTATTTCAATTACAGAGAATATTCTCGTTTTTAAGTTATTTTAGAGTATATTAATGTACCTTTATTCGTTTTTCTCCACTAATTTTAATTAGTAAAGTTTGTGTCTAAATTTTTACCAACATATGTATATATTTGCCAAATAGATAGTTATAAATGAAGAATTAATCTGATATCGTATTCGTGCTTTCAGTGAATTGTAATATGTAAACGTACTATTTTACCGCAAATTTAGTACTATTTCAATTTATTGTCTTGCAACACTGTTTACTTAGCGCCCAAAGAAGGGAAATGTTTGATGGCAGACAAATATTTAATCACTCAACCAATTGTGCTCGTATTATTCGTTTTAATGTTTTTGGAGATAAATTGTGTTTGTTAATTAAACAATACGCTGAGTGCTTGTGAATAAATTACAGTTTAATATAATAATAATAGAAATATAAATTATTCGCTTAGCTGTCGGTACTCTGACTGGCGGTTGTGCTGCTATTTTGCGAGCAGTGCATCGAAATTTGCATATTGTTTATTGTTTGTGAATTTTAACAGAAAAATATGAAGATAAGTTAAAGAAATTATTCTAATTAAAAGAGAAGCCGTGAAAATGTTCATATGCACACATATTTGCATCAGGGGGCACATGTCCAGTAACTCGCACTCCGCGGGACTTGCTTTTCTATTGCATTGCCCCACTGGAAATTTGGAAGCTGTCAATGAAGGAAGTAAGGAAAAATTTATCAATTTCACTTATTTATTAATATATTTCTTCACATTTAAGTGAACCGCATTCAAATTATTTCTCCTGAAAAAGTGTAACTAGTATTGTTAGAACGCAATTGTTTTTGCGATCCCGCAATATAAAATAAATAACTAACATAATAACAAAATAACTAGCGACAAATTATTAGGAAAAAAAACTCTTTGAACTTTTTCAGTATTTAGGTAAAATGCTACCGACTTTACTGATCGCTCCATTTCAACCATAGATATTACTCTATGATTTCAGCTGTTCTTATTCTCCACAGTTTTTCATAAAACGACGATTTACCGTTACAATAAAGAATACATTGCAAATTAAAAGTTTTCGTACTTTTAATTTACAGTGTGTCAAAAAGGTTTTCGTACTTCAAAAAGAACTTAATACTTAACATTCTAAACTTGCTTTTTAATACGCAACAAGTATTCTAAATAAAAGCCGGCAAAGTTTGTTGGCGCAGCATTCTGAAAAGCAAATTTTCTTGTGGAATGCACCAACTGGTTCTTGTTTATATTCAAAGAGCTTGGAGTTACTGGAGAGATTTTTTTTCAATGTACGAAAACTACTAAGCAGAGCACACCTCTGAGTGTTCCAAGGAACTTTGTTTTTTCCTAGTTTTTTTGTTTAGAAGAGACCTTTAGCCTTCAATGATTATTTTAATTACCAAATAAATTATTTACGATATAAAATTCTGCCGAACTGTTAAAACTTCGTCACATCGGAGCAATATAACACTGCTGATTACTTTTTATTCAAGTTAAAATCCTTCCCCTTGCTTCTGTCACGGATCTTCCACCAGAAAGGCGTATGTCTGTTGCTGACTTACCTTAAACCTAGGCTTCGTGTGTGGTCCAACGGGGAAAGGGGGAACATGATGTGCAGTTACACCGGTGTAACCTTGAGGTTATCTAAATCCCACGCTGGGTGGCATGAAAAATTCCATTAGAATTGAGACATAGACATTTTGGAATTGGTAATCAAGTTTATTTTGGGAACTGTTCTCTTTTGCAATTGACAGGGTTAACTAAATTTAATTTTCTGAACTTTACAGTTGATAACAATCATGATTTCCAATTCGAGCCAAAGTAGTCAATTCACCAGAAGACACTACAGAAAAGTACCCTAAGTATGAACCTAACGATGATATCTGAATAAAATGCGCATTGCCATGACGTAATTAGTACTCACGTGGAAAAGTAAAGGGTATTTCGAAGTCGGTCTAACCCGACCTGACCCTACTTCACTCGTTATAATTAGCATTTTTTATGAAACATTCCTAGTGATGGAGAATATTTCCAATGAAATATTCTTATTATTCTTGGAGGTCTCCATATCCATAACTGCTAACTACATCACTACTAAATTAATGTTTATTTGATTATTTTAATACCAATACAAAGGATACTTAAATTCAAACAATAAATAATTTTAATTAAATATAAAATTAATAAAATTAATAATTAATACTAATTTACATTTATAAAATGTTTGGTTTGAATATGCTAAATATACTTTTAAAATAAGTAAATCATTTCAAAATACAATTTATCATTTTAGCTTGAAAAGAAAATACATTTCTTCCTGGATACCACCAACACCATGACCCTTCAGTGAATCTTGCAGCTTCGGAGTGGACTGCGAAAGAGGGAAAACACTTCTGCATAAATAAGAAAAAGCGAATTTTGTCAATTTCATACGATTGATATCTATAAGAACTACTTATGAGGATGCAATTCATCACGGGTTCAAATATTTGACCACACATCAAGGATAATCGGAAATATTTACAATATTTGCCTTCCCAACATGACACTTCCCATTCCTGTGCTACAATTTTATCAGTTAATGGCGGCAGTAAAGAAAAAACGCAACAAATTGTAAGTGCATAATTTAATAATTATTTAAGAAGACAACGCTGTGAGGGAACAACCGAAACCCTAGGAAGGGCATCATTTAAACAAACAGCTAAATGCCGTTTAGTACTAATATGCAGTTATTATTACAATTAACAAATAAGAAAGATAAAAATATGCATGGAAAACAATAAAATTATTTATATATAGTTTTATCAACATAATTTGTGCACTTACAATATCATTGCAACAGAAGAATTTTTAGTTTATCGTTCATATTTTTATCTTCCCTATTAAACACAGTAGTGAGAAATAAATTTTATTTCTCATTAATTATCAACTCTACTTTAGACTGAAGAGTAAATAAGTTATTATTATCGTTTTTAGAATCTTCAAAATAATAGAATATTACACACATATGTACCTATTTCAATAAGAATTTAATTAATATATTTATATAATAATCCCCGAAAGCGAATAAGGAATTTGAACAAAATTTATATCAAATATTTAAGCTTTCCCATGTCACATAACTGCTTAATCACCAACTACAGTGTTTGCAGTCAAGTTTTATCTCCATTCTTGTCATTTATACGTCCTTGCTACACATTAACGCGACAAGACTGGAAATAGCTAAATACCTCAACGTAGTATGGCCCCGACTACTGGTTGCCAATGTTATAGCTGTGTTGTCCGTAGAAACGTCTCCAGAAGCAACGAGCTTTGTAATATGGTCGGAACTGAGGAAACAGCAGACATAGGCAATTAAAAATACATTGTACAAATCAGGAGTGTTGACTCTGGAGGCAGCGTTGTGACGACTGAAATCCCTTGTTTCTTGGGGAATTGCAGTTGATTCCAATTTATAAAACTTCGGTTTATTTTCTCTTATAAACTTTAATTATATAAACATTTTTTGTTGGCACTTCTGACCATAATATAGGAACTTGTTAGAAAACAATATATATATATATATTTTTTTTTATTTTTTATTTTTTTTGGTAGAGAGGGTAAAAATGCCTGCCGCATCATCAAAACTGTCGTCACAGGTATGTGAGAATTGCACCCACTAAAACATCCCCCTCCCTCGCTGAGAACATCTCCCCACCCTGGAACCCTTTTTATACTTCCTTCAAGGTGGAGATTCTCACTTGGTCCCTATTGGACTCTCAACATTATTCCTGCGTCCAGGCACCGCTTTTTCCGCCGGAGCACATTTTCCACATATTTATCTACGTGGTCCCAGTTTTCTTTGCTGCTTAGCATAACCTCCACAATGTTCTCGGTGGCTAAGGTTTCCCCGATTTCCATTTCAAGCGTGGTGCGCTCTGTTTGCCACCTTGTGCATTTGAAAAAGGTGTGCTCTGCATCATCCACATTGCTGTCGCCGTATATGCACTCAGGCCCTCCAATTTGTCCCATTCGGTGTAGATACTTGCAGAAGTATCCGTGACCAGACAGTAACTGCGTGAGGTAGAAATTGACAGTTCCGGCTGTTCCTCCTATCCAGCTCGCTATGTCGGGTATGAGTCTCGCTGTCCATCTTCCGCGACTCTCGGCGGCCCATCGTTCCTGCCAATGGTGCACGGTTTGTTGCTTTATATGCTGCGCGGTTCCTCTGGTATTCTTACCCATCTTGGCTTCTCGTAGGTGTTTTCGTTCGAGGGCCAAGAGATCGATAGGGATTAAGCAGCTAATTACCAGAATTGCCGGCTCCGATACAGTACGGTACGCTGAAGCTACTCGCAGAGCTGCGGTTCGTTGTACGGACGATAAAACTTTTCTTCGGGCGTGCACCTTTAGCTTGTCAGCCCACAATTCGCTACCATACAGCAGAATGGAGTGCGTTGTCATCATCAGAAGCTTCCTCTTGATGGATGTCGGCCCTCCGATGTTTGCCGTTAGTCTGCTGAGAGAAGCCGTTACCCGTGCTGCCTTCGTCGCCGCATTTTGCATTTGCTCCCAGTAGGTGAGCTTGGAGTCAAGCTGAATTCCCAGGTACTTTATCACCTTTTGTGTCCTGATGGTCTCGGAGCAAACTCTCAAGTCGATTTCTATTGGAATGTGCTTTCTCGTGAGGAATAGCAGTTCCGTCTTTTCCGTGGCCAACTTCAAGCCATGTGAATCGAGCCACCTCTGGGTTCTGATCATGACCTGGTTCAGCTTTCTTTGGTCTTCCGAGTCGCGTGCGGTGATGACTGCCGCAATGTCGTCTGCGTATCTGACTAGATGAGTGTCATCTGGCATCTCTATGCGCAAAATGCCATCGTAGCTTATATTCCAAAGGTCCGGTCCGAGGACGGACCCTTGCGCTGCCCCTGACGTGATGATTTTGCTTCGGGTGCCATTGTTGGTCTCGTATAACAACATTCTATCTTTAAGGTAGCTCCGGATTATCTTCTTCAGATAAGCTGGTATCTGAAAACGATTTTCAAGTGCCTCGATCATATCCACCCACCTAGCGCTGTTGAAAGCGTTTCTTACGTCTAATGTAACAAGGAGTACCACTCGTGTGGAGTAGTGATTTCCTTGCTGTGCCGCTAGCACACTTTCTATGACGTCTTCTACGGCGCCAATTGTGGACTTTCCTGGTCGAAAACCGTGGTGTCGAGTGGATAATCCTCCAGCGTTTTCAATGGCTGCTGCTATTCGGGGTTTAAGGAGTCGCTCCAAAAGTTTGCCCGCGGTGTCTAGCATACACAGTGGTCGATATGCTGACGGTGATTCAGGGCTTCCTTTTCCCTTGCTGATGAGCACTAGCCGCTGTCTTTACCATACGTCTGGGAATATTCCTTCTGTCAGGCAGGCGTTGTACATATCGAGAAGTACTTGGGCATGGCTATTTGACACTATTTTGAGGACTTCTGCTGGAATACCGTCGATACCCGGTGCTTTGTTGCTCTGTAGGGTTATGGCGGCTGCTTTAAGTTCGTCTTCCGTGAAAGGAGGTGGGACTTCCTTGACCAGCACTTCCGATTCTTCTCTTAAGGCATGTATAGGAAATAGAGCGTTTACTATGTTTTCCATAGCATGGTCTTCTAGTTGGGGTGCCGGTACTCTTGCTCCAAGCTTTTTCATTACGACTTTATATCCCAGTCCCCATGGATTGTTGTTTATGTCGTTTCGGAGCTCCTCCCATTTCTTCTCCTTGCTGGTGCGAATAGCAGTTTTGAGGATTTTCCTAGCAGCTTGGAGATCTTCTCTTTCGGCAATCGCGGATCCAACACGCCTGGCCCTAGTGTATTTTCTCCTACACCGCAGACAGACACGTCTGAGTTGAGCTATTTCCTCTGTCCACCAGTAAACGGCCTTCTTGTGTTTATTTGGTCTTATTTTGGGCATTGCTTTGGTACAGGCTCTCTCTATACAATGCATGGTCTGCTTCACCTTGCTATTATCATCGCTAGCGTGGCTGTCTAATGGAATGTTTGCCTCCAGCTCAGCAAGTAGCACTTCCGGATTTAACTTTGATACATTTCACTTGCGAGTTCCGCGTCCACTTTTGTTGTGGTCATGGTTGCTTGGCACTTTTTTAATGGAAAACGTAATGTATTGGTGATCGCTTCCATTATAGTCTTCTAAGACTTTCCATGTACTTACTCTGTGAGCAATGCTCTCAGAAGCTAGTGCAATATCTGGAATTGTACCCACGCATCCTGGTTTTCTAAAAGTGGCAGTGGTCCCTGTATTTACGATGACCATTCCCAGTCTCACGACCATGTCCAGTACCCGCCGGCCCCTTGAATTGGTTGTTTGCATTCCCCATTCAACTGCTTTGGAGTTAAAATCGCCAGCGATGATGAGTGCTCCTCCAAACTCTTGTGCTTTATCTTCGATGTCATCGATCTTTTTCTGGAATACTTCTGCGCAGTCACTTGGAGTCAAGTAGCAGCTTATCAAAGTAAAGTATCGATCATGGGCCCAAACGAAACTATCGCCTTTTCCATCTCCGGTTATGCTAAAATTGCTGCCTACAGGTAACCATATGGCCGCCGTTCCGCTCGTATCTGCAAGCCATGTTCCGCTTACTTTTTCCCTATATTGCTCACTGATTACTACAATGTCTGCTTTCTGCTCTATACTAATTTGGTCCAGTAAAGCGTCAGCCACTCTGCTTCTGTGCATGTTTCCTTGCAGTACTTTCATTTAGATGTCAATTTTTTGCTCATCGCGCATCTACTTGAGCTCGGGATATGGTCTACCGGACTGCATTGAGCATCAACGCAGAGGCAGCACTTTGGGGTGTTACTGCACTCTTTTAATTTGTGCCCCGTTTCGCCACATCGTATGCACAGGCCTTGACCTTTCCTGTCAGGTCCTTTGCACTGCCATGTTAGATGACCAGGAGCAAAGCACCGGAAACACCGTTTTGTGTTATGCCCTGGCCTTAATCTGCAGTTAACCCATCCGATGCTGATGCGATCTTTCTCCAGCAGTATATTAGCGAGCTCCGATGACATCGTTACATAGGCTCGCACCTGCTCTCGACTATTTGGTGCTGTTATAGTTGTTACCATATCCTCATAGGAAGCAGTTCTCATATTTTCGGGAAGTGACTCCTTTACGGCTTGGTGTACTTCTTCCTTTGTGGCGAGCAGATCGAGATCTCGTATCTCTATAGTTGCTCTTGGCTTAAGATCAGTCACAACTGCTGACTCCTGTAGTGCACCTTTTAAAAGTTCACAAAAGCCCGTTGTCACTTTTGCTCCTTTATCCAGCTCCAGCAGAAGCCCACCTGCTCTTGTTTTCCGGATCGATCGCACCTTGGTCTGTGCATCCTCTGGTTTGACATTGCAGCGGATGCTTTTCAGGACATCCGCATATTTGAAACCCTCTGCTGGTTTGATAAGGACGGCTTCAGACTTTGGTTTTGTCTCCTTCGTCCTATGTTGCATTGTTGTTCGTGACTTATCGCTGTCGCCCACGGAATTCTTTGCTGTTGAATTTTCCTGTGTTTGACTTCGTGTTGCCACACGTCTACTCCTTGTGACAGTTTGCCACCCATCGGCCTTACTTTCGCAGAATTTTTTTCCATCTTCTGGTTCTGCTGGGCTAGAAGCTGCTCGTTTGGGTCTAGCCATCGTCGGTGTTGCTGAAGCGCTTGTCAGGGCCGTGTGCCTCGGTTTCGGTGCCGTAACAAGTTTGCACTCGTTCTCTTTTTCCGTCCAGTTTCGCCGATAGCTTTCCATTACGTCGAAAAGCTCGTCTAGCTCGGAAACTCCGGTTTTTACGTCCATGCTCACGTTCTTCTGCTTTATCATTGCTTGCTTCATCTTCGTCAAGACTTTCCGACATTTCGTGAGAACTTCTTCTTCTGCCGTTCTCATCTTTATGATGAATTCCTGTCTGGGTGAGCTGACGGGACATTTCATCAATACCGGTGTGGGATTTCCAGAAGACTCCTGCTGTTGTTGGTTCTCTTTTGCGCCCAGAGGCGTTTGGTTCGCGGCAGGGATGGTGCGCGATTTGTTACACGCTCCATCTACCGGTGTGTTACTTACTTGGGGTTGTTGCTGGTTTGTTACTCCCTCTTCTGGCGATCGCATAATTTTGCTACTTCTTCTAAAGCAGCTTCCCCTTTCTGGATCGCTTGGAGTTACTTTCTGCTGTATTTGAGTTTTAGGTTGAGTTTGTTGCTTTGTTTGAGGTGTATTCATTTTATATGGGCCCCCGCTTCAAGCCGCTATCTTCGTTCGTTGTACAGTCGCTTTGGAAATATCCATGTGGTTGTCTATGCAAGCAGGGAGTTCCACCGAGGGTTGGCACAAGTCTTCATGAGAACTTGTACTCAGAGCCAGGATAAGCGTTAGTCAGGATTGATGCTCAACTGAGCCTGTACCGCCAACTTAATGGCGACGCAACATCGAACGTACTTGAAGACCCGCCACGGTTTTAACGGGACGGAGGCAGCTACAGCATTAGCCCGAAAGCCATTTCCACCCGATATCACTCTGGTGTACTGAGGTAACGGAATACTGCAGCTACCAGCCCAAGGCAGACAGTTCATATATGTTTTCAAATCGTTTTCCTAGGGGCATACCGCGTCAGTTTCCATTTACTTGTGTCTCCCACGATGCCATCTGTGAATGGATGGGGAGCACTTCTTTAGACGGTGCCTACTCGTCTTGTCACATGCGTTTCTCAGAGTTTGCAGACCTTTTCAGTCGCACTCTCCTCGCTTGCCGCTCTTGGTCGGGGACTACTTATTGGTTATTCGCAGCTAACCTACTCTGGTAGGCCGTTCACTATCCGCCACCTGTGACCCCCATGGTAGCCTGAGCTTAGCCCCGCAGTTAGAAAACAATAAGAATTTTGGAAAATAAAGTAATAATTCACTCTTTGCACAGCTTTATCGCACGAGTTATAGTTATGGTGAGTGGTCCGGCACCTTAATCCTCTGGCTACTCCTTAAACCGAGGAGTAACTACTGGCTATGGGTATGAATCAAAAAGAAACAATATGTTTTTCTATTCTCCGCATATTGTAACGGATTTAAAAATACAGACGTCTTTATTATTCTGCTGCTCAGTCACCACTGGTTCTTTCAAATACCTTATGCTATATTTCTTATGCTATATTTTCTTAGGCAAAGCTGAATCAGCATACTCAGCTTTGCATGCCTTTTCTTATCTAACTTTAATATGCGAGCTCAGCGTTCTTAGCTATGCAGCTTGACCCGCTTTGGTGTGTAAGTTAAATATCTCCTGCATCTATCTGAAATTATAAAAATATTTAGTTTTTATTTTAATTTTATTATTTTAATCGTCCTTCTCCTTCGAGCTCTAGTCTATCAAAAGATGCGAGCTCTCGTACTCGGGTTCTTTTTATACGTTTTCGTCGCCGACAATCGCATGGTGACTGCGCTTCGAGGCGGCATTGCGCGATAGCGTTTCACGGCTGGGCTTGGCGGCACCGACATACAACACATGTCTCGCCAATTCCTCCGGCACCGAGAACCATCACCGTCTACCGTATCTACGCGTAGCGGCTGTGCCACGTATTTTGTACAATGCTTTGCACCGCTGCGCTAGCGCATGGCGCCAATGCTCTCCGTCTTGTGTTTTCTCACGCACCGAGAACCAGTACCGTCTACCGTGCCCCTGCGCAGCGGATGGCAGCAGACGCTGTTGCAGCGTATTTCGTACAATTCTTTGTACCGCTGCGCAAGCGCACGGCGCCAACGACATGCAACTCGTATGTTGCTAACTCCTCCCCCTCTTAAGATCAGCCGTCTTCGGCTGACGGGCGTCCCGCCCTCGGGCACTACCACGCTATTTCTGATATGATTGAAAATATAAGATTAAGAAACGTAGGTTGTGTTTGTGGACTACTCGGCCATCTACCAGGATACTCGATCCGAGGTCTGCTCCTACAGTCTTCTGGTTGGAAACTTTTGATAGTTTGTTTCCAAGTCTTTTATTTGCCTTAACAAATACCTTGTCTTCTGTTTTGAAAAATCTCCTTTTTCGCAGCCGGTTGAATATTGGAGTTTAGTTTGTTGGGTAACTCGTAATCTGGCTTCCACCTCGCCTCTCATTACCTCGGAAATAGAATGAAGTATGTCGACAGGTCTCTGATTAGTAACAGAGTGGATTGTGCGGTTATACCTGGATACCGCTAACAAAACTAGCTCCCCTATATCCGAGGAATAGTCCGCTGCTTTGATACATCTTGAAATCTCCGTCAATGTGCTGTGGAAGCGTTCCACCTGTCGATTAGATGTGCTGTGAAGGGGCGGAACTGCATGAACGCTAGCATCGAACTGATTTTGTAGTAGTGACCTCAGAGTGTTAGAAGTCAGCGATTTTTCGTTGTCGCATACCACAGTACGTGTATCCTTAAAGACACTGAGGGCTTCCAGTAGGGGTCTTTTGAGGTCCACTATACTTCTGGATCTTATGGGTTTTACAATGGCAAACTTGGAGAACTTGTCCAGGCATGTGAGGAAGTGGTGACCTGCCGTGGAATAGATATCCAGATGCAAAATTTCGACCGGATGCGTGGGAATAGGGGTTTTTCCTATTTGGGCTGCGTGTAGGTCTCGATTGTATTTGCCTTCCTGACATATGCGGCAGGCAGATGCCAGCTGCTTGAATTGTTTACGGACACCGGGGAAATATGTCATCCGCAACACCCGACGTGTAGTTTCATGGGTTTCAGTGGGTTCTGTTTTGCTGTCTGGCTAGGATTTCTTGTTGCTCGCTTGTGTTGGTGATATCCTTTACACTTCTCTCACTGAGTCGGAACCTCATGGATGGGAAGAGATCCTGCAAGGTGTCCTCAAAATATTTTGCAATGTAGCTCTATCGCAATATATTCCATTCACAACATTGACGGTAACGGACTCGTTCAGCAGCTTGGGCAAGTCCGAAGGTGAGGCATAAGTTAGGACATGCCTGAGCTGCTTCTGGAATACTATGAAGGAAGTTTTCTTCGACTTCTCTCTAGCTTGGAGGATAAGCTGATTTCTGAAGCCATTGACGGGGTTATCGACATTCGGGATAGGTTTACTCAGCGGCTTTTCAGCACTGCTATTGGTTTCACATTACTTAGGTTTCTTCATTATTGCATTTATGTGCTGTCGTGAAAGCGCGTCCGCGACAATGTTGAGTGTTCTTGGCTTGTAATGGAACTTCGGGACGAACTCCTCAATGAAGGTTCGCCATCGTTTCATCTTTGAGTTAACATTTCTGTCCGAGAAATCGAAGGTGTTAATGTGATTCTACATTTTTTGTATTTTGTTTAAAACTGCAATTTTGATTTCTGTTCAATTTATTCTTTGCGTCAATAATAACAGAAGTTGGTTGCAGTTTGCATAACAACAGTTTAAATTCTCTTGCATATTAAGCAGACGGAAATTCGACACGTTTGTTGGTTGTTGTAGTCTCATGATGATATGCTATTCTAGCGAATATGTTGTGCAACTTGCATCGAACTACAGTATTGCTGATCATTTGTATTATATGTATGTATTATATTGTATTGCTATGGATTTTGACATGTTAATTTTGTATAAAAACGCATGCAATAATTTAATAAAATCCGTTCAAACTCAGAACTCAAAAAGAACAATTATTGAATTATCATTTCTTCGTGGTTTTCTAGTTCAAGGACTAGAAGATCAGTTTTAAGCTAATTTCAATTTTGTTTCGTCGAGAATCTTCAGTTCAAGTACTGAAAATTCATAACCATAAATTCAGATTAAAATCTTGAATTAAAATTTAATCATCGTGAATTCCCAGTTCAAGCACTGGAAATTCAAAACATAAATTCAAAGCAAATTTTGAATTAGCAAACGGTAAGGGGTTGATAGTCTGCAAAAACATTTAGGTCCTTGACTCCGTATAGGTAATTTCTCAGCTTCTGAAATGACCAAACAATTGCAAGCAGCTCTTGCTCATAAGTCGCATAGTTCTCTGTATTGGAGAGTGTGCGCGAGATCATGGTGATGAGCCGACCTCCCTGCGATAGTACAGCCCCTAAGGCATAGGATGAAGCATCCGCAGTAAGATCGAATGGTTTTCCGAAATCTGGATAGAGGAGCAAAGCATGCGCTGACCTCACACGCCGAAAGGCGTCTAATGCATCCGCGTCGAGGACAATCGAAGTGTTTTTAGATTTTGATGCTACTATATGACCATTCTTCCCCCTCAGATATATGGTTAGTGGCTTCTGAGGAATTTTCCGTTTGATCGTTGCCGCTGGTATGCTCTACTTCTTCATTCTCATTTATGCTGGAATCTCTGTAATTCATCCCTTCACACTCCTGAAAGAGCAGCGTTTCCATACCCCGCGCACGCCTGAGGGTTCCCATGTCTAAGTTGACACAAGCCGAGACGTCCGTTAGCAGATCAAACCCGATTATAGCGTCAAAGGTGTTTAGAGTGGGAAGTATGTAAAAGGTAGATGTCCTTCTCAGCATATTGATTCTACATTTCCTAGTGATATGCACACTCCCCACCACAGTTTTGACCTCAACTGGTTTGATGATCGGATTTATTCCCCGTAGGCCAGGGATATACCTAATATAATTCTTGGCAGAGCCGGTGTCCACCAAGAACTTTAAACGCTGTGATGCTAGAGTCATTTGAAGGTATGGGAGAAGTGGTCTCCCCTCCCTAAAAAATTCACCTCAGCGAAAGTTGTTTCTCCCTCAACATCGGCACCGGCGTCACCCCGTGTGTAGTTTCGGTTGCGACGACGATCTTCACTCTAGCGGCTTCTATTGTCCCAGACACCAGGAGAAGAATCAATTAACTTAGTTTCCAGGTAATTGACTCTGGGGTGTTTCCAATCGTGTGAAGGTGGTTGCGACGAAGGTGGCCTTTTTGTAGCTAGTTCCCTCACTTGAAATTGCTGGCCTTCCGAATATCCTTTCTGCATATGTGGAGCGCTGGTAGAAGCTCCAAACCGGTTTGCATTAAAGGGATTTCGTGGAGGAGCGTCTCTGGCGGGTTACGTAGACGGATTGTCCCATCGGGGTGGAGTTCTCGGCTGTGTGATGACTCCAGTTCCTTGGCTGATTCATCCTTATAGGCTGCTGGTTGATGCTATAATTGAAGGAAGGGTGCATTCCCTGGGCCCCTGGCGCTTCCATGTCTACATGGGTTTTAGCTTTGTTTACTTCTAGCTCCAGGATCAGAGCGAGGGCAACCGACATATCCGGGGGACTAGCAAAAAGAACCGATGAATTCATTGGCTCGTTGTGCTCCGAAATGAACATGCTCCTAGCCAGGTTCCTGTGCTCTTCATTCAGGATTCGGTTCAGTGATGCGTCACCAGAATTGCTCGAGTCATACTGGTTGGTTAGAATGTTGAACCATTTTTGAAACTCGTCATAATAGTGAGAGACGGACCATCCCCTTTGCCTGAGCCTCCGCATTTCTTGTATTTTAAGACTAAACGAGCCATAATTGCGTCAATGTTAGTAGGCATATTGAAGGATGTTAGGGGGGATCGGCCTCTCCCATTGCTTTGCTCCTGGTCAAGCGGTCGGCCAGATAATGGCGAGGGATTCCATATGAATCTGTGAAAAGGGAATAAACGCTTGTGACAGTATTCCGCCAGGAAGCGTACTGCGATCTACTTCCACCAAACTTGCGAAGGGCTTGAATGAGCACGAATGAATCAACCCCTTCACCCTCTCGATCGAACGTAAAATCGCTATAAACTGTGGGAGGTACTGCCGGTTGTCCAAGGATCTGCAGTTCTTTCCGGAGTTCGCATATCTCGTTGCGACTCTCACTTAATCGTCGGTTGCTTTCTTCAGTCAAAGAGGATAAGACGGTGTTGATCATAGCCTCAAATATAGCCAAATCTCCGTGGGGTTGGTGCGCTGCTTCGTTGTGCGCCATACTACAGTCTAGAAGCGCACTCTACTTTGCGATGAACGGTAATAGAGACCTGACTGAACGTGGCCTGTGCTGGGCTTCCCTTGTTACAGCGGAAGTCCTTGCTGTGGTGAGCCGTGCACCGTCTATTTCGGATTCTCTCTACGTCACCAAGAATGTGCTAGAACGTATGGTTGGGCTGTGCACCGCCTTTTTCGGTTGCACCGTGTTTAATTACAAACCTTGCGAATGGTCAATACGCAGCGAACCGCCTTTTTCGGTAGAGCTAAAAATTGAATTTTATTTATTATTAATTATAAAAATTTATTTGATGTTTTTTCTTTTATTTTTATTTATTTGTGATAAAAACTGGAGGGTCCCGTAGGAGTCGCAGATTTTAACACAATATACACCATGTGTAAGTTACAAAAACTGGAGGGTCCCGTAGGAATCGCAGATTTGTTCTTTTTTTATTAACCCCTCTCAAGGGTACGGTAAGAGCCTGGGCAGCGACTTTTTCGCATGCCCCACGCTTACGACACAAAAACTGGAGGGTCCTGTAGGAATCGCAGATTTGCTTTTTTATTCACCCCTCTCAAGGGTGGGTTATGAGCCAGTGCAGCGACTTTTTCGCATGCTCCAAGTTGGGCGCCAGTTAAATATCTCCTGCATCTATCTGAAATTATAAAAATATTTAGTTTTAATTTTATTATTTTAATCGCCCTTCTCTTTCGAGCTCCTGCCAATTAAAAGATGCGAGCTCTCGTACTCGGGTTCTTTTTATACGTTTTCGCCGCCGACAATCGCACGGTGACTGCGCTTCGAGGCGCCATTGCGCGACAGCGTTTCACGGCTGGGCTTGGCGGCACCGACATACAACACATGTCTCGCCAATTCCTCCGGCACCGAGAACCATCACCGTCTACCGTATCTACGCGTAGCGGCTGTGCCGCGTATTTTGTACAATGCTTTGTACTGCTGCGCAAGCGCATGGCGCCATACTCTTTTCGTGTGTTTTCTCGCGTACCGAGAACCAGGACCGTCTACCGTACCCCTGTGCAGCGGATGGCAGCAGACGCTGTTGCAGCGTATTTCGTACAATGCTTTGTACCGCTGCGCAAGCGCACGGTGCCAACGACATGCAACTCGTATGTTGCTAACTTGTATGTACATATGTAAATTTTTTCGCATTAGTAAATGGTTCGATGCGTTAAAACAACAACAACAACAATACTAAGTTAGCGGACCATACTAAGACGAACAAGAACAGCGGCACAAAGCGCAATTAATGAAATTAACATTTACTTTGTGTTGTTATTGTTGCGATGCCCTTTATAATAATTGAAACATTAGGGCGGCTCAATTTTTATACGATATACCTTGTAACATAAAATTTATATGAAATTAGAACGATTAATTAAAATCGAGCAATTACAAAGAAATTAATAACAATAACAAATAAAATCTCCAACATTTCCCCCGCACAAAGAACGATTAGTTCTTGACAAGAGCCACGAACGATGCACGGAGGTGTTTTATTTGGTTTTTCTGAGCTAACCACGCTATGCCTCGACTCACAGCAACTCGTTTAAAACGTCGGGCTCAGCATTGACGGGAAGAAGGGCAATCTTGGAGACAGGACGTTTATAACATTTTCAGTTGGATATAATAGAGACAACTCTGAGTCGGCCATCAGCACCAGGATGAACTTCTGTGATGCGGGCTAGTGGCCACTGGCCAGGCGGTAGACGCTCGTCGAAAATAAGGACCAAATCACCAACTTCTATGTTTTTCTCTGGTTTAAGCCATTTAGGTCGAGCTTGAAGACGGCACACGTACTCATTGACCCAACGTTTCCAAAATTGTTGTTTAAGCGATTCCACGACCTTCCAGCGAGACAGTCTGTCGATACTAGTATTCAATAGATTTTCCTCTGGGGCATTTAAAATTGGTTCACAAACTAGAAAATGTGCTGGAGTAAGCGCTTCACAGTCGGAAGGGTCAGATGACAGAGGGCATAAGGGCCTTGAGTTAAGACCACCCTCGATTTGCGCCAGAAGTGTAGAAAGCTCTTCATATGTTAATATACGTTGGTCCATTATTCGTTTTAAATGGTGTTTTGTGGACTTTACACCAGCCTCCCAGAGACCACCAAAATTAGGGGAAGCAGGGGGTATAAAATGCCAATTTGTACCAGAGTTAGCTAATAGTTCAGTAAGCTCTTCCGGCAACGAGTCACGACTTCTCCGCTGAAGAATTTTAAGCTCTTTGTTAGAGCCAATAAAATTAGTTCCGCAGTCAGAATACAAATCGGTGCAGATACCACGGCGTGAGGTAAATCTTCGGAAAGCGGCGATGAACGCTTCAGTAGACTGGTCACAGCCTCAAGGTGTAAGGCCTTTGTCACCATGCAGATGAAGAGGCATATGTAGCCTTTGGTGGTGACAGAATTTCGAGCCGTAGATTGCTTGATGGTGATGGGGCCAGCATAATCCACTCCACTGTGCTTAAACGGTCGACAGGGTTGCAGACGGACGGCCTGAAGATCGCCCATAATTTGCTGAGTAGCTTTGGCCTTATATTTGAAGCATGTGATGCAGCGCCTATGGACATTTTTAGCCAAATTGCGAACAGATAAAATCCAGCACCTTCTTGTGACATAGGCTTGCATCTGAATGAGGCCACCGTGTCACGTCTTTACATGAGCGTCTGCAGTTATCAAAAGAGAGAGTGGATTACTTTTAGATAGTATTATAGGGTGTTTAAATTCATAATTGAACTTAGCTTTTTTTATTCGGCGTCCAACACGCAGCACGTCATTTTCGTCTAGAAACGGGCAGAGATGAGCCAGCTTACTTCCAGAGTGAACACGATCGGTTCTCTGAAGTTGCGCCATTTCGTCAGCAAATTCCACCCTTTGCGACATTTTTACGAGGGGCTGCAGGGACAGTTCTAGTTCTTCTGTTGAAAGTGAGCACAGATTCCGCTTTTCTGACTCAGGCTGCCGAGAGTTGCGAATAAAACGCAAAATAAACATCGTAACACGAACCAATTACGGGATTGTAGAAAATGTTGACAGTATTTCAGGATAATCATTCGTAGTAGTGGTTAAGTTGACAGCAATTTTCGACTTTCTGGCTTCAAGTTCCGTTTCAGAGGAAATGTTTGGTTGTGCGGGCCACAGATGTGGAGACATAGCTAACCAGACAGGACCAGACCACCATAGATTATGATAAAAAAGTTGAACAGACGAGATACCACGGGAAGCACAGTCAGCTGGGTTATCTTTTGTTGATATATAGCGCCATTGTGAGACATTGGAGTGGCGTTGCCTCTGCAACCCGATTACCCACGTAAACACTCCATTTTGAGCTTTCGCCTCTAAGCCAGCAAAGAGCAGTCATGCTGTCAGTCCAATAATGATGTTGGTAATTTCTAGTTCAAGCGTGCTTTTAGCTTTTTCCATAAGTTTGGCCAGAAGAGTCGCGCCACATAATTCCAGCCTGGGAATTGAAACCACTTTAAGTGGGGCAATTGTTGTCTTTGATTGAACTAGATGTGTTGATCCAGAGTCTTAATCTTTTATATAAACGACGGCAGCAAAGGCAGCTTGCGAGGCGCCGCAGAACCCATGTAACTCCACTGAGCTACATTTTAATGTACCAATCCAGCGGGATTTGGATTTTTTCTAAGTCCTTTAGTTCTACGAGATAACGATTCCAGTTGGACTTTATAGAAGAAGAAACCGGGTCTTTCCAGTCAATGCCCTCGAGCCAAAGTTTCTGGAAAGTGATTTTCGCATTAATCGTGACTGGGGCAAGCCAGCCTTGGGGTCATAAAGTTTGGCTGCGTCAGACAGCAAGCTACTCTTCGTAACTTCATCTTGAGCCACGAAATTTACTTTAAATGAAAATGTATCTTCGTTAATATTCCAGGCCAAGCCCAGCGCTTTGACAACAGACTGCTCGTCAAAGTCGATCATGTTTATTTATTCTCGATACTCCTCAGGAATATGAGCCATTAGTTCCGAAGAGTTTGATGTCCATTTTCGTAGATTAAAGCCACCAGCGGCTAATAAGTTAACTAGTTCCTTTTGAAGATATTGAGCCTCAGAGGCAGAATCAGCGCCAGAAATAACATCATCAACGTACGTGTCGGTGTTTAAAATACTGCAGGCCTCGGGATAGGTCTGAGATTCATCTTTAGCTAGCTCGTGTAAAACTCTTATTGACAAATTAGGGGCAGAACTAGTACCATAAGTAACGGTTAAAAGTTTATATATGAAAATCTCAGTGTCAACCGAATCGCGCCAAAGAATTTGTTGGTAGTGAGTTTGATTTTCATCTATACGAATTTGACGGAACATTTTCTCTAAGTCTGAGCGAAAACCGATCTTAAAGCGCCGCCATCGTGTTATAATCGAGGGTAAGTCGTTTTGCAACGCAGGGCCAGGAGAAAGGGCTTCATTAAGCGAGGGGTACGGGGTTCGTTTACTACTACCATCAAATACAACACGTAGTTTTGTTGTGGAACTACTTTCCCTCAGAACGCCATCATGAGGCAGAAAATAACTATGAGGCTGCAAGTCTCGCGGGTAAACACCAATCTTTGCCATGTGCCCTAGCGACTCGTATTCTTGCATGAATTTTCTGTATTCCAGAGCTAAATTTGTGTCCCTTGCGAACCGATTTTCCATAGTCTTCAACCGTTTGAGCGAATTATAATCAGTATGAGAGAATGTAGAAGCCGAATTTCCAGATAAAACCGATTTAAAGGGTAATGCCACCGTATATCTTCCCTCAGAACTTCTCTGGAAAGTATTTATGAAATAGTCTTCACAAGCCTTTTCCTCAGGAGTTGCCTTTCTCTTCTCAATAAATTCTTCTTGCTCCCAAAATGCTTTAAGCTGTGTATCTAATCAGCACAAATTAACGTTAACCGGAGTACTGGAGTAAGAAACAGCAGTTGTAGGGCCAGATACAACCCAACCGAAATAAGACAGTTGCAAGAAAATGCCTTTGGTAAACTTGTTCTGGCTGGGCAGCATAATATCTCCATAAATATCGCCACCGATCAAAATATCAATTTTATCGTTTTTATCAAACTCAGGATCCGCTAATTGGTATTTACTTAAATCTGGTAAATCATTTTTCCTGATAGGACCTGGGCAATATTGGGTCAAAGAAGGCATTACAAAGGCGCAACCATCAAGCTTAAAATCGGCATCGTATGAAGACGTGAGACAAAATCGAACACATTTTCGAACTAAAATCGAATTTTGGCCAATACCGTTGATGCGGGCGAAAGTATTTTCTCTCTTTAATTTCAAAAGCTGGGCAGCTTGCTCAGTAGTTAAAGTGGCTTGTGCGCCTAGGTCCAATATTGCGCGAAGCTTAAAAGTGCCAAAAGGTGTTTGCACTAAAACACGAACTGTGGCTAACAAAACTTGAGGCATTACTGTAGCACTTAGTAGAGAAAAGTTGCATTGAAGGGAAGTGCCAGCTTTACTTCGAGCAGCAGAAGTGCTAGGGGTTTCAACAGCAGGAACAACTTGATTATTTGATGAGCTTGGTATATTTGTTGTTTTTGTAAATTCTTTATTTATAATCGTATGATGAGATGCTTTACAAACTTTGCAACGAGTTTGCAGCTTGCAATCTTGAGCATAATGACCACTGTTGAGGCAGTTTCTACAAATCTCCTTTGAGAACATAAGTTCACGCTTGGCAGCAGACGGCAGGGCCACGAACTTAAAACATTTGTACAACGGGTGTCGTTTTCCGCAGCAGGGGCAGTTCGCATCTCCAAGGGCTACCATATGAACACGACGATTTACATTTTGTTTAAAAGAGCTAGGTTTATTCGGAAATGAATTGTGGTCATTAATGGACTCAAGGGTACGAAAAGTCATTTCGAGAAAATCGAACAAATCATCAATTTCTGGAATTTCCGTTGAGGCTATATGAAAACCGGCCTTAACTCGCGTGCATACAGTTTCCGTTTGAGAATCGCGGAAACTGTAGATGCAGCGTAAATTCGTGTTATCGTACTGTTGCGTCGAGGGCACACGGTGTTTAAATTCATTACCAAGAAAAATGCAGCATAAAATGCAGCGTAAACTGCAGCGTAAAGTCTTACAGCAAGTGAAATGGACTCAACGCATTGGAGATGTGTGGCAACCGACGTGTCGACTTGTGATATGCAGCGTAGCCCAGTTTTTCCGCATATCCACACCCTACCGTGCTAACTTAAACACATCTCAATGTGTATGCGTCAAAAATATTTATTGTGCGTAGCGCGAGTTACGTATTGGAAATGAGAGAAACAAATTTGCACCATTCAACTTCACAATTCGTTTAATAATGAATTTTAATTTTAATTTAGCAGTATTTATATCTTAAAATATCGCTACTTTTTCTTTTTTTTTTAGCGTTCACATATAAGACAGGATCTTTTAAATGCGGCAAGAAGTATCAGAATAACAATGAATTATATACAACAAAAATTACTTAAAACTAAGACTAAGAATGCAATTTATATGAAACTAAATTATTAGATCAGACAAATAAATAAGTTAAGTTCAGATAAATAAATAATTAAACATATAAATAATTGAATAAATAAATAATTTACTTAAAAATAAATAATTTTTATGAAATAAGGAAAAGTCAGTACAGAAAGACAATGAATTAACAAAAAGGAAACAAAAATTAGAAAAGAAGAAAAGAGAAAAATAAATAGCATTAAGAGAAGTAGTGAGAAATTGCTTGCTGAAAGTTGTGCTTACTTGAGATACTCCTAATTGCCAAAGGCAACGAATTCCACAACCTGATGGCGTTCACAAAAAAGAGTATATTCGAGTTTAAATACTTGTAATTAGGGACTAAGAGGTTCATATTTCTCCTCGATTTACAAACCTTCAACTTTACAAACAAATAATTAGGTGTTCGCGTGTATATCAAGTTATGTAGAAATATGCAATTTCTTGCATCCATATAATTAAAAATATTGCTACCAAGGAACTGATTGCAAAACTTACTGATATGGTCAAACTTTCTTAAACCATATACATATCTTGTAGCATTATTGAATGCAACTTGCAACTTATGCCTGGAACCCGAGTCAATTGTTGGTATATCAGAGGAAGGGAAACCAGACTTGGAAATCGGGAGGACATATGATTTTCTTATTAGCTATAGCCCATTCTGCTATTATGATCAAGTCTTCGTTTACCCTAGCACATAAATCCTCAATGAGACCAATAGGTCTGGACAAATACAATTGAAGGTCATCAGCTTATGCATGCATGATAACATGAAGACACTTACTGAAAATGTCATCTATGAACAGTATAAATAAAAGTGGTCCAATCACTGAGCCCTGAGGCACCCCACAGGTTGAATTACTGAACTCAGACACACTCTTTCCCACCCTAAGCCTTTGAGACCTTCCAACCAAGTAACTATTTAACATACGGACCGCCGAGTTGGAAAAACCAAAATTCAACTGTAGCTTTTCACAGAGTAATGAGTGATCTACAGAATCAAATGTTTTAGAAAAATCTAACAGACAAAGCAGGCTCAAGTGTCCCATATCAAATGACTCTCTGATGTCATCCAATATTTTAATAACTGCAGCTGTGTCCAGGCCGAAAACCAGATTGGAGTGGGGAAATAAGGTCAAATTTTCTGACGCGTTCTGAGATTTGCTCAGCCATGAGATATTCACATACCTTTGATAAAGCCGACAATAAACTTACAGGACGGAAATCAGACGGTGCATTAGCATTGGACTTTTTAGCTATAGGGATAATCGTCGCTACTTTCCAAATATTGGGGAAGCTGAAGCGTTAAACAATGGTTAATTATATGGGTCAACGGGCTTAGAATGAAAGGCAAAATAAGTTTAATAAATTTAATTCCATCCTCTCCGACAGCATTTGACTTTTTCTTGTTCACACAGCGAGAAACATCATCTTCATCCACAGAAATAAACTCAAACACAAATGGGCATTCAGGAACATAGTACCTCGCAACTACAGCAGACATATCATCAGCAGACGCTGAACTAAAATAGTCATTCAGAATACCCGGATCAATTCGACAATCTTCAGATTTCCCATTGCATACCCCAGCTTGTCTTAAATTATTCCACAGCTGCTTGGAAGGTCGTGCTAAACATAGTTTGGACATGAAATTTCTGCGCTTAGCCAATTTAATAGTAGAGTTTGCATAATTTCTAGCTCTTTTGTGCTCTTCCCATCTAGATGCAGTTGGATTTCTTTTCCACTGATTGTGTGTTCTATGCCGTTTTTTAATAGCCAATTTGGCATTATTTGTAAACCAGGGACAACTGCTGCTAGTGCCAGAGCGAGTAACAAGTGGAACATGCAAGTCACACAAGGCACCAATTCTGTACATTTACCAATCCAGCTTTTCATTCACAGAGCTAAACAGCCAACATTCAGACCAATTAATAAGCGATAGGTCATTAAACAAAGAATCAAGATTAATTGAGTTATAGGCTCGAAAGGAAAAATAGTTTTCAGCAACGACTGGGTTTAGATTTACATTCAATTAACAAAAAATTAGATCGTGGTCGGATATAAACGATAATTGGTCAAAGATCATAACTGAAGAAATATCCGAAACTACAAAAACATCCAACAAACTTGGAGAAGCATTATCTGCAAAGCGTGTTGGCATACTGGTATTCGGCAGTTGCAGTCCAACTTCAGAAATTTTACAAATGAATTGCTTGACAAGACTGTCCTTACATAACATGTTTATATTGAAATCACCACACACAATAAAATGATCATAATCGATTACACAATTTGACAAAGTAGCAAACAAAGGATCCAAACAGCAGTAACGATACGGATTATATACACACGATAGAAAAACTTTTGTGCTATTGTCATAAATTTCAACATTTAGAAATTCCACATCTGAGCCTCCAGACATATTCAACAAATTCACTCTTAAATTACTTTTGCAATATATTGCCACACCCCCGCCTTTTTATCTAATCTATTGTTTCGAATAAGCTTGTATTTACCTATATTCAAGCAAGAGTCACCTATACCTTTATGCAACCAGGTTTCGGATACACAAATTACATCAACGGATGAATTCTCAAAGCAGTGTCTAACATAATCCATCTTAGAATCATTTAGACTCCTCGCATTAAAATGTACAATGTTTAATCCAGAGCGGTGGTTGCATAGAACGCCAATCAATGTTTTATGAACGTCACTGGAGGCAGAAACTTCATCACCCATAATTAGCATAAAAATACATATCAACAACACAACAATAAGCACTACAGTAATAGAAGAAGCAGATAGTAGAGACGAGGAAATTACTTAAAAAAATAGTCGACAATAAGGCATATAGAGAGAGAGCATTTAAGCTACAAAGAAAGATAAACAATACGATATTATCTTACATTAGAACAACAACACAAAGTTCACTCGCCAACAGGAACAGCAGCACCTGGAACAGTGTGTAGTTCTTCGATGCTACCAACACGAATCCCCGACTTAAGTAAATATATGTAAATGTGCAATTAATAACTTGAATAAAAATAAAGAAGAAACTGAATAGTGAAGTTGAGAGTAATATAGAATAATAAATTAAAATAAAATAAATAGAATAATACATTAAATAGAATAATAAATAATAAATTAAATAGAAAATAATAAATTAAGAGTTGAGTTTTATGCTCCAGTATAGCTTCTGCCGGCAACTGCATCTACGCTCTCTCTGCTACTCACTACTATTGCTTGAGCATTCGAAGCATCGAGCCCGAATTGTGAACGCTGATACCAGAAGTTTTTGTGTTTTGATTTTTGTTAATCGTTAGACTCTCATGTACATAAAATGAGCTGTCACCCTGAACGCCAATATCATTTAGCAACAGCGGGCTTTTACTGGACTTGCAGAAGCCAGCAATGTGCTTGAGCAACTGACTTCTATCACGTGCCGAGTGGAGTTTCACCAAAATCGGAGGTTTAGTGGTTTTGCTCTGGTTTCCCTTGCTTCTCAGACGGAATGCCTCTCTCACAAGTGCAGTACTAACATTAACCGCTTTGCAAACTTGTGATTTTTTTTTAAAAAAGTTCATTTATTTATTGAATACACTCATTTCGAGCCTAACAATAAGTAATTAAATCTTAAGCGCTAAATTAACTATATTTATCCCGCACCAGTGTTTGGGCTTAGTATTAAATTTCACTACATTTTTGCCTTTTGATTTTAATTCAATTTAAATTCATTTCATTTTAGTATCTTGTTGGTTATTATTTAATATTTAGTACATTTAAAATATAGGTAAGTCCAATCTTTTGAGGCGTGTTGCTGTTTTAATTCTAGCTAAATTTTTTACCAATGGATTTGAGTGCTCTCGTAGTTTTTTTTTGTGTTTGAGCATAATCTCTGTGAGCTCACTTTTAACAAGAGGAATGTTGAGGTCCTTATGGATGTCAGCATTTCTAACGAACCAAGGCGCACCCGTGATTGCACGCAAGAATTTCGATTGCACTCGTTGTATCAGCTCGACGTTCGATGAACCAGCATTCCCCCAAAGCTCAGCTCCGTATGCCCAAATTGGTTTGATCACTGCCTTGTACATTAGAAGTTTATGTTGTAAACGAAGCCTTGACTTGGAGTTGAGTAGCCAATTTATTTTATGGGTCTTTAGCTTTATTTGCGTTCTTTTTGCCTCAATATGGCTCCGCCAAGTTAGTCGTCTGTCTAGATGGACTCCTAGGTATGTTACAGTATTCGATTGAGGAATAGCAACATTGTTTAGTGCAATCACTGGGCATGTTTCTTTCCTAACTGTAAACGTAACATGATTGCTCTTGGTCTCATTTACCTTAATGCGCCCACTTGCCAGCCGCACTTCCATATTCGTCAAATGCTCCTGAAGGCGATTCGAAGCCACTATTGGATTGCTATGTATACTAAGAATAGCAGTGTCGTCTGCGAATGTTGAAGTGACTAGATGATCATCAGTAGGGAGGTCTGCAGTGAATAATACATATAGTACAGAAGCTGGAACACTACCTTGTGGAACCCCAGCATTAATATCAAAGTCGTTTGTGGTGTATTCTCCATATTTTACTCTGAACTTTCGGTTATCCAAATACGATTCGAGTAGCATGTGCACATTAACTGGTAAGAGTTTTTGAATTTTATATATTAATCCTGCATGCCAAACTCTGTCAAATGCCTGTGCAATATCTAAGAATATAGCAGAGCAGTATTTTTTGTCTTCAAAAGTATTTCGAATTGCACTAGTAATGCGGTTAATTTGGTCTATGGTTCTGTGATTCTTACGAAATCCAAATTGATGGTGGGGAATAATGTTGGATTTGTATATGTGCGGCTGCAGCTTTAGAAGAAGCAGTTTCTCATATAATTTAGAAATCACTAGGAGCAAGCTTATGGGCCGATAAGATGATGGTTGAGTTGCGTCTTTTCCGGGTTTTGGAATCATTGTAATTTGTGATATTTTCCAGGGTTGTGGAAAATACCCAATCCTAAATATTGCATTAAATAACTGCGTCACTATTTTGATGGCTATTTAAGGCAAGTCCACAATCATTTTTGCGGTAATTAGTTCAAATCCTGGTGCTTTTTTCGGGCTTAGCTGAGTTGCACTTAATTCATTTTAACCTTCATCGGGATTAGTGGTATTTTAGGGGCCAAAAATGGAATTTCAAAACAGTTGGTTGGTTGGTTAGGTTGGAATACGGATTTGAGATGATTTGCAAATGCTGAGGCTTTCTCTTCACTTCTTGCCCAAGTTCCATTATTGTGCCTGAGTGGTGGATGACAGTCTTTAGGAGTCTTTATATTTTTATAGGCTTTCCATAAAGAGTAGTTAGTGTTTTGTGTTGGTTTCAAACTGTTCTCTAGCTCGCAGTTCAGTGCTTCTCGGAGGCGTTTTTTTGCTAATGCTAATCTCTACTTGGCATAGGGTGATCTATTTTGTTGCCACTCTCTTCTTAAGCGCCTTTTCTCCTTAACGAGACTATCGATAACTGCAGATGTTGTGTGAGTTGTTGCGGAGGGGGATAATGAGGCTGCTGGAGATGAGTGTGTGGCTGCAGATGTAAGAACTGAATTGATGGCCAAAAGTGCCGAGTCAATATCGCTTGCACTCTTTAGTCGAGGGCCAATGTTTATATGACTACTTACATATTGAAGGTACCGGAGCCAGTTTGTTCTTTTGTTGGTTAGGTGACCTGTTTTCTTACCCAGTTGAGGTTGTTTATGTAGACATATAATAACTGATGAATGATCAGAAGCGAGCTCTAAACACGATTCTGCAGATAACAAGTTACGATCAATACCACTGGTTATTCCAAAATCGATGAGGTCGGGCACTTTCTGAGGGTCAGAGGGCCAGTATGTCGGTTGCCCTAAGGACACGAAGTCTAGGTTAGAACACCGATTTAGTAGTGCAGAGAACAGTTGTTTGCCTTTGGGATTTAATAACCTGGAGCCCCAAAAGGTATGTTTCGCATTATAATCACCTGCTGCCAAAAATTTGGTCCCCAATGATGTGAAGAATTGTGTGAATTGTAATTCAGTCACTGAGTATCTTGGAGGACAATAGACTGCGCTTAGTACAATTTTTTCCTCCCAGCATTGAAGACATATTGATGTTGCCTGCAGATAGTCCTTTGCATACTCTTCTAGTGCATGATGCTTAAATCTATCTCTTATTAATATACCCGTACCGCCATGTGCTTTATTGTCAGGATGGTTTGTCTTGTAGAATTTATATCCTGATATAACAAAATAATTTTTGTTTGTCAAGTGCGTTTCTGATAAAAGCATAATGTCAATTTACCTAGTATGCAGGAAGTGTTGAATTTCAAGTTTATGTTGGCTAATGCCGTTTGCATTCCAATGACATATATTAATATAGTTAATTTTTTAGATATCAACAATTGCATAAGCTGGTTTTGAGTTTTCAACAACTCGTGCAACATGCTTTGCTTTGATGTCATAAATTCTGTCATACAATTTGTTAATTTTGATATCGTTGATTCTACATTTTGCATAGGATTTGCAAAGCTAGGTTGTTTATGGGGTTCGATTGATTTGGCAATCTCTGTGTAATGAAAAGCTGGTTGCTGTTTCTGGTCTAATTTATTTTTGACTGCTAAATACACTGGACAGCCTCTGTAGTTTGCCGTGTGGTTTTCCCCACAATTGCTGCATTTTTTTGCATTTATGTTGGATTTGACAGACAAACACTTGGAGGAATGGTGAAGGTCCCCACAGGCAACACAAACAGTGCGTAAGGTACAGTACGATTTTGTGTGCCCGTATTCTTGGCAATTGAAGCACTGAACAGGGCCTTT
The DNA here is from genome assembly GCA_920105625.2 of Clusia tigrina. Lineage (NCBI taxonomy): Eukaryota > Metazoa > Arthropoda > Insecta > Diptera > Clusiidae > Clusia > Clusia tigrina. The sequence goes on from OV050030.1 coordinate 55,592,609, forward strand.
TCTTTTGTGTGGTTCTTCAACGGTTATTCGTCTATGTAATAAGTAACGCCGATGGTATGTTTCGCTACTTTTTAATTGTCTTCCATTCGGTTCAAGTTCTACTTGAAATAGTGGTTGTGGTACTTTGTCTCTGTTTTCAATGTTGAATACCGTTTCTACTTTAAATCCGGCGATTTCGAGAGAATCTTTGATTTCATTAGTGCTTACACTATTCTCAATACCTTTAATAACAACTACTAGACCTTTACTGCTTTTGAGTTGATATGTATAGTAGTTTTTACCATTTTTTTCAAGATAGGATGCTATTTTGCGGTAATTGCTTTCATTGTATGTCTGTAGTTTCGTTTCCTTTATATTCCCGTTTGTTAGGTAGGTAGGTAGGAGTGGCCGCCCAGTTTGCCAAAAGCACACTTGAGCACACATAATGCCCCTTGTGATACCAAGGTGTGGCGCCGTTCAAGCACTGACTAAAAAAGTTCCCATACTTGGGATGGTGATAGTCAGCACAAGGACAGCGCCTGGAAAGGCACGACTCCCCCGTCATGTTTCAGGAAACCATCCTGATACTTTGATGAACCTCGCTATGTCCCTAATATTAATGGATGACAGCTCTGTCAGGCTTGTAAGAAATGGGGCACCAAAGGTGCGAATTATTCTTCTGCTCAAGGATGGGCAGTGGCATAAGAGGTGGAAAACCGTCTCGTCCTCCTCCTCGAAGCCACAGCCTCGGCAAAAGTCATTTGAGTGTCCCATTATGCAGTGGCCGGTCAAAACCGACACAGTTGTCGACAGTGATACGCGATCAAGTCGAAGAAGTTGATTGGTTGTGTTTTTGTCCATGCTTGTCCAAGTTAGTCTAGCCGTGTGGCAGGATTCCTCGTTAGCCCAGGATTTGTAGGCGTCAGCCAGATATTTCCGTTTGATTTCGAGCTTGGCTGTTGCCAGTGGAATGCCGATGTTTACAGAGGGGTGAATGTCGTGCATTAGCGTGCCTGCCTTGGCAAGCTCGTCCGCCTCGGAGTTTCCCGGGATTTCACTGTGTCCGGAAACCCAGATTAGGTGCACCCGAGAGTAACTTGCGAGCTCATTTAAAGATGTTCGACATTCATGAACTAGTCTTGATGTGGCCGTGGAGCCAAAAAGAGATTTAATGGCGGCCTGGCTGTCTGAGAAGATAGATACGTCAACTGCGCCGATATCACTACTCAGCATCCATTTGGCTGCGTGGTAAATGGCCATGACCTCAGCTTGAAAAACGCTGCAATGGTCTGGGAGACATAGGGAGATGTTTAAGTCCAGCTTGTCGGAACAAATACCGCTGCCAACTCTACCTCCAAGCTTGGAACCGTCGGTGTAGATTCCGACAGTTTCACCGAGGATTCGGTTTTCTGAGGTCCAGTCGCTTCAACTTGAAATAGTGGGGTCGATTTCCCTGTTCAAATCGGGATATACCGACATATAATCGATAAAGTTGGGGACAGGTGGATCCTGCTTCAGAATAGAAGCATGGCCCAAGAGGGTTATGCGCCAGTGCGAAAAGGCGTTAAGTCTAATCGCTGTCAGCTTGGCTTGTTGCTTAACCAGGAGCCCCGAAGGTAGCCAGTGCAGCATGGCAAAAAGGGCTTTCGTAGGTGTGCTACGCAGAGCGCCAGAGATCAGTAGAGCAATGGACCTTCTGATTTTATCGAGGGGTTTGATATTTTCAGGCTTTTTCGAGAAGACCGACCCGTAGGTTTGGTTCAACGATGGCCGTGTAGAGCCAGAGCACGACTCGAAGGCGAAGTCCCCATCGTGAACCGACTGCTCTTTTACAGCAGTATATAGCGCATGTTGCCTTACGTGCCCTCTAAGCTAGATTGGCTTTCCAATTAAGCTTTGGGTCGAGAATCAGGCCTAAGTACTTAGAGTGTGTGCTCAAAGAGAGCGGATTACCGTTTAGACTAGGCATTGTAAAACTTGGAATTTTGTACTTCCTAGTGAAAAGCATAGCCTCAGTTTTGGATGGGTTAACCCCACGTTCGAATTCACGACACCAGTTCAACACAATAGAGAGTGAATAGTTAAGTTTTTCGGAAAGTGTTTGGGGGAATTTGCCGGATGCCGCGATTGCTATGTCGTCCGCAGAGGCTATCACTTTGCATCCAGTAGATTCCAATCTCACCAGTAGTGTGTTAACTGCCTGGATCCAGAGGAGGGGTGATAAAACACCCCCTTGTGGCGTGCCCCTGTTAACCACCCTTCTTGATTGAGCACTGCCGATCGTGGAAGAGAATTAGTAGAAGCTCTATAAATTTAAGAGGACCTGAATTCAGGTTAAGGTTATAGAGTGCGGAAATGACAGCGTTGGGGCATACATTGTTGAATGCTCCCTCGATGTCCAGAAATATGGCAAGTGTGAATTCCTTGTACGCCAAGGATTTGTCAACTTGAGAAATGAGAGAATGAAGTGCTGTTTCAACCGATTTGCCTTTAGAGTAAGCGTGTTGAGATACAGAGAGAAGAGAATGGTTGATCGATGTCCTGAGAGAGCTCTTTCTAGAACCTTAAGAAGAAAGGATGTTAGACTTATGGGTCTGTAATCCTTAGGTTTGGTGTGCGAGGCCTTCCCAACTTTGGGTATAAAGACGACCCGAGCCGTGCGCCAGCGTAAGGGAATATATTGCAATCTGAGGCTTGCATTATATATTTGTAGCAGCCATGGAAGGATAATCTCTTCCCCATTTTGGATATCGGCAGGAATGATGCCGTCCGGTCCGGGGGACTTGTATGGCTTAAAGGTTTGAATGGACCACTCAAGGTGACTTTTTGCCACTTGGAATGTGGGGAGGCGATCATGGGAAACCTGCTCCACCTGGTAGAGTGCTTGATCCGCTGAGGCTACACTCCCTGGGAAGTGGGTGTCTAGCAGAATATCAATGATTTCGGCGCTTGAGTGAGTCCAGCTGCCATCTGGTTTTTGGATACAGTCAAGTGCTTTGTTAGAGGAGTGGAGAATTTTACGAAGACGGCTAGCCTCGGACGTCGATTCAATGCTTTCGCAAAATTCCCTCCATGACGCTCGTTTCCCTCGCCTAATGGCGTATTTCAACTCTTTTTGTTTATTTTTGATAGGGGCCCAATCAGCTGTAACTTTAGCTTTGTTGAAAAGCATTCTACAAGTTTTGCGAAGACTTGCAATTTCCGAGTTCCACCACAGAGGTTTAGGTTTGCCCCGTGGTTCGGGAGTGATGCAAGAAATATGAGTGGCTTTTTTAAAAGCTGTGGTCAGATCGTCGACCGCCCGATCAATGTCGGGACAGTTGTGGATAATGGGGGGAGTCGTTGCTAAGCATGACCCCAGTTTGAGCCGGAAAAGAGGCCAGTTCGTGTTTTTTCTATTGACTGGTTTAAGAGATTCTGTATTGCCTGTAGTCTCCCTCAAGTCAATGTCAAAGGTGATATAGCAGTGGTCCGAAAAGGAGCATTCCTGTGAGACGAACCAATTGCTTATCATGTTGGAGTAGTTATCGCTGACGAGGGTGATGTCAAGCACTTCCTTCCTGACGGATGTAAGGAAGGTCGGCTCATTTCCCCGGTTAGCAATGCCTAAGTTATTTGAAATGTTAAAGTCGAAAAGACACTCACCTCGGTCATATTTCGTGATGGGCATTGGTATCGGCGCCGATAATTACCGGAATCTGTTTCTGGTGGGCTACAGCAACCATTTGCTTCAGTATGTCTGGTGGCGGGGAGTCGCCATAGTCATGAGCCATATAGTTCGAGGAGATCCAGAAGGTCCGTGGACCCTTTTCAATGACCATGGCAACATTGTCTTTGTCACTGAATCTAGGGAGTAAAAGAGCGTTAACGCTGTTTTTTACCAGAATGCAGGATCTTGGTTTACCTTGATCCTCGATATATACCATACGATATCCGTATGCATTGAGTCCAGAAACCCGGTAATTTACGACCCAAGGTTCTTGGACGAGAATGAGCTCCTCCCCTATATCCGAGAGGCGGAGAAGCAGGGCTGCCGAGGCAGTTTTCGAATGCTGAAGGTTAATCTGTAGTACCTTCAGCATTGTCTGGAAGAGTGATTATTGTGGAATTCAACTCCTCCTCTTCGGACATTGGAGAGATGTATCCACCAGCCGCATCCGTGTCCATGTGGTCGAAGAATTCTCCGACCAGTTCGGAAGTTGAGAAGCGGCTGCTTCTGGTTGTAACGGAGCACATACTCTCATTGTCACTACCCGACAAAGGGGTGAGAGCCGGGCCCGAGCAGCTAGGCTCTTTGGCAGTTGCTTGTGGGACAGCACCAGCTGGGGGAGGCTGTTGGGGGGCTTGGGCATCGCACTTGTAGATTCGGAGAGTGATGGCTCCAAAGCCATAATTAATCACCCCCTCGCGGGAGTTGATGGGAACAAGGGATTGCTCGTTCAAATGATGGTGGTGACCTCACGCAAAGTGCCTTTGGGGTCACCAACTTTCGCGACCTTCCAGACATCGGTGGGAAGATCGGTGTTGCTGAGCTTGAGGATCTTTAAGATTGCCTCGGGCTCGGCAGGAAGCCATGTTTTGGAGCGAGGGCGTTGGGGAACCTGGTCCAAAGGTACAGCGTTGAGCTGTGCACCCGGCCATATCTCACCTACCCTATTGATCGCTACCTTGTATAGATCCGCCAAGCGTTGGTCCGAGCAAGATACGATCTTAATATGTCCTTGATACCACCCTGCGTCACGGCAGCTGGGTGAAGGACCAGGGTTGAGGGACATAACCTCAACGAATATTGGTAACAGTGCCATTTCGACCTGCCTCCAATTGGCAGGAGTAATGGTCCCATCGGCATTGGCAGAGTCGACCACAGCCCATGTGAGGCTCTATTTCACAATCTCACTAAGCGGTTTGGAGAGCTTAGGCTTGGGAGTAGCCAGCACCTGAAGGAGGAGCGGTACGGGGAGCAGTTACCATCGACTTGTGAGGCAATATCGAGGCGTCTGCTGAAGAGGGCTTAGGCGGAGCGACTGATGCTGGTTTGTGAGTCAATACCCTAGCAGCCGCTGAAGAGCCTGGGGACAGCGAAGAGCTCTTGGATGGCTTATTAGCCGAAGCTGTGGTGCTTGTTGAAGGGGCAGTGCTTATGCTGCTTGTCTTCGAAACAAGGGCGGGGGTGTTGCTGGTGGGCATTTGCCTAGCCAGGGTTTTGCGCGTCCCTGAGGGGATATGCGCGGAAATTTTGTTTGTGTTTGTGTTTTTATTTTTTGTTGTGGCCATGCAATAAGGGTCCCCACTCAAAGCCGCTATCTCAGTCCGAAAGTGTGGTCACTAAATATGGTCCCATGGTTATCTGTGCAAGCAGGGAGGCCATGCGAGGGTTGGCACAAGCCCTTATGGTGTCAAGTGCTCAGAGCCAGACCAGTGCTAATCGGGAGTTCCACTCAACCGAACCCACACTACCGACCTAACGGTAACAGACGTCGAACGTACTTTGAGGCCTGCCAAAGTTGCAACTAAATCATTTGCGCATCTCTCTCGCAAGTAGAATGGTGGTGGCTTCGGAGTTTTGGCGATGGAATTGTTTGCAGGAGTTGAGTCCACGTTTTCATTCTCTAATAGTGCAAATCTGTTCTGACCCAATGTGTTACTACTTATTTGTTTCGGAGAGGCAGATATATTCGCCGATTGAGGAGTTAGTCTCGCATTTTTTGCCTGTCTTTTATTTCCGTTTTTTTCTGGACTCAACTTTCGTTTTACCTGTATATACCTGTCTATACCAGTCTGTATAGTGGCAACATTTTTTGTCACATTACTTTTTCCACCACCTGTGGCTGGCATGACTAAGTTACTTGCTGGCGCAATTGTAGGTGTAAATTCGCTATTTAACATTAAAGCAGGAGAACATGAACGAGCCCGATTTATTGGCTTGGTTGTTAGGTACAAGTTATCCTTAGTTATTTCTTTTTTGTTTTTGCAGTAATCTTCAGCAACCACCGTCACATAAGCATTTCTGATGTTTGTAAGGTTGTTGATGTTCGGGAAACTCATTAATTGTTGAGAAAATAAAAAATTAATAAATGGCTCAAATGCAACTCTGAGGAATATTAAATTTAAATAAAATAAAATTAAAATTAAGTGGCATCACCAATCATCTTAGAGTACTGACACAGGTGGCAACTCCTGCTAATTGTTTTAGGCGCGCAGTTTTATTTTCAATGATGTTGTTTTTAAAATGATTTATGAATTTTACACTTCACTTTTAATCTGTTCCTGCAGAAAAAAATATCACCAAATTATGTAAATAAACTACACTTTCGTATTGGCGTCTATATCGCGAAGTTTAAAGAACGAATTCAGTTTAAACACAGTGAAAACCCGTCCCAATTACGGAGCACGTATGAAATCGCGTCCGCGTTGAAGAACTTAAATGTATTTTTTTTATATTATTTTTGCGTGTGTCAATAGCAAATTTTCAAAATCTTTCACTAAGTTGACTGACACAATTTTCTTCTTTAAGACTCTTCAACAATTTTTTTCCCGCAATGTTTTTAGCATTTCAATTTCAATTGAGAAAATAGCAGACAAATTTTCAGCTTCAGCATGGGGAATACCATTGATAATCAAATCAGAGGATACCGCAACATTCTCAAATTTGGCATTATCAAGCAACGTGGCTACCTCGCGTCCAAGAGCCCGATTATCAGCATCCATCTCCTCCACGACAGCAACCCGCTTCTCCATTTTTGCCACAGCAGACCTGATATGGATTAGCTCACCAGATAACTCACTTATTCTCTGCATAACTCTCTCTTCAGCTAGTTTGACAGCTTCAGTTATGCTTTGAGTCATCTGCTTAGCAATGCACTCCTGTTGCAGTAATGAATTTCATGAGAAATGAAGCAAGCATGAACTTGTTTTATTTAATGAGAATTCAAATTAATGGGAATTTGAAGATTTTGATGTCAACACGAATTGACGATTTTCGTCAGAATTGAATTCAAGATGATTTTCATGGGAATTCAAGTCAACGTGAATTTGAAGATTTTCATAAGAACTCAACTCAACATGATTGGATGATTTTCATGGGAATTCAAGTCAACATGCATTGGATGATTTTTATAAGAATTGAAGTTTGATTTATAACTTAAATAATAGTCTTAAAGTAAATAAGAATTTGAATTTGAATAAGCGTCTGTTTAATTATTAGAATTTGACGTTGTTGTTTGTTGGATGGCGACGTGTGTGGCTATTTCTATTGTAATTCCTTAGTATGTTGTACTCCTTGTTGTTGGGTTAAGTGGTTGCATTCGTATCTCCGGCACTTTTTAACTTCGACCTTACACACGACAAACCTAACTAAGCCGTCCAACTGGGCCAGATCAGTTCTCAGCTGGTGGAATTTCTAAAAAAAAATATTTATTTGAGTAAAAAACAGTTCAGTTAAATTCTGAATTTTTAAATCTACATTACATTCCTGCAAACTTATCCTAGCTTACAATAAATGCTTAATGCTAGATAATACAAATTCAAAGTACACAATATTTTGATAATCTAAATGAAGTAAATTTTGGAAATGAAAACGAATTGTAAGTGCAATATTATATTGTGTATAAGTGCAATATTATATGAGTCGGCTACAGTCATTGGTATCGTATGTCCATTGCTATGTTCTTGTTATTGCTGTTGTTGTATATGCAGTAGTGCTGTCGGCGTTGTTGGGATTTATAGCTGTCTACTCTCTATAAGTTTGATGTGGCTTCATTTCTCTTTTGAAAAAATCAAAACGCGCTGCGAATACATGGCGTTTCGATTGGAAATGATCCGTTTGCTTGTCCGTTAAATTTCTGATGTTTGTTCTTGTAATTTTGCACTTCCAAACACATTTTTCAATAACTCAAACACATCTGTGCCTATCCAAGACAACAAAAAACTTTCTTGCTTATCAGTGCAACAAAATGTTGGTTGAGCTGTTCTAAGTAGTACTCCCACGTTTGCGTTTCTTTGCTGAAACTATGGGATGTAGGTACAATGAAATGGTTTCTTCGACTGCATCCACTCTTGTTGTTGTGAATTCTTGTTGTTCTCGTAGCAACTTTTTTATTATTTCACTTTTGTCCGGCATGACTATCGTTATATAAAAGTTAAACGGCACGAAATTATGTGAAAGCAATGCATACGTTTTCTTTTATTTTCCTCGTTGCCAAATGTTTTTTTCACGACCGTATTTCTTGAGTATTCAAATTGTACTGATTTATTTCAATATGAAAACAGAGTTGCAAATTCAATGTATAAGACTTGCATAACCAAGATATGAAATAGTATTCAATATATAACAGTTAGTGTTCCTCTGTTGAGCACTAATCTGAGTATTATTAAACCCATTCGTTTTAGAAACATCAGGTAAACTCTTTGCTGATGCAAAGCCTTGAGCAAAATCATATCTTCTGTGATTTTGTTCTAGTTCTTGTGCTGTTGCGAGCGCGGGAGGTAGATCTAAAGGATGCGGTAGAAGTGTAGAAGATCTGAAACAAAGACTCGTAGCGCATTCTCCCTAGCATGTTTATTAAGTGCAGTAATTAACGTGTTGTTCCCACCATTGTCATTACAGGCTTATTTATTATTAAAGTAAGCAGTTCATCAACCTTGTCGTAATATTCATTTATAGTCATTTGGCCTTGTTTTAATATGCTGAATTCATTTTCAAGAACATGTAAAGTGCTCTTATCCGAATAAGTCTGATCTAATCTAACCAGTATCGCATTTAAATTCAATACCGTATTAAAAGCACACACATTTGCGGACCCTGTAATTTTACTACGCAATATTCCAACAGCTTTGTATTAAGATTTTGTACCCTCATGGCCAAATTCGCAGCTTTACTCCAAGCCAGGTACTCTGTTGAAGTACCATTAAACTCTGGGATAGATTTAATTAAATCTAAATTTGTATGCCTACTAGTTCGAATAGTGACAGGATTATAGGTCTCAACACTTGTGGTTGCAATAATCGAATTGCATCAGTCAATGCATCAATTCGCTGTAGCAATACGTTTTTTGAAGCTTCTACTATACTGTCGTCTGTATCGTCTGTAGTATCCGGATAGTCTAATTGGCTCTCAAGCTCTGATTTTCCAACTTTATACATAGATGGAGAGCCTCAGGTAAGCTTTTTGGTTCTTTTATACCGAGAAGCCTGGGGAGGTCACCAGCAAGTCTTCTGACGAAAGTGTCAAGTGCTTTGTCGCGATAGTTTTCGATTAATAAATGTACAGATTCTTCTCCTATCTTCATGCAACTGATTTTATTAAGGATTAGAGATAGGTGTGAATAAACTTTCTGATAAAAATCTTTACGATACGCTTGTTACTCTGTTGTTATGTTGCTCTGCATTTTCCAAGTGAAATCGTTCAAAGACGCAAATTCTTGATGTGTTCTCAGAAGCAACAGTTGACAAACGGCAGCCATGCGCGTTCGAAAACTCTGTTAACTTGAAGTACCGTTTCCAGACGGCCCCAATAGTGTGAAAACCCAATTATTTGTACTAGAAATCACGTCCGCGAAACACATAAAAACCTGTATAGCCTAGAGTTCGAGAGCACCTCTGGGTCTAGGGATATATATTTTGTTAATTGCATTAATCTCGCGAATAACGACGCACACCGAATTCCAGTTGGCGAAAAACTTTAATTAATTGTGCTTTCTTCCCTGCTAGCTGAAAAACATCGGATATATATTTCAAGTTGTGCAACCTACTGCTGACAAGGCGTCTGGCTCGCCGCTTGTTGGAACGCTGTTTCGTAGTGCAGCGCATATTGGTTATCTTACTGTATTTTGTTGACGTTATGCCATTAAAGGGCAAGAAGTTGACAATTATTTTTTTAAATCTTTTTGTCGTGGATATTTCCCAACTTATTGTAGACTTCGTTCGAACTGGTACAGGAAAGCATATGGTTTGCTTTATCTTTTGCGATAGATGAAATAAGAGTTCCCACGCTTCATCCACAAATCCATTTGTTCTTGCTAGACCGAATCATCGAATTTCGATATCCCTTGTACTAATACCAGTAACCCGTGGCCTTTTAATACCACATCGACATTGAACTTCCACAACCTGTAGTTGCTGTTGATTAATCGGTGGGAAATATGGATGGAAATATAAACGTTTTTTGTTTTTCTGTAGTAATATGTGCAAAGGATATTATAGTATTTATTTTAAACACATTCCAATTAGATGTTCCCATACACAACAAAATTGTGAGATAATTCAAATCATAGAGTAGTAAAGAGGAACATTCTATCAAGTGCAGATGAAGCTGTCAAAAATGTTGCAGAAGGTGACGCAGTTGAAACGGCGACTTCCGGTAAAGACTTGGTTTGAATCGAAGTAGCCGCCTCATCAACGATTCTCTCTGATAGTCATTGTTCGGTTGTTATACTAGGTCCTGATAAAATGGACAATTTTTTCCCCACACAAGTTTGCTTAGAGACTACTAGGGAGAAGATATTGCCTTCATATGTTACTGATCGGGAACCGCAAATGGAGAAACTGGATTTAAATGACATGTTGCCTACACAAGTTGTTTTACCTAAACCAATAGAAGCAGAACCACCGGAAGAAAACAATCATTGCCAACAAACATTTGCTCAAACGCATCTATATCCGGGCTGGGTAAGCTCACTAAAACCACAATGGGTTGGTTTGCTGAAGCCGTAGAAGACGAGTTGATTATGTCCACTCCAACTGTTATAAAGGAGTCCTTTTCGAAGTACTTCCTCGAAAAGAAGAACGTGGGCGAAACGGACAAAAATGTATCGATTATTTTGACGTATTCAGCGATTTGTAATGATTTTGAGAGTCCTCTCCGTGAGTTAAAAGACAAACCTACTTCTTAGGAAATGAAAGATGAAGATGCTTTTAACACAAAATTTAGGCAGGATCATAAATGGAAATTAATAAACGATACAAATTCAAACCCCGAACAAGAATCGAATGAAAATGCTTCTAGCATTAAGGTACCCACTAATTTGAAAGAACAGACAAATCTACAAGCTTCTCAACGCGAAGAAGGAAATAACCCATAAGCAAATTGCTAGTGGCAAATTCGTGGAGGAAAATAATATACAGACACCAGTGGTAAAAATAAAGATTGAAAAAAAATAAAAATCAAAATACGGGTTCGAAACTGGAAGAAACAGAAAGAATCCTGATGCTGGCAAATTTGTGGAGATGGATTGAAAGAACAACAAGGAATTAAGCACAAAGAGAAAATCTAATCTATCTTTTGATCCAAAAATAAAGCAAGAACGACATAAGCGAACATCAGCGCTGCCGCGCTCAAAGACCGTCCAGGAAAACGCAGGAAAAGGAGACTTGGTGGTACTGCAGGATGACCACGTTGCACCCAACGAATGACGGTTGGGAAGGATCACCGAGGCACAGTGGCACTTTTGAGCTATTTAGGAGCTAAAAACTCATAACTCTGTTATTAGTAGACATATTTTAATGAAATTTCCCAGTGCTTAGTGTGTATACTAATTGAGCAAGCCTAACGGCCACGCCCACTTCTAAGGCACATATCTGATTATAGCGGCGCTGGGTATTACAAAGTCGGGCTTACTTTACTATACACTCTTATCAGTTTCTTATTGGTGTTGTATCAAATGAAAGTATCTTTGAATAAGACTGTTTTCGTTATTGCTTCTCATAACAGTTTTAACAAAAATCGAGATTTATTTAACAATTCATTTGGTTATTAGAAAAGTTCCTAATGAGGAAAGCTTACAAAATTGTACATAAACTAAATACATATAATAATAATTTAAGTAAGTTTGTTCAACTTTTAGTAGACATTATTTCTTCACTAAAAAATGAAAATTGTTATGCAGAGTTATGTTGTTTCTAGATAAAGCAGAAATTAAAGGGTCTGAAGAAAACAGTAGGGTGTGGAAAAGATCGCACATTGTATCTACACGACTTGTTTTTCTGGTGTTATGTTCGCGGAATCTCCTCATGTCTTTATTTCTAGCTTCCAAAGCTTCCTCCGACATTATACCAATGCGCAATAGACAAGATTTTACAATACTTGGTCCATGAATTAAGATTCTGGGCACACTTGGAGGCATGGGATACCAGGGATAATGTTCAACATATACCTTGGCCGTATCTCTACAGTATACGGAAAATGCTTGGTCATTTATTTCTAGCCCTCTTTACAAGCAACTCAGAATGACGCCAAATCGGCGAATCAAGGCTTCATTCACCTCAGTTGCAAGAGCTGCCAAGGAATACTGGTAAAAAAATCGCCGTGCAGTGTTGCCATTATCTGAATTACCGGTACCCGGGTTCGGCATATCAGCAATCAAGCCCATTGTATTTTTTATTCCTACCTGCACGTACTTTCTTGTTGATTTACAAATTATTTGATGTTCTGGCCCAGTAACTCTCCATACCCTAAGCTTCATTCGGTAAGCAATGTGTAGAATACATTCCAAACATCTTATATATGCATGCAAAGTAGAAAGCCCGCAATCGTACAACGTTTTTTGCACAGATGTATCACAGTGCGCTAAAAGTTTTGCCATCTATCATTGTAAATTTTGTCACACTTCTAACAAAAATATCTTTTTCTTTAACTTTACTTATTGAAGGTTGCAATTCCGATAGTTGCATTTGAATATTTGCAGTTTCATTTTTAATTAAATCTTTAGTTTCTTTTTCAAAACAAATTCTAATATAATCACTTTCGCTGTTTTCAATTTTTTGGTTGTACTGAGAATGACTAGAACTCCCATCGCAACCCCATTTCACATTTTGAACCAAAAATTTAACTCTTGCTCTCTTTGCTGATTCACAAAGATCTTCAAAATCGCCCTGAGGCCTTCCAAGATGACATGATGAAGGAGTTTGGCTTTTCAGTTCCAAAAACTAGGCACTTTTCAAGCCATGGTGAATAGTCTCGCAACATTTTGTCTGTAGATCGTCCTCCTTTCCGCCACTTAGCTTTAAGATTTTTTAAAAAAATTGACACTTCCTTCTTATAGCTTCCATAACAGTCACTGTCCAAGTCTTCGATTCCAAGTTTACTACATACATGATTGTAAACAGCAACAGTTTTCTTGCTACAGTCTCGTTGAGCAACCCAAACCTCCAACAGCGCCTTTCGAGAAATCGACGGCATATCCAATTTGGAGCAGTTAGGCGCAGATGGACTTTTTGTAATTCGACTAGGGATTAACCAAAGATTCAAAATCAGTAAGAATTATCTTAATGTTGCGTTATGCACAACTTTGGCAGAGCTTGAAACCTTCAGGTTCACAAATTTTAATGTATTTTTGTATACACTTACTTAAACGGCAATTACGGCAATTTACGACAATTGTAAAAGCCTCGATTTTTCAAATCCTTTTAGTAAACTGAATGAACTTGAAAAAATATATCGAATTAGAGCTGATAAATTTGCGAAATACTGAAATTGGCTTCTTGAATTTAGCCTAAAAACAATTAACTTTCACCAAAAATAATAGCACATGGCAAAGAGCAACTTTGACAAGTAACGGTGCAACGAGTGTGGCAATAAAAACTAAAAACAAAAAAAAACAAAAATATTGCAAAGTGAACATCTGGTAACTAAATAGTACTAAAAAAAGTCACCAATTCCATAACCAAATTTTCGACTTTTTAGCTCCTAAATAGTTCAAAAGTGCCACTGTGCGAGGTCCACCGGTTCGTAAACTTGTTGATCTATCTCATCTTTTTGTTGCCTATAGTTTCTTATACATACTGAAGTGTTGTTTATGGTGGATATGCTTTGCTCATAAAAATTATTTACTGATAAAGTTTCTCCTTCTGAATAAAAAATATCTTGATATTTGCGACATATGTCGACTATTGAATTTTTCTCTTTGCTACCTAATTTGTCGAGTTTTAGAAGATCATTGATTTCTGAAAATCTATAATTACTATTGCTTGTTGTATTTCTATTTCTTGCTACAATATAAAAGTTTGCTACAGGTTCTACTGTGAGCGAAATATTTTCCAATGTGACTTCAGTGTTTGTAGTATTGATAATCGCGATGTGCTTATGTCCATCTCTGGGTATCAAAGTATTGGCTACAAAAACACCCTTTGCTATTTCCCTGCTGTGTACTAAACTGTCTTCTGCTATTCGCACTGACAGAGCGTGCAGTACCTGACTTCTTGGTTGTATAGAGATAGTGTTAGCTATTTTTAGCTGTGTGTTTATTGGTAATGTGACTTGTTCATCATTTATGTGCATTTGTATCCGTTTGTCTTTTCATACCGCCGTGTGTTATTGTTGTAATTCCGATGCGACTGTTTGTCACGTTTGTTTTGGTTTCTGTTCGTATTTTCGTACCGCCGTCATTTATTGTCATTGTAATTTCGTTGCCTGTTCATGCTGAAATTATGCGGTCTACTAAACTGTGCATATTTGGATGGCTTCTGTTAATGTCTGCGGCCTAGCTGCTATTACTGTGGGTTTTAAATTATTATCTAAATCCCTTTTTAATAGCTGGAAGGCCTAATTGATCATTAAGTCTTATTACTAATTCCTTGCTTTCAGTAACCTGTTGACTGATCTGTATGCTACTGAGGCATGCAATTAAGCTCTCTATTTTTGTAGCATATTGGTATACTTTAAATTTTCCTTGGTAAACAGTAGTCAGATCTGCTTGCATTTTATTTGCATTGCAATGCACCCGGAAGTTTCTGTTAAGGGCGTCTCACAGTGGGGCAGAAGTACTGGTTTAGTGCGATAAATTATTTTGAAAAGTCTCAAGTGAGTTTTTGTGTCTTAACTGCTTGCATAAAAGTGAAAATTAGTTCAAATTTAATTTATATTAAGAAAAGACATATTTGGAGGGGTGTTGAAACATAAACTTGAGTTTTTACAGCAAGAAAATCGTTGGTTTTCATTTTGGTGTTTATTATCAAGGATGATTATTTTTTTTCAAAGGCAAATGTGTTGTTAATAATAAATATACAAAGAATTAAATAAATATGAAAACTTAGTACCTACAATTTTTAATTTTTGAATCAAAAGTTTATATTAACAATGTTTTGTAATTAATCTTATAATTTACACTTAATACTACATAATAATAAAATTGTGTTTATCCATTTTCAAAAGAAATATTCTCCACATCAAACATATTAATGGCATCTGAATGAAAATCTTTTTTATTAACAAAAAGGTTCTGACTTCTGAGACTTGATAACACAGGATCTGACGAAATCATCATTCTATTGAAAACATCTCTTAAATTGTCTTTTCTTGACGTTTTTCGGCTGAATTGTTCCCTGAAAGTTTTAAAATCTTTGTTTCGTAATTCTAAAGCTTCTTCACTTAACTGACCAATCGGTAAGAGGCAAGTAGAAGCAATTAAATGCCCATGAATTAAGATTTTGTGCACTGTTGTACTCATATAGTACCAGGGATACAATGTTATAAAATATCGGGCGGTATCTTCACAATAGATTTTGAATTTTTCGTTGTTCAGCTTGAAACCACTTGAAAGGCTTTGCAAAATTATATAAAACTTATTAAAAGTTCATCAATTCCAGTGATGGTGGCGGATAAATTACTTTTTTCAAAAAATCTCCTCGCAACATTACCTGTGTTGGTATTTCCATATCCCGGCTTAGGATGATCAACAATTAAGCCAAGTTTTTCTTTAAATTCTTTTTGAATTCGCTTTTTATTTTCATTAACAGCAACTTCTGTTGTTTTGCTTGTTCTCCACTCCTGGACTGGAAGCTTATATGCAACATGCAGAAGACAATCGAAAAGTCGAATCCATGCATGTAAAACAGAAAGACCAAATGTTAAATATTGTTCCGATACATTCAATTGAATCATTTTGTCTATGTTGATGAACTCTTTACATGTAGCATTGCATAAATAACATCTCATGGAAGATTTTGTGGCGGATAAACTGTTGCAAATCTTGCCATCAATCAATTGATAGTATCAATTCATGTTTCACAACAAAGTTTTTCTTATTATTGATAGTTATATTTGACACTTGAAGTTTTTGGATTTGTGTTTCTGTAATATCCTTTTCGATCCTTACAAGTTCGTCACTCTCTTTTTGAAAGTTAATTTTTAATGGACGGCAATAACGCGGAGATGAAGGACAGGGGTTTTTCCACAGAATTTTTTGGTTACATGAAAGTTGTAGTGGGACCAGACAGTCCATAAAAATAAACTTATCATCACTCTCATGGCTCTCTAAATATTTTTGATGATATTGGCTATGACCTGAACTGCCATCGAAACCCCACTTTGAAACTAACTTTAATTCGTTTTCTATATCTGATTGAAAAGGTTCCAAAACGTTTATTTGATTGATCAGTATTTTTTCGCTAGTGTGATCAAGTAGATTTTGCATGGGTACCTCAGCACAAGTTTCTGTAATTTTAATTGCAGGAGGGTAACAATTTTTCTTTTCTTTTTGAACCTCTCTATAAGAAGGGAACACATTTTTGGCAAAGGTTCTTATAATGTTGTACTGGTGCCTTGACAATTTTGCTTCAATCATCTTAGACAAGGCTTTAAGGAAGACATCTTTCTTGGTTCATCAAAACTTTTTTGTCTTTCTAAGAAACTTTGAGACGTTGTTGCTTCTTTTACCAAATCTGCTCCTTGCTTTTGACCCGAAGCCCGTAAACTCATCTGGGCAGCATAAACAAGCTCATTTGTAGGAACCGTATTTCTTAATTCCGCAGTTCGTTTGCGTTTTGTTGATTCACTGCATGTTTAAAAAAATAGCGATGGACGTCCAGAAGATGGAGAATATTTTTTCAAAGAAATGAATCCGTTGAGCCATTTTAACTCTATGGAAAGAAACAGTTTTTGTGTTCGATGTGATCTTTCCCATTTGGTTTTTAGCTGATGTTTGAAATTTTTCAATTGTTGTCGAAGTTCTTCTAAATGAGTTTCGCGGCATAACGTCTTACGTTGAATGAAAGTCTCAACATCAAAAATTTGGCATCAAAAGTCTTCTTTTGACTGTCGAAAAATACTTGAACTAGTTGTTTTCTTAAACACTCATAATTTTGTGATTCTGAGCTTAATACAATAAAAAAACAGCAATCGGCACTCTTGAAAACTCACTAACACTATTTTTCTAAAATAAAAAAAAAATATTTCCGGCAAAAGTTTAGCACTTCTGCTTTCACATTTATATTAAGTAAATATGTCTTAATTATGGACAATTAATAAATCTGCTAAACTTTTGCCGGAACATAAGATATTATGCAAAACTTAAAACAAAGTAAAAAAAAAACACTAGCTTTTCCAACCGCTTAATTAGTACTAAGAATTTTTTTAATTTTTGAAATAAACAAATAAAATGTACACATATTTACCTTCCCCGGACATATTTTATATTTTTAATCGCACAATAAATAACAAAGATATTGACAAATTAGTTGGAGCTACTTTTTTTTACACTTTTCCAATATAAATTTCACAATGAAGTTGTCAACTTTGATCGCATGACTTACTTAGTGCAAAACATAAAAACAAAAAAAAAATGCATTCTTCTTATCCAAAATACCGTACACTTTGTGAAAAGTAACAGTTTTTTCTTGTATACCCAACATTTCAAAGTGACCTTTTGCGCACTGTTCTCTGTGGAGCTGCCCCAGTGTGCGTCTGCTAGTGGTTCTATAGTGACTGCTTTTGGCTCAACTAGCAACTTATTGCGGACAGAGTCTGAAAATTTCGTTGCATATAGTTAAGTGCTTAAACTTTTATTGTTGAATTCTCTCTTCTAAAGTACAAATGAGAATGGGCTTACTTTTATGCCTAATTCTAACATAGAAATTGTTTATCTTAAAACTATTTGCTGATGCTGCAAAAATGTAGGAGTAGGAGTTTTGAGTATGGCTTGCATTCTCAACGCTATGCACGTATGCACATTACAAATGGTGCAAACATGCTTATCACTGCAGAAGCAGTCGCGGTTCATATTCGCGCAGCAGCTTGAGCATTCATTGGATTATTGTTTATATTTTATAGCAGTGGCAGCGGAGAAGCTTTGTCTCTGAAGATGATACAATGTAGCCGTTCCGCTGACACGGCAAATATTATAGGATAGAATGTGGACAAAATTAGAGTGACCAGTTTATATGTTTACTAACTAATATATTAAATATATCCTTGCCGCAGTTACCAGTTGTAGAGCATGTTAACATTTCGAAAATAATTCATAAATAAAAAGATGTTTTTAATAATTAATACGAGGGTTTTGTCTTCACATAAACTTGTAAATAGAATAAACAATAGAAGACTAACTCATGACGAAACTTTATACAGCGTTACAGAAAAAAACAGAATAAGTCTTAGAACATTCAGGGACAATCTACCAGAACCAACTAAGACCATGATCTATGCTACGAACACTGAAATTATAGAAAAAGCCTTTGAGCTAATCCTTGATGCAAGACATCAACACCTTACAAAATTCGGTCTGCCTTCAAATAATACAAATTATTCACGAACTCAATCAAGAACGAACTTCAGTAATAACACAAATTACAGAAATCAAAGACCAATTCTAAACAACTATAGTTCACAAAACGACAACCAACAAAGATATAACAATTTGAGAAATCAACCTAATTATTACAACAATGCAAATCCTAGCATTCCAAGATACAACAACAGACAACAAACATATAACAACTACCAAACGCAACACACAAATAGTAACTGTAATAGAAACAACAGAAACAAAACTTACACGTGCACACCAACCCAGAATACACGACACCAAAACAATTACAACTATAATTGTACTAATTACACATATAATGACAATAATAGAACATCTTCACAAAACACCAGACGTACTAACAACTCTACGTACAACCCATGGACATAAGCCAAATCGGTTCGGATTTTCACGAACCAGCCTCAAGAAATTACCTTACATAAAACTTGTTAGGGACAATAGACCGTACTATTTATTAATAGACACTGGAGACACTAGACCAGTAGTCTTGTTCGGGGTTTGAATTTGTATCGTTTATTAATTTCCGTTTATGATTCGGCCTAAATTTTGTGTTAAAAGCATCGTCATCTTTCATTTCCTATGAAGTGGGTTTATCTTTTAGCTCAGGGAGAGAACTCTCAAAATCATTACAAATCGCTGAATACGTCAATACATTGCTCTCTTCACTCAGCGAAATGAGTTAAAAAACCGTGGCTGCCTATTGGACCAAAACTCGAAGTGTGCTCGGCAATGCAAAGGCAAAATATGTCGATACACATTCTGGTGTTTGCGTATTGCCAATTTTTGTAATCCAAAAAAAGCTATTATGGAGGAAAAAAAAGCTAAAAAGAAGCTAAAACAAACAACGAAAAAGCCAAAAAAAAAAGCTGAAATATGTTGATGCATTAACAACTTATTTTTATAAAATTTATTGTAATAATAAAATTAAAATATGTGTAATTCAGTCCATGTTTTATGTTAACATATAAATCTGTTTGGCCTTGGAGGCAATAATGTTTAAAACATTAAAAATAATAAGCAATAAAAAAATTATACAAGGCAAATTATACTATCAACTTCAATAATATCATCGTCTTCACTGACATTACTTCGATAGGACTCACTAGTTCCTATCATTTTTAAAAATTGTTCAGGTACTCTGTAATTATAACAGCACTTTTCTTGCCTGCGTAAACCATATCTGTAGAGTGAATACAGTATTAGAAATGTTCTTTGATAAATGATTTATTTATATTACTGCACCTTATACATAGAATGGAGTTGAGGGTATCTATGTTCATTCTATTCCTTAGTTTTGTTTTAACAAGGTGTACTTGACTAAAAACTCTCTCAACTTCGGCATTTGACCATGGTAAACACAACAAGGAGATCGCAAATTTAGCAAGATATAAAAACGGGTAATTTCCGCAAGCGTCTTTATATTTCAGAACTTCTGCCCAAAATTTTATGGTATCTGCATCGTTTTCCCATTTGATAAAATGAATTACATTATATTGACGTAATATTTCATCAATATCATTTATTTTAAAGTGGTCTAAAATTTCTAAAATACTGTCCTTTTTAGAGCGCAATATATTCTCAACAGAAAACATTGAAATTTTATCCAACACCATAAAATTATCCGGAAGCCTGAAAATTGGTAAAAAAAAAAAAAACCAAAAAAAGAAAAAGTGATAAATATACTTGTACACAAATATTTTACAAAAACTATAAAACATTAGAAATGCAATAATATAAAAGTATTTGAAATTGAATAAAATATATTTTTAAAAAATTTTAATATAATATATTTCCTTAATTTTAATTGCACTACCAATTCGATTACAAAGTTAGTACACCTTTCCCTTACATCTTTTTCTTCTTCGGTATTAAGGTTTAATTTCTTTACCTCATTTTCAAATTCGTAGCCTAGATATAAATCCCGCTTAACAAACCCTTGAAAATCATCTTTCAATATATCTACTTCAATGTCAGGTGGGATAATTTTGGTTTGAAGTGATTTGATAGCCATTACCAAGCCTTGCAAAAGTTTTGTTGAGTTTGTATTACTTTGAAACGTTTTATTAACGTACTGCATTTCTTTTAAAATCGGCTTTAAAAAGAGCAAATAAAGGAAATTAACTTTCTCACTGTACATCTGCTGGAGGACTTGAGCTTTAAAACATTTTTCATTTCCTGCAGCCAAATTGAAATGTAGTTTCAGCTCAACCCACTGTGCAACAATTCTCGTTACAGCCGTTTCTATAGACAGCCATCTTGTATCACATACTCTTGGAATTTTGAGTGGGTCCTTTGAAGGTACAGAAAATTATTTTGTGTTTTGAAAATGTACAATATAAAAAATGTTATAAAAAAATATATATATACCTTATCATTATTTATAAGCTGCTAAATTTTTCGGTACTCTATTTGACGGTTGGAACTTTTGCAAAACCAGTTATAGGTTTCATATATGAGAAATTCCAAGGATTCAGGTAAAATCTTCTTACACGCAAAGTTGACGGCTAATTGGACAGAATGACATACACATTTTACAAGAACAAGCATGCTTCTTTAGTTCTGTATAGACACTTCTGTTTGTCCCAACCATAACACTTGCGTTGTCTGTACCAATGCCTATTAAGTTTGCAATGTTTAATTTGCGTACCTGCAGTTCTTTTATTAATGCATTTGCAATTGACACTGCATCCCCCCCTTTCTAGTGCAACGAGGCTCAAAAATGTGGAGATCATTGCATCACGCTGCACCGAAACATAATTTATAACTACGCCTGCAACGTTTAATAAAAAATACACATTATCATATTTGTCTGAATTAAAATGTTCTCAATATTGTTTACCTAAGAGTTTTGTAATACTTATATGTATCTGTAGATTCGTCCAAAAGAAGACTGAAAGTTCCATCTCCAATATCGGAACGCAAGTCTTCATAGAAATGTGGTGCCAAAACGTTTTTTATTATGTTGGTACATTTTGTTCTTTGAATCTTTATTTGAGCAGCACATTCGCTATTGGAAAACTTTTCGACACATACTTTCGACAAATGGTCAATTACCCCTGTTGCTGTATGCTCCGCAACAAAAAGGCAAAGAGCCGCCTCCTGCTCTGCAGCTTTATGTGATAAAGGTATAAATTGCAATTTGTTGGTTTGCACAAAACAGGTGGCCCGGCTTTGGTGTTTTTTTGTTGCTGCGTGCGCCTGTAGATCACTTAATTTGGCTGTAATACTACATTTGCAATAACTGCAATATGCACGCGATTTATCTTCAATATCTTTTCTAATCCACGGTTTAAAATCTGGCCTCATAACCAGGCATCTCGAACTTTTTGCTTGTAATTTACTTTTGGCATTTTGCATCAAAACTTTTAAGTTTAACACAGATAATTCTTTTTAAATAGAGATGACAAAAAAACAATTACCAGAGATGACAAATCATCATTTATCGAATACCGATTGCGATTGTATCAAATGACTGAAACAGTGGTGCAAACACTTTCCAGCCAAAAAAAGGCAAAACTTAATTAAAAAAGCTAGAATTCCCGCTAATAGCAATTACATGAATTTTCCCGCTGTCGAGCACCAAAAAAAGCTAGATCTAGCGGGAAAAAAGCTAAAATGGCATACCTGTTTGCGTTCTATATGAGCGTGTGTGTTTACTACATGTGCGAATGTTTGTATGCTTGCTTTCATGTTTACGGCATGCATATGTATGGATGGATATGAATGCAAAAATGTTATTTATTTATTTGTTGGAATTGGAATGAAAACGAATTTCAATCATAGCAATCGAAGACGAGGCATTATAACTAATTATGGGAATATTTTTAAAATTTATATTGTAAATTAGTAAAAAAAAAGAAAAAATTGGAGTATAAAATTAATAAATAATAATATGTATTTATTTATTTTATTGTTTTATCCCCAAAAAAGCCACCATCGAATTGCACAGCAAAACTTCAAAATATTTTTTTAACTTTAATAACACCAATGTGATTAACTTATATGCACATCCATACATACAGATCAATGTACATATGTATGTATGTATGCACATATTTGTCTTCTGATCATTTGTCAGGTAGCGAATTGTGCGATAAAAAGAATGAAATAAAATGAAAATAAAGCGCCTTTTTGTGTCGATTGGAGTTTTTGTTGTATGATGTGCGGTGTGGCTTCTTTAAATATAAAGTGAAGCAGAATTAGAATTCAATTTGTCATGAAGTTTTAGATATGTCAATATTTTCAGTATGGACAAATATCAGCACAATTTACTCTTTCGATCTTATATTTCATATTTTCGCGTTAGCAGCTTGTGATCAAACATTTTTTGAGTCTATCCGAAGAAAGAATAATTATGCACAAAAAACCAATTTTACTAAAATTAGTGTTAATATTTTAATATTCATATGTGCGTCTATCGCCCATTCCATCAGAAAATGTATCTAAATAATTTTTAGATTAAGGGTACATTCAACAAAATCAGGGTTTTAAACGATTTTTTTTTTACTTTGTCAGATCAGCTTGAAACACTGTAATCACATTTTATAACAAATTAAACCACATGAATATGTACATACAGTGAATCAAAAAAGTATTGGCACAGCTCAATTATCAAAGTTTATTTGCTAATAACTTTTTTTCCACACTACTTACATAAATAATTAGTATACCATTTGTAAAAAGGAACATTTTATTATATAATTAAAACATAACATATTTCATTTTTTTCCAGGTGTAATGATGTTATAAAAACTAAAAAAATTCATTATTTTTCCTCAAAAAAGTATTGGTACACGTTGTGTGAGTGTAATGTTTTTGCTCAAATAACGGTAATCCTTTCGATTTCTTTGCTCCATTTTTTTTCTCTCTACTCAATTATTGCGTTTTAGTTTTTATCTAATATTTCAAGTTAGTGTTGATATTGATTTCTTGAAAGAATATTCAAAATGGGCAGAGGTTCTGAAATTCCGGTAGACGTCCGTAAGATTATAATAAATCTTTACGTACAGCAAAAATCGTATCGAGAAATTGGAGATCTATTACAGAGGCCATATTCAAGTGTACGAAACATTATAAAACATTACATAAACTTCGGAAAATTACAGCGTGAGAGCAGATCTGGAAGGCCAAAAAAATTTACACCACGCCAGGAGCGGATTGTAGTAGCTGCAGTGGCTCAAAATCCAAAGACTTCGGCCGTCAAATTATGCCATGAAATACAGCAAAAATTTCAACAAAAGTTCGACCCACAAACGATTCGAAATACACTAAACAGAGTTGGTTATCATGGACGAGTTCCTCGACGCAAACCTTGCCTGTCGCCTGTAAATATAAAAAAGAGGCTGGAGCTCGCCAAACTCAATATTAATCAGTCGGAATCATTTTGGAATCGTGTGATATTTAGTGACGAATCGAAGTTTAACCTATTTAGTTCAGACGGCGCACAAAAAGTTTGGCGAAAGCCAAACAAAGAGCTGCCAGAAAATAATGTTATAAAAACAGTGAAGCATGGCGGTGGTAATGTCATGCTATGGGGGTGT
This sequence comes from Clusia tigrina, assembly GCA_920105625.2. NCBI lineage: Eukaryota > Metazoa > Arthropoda > Insecta > Diptera > Clusiidae > Clusia > Clusia tigrina. Next base: position 55,616,664 of record OV050030.1, read on the forward strand.
ATGGCGGCTTCTGGCGTGGGAAATCTCGTCTTTATTGATGAGAAAATGGACAAGAAATTATATATGAATATTTTAAAAGAAAGCTTGACTCCAAGTGTTGGAAAGTTGGGGCTAGATGCGAAAACATTTATGTTCCAGCAAAAAAATGATCGAAACATTCGTCGTATCTTGTACAAGAATGGCAAATTTACCACTGCAAACAATTCAAAACACCTCCACAGTCGCCAGATACGAATCATATAGAACATGTTTGGGGTTTACTGGAAAAGAAAATACGTCGTCATCGCACAACATCAAAGAACTCACTCAAGGAAGCCATACGCACAGAATGGGAAAACATAACACCAGAGGAGACATCTAACTTAGTAAAAAGTATGCCTAGACGCTTAGCGGCAATTATTAAGGCCAAAGGAGGTCTAACCAAATATTAAATGTTCATAAATCTTACCAGAAATCAAATTTTTTACATGTGTGCCAATACTTTTTTGAGGAAAAATAATGAATTTTTTTAGTTTTTATAACATTACACCTGGAAAAAAGTGAAATATGAAATATGTTATGTTTTAATTATATAATAAAATGTTCCTTTTTAAAAATGGTATACTAATTATTTTTGTAAGTGGTGTGGAAAAAAAGTTATTAGGAAATAAACTTTGAAAATTGAGCTGTGCCAATACTTTTTGATTCAATGTATGTATGTACATATCTATGAACACTGATTCTCCGCATTTACATAGTATATGATGTTCATGCTTCAAGTAAATTTTATGAACTTCAATATCTACTATTAAGTGCATATGTTCTTGTTATATATTGATTTACAAAGTTTTGTAAATAAAACCGTATACAATACAATAACCTATATATAAACATTTATTTCCTATGGAAAAATGTAGTTCAACAATGATTGTGTTCCAACGCATAATAAACCACTACATAATCGAAAATTATTATAATAAAAAATCTATAAAAAATTATTTCAAGTATTTAAAAATCCAAGAAATTTTAAATTTATATTAGGATAAATAATGTTTAGTAAAACATATTTTAATATAAGGTGCGTCTTTTTCCCCATTACATTTGACATTTACCTCTAAAAATGTATATGTACATTATGTGTGCAGGGCTCACCTAAGTCGACTTGCTTGCATGTTTTTTCACAAACGCCATTCGAAATACTACAACCGGCAACACAATTGCTTTGACATGGAGACTTGAGTTATGGAAACTAATAGAAATGTGCAAAAACTTCTTACTGCTTCGTGCTTCTTTGTGCGTGTGAACTTGTCTTTGGATGTGTATCCACTTACATAAATTTATAGAAAATACTTTGAATCAAATAATCTGTCTTGACCTACATTCGTGAATAATAGTTGAGACTTCTTTTCAGTTTTATTTTTTAATTATTTGCAGTCTAAGTTCTTCTATGCAACTGCATGTTTTTTTTTATATATTATAATGATATTAATTTAAGTTAATTATTATTTTGTAAATAATGTATTAATATAAAAGAAATATGATATGAAATACATCTGCAAAATTCTTCCTTTTCCTACCATAAGATTAAAATTCAATATACGAAAAACAAAAACTTCCTAAAATTGCACATATTCATTGACGAACGAAATGTTTGATTGGATTAGATTTTGTGAAATTTATGAGCTTCGTCAGACGAATTGCGCAAAAGCATCAAAAAACTAATATAAACAAATGTATTGAAATCGTACAAAACTAACACAGTTTCATGCGCACATGAATGAGTTAAGAAACGCCGTTATGACTATTTTTAGAAGATATAAATTTCTTTGCTGTAATGATCTGCTATAGCAGCAGCAGTTCAATGTGGTTCAGTAAAATTATTTAATACTGGATAATTTATACTAAAGTAGAAACTATTCTTAATATTTTTTATAAAAATAATTATTAGTCTGCTTTCAAAAAAAGGTTAAACACATTTCTCAGCGGACTTGAACTCGGCATCATAAAATTGGTAGACCGACGCTTTACCACTTGCACTATCGATCTTTATAAAAGATCCATAAAGATGCATATTTCTTTTATATTATCAAGTGTTCTAATATGCACGCATTATGCTTCGTTATGACATGGCAAATCTTTCTTATACGCAAAACCACAAATGCTTTGTTTTAAGCCCCACTTTCCGAATAAGAAACATTTGCCATACAGAAAATTCATTCTTGTGTATTTTACCCCAGCCACACAGAACAGAAAATAAAAATTTGATTTCAAATTAGTCGCTTCTGCTGTGAGCACACACACACAGTAAATTCTTCATTGGAATGTGCGACCAACGATAGCCATGTGTGTGACTGCCGATGGATACATATTGACGACTGCTTCGTGAAATTGCCGATCTGAATTCCAATGTGGTTGCCAGCAATTTCAATATGTTGATTCTCACTCAAGAGAGCAATGTAACGTCTTATATATATATTGAGGAGAAGGATGAGTGTGTTTCTGTGTTTTTGTTTTTTGTTGTGAGATTGTTATTTGGATTGAGTGATGTGGATTCAGTTTCTATGTTTTTTTTGCGAATAGTAAGATTTTTGTTGGATTATTTGAGTAGGAGTAGGTTGAGTGTATTTCTATGTTATTGTTGGTTTTTGTAGGATTGTTCGTAGCTTTGGTGTTTGTTAGTATTAACTTTGGTGGGTGTTTTTATTTGATTATGGATTTCATCATGAGTTGATGAAATCAATGAGGATGTTTCATTAAATGCGTTTATGTGATTGTCTTTTGTGGTTTGTGTATTCTGGAGCTTGACAGCAGAAGCAAAAGAGATAGTAGATGTTGCGACAACAGGACTTTATTTTTTATAGATAGTGGTTGCTTCTCGCATTGTACCCTTGTTAATAGTTTTTATTTTTAATATTTCTTTTGCTTGTAAAAATTTTGTGTATGAATTTGAAGATGCGGGGTGATCTTCGCTGCAATTAGCGCAGAAAATTCGTTTACAGGCATCGGTAGAATGTGGCGGAAGATTGCAGCGTTTGCAATATTTTGTGGTATGTCCAAATAGTTGACAGTCTTTGTAGCGCTTGGGACTAGGAATATATTGTCGTACTTTTGCTGATCGCCATGAAATATCAATTTTATCTGGGAGGTGATACAAATCGAAACCAAGTAGAACCACTCCACTGGGTGATAACCTACCTTCAATAGTCTTTTGGAATTTGTAGGCAGACACGACACCTTGTGAATTAAGTTCCCGTATTATTTCATCCTCTGAAATAAAATTAAGGTATGGTGCGTACACTGTACGCTTGTTAGAGTGGTAAAAGATTTTTATAGGGCATATGTCGTGGAGAGCTTTGGTGGCTATAAACTTTTCAGCAACTTTTTTGTTTTAACTAACAGTTGCCATCGCGGAGTTCCGATATGGAAATGACATCGTTACTAATAAGCTGAATCGATTTGTACACGGAAAAACATGAATATTGGGATAATGATTGTTTTTCGTCAACTGAAGATAAAACCAAAAATTTAGGGTCGGCTTTTTGTGTCGAAGTCAGTTCAGGAAACGATGAAAGAATATTACTATTTTCTTTTTTCGTTTTGGTTCAGAACTACTGCTCAGCAACGCAAAACAGTTCCCCTCAAGTTAAGGTGGCCCAGGGGCCATTTTTATTTCTTTATTTTCGCAAGAAAAATTGTTTTTGAGCCCCCCCCCCGTCCGACTCGCGATATTCCCCAATGCGCTAACTGTCAGCAGTATGGGCATACAAAAACGTACTGTCGCAGGAAACCAACGTGCATTAAATGCGCCGGAAGCCACACGTCTTCAGATTGTGTGCATAAAAACAGATCAGATGAAGTCAAATGCGCCTTGTGTGAAGGTAATCACCCAGCAAATTACAAAGGTTGTGTAGTCTATAAAAATCTTCAGAAAATGAAATACCCACAATTAAGGAAAAACGACAATTTACCCATGAATCCTACTCTACAACAGGAAGTTCTGGTAAATCCCAGTACATCAAAGCAAAATCAAAATGTTCTTTCATACGCTCAGGCACTGAAACATTCAACACAAGCAATTAATGAAAGCACGACGGCCCTACCAATTAATACTGTTCCAGCAGAAACCCAAGCTCCGAACGAAATGCGATAAATGATAATGCTACTCCGGCAAGTCATGCAACAAATCACAACAATGATGAACTTATTAGTGCCCCTCACGACTAAGAATTGCTCATCCTCTATCCCATAAAAATTATACTATGGAACGCTAATGGGCTGTCAAAACATTTATTAGAAATAAAAAATTCCTTAAAACATATGAAATAGATATACTCCTAATATCTGAAACCCATTTCACCAACAAAAGCCATTTTCAGATTCCGAACTTTAAGTTTTATCACACCCTGCACTCAGATACTAAGGCTCATGCAGGTTCAGCAATATTAATACGCAATAATATAAAACACTGTGAGAGCACATCTTATCGCACAGAAGCTATACAAGCCACGAATATAATTGTTGATGACTGGAAAGGGCCAATTACAATTTCCACTGTCTACAGCCCACCTAAACACACAATAAAAATGGAGGAGTATGAGAAATTCTTTAAGACCCTTGGCAATAGATTCCTAGCTGGAGGAGACTATAACGCAAAGCACACATACTGGGGTTCCCGTCTCACTACACCAAAAGCTCGACAGTTTTATGCGGCCATTGGAAAAGTAAATTTACTCCCTGTCTCTTCAGGTACACCAACATACTGGCCCACAGATGTAAGAAAAATTCCCGACTTGATTGACTTCTGTGTGACGAAAGGTATCATGCTTCGTGATCTTAAATGTAGCCTTTTTTCATTTTTTCGTGACGCTCACAGTGGAAGCATCGTCGGACATTTTCGTTTTACCGCATCTATTAAATTAATAAAAACGCTAAAATGAATGGAGACTGTGCATTTGCATTGTTTGTAATAACCCTACGTCTCCACGGGCAATTTTTGATGGCATGCCATTGGCAATTTCAAGCAAATTGCCAATGGAGACTCCAAATTGCTTCAAGTAGGCAATTTATGTTATGAAATATGTTATGCCATAAATTGCCAACGTGCTGTGTGGCCAATCAGTTGTCATTTTGCTTGTTTGACAGCCGTTTTTCATTTTTTCGTGATGCTCACAGTGGAAGCATCGTCGGACATTTTCGTTTTACCGCATCTATTAAATTAATAAAAACGCTAAAATGAATGGAGACTGTGCATTTGCATTCTTTGTAATAAAGGATTCACCCAGAATTTCGGTTTCCTTCTTTTTTCTCTTCATCGTATAAATAAAAAAAATTTTCAAGCGTGGGTACAGCGAACTAGATTGCTTGACGGCATTTTCAAAACGACAATGGCATAACATCGCAATGCCCACCATTCAAATATTGCCAACCTTTGCAATCGAATTGGACAGATGTTATGCCATCAAAAATTGCCCGTGGAGACGTAGGGTAACACAAATTGCCAAACTGAAGCAATTTGGAGTCTCCATTGGCAATTTGCTTGAAATTGCCAATGGCATGCCATCAAAAATTGCCCGTGGAGACGTAGGGTTAAGCAGCTCTAATGCATTTCTCCATTCCTCTCAATTTCATTTATTTGGAACAGAATTTAATCGCACACTGCTTATGTTTGACAATTCCGGAGGTATGAAATTCACCTTGCTCCAGGACAAGTGAATGGCACCTAGCGATGCTGTTTAGTCACAATAGTATTAAAATGAAGCCACTTTCGTATGTGCGGCTGAGATTATTAAAAATATGATTCCTTAAATTCTCACTCTTAGCATGGGTAAAGTAGTATCTCTGTATCGTTTTTTATTACTTATTTCAATTGCACCTAAAACAATTTGCAATGAGGAACATATATAAAAAGAGCACTTTCGTTTGACCCATATACTAAAGAGGAGGGACAAGGCTACACAGCCGAATTGAGCGTATGCTCTATTTAGAATGTCGTCCTAGCACAGGCCTGCCCTGGTGCATCGATGGTATAAGTGAGGCTTCCAATATCTGAAAATAATAAGTGCGTCCTGATCTCATATGCACCGTAGCGAATGAATTAGTGCTTCCTGGAATGAATGAGGAAACAGGAACCATTTGACACTTTAAACATATTCTGACTTTGAACACTAATTTGTTATATTTATTCTCTACATTAAATGTGGTAATTAGTACAGAATCTGAAATGTGTTCCAATTTAAATTTTTCCAAATGACTTAATGTGAAATATAAACGTAATAAGAATTGTAAACTCTTTAACAATGATATGGAATGAGTGGGTATTCTACCATTTTATTTCAATTACAGAGAGTATTCTCGTTTTTAAGTTATTTTAGAGTATATTAATGTACCTTTATTCGTTTTTCTCCACTAATTTTAATTAGTAAAGTTTGTGTCTAAATTTTTACCAACATATGTATATATTTGCCAAATAGATAGTTATAAATGAAGAATTAATCTGATATCGTATTCGTGCTTTCAGTGTGTTGTAATATGTAAACGTACTATTTTACCGCAAATTTAGTACTATTTCAATTTATTGTCTTGCAACACTGTTTACTTAGCGCCCAAAGAAGCGAAATGTTTGATGGCAGACAAATATTTAATCACTCAACCAATTGTGCTCGTATTATTCGTTTTAATATTTTTGGAGATAAATTGTGTTTGTTAATTAAACAATACGCTGAGTGCTTGTGAATAAATTACAGTTTAATATAATAATAATAGAAATATAAATTATTCGCTTAGCTGTCGGTACTCTGACTGGCGGTTGTGCTGCTATTTTGCGAGCAGTGCATCGAAATTTGCATATTGTTTATTGTTTGTGAATTTTAACAGAAAAATATGAAGATAAGTTAAAGAAAATATTCTAATTAAAAGAGAAGCCGTGAAAATGTTCATATGCACACATATTTGCATCAGGGGGCACATGTCCAGTAACTCGCACTCCGCGGGACTTGCTTTTCTATTGCATTGCCCCACTGGAAATTTGGAAGCTGTCAATGAAGGAAGTAAGGAAAAATTTATCAATTTCACTTATTAATATATTTCTTCACATTTAAGTGAACCGCATTCAAATTATTTCTCCTGAAAAAGTGTAACTAGTATTGTTAGAACGCAATTGTTTTTGGCGATCTCGCAATATAAAATAAATAACTAACATAATAACAAAATAACTAGCGACAAATTATTAGGAAAAAAAACTCTTTGAACTTTTTCAGTATTTAGGTAAAATGCTACCGACTTTACTGATCGCTCCATTTCAACCATAGATATTACTCTATGATTTCAGCTGTTCTTATTCTCCACAGTTTTTCATAAAACAACGATTTACCGTTACAATAAAGAATACATTGCAAATTAAAAGTTTTCGTACTTTTAATTTACAGTGTGTCAAAAAGGTTTTCGTACTTCAAAAAGATATTAATACTTAACATTCTAAACTTGCTTTTTAATACGCAACAAGTATTCTAAATAAAAGCCGGCAAAGTTTGTTGGCGCAGCATTCTGAAAAGCAAATTTTCTTGTGGAATGCACCAACTGGTTCTTGTTTATATTCAAAGAGCTTGGAGTTACTGGAGAGATTTTTTTTCAATGTACGAAAACTACTAAGCAGAGCACACCTCTGAGTGTTCCAAGGAACTTTGTTTTTTCCTAGTTTTTTTGTTTAGAAGATACCTTTAGCCTTCAATGATTATTTTAATTACAAAATAAATTATTTACGATATAAAATTCTGCCGAACTGTTAAAACTTCGTCACATCGGAGCAATATAACACTGCTGATTACTTTTTATTCAAGTTAAAATCCTTCCCCTTGCTTCTGTCACGGATCTTCCACCAGAAAGGCGTATGTCTGTTGCTGACTTACCTTAAACCTAGGCTTCGTGTGTGGTCCAACGGGGAAAGGGGGAACATGATGTGCAGTTACACCGGTGTAACCTTGAGGTTATCTAAATCCCACGCTGGGTGGCATGAAAAATTCCATTAGAATTGAGACATAGACATTTTGGAATTGGTAATCAAGTTTATTTTGGGAACTGTTCTCTTTTGCAATTGACAGGGTTAACTAAATTTAATTTTCTGAACTTTACAGTTGATAACAATCATGATTTCCAATTCGAGCCAAAGTAGTCAATTCACCAGAAGACACTACAGAAAAGTACCCTAAGTATGTACCTAACGATGATATCTGAATAAAATGCGCATTGCCATGACGTAATTAGCACTCACGTGGAAAAGTAAAGGGTATTTCGAAGTCGGTCTAACCCGACCTGACCCTACTTCACTCGTTATACTTAGCATTTTTTATGAAACATTCCTAGTGATGGAGAATATTTCCAATGAAATATTCTTATTATTCTTGGAGGCCTTCCAATGTCTCCATATCCATAACTGCTAACTACATCACTACTAAATTAATGTTTATTTGATTATTTTAATACCAATACAAAGGATACTTAAATTCAAACAATAAATAATTTTAATTAAATATAAAATTAATAAAATTAATAATTAATACTAATTTACATTTATAAAATGTTTGGTTTGAATATGCTAAATATACTTTTAAAATAAGTAAATCATTTCAAAATACAATTTATCATTTTAGCTTGAAAAGAAAATACATTTCTTCCTGGATACCACCAACACCATGGCCCTTCAGTGAATCATGCAGCTTCGGAGTGGACTGCGAAAGAGGGAAAACACTTCTGCATAAATAAGAAATAGCGGATTTTATCAATTTCATACGATTGATATCTATAAGAACTACTTATGAGGATGCAATTCATCACGGGTTCAAATATTTGACCACACATCAAGGATAATCGGAAATATTTACAATATTTGCCTTCCCAACATGACACTTCCCATTCCTGTGCTACAATTTTATCAGTTAATGGCGGCAGTAAAGAAAAAACGCAACAAATTGTAAGTGCATAATTTAATAATTATTTAAGAAGACAACGCTGTGAGGGAACAACCAAAACCCTAGGAAGGGCATCATTTAAACAAACAGCTAAATGCCGTTTAGTACTAATATGCAGTTATTATTACAATTAACAAATAAGAAAGATAAAAATATGCATGGAAAACAATAAAATTATTTATATATAGTTTTATCAACATAATTTGTGCACTTACAATATCATTGCAACAGAAGAATTTTTAGTTTATCGTTCATATTTTTATCTTCCCTATTAAACACAGTAGTGAGAAATAACTTTTATTTCTCATTAATTATCAACTCTACTTTAAAATGAAGATTAAATAAGTTTTTATTATCGTTTTTAGAATCTTCAAAATAATAGAATATTACACACATACATATGTACCTATTTCAATAAGAATTTAATTAATATATTTATATAATAATCCCCGAAAGCGAATGAGGAATTTAAACAAAATTTATATCAAATATTTAAGCTTTCCCATGTCACATAACTGCTTAATCACCAACTACAGTGTTTGCAGTCAAGTTTTATCTCCATTCTTGTCATTTATACGTCCTTGCTACACATTAACGCGACAAGACTGGAAATAGCTAAATACCTCAACGTAGTATGGCCCCGACTACTGGTTGCCAATGTTATAGCTGTGTTGTCCGTAGAAACGTCTCCAGAAGCAACGAGCTTTGTAATATGGTCGGAACTGAGGAAACAGCAGACATAGGCAATTAAAAATACATTGTACAAATCAGGAGTGTTGACTCTGGAGGCAGCGTTGTGACGACTGAAATCCATTGTTTCTTGGGGAATTGCAGTTGATTCCAATTTATAAAACTTCGGTTTATTTTCTCTTATAAACTTTAATTATATAAACATTTTTTGTTGGCACTTCTGACCATAATATAGGAACTTGTTAGAAAACAATATATATATATATATATATATATATATATATTTTTTTTTTTGGTAGAGAGGGTAAAAATGCCTGCCGCATCATCAAAACTGTCGTCACAGATTTGGTATGTGAGAATTGCACCCACTAAAACATCCCCCTCCCTCGCTGAGAACATCTCCCCACCCTGGAACCCTTTTTATACTTCCTTCAAGGTGGAGATTCTCACTTCGTCCCTATTGGACTCTCAACATTATTCCTGCGTCCAGGCCCCGCTTTTTCCGCCGGAGCACATTTTCCACATATTTATCTACGTGGTCCCAGTTTTCTTTGCTGCTTAGCATAACCTCCACAATGTTCTCGGTGGCTAAGGTTTCCCCGATTTCCATTTCAAGCGTGGTGCGCTCTGTTTGCCACCTTGTGCATTTGAAAAAGGTGTGCTCTGCATCATCCACATTGCTGTCGCCGTATATGCACTCAGGCCCTCCAATTTGTCCCATTCGGTGTAGATACTTGCAGAAGTATCCGTGACCAGACCGTAACTGCGTGAGGTAGAAATTGACAGTTCCGGCTGTTCCTCCTATCCAGCTCGCTATGTCGGGTATGAGTCTCGCTGTCCATCTTCCGCGACTCTCGGCGGCCCATCGTTCCTGCCAATGATGCACGGTTTGTTGCTTTATATGCTGCGCGGTTCCTCTGGTATTCTTACCCATCTTGGCTTCTCGTAGGTGTTTTCGTTCGAGGGCCAAGAGATCGATAGGGATTAAGCAGCTAATTACCAGAATTGCCGGCTCCGATACAGTACGGTACGCTGAAGCTACTCGCAGAGCTGCGGTTCGTTGTACGGACGATAAAACTTTTCTTCGGGCGTGCACCTTTAGCTTGTCAGCCCACAATTCGCTACCATACAGCAGAATGGAGTGCGTTGTCATCATCAGAAGCTTCCTCTTGATGGATGTCGGCCCTCCGATGTTTGCCGTTAGTCTGCTGAGAGAAGCCGTTACCCGTGCTGCCTTCGTCGCCGCATTTTGCATTTGCTCCCAGTAGGTGAGCTTGGAGTCAAGCTGAATTCCCAGGTACTTTATCACCTTTTGTGTCCTGATGGTCTCGGAGCAAACTCTCAAGTCGATTTCTATTGGAATGTGCTTTCTCGTGAGGAATAGCAGTTCCGTCTTTTCCGTGGCCAACTTCAAGCCATGTGAATCGAGCCACCTCTGGGTTCTGATCATGACCTGGTTCAGCTTTCTTTGGTCTTCCGAGTCGCGTGCGGCGATGACTGCCGCAATGTCGTCTGCGTATCTGACTAGATGAGTGTCATCTGGCATCTGTATGCGCAAAATGCCATCGTAGCTTATATTCCAAAGGTCCGGTCCGAGGACGGACCCTTGCGCTGCCCCTGACGTGATGATTTTGCTTCGGGTGCCATTGTTGGTCTCGTATAACAACATTCTATCTTTAAGGTAGCTCCGGATTATCTTCTTCAGATAAGCTGGTATCTGAAAACGATTTTCAAGTGCCTTGATCATATCCACCCACCTAGCGCTGTTGAAAGCGTTTCTTACGTCTAATGTAACAAGGAGTACCACTCGTGTGGAGTAGTGATTTCCTTGCTGTGCCGCTAGCACACTTTCTATGACGTCTTCTACGGCGCCAATTGTGGACTTTCCTGGTCGAAAACCGTGGTGTCGAGTGGATAATCCCCCAGCGTTTTCAATGGCTGCTGCTATTCGGGGTTTAAGGAGTCGCTCCAAAAGTTTGCCCGCGGTGTCTAGCATACACAGTGGTCGATATGCTGACGGTGATTCAGGGCTTCCTTTTCCCTTGCTGATGAGCACTAGCCGCTGTCTTTTCCATACGTCTGGGAATATTCCTTCTGTCAGGCAGGCATTGTACATATCGAGGAGTACTTGGGCATGGCTATTTGACACTATTTTGAGGACTTCTGCTGGAATACCGTCGATACCCGGTGCTTTGTTGCTCTGTAGGGTTATGGCGGCTGCTTTAAGTTCGTCTTCCGTGAAAGGAGGTGGGACTTCCTTGACCAGCACTTCCGATTCTTCTCTTAAGGCATGTATAGGAAATAGAGCGTTTACTATGTTTTCCATAGCATGGTCTTCTAGTTGGGGTGCCGATACTCTTGCTCCAAGCTTTTTCATTACGACTTTATATCCCAGTCCCCATGGATTGTTGTTTATGTCGTTTCGGAGCTCCTCCCATTTCTTCTCCTTGCTGGTGCGAATAGCAGTTTTGAGGATTTTCCTAGCAGCTTGGAGATCTTCTCTTTCGGCAATCGCGGATCCAACACGCCTGGCCCTAGTGTATTTTCTCCTACACCGCAGACAGACCCGTCTGAGTTGAGCTATTTCCTCTGTCCACCAGTAAACGGCCTTCTTGTGTTTATTTGGTCTTATTTTCGGCATCGCTTTGGTACAGGGTCTCTCTATACACTGCATGGTCTGCTTCACCTTGCTATTAACATCGCTATCGTGGCTGTCTAATGGAATGTTTGCCTCCAGCTCAGCAAGTAGCACTTCCGGATTTAACTTTGATACATTCCACTTGCGAGTTCCGCGTCCGCTTATGTTGTGGTCATGGTTGCTTGGCACTTTTTTAATGGAAAACGTAATGTATTGGTGATCGCTTCCATTATAGTCTTCTAAGACTTTCCATGTACTTACTCTGTGAGCAATGCTCTCAGAAGCTAGTGCAATATCTGGAATTGTACCCACGCATCATGGTCTTCTAAAAGTGGCAGTAGTCCCTGTATTTACGATGACCATTCCCAGTCTCGCGACCATGTCCAGTACCCGCCGGCCCCTTGAATTGGTTGTTTGCATTCCCCATTCAACTGCTTTGGAGTTAAAATCGCCAGCGATGATGAGTGCTCCTCCAAACTCTTGTGCTTTATCTTCGATGACATCGATCTTTTTCTGGAATACTTCTGCGCAGTCACTTGGAGTCAAGTAGCAGCTTATCAAAGTAAAGTATCGATCATGGGCCCAAACGAAACCATCGCCTTTTCCATCTCCGGTTATGCTAAAATTGCTGCCTACAGGTAACCATATGGCCGCCGTTCCGCTCGTATCTGCAAGCCATGTTCCGCTTACTTTTTCCCTATATTGCTCACTGATTACTACAATGTCTGCTTTCTGCTCTATACTAATTTGGTCCAGTAAAGCGTCAGCCACTCTGCTTCTGTGCATGTTTCCTTGCAGTACTTTCATTTAGATGTCAATTTTTTGCTCATCGCGCATCTACTTGAGCTCGGGATATGGTCTACCGGACTGCATTGAGCATCAACGCAGAGGCAGCACTTTGGGGTGTTACTGCACTCTTTTAATTTGTGCCCCGTTTCGCCACATCGTATGCACAGGCCTTGACCTTTCCTGTCAGGTCCTTTGCACTGCCATGTTAGATGACCAGGAGCAAAGCACCGGAAACACCGTTTTGTGTTATGCCCTGGCCTTAATCTGCAGTTAACCCATCCGATGCTGATGCGATCTTTCTCCAGCAGTATATTAGCGAGCTCCGATGACATCGTTACATAGGCTCGCACCTGCTCTCGACTATTTGGTGCTGTTATAGTTGTTACCATATCCTCATAGGAAGCAGTTCTCATATTTTCGGGAAGTGACTCCTTTACGGCTTGGTGTACTTCTTCCTTTGTGGCGAGCAGATCGAGATCTCGTATCTCTATAGTTGCTCTTGGCTTAAGATCAGTCACAACTGCTGACTCCTGTAGTGCACCTTTTAAAAGTTCACAAAAGCCCGTTGTCACTTTTGCTCCTTTATCCAGCTCCAGCAGAAGCCCACCTGCTCTTGTTTTCCGGATCGATCGCACCTTGGTCTGTGCATCCTCTGGTTTGACATTGCAGCGGATGCTTTTCAGGACATCCGCATATTTGAAACCCTCTGCTGGTTTGATAAGGACGGCTTCAGACTTTGGTTTTGTCTCCTTCGTCCTATGTTGCATTGTTGTTCGTGACTTATCGCTGTCGCCCACGGAATTCTTTGCTGTTGAATTTTCCTGTGTTTGACTTCGTGTTGCCACACGTCTACTCCTTGTGACAGTTTGCCACCCATCGGCCTTACTTTCGCAGAATTTTTTTCCATCTTCTGGTTCTGCTGGGCTAGAAGCTGCTCGTTTGGGTCTAGCCATCGTCGGTGTTGCTGAAGCGCTTGTCAGGGCCGTGTGCCTCGGTTTCGGTGCCGTAACAAGTTTGCACTCGTTCTCTTTTTCCGTCCAGTTTCGCCGATAGCTTTCCATTACGTCGAAAAGCTCGTCTAGCTCGGAAACTCCGGTTTTTACGTCCATGCTCACGTTCTTCTGCTTTATCATTGCTTGCTTCATCTTCGTCAAGACTTTCCGACATTTCGTGAGAACTTCTTCTTCTGCCGTTCTCATCTTTATGATGAATTCCTGTCTGGGTGAGCTGACGGGACATTTCATCAATACCGGTGTGGGATTTCCAGAAGACTCCTGCTGTTGTTGGTTCTCTTTTGCGCCCAGAGGCGTTTGGTTCGCGGCAGGGATGGTGCGCGATTTGTTACACGCTCCATCTACCGGTGTGTTACTTACTTGGGGTTGTTGCTGGTTTGTTACTCCCTCTTCTGGCGATCGCATAATTTTGCTACTTCTTCTAAAGCAGCTTCCCCTTTCTGGATCGCTTGGAGTTACTTTCTGCTGTATTTGAGTTTTAGGTTGAGTTTGTTGCTTTGTTTGAGGTGTATTCATTTTATATGGGCCCCCGCTTCAAGCCGCTATCTTCGTTCGTTGTACAGTCGCTTTGGAAATATCCATGTGGTTGTCTATGCAAGCAGGGAGTTCCACCGAGGGTTGGCACAAGTCTTCATGAGAACTTGTACTCAGAGCCAGGATAAGCGTTAGTCAGGATTGATGCTCAACTGAGCCTGTACCGCCAACTTAATGGCGACGCAACATCGAACGTACTTGAATACCCGCCACGGTTTTAACGGGACGGAGGCAGCTACAGCATTAGCCCGAAAGCCATTTCCACCCGATATCACTCTGGTGTACTGAGGTAACGGAATACTGCAGCTACCAGCCCAAGGCAGACAGTTCATATATGTTTTCAAATCGTTTTCCTAGGGGCATACCGCGTCAGTTTCCATTTACTTGTGTCTCCCACGATGCCATCTGTGAATGGATGGGGAGCACTTCTTTAGACGGTGCCTACTCGTCTTGTCACATGCGTTTCTCAGAGTTTGCAGACCTTTTCAGTCGCACTCTCCTCGCTTGCCGCTCTTGGTCGGGGACTACTTATTGGTTATTCGCAGCTAACCTACTCTGGTAGGCCGTTCACTATCCGCCACCTGTGACCCCCATGGTAGCCTGAGCTTAGCCCCGCAGTTAGAAAACAATAAGAATTTTGGAAAATAAAGTAATAATTCACTCTTTGCACAGCTTTATCGCACGAGTTATAGTTATGGTGAGTGGTCCGGCACCTTAATCCTCTGGCTACTCCTTAAACCGAGGAGTAACTACTGGCTATGGGTATGAATCAAAAAGAAACAATATGTTTTTCTATTCTCCGCATATTGTAACGGATTTAAAAATACAGACGTCTTTATTATTCTGCTGCTCAGTCACCACTGGTTCTTTCAAATACCTTATGCTATATTTCTTATGCTATATTTTCTTAGGCAAAGCTGAATCAGCATACTCAGCTTTGCATGCCTTTTCTTATCTAACTTTAAAATGCGAGCTCAGCGTTCTTAGCTATGCAGCTTGACCCGCTTTGGTGTGTAAGTTAAATATCTCCTGCATCTATCTGAAATTATAAAAATATTTAGTTTTTATTTTAATTTTATTATTTTAATCGTCCTTCTCCTTCGAGCTCTAGTCTATCAAAAGATGCGAGCTCTCGTACTCGGGTTCTTTTTATACGTTTTCGTCGCCGACAATCGCATGGTGACTGCGCTTCGAGGCGGCATTGCGCGACAGCGTTTCACGGCTGGGCTTGGCGGCACCGACATACAACACATGTCTCGCCAATTCCTCCGGCACCGAGAACCATCACCGTCTACCGTATCTACGCGTAGCGGCTGTGCCACGTATTTTGTACAATGCTTTGCACCGCTGCGCTAGCGCATGGCGCCAATGCTCTCCGTCTTGTGTTTTCTCACGCACCGAGAACCAGTACCGTCTACCGTGCCCCTGCGCAGCGGATGGCAGCAGACGCTGTTGCAGCGTATTTCGTACAATTCTTTGTACCGCTGCGCAAGCGCACGGCGCCAACGACATGCAACTCGTATGTTGCTAACTCCTCCCCCTCTTAAGATCAGCCGTCTTCGGCTGACGGGCGTCCCGCCCTCGGGCACTACCACGCTATTTCTGATATGATTGAAAATATAAGATTAAGAAAATATGCCGTAACGTAGGTTGTGTTTGTGGACTACTCGGCCATCTACCAGCATACTCGATCCGAGGTCTGCTCCTACAGTCTTCTGGTTGGAAACTTTTGATAGTTTGTTTCCAAGTCTTTTATTTGCCTTAACAAATACCTTGTCTTCTGTTTTGAAAAATCTCCTTTTTCGCAGCCGGTTGAATATTGGAGTTTAGTTTGTTGGGTAACTCGTAATCTGGCTTCCACCTCGCCTCTCATTACCTCGGAAATAGAATGAAGTATGTCGACAGGTCTCTGATTAGTAACAGAGTGGATTGTGCGGTTATACCTGGATACCGCTAACAAAACTAGCTTCCCTATATCCGAGGAATAGTCCGCTGCTTTGAGACATCTTGAAATCTCCGTCAATGTGCTGTGGAAGCGTTCCACCTGTCGATTAGATGTGCTGTGAAGGGGCGGAACTGCATGAACGCTAGCATCGAACTGATTTTGTAGTAGTGACCTCAGAGTGTTAGAAGTCAGCGATTTTTCGTTGTCGCATACCACAGTACGTGTATCCTTAAAGACACTGAGGGCTTCCAGTAGGGGTCTTTTGAGGTCCACTATACTTCTGGATCTTATGGGTTTTACAATGGCAAACTTGGAGAACTTGTCCAGGCATGTGAGGAAGTGGTGACCTGCCGTGGAATAGATATCCAGATGCAAAATTTCGACCGGATGCGTGGGAATAGGGGTTTTTCCTATTTGGGCTGCGTGTAGGTCTCGATTGTATTTGCCTTCCTGACATATGCGGCAGGCAGATGCCAGCTGCTTGAATTGTTTACGGACACCGGGGAAATATGTCATCCGCAACACCCGACGTGTAGTTTCATGGGTTTCAGTGGGTTCTGTTTTGCTGTCTGGCTAGGATTTCTTGTTGCTCGCTTGTGTTGGTGATATCCTTTACACTTCTCTCACTGAGTCGGAACCTCATGGATGGGAAGAGATCCTGCAAGGTGTCCTCAAAATATTTTGCAATGTAGCTCTATCGCAATATATTCCATTCACAACATTGACGGTAACGGACTCGTTCAGCAGCTTGGGCAAGTCCGAAGGTGAGGCATAAGTTAGGACATGCCTGAGCTGCTTCTGGAATACTATGAAGGAAGTTTTCTTCGACTTCTCTCTAGCTTGGAGGATAAGCTGATTTCTGAAGCCATTGACGGGGTTATCGACATTCGGGATAGGTTTACTCAGCGGCTTTTCAGCACTGCTATTGGTTTCACATTACTTAGGTTTCTTCATTATTGCATTTATGTGCTGTCGTGAAAGCGCGTCCGCGACAATGTTGAGTGTTCTTGGCTTGTAATGGAACTTCGGGACGAACTCCTCAATGAAGGTTCGCCATCGTTTCATCTTTGAGTTAACATTTCTGTCCGAGAAATCGAAGGTGTTAATGTGATTCTACATTTTTTGTATTTTGATTAAAACTGCAATTTTGATTTCTGTTCAATTTTTTCTTTGCGTCAATAATAACAGAAGTTGGTTGCAGTTTGCATAACAACAGTTTAAATTCTCTTGCATATTAAGCAGACGGAAATTCGACACGTTTGTTGGTTGTTGTAGTCTCATGATAATATGCTATTCTAGCGAATATGTTGTGCAACTTGCATCGAACTACAGTATTGCTGATCATTTGTATTATATGTATATATTATATTGTATTGCTATGGATTTTGACATGTTAATTTTGTATAAAAACGCATGCAATAATTTAATAAAATCCGTTCAAACTCAGAACTCAAAAAGAACAATTATTCAATTATCATTTCTTCGTGGTTTTCTAGTTCAAGGACTAGAAGATCAGTTTTAAGCTAATTTCAACTTTGTTTCGTCGAGAATCTTCAGTTCAAGTACTGAAAATTCATAACCATAAATTCAGATTAAAATCTTGAATTAAAATTTAATCATCGTGAATTCCCAGTTCAAGTACTGGAAAATCAAAACATAAATTCAAAGCAAATTTTGAATTAACAAACGGTAAAGGGGTTGATAGTCTGTAAAAACATTTAGGTCCTTGACTCCGTATAGGTAATTTCTCAGCTTCTGAAATGACCAAACAATTGCAAGCAGCTCTTGCTCATAAGTCGCATAGTTCTCTGTATTGGAGAGTGTGCGCGAGATCATGGTGATGAGCCGACCTCCCTGCGATAGTACAGCCCCTAAGGCATAGGATGAAGCATCCGCAGTAAGATCGAATGGTTTTCCGAAATCTGGATAGAGGAGCAAAGCATGCGCTGACCTCACACGCCGAAAGGCGTCTAATGCATCCGCGTCGAGGACAATCGAAGTGTTTTTAGATTTTGATGCTACTATATGACCATTCTTCCCCCTCAGATATATGGTTAGTGGCTTCTGAGGAATTTTCCGTTTGATCGTTGCCGCTGGTATGCTCTACTTCTTCATTCTCATTTATGCTGGAATCTCTGTAATTCATCCCTTCACACTCCTGAAAGAGCAGCGTTTCCATACCCCGCGCACGCCTGAGGGTTCCCATGTCGTAAGTTGACACAAGCCGAGACGTCCGTTAGCAGATCAAACCCGATTATAGCGTCAAAGGTGTTTAGAGTGGGAAGTATGTAAAAGGTAGATGTCCTTCTCAGCATATTGATTCTACATTTCCTAGTGATATGCACACTCCCCACCACAGTTTTGACCTCAACTGGTTTGATTATCGGATTTATTCCCCGTAGGCCAGGGATATACCTAATATAATTCTTGGCAGAGCCGGTGTCCACCAAGAACTTTAAACGCTGTGATGCTAGAGTCATTTGAAGGTATGGGAGAAGTGGCCTCCCCTCCCTAAAAAATTCACCTCAGCGAAAGTTGTTTCTCCCTCAACATCGGCACCGGCGTCACCCCGTGTGTAGTTTCGGTTGCGACGACGATCTTCACTCTAGCGGCTTCTATTGTCCCAGACACAAGGAGAAGAATCAATTAACTTAGTTTCCAGGTAATTGACTCTGGGGTGTTTCCAATCGTGTGAAGGTGGTTGCGACGAAGGTGGCCTTTTTGTAGCTAGTTCCCTCACTTGAAATTGCTGGCCTTCCGAATATCCTTTCTGCATATGTGGAGCGCTGGTAGAAGCTCCAAACCGGTTTGCATTAAAGGGATTTCGTGGAGGAGCGTCTCTGGCGGGTTACGTAGACGGATTGTCCCATCGGGGTGGAGTTCTCGGCTGTGTGATGACTCCAGTTCCTTGGCTGATTCATCCTTATAGGCTGCTGGTTGATGCTATAATTGAAGGAAGGGTGCATTCCCTGGGCCCCTGGCGCTTCCATGTCTACATGGGTTTTAGCTTTGTTTACTTCTAGCTCCAGGATCAGAGCGAGGGCAACCGACATATCCGGGGGACTAGCAAAAAGAACCGATGAATTCATTGGCTCGTTGTGCTCCGAAATGAACATGCTCCTAGCCAGGTTCCTGTGCTCTTCATTCAGGATTCGGTTCAGTGATGCGTCACCAGAATTGCTCGAGTCATACTGGTTGGTTAGAATGTTGAACCATTTTTGAAACTCGTCATAATAGTGAGAGACGGACCATCCCCTTTGCCTGAGCCTCCGCATTCCTTGTTGTGCGTATTTTAAGACTAAACGAGCCATAATTGCGTCAATGTTAGTAGGCATATTGAAGGATGTTAGGGGGGATCGGCCTCTCCCATTGCTTTGCTCCTGGTCAAGCGGTCGGCCAGATAATGGCGAGGGATTCCATATGAATCTGTGAAAAGGGAATAAACGCTTGTGACAGTATTCCGCCAGGAAGCGTACTGCGATCTACTTCCACCAAACTTGGGAAGGGCTTGAATGAGCACGAATGAATCAACCCCTTCACGCTCTCGATCGAACGTAAAATCGCTATAAACTGTGGGAGGTACTGCCGGTTGTCCAAGGATCTGCAGTTCTTTCCGGAGTTCGCATATCTCGTTGCGACTCTCACTTAATCGTCGGTTGCTTTCTTCAGTCAAAGAGGATAAGACGGTGTTGATCATAGCCTCAAATATAGCCAAATCTCCGTGGGGTTGGTGCGCTGCTTCGTTGTGCGCCATACTACAGTCTAGAAGCGCACTCTACTTTGCGATGAACGGTAATAGAGACCTGACTGAACGTGGCCTGTGCTGGGCTTCCCTTGTTACAGCGGAAGTCCTTGCTGTGGTGAGCC